>OY041615.1:13891023-15091023 GCA_955876795.1 Eupithecia tripunctaria
GTCGCTGCCATCGACTCCGCTGCACATACTTCCATAATTACCAATGATACTTGGTTCTTAAATATACACGATGGTTGTATTAAATCACCCACATCATTTTTGAACTACCGGATAGAAAACGGTAGGCTATATAAGTATGTGAAGTCCTTGAATCCTCTAATAAGGGAATTCGAATGGAAAGAAGTTATTCCTATGGAACAACGTCAAGAAATGATTTCTAAAAATCATTCAGAACCAACTTCGGGTCATTTTGGTATCTTTAAAACCCATAAGCGTCTAAGTCTAAACTACTTTTGGCCAAACATGCACAAAGATGTTGTGAACTTTGTATCTAGCTGTGATATTTGCATGTCTCATAAACACTCAACCCAAGCCACGCTTGGAACAATGGGTCGACCTAAAGATTGTAGTCGCCCATTCCAAATGTTGAGTATGGACTTGGTAGGGCCGTTGCCTGTCTCTAAGAAGCAAAATACGTTCTTGTTGGTCGTTACTTGTTGTTTCTCCAAATACTGTATGCTTTTCCCTATACGGCGAGCAACCGCTGAGATCATTGTTCGAATTCTTGAAGAACAAATATTCTTGGTGCACGGTATACCGAGCACACTCTTAATGGATAATGGCAGGCAATTTACCAGCAATATTATGCGAAATTTACTTGCTCACTACAAAATACCGAACATTCACTATACACCACTATATACCCCCCAAGTGAACACAGTCGAACGTTACAACAAAACTATTGTGACTTCTATTTCTACTTTCATTGAGAACGACCATCGATCTTGGGATATAAACGTTTCGAAAATTCAATTTGCCCTAAATAGCGCTGTTAACGAAGTTACAGGTTTTACTCCTGCATTTCTTGTCTTCGGTCGTGAATTGGTCAGTTGTGGATCTCACTACCTTGATTCTGACTTAGGTAGTGATATAGTATTTTCACCCCGCGACAGTTACGCCGAAAACCTAGGGACTCTCCATAAAATATTTGATAAAGTACAACTAGCCCTCATTAAGTCTCACTCCCGGAACAGTACTCATTATAACCTTCGGCGTAAGAATATTGAATTTGACGTTGGTGACGTAGTATGGAAGCGCACATTCTATCTCAGCGACAAGGATAAAAAGTTCTCAAAAAAATTGGCCCCTAAATTCATTAAGTGTCGCATTAAAGTAAAGAAGTCCAAACTAGTGTATGAACTTGAAGATATGTCCGGACACAACTAAGGGTCATGGCACATCAAGGATTTGAAACTGACCTAGTATTCTTGGTTTCCGATTTTTCTTAGGAAAAATCTTAACCTAAAAGGGGGGGTATGTAACGATTCCGTTCGTGCTTCATAATTCAAACCTTCGCGCCACTCGCCGTGTCCAACTTCAGAGCGCGATCGATATGTTGGCGGCACTGTTCCTATGCGTGACTGGCTTGTCTCTGACTCGAGGAGAGGTGACTTGCAACCTTCTTGCGGACGGCGAACTGTTTTCGTTTCTGTCCATTTTTTTACTTTTATTTAAACTTCCACGAAATATATATAATTAAACTAATATCCCAGTGAACCCCATATCGGGTGAGTGTTGCATTATTGTATTTAGTGTGTACTTAGTGCTAGAAGTTGTGAGCCAGGTATGTCGAAATAACGGTAACGGCCAATGACCTATCTAACCGCTTTTGTGCCATGAATGCTATTTCATTAACTAAATAACTTCAATTTGTCATCATTATTAATCTATAGATCAGCTTCATGGATCAATATCATTCATCGTACAAATACTTGTCTGCCTTTTAGTAAATACTTACTGCAATTTCAATTCCTTAATTCTGTCTGTCTTTGTTATTGGTATATTGCCAAATCATTCTGTCCTGTCATTCTAATCATTCATATTCTATTGTTTAGATACCTACTCATGTAAATTCTTACCTTGACTCGGATACTTATCTCACAATCGAATCGATTTAGTGAGGTGAGTAACCGTTAATTAACTTCCATTTTCTTTAGCATAAGTATCCATTTGTATGACTGCCTCATCATCGATCACTGCAAATGCTTGTTTGCCATTGCGCTCACGCTTTGAGTCGAGGATGCTGCAGTCATAGTGTAAAACCGGGCAAATCTAAAGTGTCTGGACGTGGATTCCAGGGTTCCATTCTACGGGTTGCGGATATCCGGAAGGGATCCCCGTCTACCTCTGCACTACCCCGTCGGCCCCTCTACGGTACGGCTGCACCGACGCCATCCGTTCCCGACAAGCTCGCCACCAATATCCGGCGAAATTCAACAATATCCGGCAGGATTCTCGATTTCCACTACTGCACTACTGTTGCTGCCAGTCTATACCTGGATCCACTTGTCGCCCTACTGCGTCGGACCCCGCTCCAGCTAAGGCCAGTGGCAATAATTTTTTAGTAACGTGATATTCGGAGACAACGAACCCAACTGTGACCTAGACATAATAAAATCGTAAGCATTATCTCTGTTTTTCCGTTGGGACTAGCCACTCTCCATCATAGGCAGGTCACTACAAAAACTATAGTGTTTCAGGGTTTTAAACGATTTAGTAGCGCAATTTTTACAAGTCGGCGGCAGTTGTAACTGAACATCTCTTCCATCTTGCGAAACCGAGAGCTTAGAAATGCACGCACCAATAGGGTATATGCATGTGATTTCAAAATGGCTAAAAAAATATATACGTATTCTCTATTGATATAGAAACATATCTACATATTTATTTTTGCATTTTGAGATGTTTTTATTGTAGAATTTAACCATTGAAAAATTGATATTTTAAATCTCAATCGCAAAATTTCAAAACGCTACGCCATTGACTAGAGCGGACGTGACATCACTGTACTCATTTCTTCTTTTTTTATTCTGCTTGCTGCACCTTGATTTGACACTATTCTGCCCACTTGACATTTCGTATTGTCGATTATTTTCAGTTTTTTCGGAAAACCTCTTTCCTGAGATGATCACTACCGAGGTCGTCACCAAAGGTTTTAATCAAGTGTGTACGTCGACGTCACATAAACATGGCGCCAATATGGCAGCGTTTTTATCACCGGAAAATGATTGTAGTTTTGATTTGTTTTTTTTACCTTGTTAATGCGAAATTCAGTGAGCGTCTTATCATTCCTCGGTTAAATAATGACCTAAAGAATCGATTAAAACAATAAAAAAATCGATGCATATACCCTATTACAAGAAAGAATATTCATAGACTTCTCTAGTAAAAACGTCTTCAGTTCACTGTGTTTTTACAAATAGAGAAGTGGGGTTGGTTGAAATTGAAAACCATTTCAATTTTAGTATTGTGCACACTCATGCTAGCCACTCTGAGCTTTGAAATGCATGAACCAATTACGAGAAAGAAGATTGTCGAGTAATAGCGTTTTCTGTTTAGTGAGTTTCTAAAACTAAAGTGGGTTTCTATTCTACTAGAAGTCAATAGACAGACAGGTTTATCAAGACCTACCGTGCCCATTTAGCTCTAAATGTTTTTGTGCCTTTCTTTACAGAATTTTGTTTCACAGTTATTTTATCTTTGACTTTGCTTAAGTTATTACATTGAAAATACAAATAATTTCTGGAAAACGTGACATGCCGTCCCCTTTTTTAAATTTTTCTTTAAATTTAAATTTATGATAATAAATAGATAAGGCGTTGAAAGCCAATAAAACAAAATCGGATTATTGGGTAATATTTATATCTGATTGAGTCTACTTAAAACCTAATGCACACAGAAATATCGAAGTTGCAAACTTTTATAGTCAATTTCTGAAAAAACAGGTTTTTGAATATAACACGTTACTGTCGCAAATGAGCGATGTCATGAATATGGGAAATTTAGAATAAGTATTTAGTTTGTTTTGTTTTATTACTAACAAGAGCGTTCGTTTTCGGGTAACTTTGCGAGTAAATCAATGTAACTGTTTATAAAGAGAGACAACCCACCTCAAGTTTTCCATCATTTCTCCAATAACTCAAAAGTGTTAGAAACAGATAAGATAAAATTTCATCGTGGTATAGTACCTAGCTACGACGTAGCAAGAGTGCTACGTCGTGCTACGACGTAAGTAGTTGTACGTCGCGACGTTTGCAGTCCTAACAAATTGCACTGCAGTCGCGTACGCAATACGTAATCTTACGAGAAAATTGCATGTCTCTTGGAATTAACTAGTTTTTGTCCCAAAGAGCATTGTGAAATCGCATTGCGAATGCGCAATCTTAAACAAACTTAGTTATAATGTCTTATTTGAACAATATAAAAGTTTAAGCAAAAAATGAAAAATAGGGTATAAATTTAAGTTTAAAACAACCTTGCTGCACACCACTTTATTGCAATAGTGGTTTACATTTACACAATTAACCCAAATGCAGACTGTGCAAGCTCGATAAAAAAAACCAAAAGAATTATTCTTATATGTCCACTGGGTACGAGCCTTCCCAAACCAAGTTTGGTTTTTCACAATGCACATTACACTGCAGCTGCTGTTCTGTACAAAAAATATCTCCACTTAACATGAATTAAATATTACCTAGTAAATCTGAAATCGCTCAGCGAACTATGGAAAAAACTGTGCTCGAAGTCTCTTTGAAGGACAGGATTCGTAACGAGTACATCCGACAGAGAACCAAAGTTATCGACATAGTTCTACAGGTAAGAATCAGGAAGCTGAAATGACAGTGGGCCGGCTATATCTCGGGAAGAACTACATATTATGTACCCTAGCGATTGTCAGTTCTTCGCGAGATATAGCCGGCCCACTGTCATTTCAGCTTGCTGATTCTTACCTGTAGAACTATGTCGATAACTTTGGTTCTCTATGTTCTTCAGTGGAGACCACGAACGTAGTGTAGGACGCTCTCCGGCCAGGTGGGACGACGAGACCGTCGTCTCACCTGGCCGGAGATCTTTTGCAGATGCAAAGGACTGCAGATGATAATGATGAGTGGATGAAAGTGTTGCCCGCGAGCGTTGCCTATTCAAAAGCGGTCAGACCAAAATAGTAGCCTTTAAACTTTCATGATAGAGCCGCAAACGGCTTCCACCATGACATTCTCATAGCCGATTGTTCGCAGTCATAGCAACTAAATGTCATGGCTGGATAACTTCCAATTACTTCCAAATGACAAACAGTAAAGGGCTTCACCAAGACACGTTTAATAGCACGATACATCTCATTTCATTTTACTTGATATTCTTACATAGGTAGGTAGTTATGAAATTATAAAGGAATGTACCATAAATATGTATGTGCATGAAACCATATCTTGTCATCTCGCTCGAAATCGATCTTGTATTGGAGTTATTACACACTCTTCAGGCATTTTCGGCGGTATTCGCTACCCAGAGAAAAACATATAATTATAAATAAATAAATGAAGAATATGAATTTGATGGACCGACGAATTTTGCCTCTATAGCGGTTGCAGATAGTCGTTGTGTCCATCGTACTTTTTTATCAAGTGAGGAAATTATTTTACGAATAGATTGGTCTGGGAGGGCAGAGTTAAGTGGGACTCGACGCCCTGAGAAGGACATAACACCCACTTAAACCTCTCTGGTTACAATATCCTGTCATTTTCGCCGAACGAGAACATTTAAACTTACCGCGGCCCGAATGGCGTCCCCTCTTCCTCCCTGACTCCCCTCCATACATGACCGTCAAGCCCACCATTCCACACACTTGCTGACCCCGTTTTTCCGTCACCTTTCCTCCCCCGATTGGGACACAGACAGGACAGACGCAGTTGAACGTGAAGTATGGGGAGTCCTGTGTTCAGCAGTAAACATTTGTTTGCTGATATGATGATGATAGGTTTGTAGAAGCCGTATGGTGCCAGCGGTATAGAATCTGCACCACCCCAAATCTTCCTGCGGGTGTCGTAAAAGGCGACCAAAGGATATTTACCGGAAGCGAGCAGCAGCGCCTCCTGCCAAATAATTCTGTCACCATACTGCAATCCCCAACCCGCATGCCCAGCGTGGACATTATGGGCACTACCCCCATGAGATAACAGTCAATAAAGGCGCTTACCAGGGGGAGGCCTGCGTCCAGCAGTGGACTAACATAGGCTGTTGAGGTTGAGGTTGAGGTTTGTAGAACTGAACCACCTATCTGAGTATCTCTATGACCAAGGCAAAGTGAGAGGTTTCAATTGGCCCGCGTCCAGGATAGATTGGATTCGGCCCAAGTCACGCTAACTGCGCCTTGTTTGGGCCCCGCTATTATGGCTTTAACACCTTTCACCATAATTGCGCGATTAACCCTAGAATTAGACGAAATTAATGTTAATGAAGACAGGGCGCTGTGGCGCTCATTAGGGGAGCGCTTTCTTCTACAGCGGAGGTTCACTGTTCATCATCATCAGCCTATGCTAGTGATGGTGGTGATGATGAAGTACCTTGCGCCTATTACTAAGACTCCGCTGTCCGTCCGTCCATCTGTCCGTCTGTAACCAAATTGTATTTCATGAACCGAGATAGTTAGACATATGAAATTTTCACATAGGATGACTTCTGTTGCCGCCGCCATAACAAAAATACTAAACAGAATAAAATAATTACAATATTTAAGGTGGCTCCTATACAACAGATATGATTTTTTTATGAACCTTTCGTTCGCGAGTCCGACTCGCTTTTGGCCGGTTTTATATTTATACAACATGGTTTTTAAGCTATTGCATAGCTTCTATCGCGGGCCTTGAGCGCGGGGACCGAATCCAGAAATTCCGTAACGACAAAACCTTGACGTTTGTCTCTTTAGTTCAGCAACTCGCCTCTAGATGGCATTGCAATAGCTTTACCGCGGCAGTCCCCGAGTGCCACACGTCTTTTTTTACTTTTCATAGTGGTAAATCCCCCTTTTTTATACTAAGTAATCATTTAGCATATCAGGCAGGGAAGGCCTTTGTTCAACAGTGGACTGGCATGACTGGATTTGATTGGATCTTTATATATTGGATAATTTAGGAGACAGATCAGACTTCTTTTCATAAATATAAGATTTAGCGCACGGACTACTGTAGTTACTATTCGATCAGAGTCAGAGTCAAATCGTTTATTTCTTTAGACTTACAAAGAAGCACTGAGGCCCGTATTTAGAAAGCATGCTCAGGCCTAGATATAAAGTTGTGTAATGCTTTTCTATGGCATAAACTTCACTCAAGAATAGATTTATGACTGAGCGAGCTTTCATAATACGGGCCTTAGACAAGTCAAATTGTTTACTTTATAAACAGCCTTTTGTCACGATTTTTTCAATTTATGAAACTGTTGGGAGAAAAAAAAACGATTCATTAATTTTCAAAATGTAAAGAAAAGTCTAAGCTAACCCTTCTAGGTTTTTTTTTAATAGACGGATATAAAGTATAAATTTATAGTAAAGTATTTATTATTACAATCCTTATATCCAATAAATATAAAGTAACATTTCACAAGCCTAATCGATTAGTTCCTATAAATAGGTTATTATTTACATCCTGAGTTATACTTCAGGAGTGATTCAATTTGTATGCAAAATACAATTCTATGTTTAATATCCGAGAACATGTTAACAGAATGCACTGCAGGTCGCGAAGACCTACTTAAAGTGGATGTCGTTTCAAACAGGCATCACGCATGCATTGCTTCTAGAAATAAGGCGTCATTTCCATTCGCATACGATACGTGAGGACCTGGCAGCTTACTCTGGAAAACAGTTCTGAATTCGATCCCAATTCTGATTGCATCATGAAAAAGATGGTCTTAGTTTGAACCATGCGACGAAACGATTTCTATGTACTCAAGCGCTTTTAAGCCACTTCGCGTCTAACAAATCTTATGTGAGTTATTCCCAACGTCTTATGTGTGAGACGTAGTCATTCCAAACGATCAAAATAACTAACGTCTTACGAAAAGTATTTATTATATTTTATTTTCAAATCTTCGGAAAACTTACGAACAAAACACATGAAATATTAATATAAACACATGAAAGTAACATGTACCTGAAGGCTATTTATGAAGTTTCCACAGCGCTAGAAGAGAAAGAGAAAATTCTACCACTAAGCTGCGAATCCCAACTCACATGTGCAGCGAGGGCATTAAGGGCATTACCACCCCTATTAGATAAACGCCAACATGGTGCTTATCTGGGGGAAGGCCGCGTCCAGAAGTGGACCAATACATTCTGTTGAGGTTATAGTTTTTTTAAACAAAATCAATTATTTCATAGACAGCTGAAGTTTTTGATACTAAAGCATTGATCAAAAACTTCGCGGCCTCGGCGAAATTTTGATCGAAGTACTAAAGTCTAATTTTAATAGTGGCTTTTTAGTATGAGAGTTATATGTTACTTTCAAAAACACTGGCCACAATTTGATTCTAATCCATCGATACAAACGGGTCAAATTCAATAACATCTAGTTTGGAAAATTTCAGATCAGTTTATCAGAATAAGCATTTTGTCCGTATTATTGCATTTTCCTCACACGTTATAGGCAATAAATGCTTGGATCTCATGGGAGTGACGTCACAGGCGTAGGGTTGGGAGAGGTGTAGGTAGAGCGACAAAAAGTCGACATTATCTTTAGCGTGTTTTGAATTATCTCTATTGCTATTTTAGAAAACCCTAGGGTCTATGTGAGACCCCCAAGGGTTTTCCGCCTTGCCGGGGCGGGGAGGCTTTAGTAATCGCGGCTTGGTTACCCGCGATGAAGCAAAGAGGAACTAATGGGGCCCTGCCAACGCAGACGGTGGTACGCCTAGCCCGGGACGAACCGCTCCTCTGGGTTTAGCGCTCTAAGCCCAGTTGGAGCGGTTGTAGGTTGCGGTGTCGTATGGGAGGAACCGCAACTGAGGCGGGCGGCCATGCTGTATGGGCAACATGGCCGCAGAGAGGTGGAGGCCGCGGCGGGAGAGGAGTGCCGGTATTTAGGTACACCGCTCTTTTTACCTTCTGCGGTCTTGGCAACTTATCCACCGTTTGATGATGAACGCGGTGGGGTCGCATAGGAGTGTCAATATGGCGATGGCGAATTACCCTCAGGCTAATAAAAAAAAGGATCTATGTAAGAAGTTTTAAAGGACGCCGATTTTTCATCCCATTGAATGTTTACTTTAAATCCACGTGATTAGAGTCTCTTTTTTATTACAACGAAGGGACACAGATCAGATACGGCCACATTGAAACCGTTCTTGATTTATCGAGTCAAATGTACTGTTGACAGGTCGTCAAATAAAATAAAGTTGCTTCGTAATAAGACGCTACGTATAGGGAACCATTCAACCTAGATTACCACTACTTAGAAAACTTGTAATCGTTTTGACCACAAACGTTATTTATCCATAACAGTTCATCCGACATTATCATTCAATTGGATGGAACAAAATTGCTTCTCTATTTACAATATTTTTATTCATCTTAGTTTTTCTAAATTGATATGAAAATCCATAAGTTATACTTACATCCCACAGTTAGAAATGAATAGAGTTATTAGGTAATATACACAGAAAAGTCGCTTGTGCATGTTACGCCATATTGATTGATAATTTATCAGTTCCTATATTCTGAACCCTTACTTATGGAGTGTTTAAAAATGTATCCCGTACCCATGTCTCGACCCACGTTCCCTGACGAGGGATGTATATTCATGTATGTATGGTGGCGAATCATAGCGAATAAAAAATGTGGCTACATAAAGAATTTCACGTCCAATGAATGTTCACAATTAATCTTAGTGGTTTTATTTATTTACTAGCTTTTTTCCACGGTTTCGCACGCGTTTTCACTTTCACTTGAACATGAATGCAAAAAAATCGATCTATTTAATAGTTTTGAAGTTGTATTTATTGCTTAGTTGTCCCAAAATCGGTTTACCATCATCCTGTAGATATGCTACGGGGTGACGGTTGACACCGTTCAAGCCCAGCCGACTAGCTAAGTGGTGCTGGGTTAGAATTTGCACCACCCCATCTCTTCCCGTGGGTGTCGTAAGAGGCGACTTAGGAATATTAACCGGGGGCGGGCAGCAGCGCCCCCTGCAGGACAATTCTACCACCGAACTGCGATCCCCAACCCGCATGCATTGGGATTCAGAGTTAGTCGGAGTCAAATCGTTTATTTCTTTAGACTTACAAAATAAGCACTTAGACAAGTAATTTTTTTTACTACATATATATAAATATATATATATATATAAACAGCTTGGGTACTTTACTATACTAACAGATTATGGGCATTAGTTTATTTTGGCTCTACGTCTGTTACCTACTAATTTTCACCTATTTAAACATGTGTAGGTTAGGTAAGCACCCTATCCCCTCGGTTGTCGGCAATAAAACATATACCCACCTACCATAATATAGACCCTACTTCACGAAAACTACGTTTTTCCTCCCCTGAACATTAATATAGAGGAAAACTGTTCAGAAATAACATTAATGTATTAGCGGCCATTACAAGGCCTTGTAATTTATTGTCTTACTTCAATAATACTTCATTTTCCCTCAGATGAGTTACCTCATTGTGGGTTACTTGAAATAGAGGAAATTACAGAACGGTACGTTGTTTAATTGCGAACCAATCCGTCATGTTCCCGTCTTTTGTTTATGATAGACTGTGTTTTGTTTCAGCATATAAGTTTGGGAATAGATCGTACAATACATTACAATACATTTAATTGCACACATTAAAAAATACATCGTAAAATAATTGTAATTTGGATCCTACGATCAGGGAAGTAATGGTAAGCAGGATAAGGGTGAATTTTGCGTAGATTCATGAATAGAATAGATAAGTAGCCAGTGTTTGCCTCACATATTATTTTTATCTACGTTGATGAAGATATGAGAGGTTTAATGATTTTGGCCCTAATATCGTTCACCATTTTATTTGTTTTTTCGCGCACAATACTATTTATATACAAAATATATGGATAGAAAAACTAAAACACACAAAAATGTTCAGAGAGTAATATCTCAGATTTCCGAGGAATTCACATAAGAAGATAATATTAAGTTTTTTTCTTCGGTAAATATCACAGAAACCCTTTAGGACATTATTTATCAGACATTTTTTATTTGATTTAGTGTCCTTTTTCCAAATTATAAATTTTAGCGCCGATTAAAAAACACAAGCTTTTTTTTTAAAAAATATAAAACGCAACAGGCATATTAAGAATGATGTATTTTTTATAAAAATACGAGTAGTCACTTACATTTGTCAAGTAGTAGAAAACAGCGAGTTTAATAAATACAACACGTAGAACTTTTGCAGACCTTAGTAGGCCCCTGGGATCGATAAAGACAACTTTTGGAACCACTGCTCTAGACAGGTTTTGATTTTGTTCTCATTATTTTGACATGCCATCGACATTTGCCGCAGATAGGCTGGCATTTGTCGTACACGTTACTATTCTACAAATAATGTTGCCGAGGTGTGTCGCCGGCTTTGCCCGTGACGCAGTGAGGTACTTCGGTGTATAGACTCATATAAATCCCTATAAATTATTCATATTCCAAGATAACTTACTGTGCTGCGTCTATGCCATCACAGGCCATTTAACTCCAAGCACCTATGTAAGGACCATAATTAAGAACTTCGGCATCTAAGCAACTTTAACCCTAAATCCTCGTAGTTACAGTCCAGACTCCTTTGCACGTAGCACGCTTAACTTTCAACTATTACGTTTCCGTTGAATCTTGCGGGTTGCAGCCACAGTTCCGCAAGTTATGATTAATTTATTAGTTAAACCTCAGTTAAACAGACAACAAATTAACCGCAGGTAGTATTAGATGGTCTTTAGTGAGACTTAAGGGCAGGTGCTTTTGAGACTCCATACGTAATAATATCAATATAATCACCTAAATTTTCGACATAGCTCTAAGTATTAGCGAGCTAAATTGGCAGTTGGCTGGCCATATCTCGCAAAAAACCGACAACCACTAGTGTAAAAGTGTTCTTGGGTAAAGTCGACGATTCGCTATGGCGCACATTAATGGAGGCCTTTGTCCAACAGTGGAGTAACGTAGGCTTATGATGATCGATGAAGGAGACCACCAAAACGTCGTGAAATGTGCCTAATGCTCTAACTACCGTCAAAACCATATATTGCCGTCCTATATTTACTGTTGATTATTTCACGTTTAGCTTCCGTTTGATGCGAGTATGCACAATAATGTGAAAAAAACCCAGAGGAATGTCACAGCTGTCAGAAAATCAAAGCATTCGGGCACGGACACGTTGAGAGAACGAAGGAAAATTGGGCTGTCAAGACGGCGTATAAGGGAAAAGCAGCGGGGGCAAGGTCCAGTCGACCGCCCCAGGTGTCCCTGGATTGACAAAGTGGCAGCCAATTTCCTTGAATTCAATGCGAATAGCGAGAGACAGCTCAGGCATCCCGGATACTTGAAGATGTCAAAGTCAAAGTCAAAGTCAAATCGTTTATTTCTTTAGACTTACAAAATAAGTACTTAGACAAGTCAAATTTTTACTATATAAACAGCTTGATAAATAGTTATTACTATCAAACAAGAAATAAGATGCAATTGACTTTAATTCACTTAAATTTTTTGTCCACACCACTTTATCGCTTATCAACTAATACAATCTTAGGATAACTAAGTCTAACTGGTCTTACATACTATTGTCTGTGCGGAACTGGGCGACATCCGGCCAAGCATTAACATCATTGACGTAGTCATCTACGGAGTAATATGCTTTCTTGATAAGA
This sequence comes from Eupithecia tripunctaria, assembly GCA_955876795.1. Classification (NCBI taxonomy): domain Eukaryota; kingdom Metazoa; phylum Arthropoda; class Insecta; order Lepidoptera; family Geometridae; genus Eupithecia; species Eupithecia tripunctaria. The sequence continues at coordinate 13,903,737 of OY041615.1, forward strand.
TTTCGTTTTATGTACAGTTTAAATTTACGAATAGGGAGCTCAGTTGCTTCAGATGGAAGCTTATTATAGAATCTAACGCAATTGTCCACAAATGATTTCCCTAATATATAATGTCTTGTGTTCAAAACTTCGAGACAGGACAGGGTTTCTCAGTCGCTACTGCTATATGTAACTTTGAGTCGATGCACCACAGACTGGAATAATCAAGTTCTATATGCAGGATGATCAAGATAATGAGTATTCACTTCAATAACTACTACAATAAAAACTGAGATCTTTATCAGATTTATCAGAATGAAACTTATAAACATAAAAATTCTCGCTGCGACCGCGTACCGGGTGCCTACGGAGGTTAGAGCATCAGCTATTTCAATCGCACTCATTAACCTTATTTAGGAGATTTTTTTTTTAAGGAAAGAAACAGTTGTACCTAATAAATAACACTCGAATCCTGACATTCAATAAGTGTTTCCATGCAATCTCAAAAGCAGTTCATTGGTTTAGTGTCGACAATCTTTTGCTTAACGACACCAAAACGGAATGTATTACATTTACTCGTATTCTACCTAATGTTAAATAAGTTAAGGCTGATGTAAACGTAAAAGGAGAAACGTTAGAAATTATAGAAAGTACCGTATTCTTAGGAATCACCTTAGATAATAAACTTCAATGGGGCCCACACATAGATAAGCTATCGAAGAAACTTAGTTCTGCAGCATATGCAGTCAAAAAAATCCGTGATCTCACAGATTTTATTTCTAGCAAACTAGTTTATTTCAGCTACTTCCATAGTATTATGTCCTATGGTATACTGCTGTGGGGGAACGCTGCAGATATTAACACCATATTTGTGCTGCAGAAGAGGGCTGTTCGTGCCATCTATAAAATGGGTCCCGGAGAATCCCTACGTTATAAATACAAAGAAATAAATATAATGACAATACCAAGTCAATATATAATATTTATGAAATCTTGTTCTATACTGTTAAAAATATCCCAAAAAATAGCGATATACATAATTTAAATACTAGAAATAAACATAAACTCGCTGAACCCACAACTAGGCTTCAAAAAACTAATGTATCTGTTAAATAAAAGGCAATGTACCTACCTATACGCTTCTATAACAAAACCCCTACTGAGCTGCGAAAATTATTAGTAAATAAATTCAAACAAACTCTCAATACTTTTTTGTGCAAAAACGCTTACTATAAAATAACAAATTATCTAGAGGAGACTAGATCTACTATAAAAATGCTTGGGACGGATTTTGCTCCAACTCGAAAAATAACAACTAACGGGCTAAAGGTTTCTTAGTCGTTTTTTTACTTTAGTCTACATACCGAAGCGGCCGAAATCGAAAATATCACTTTATTTCCGTGCCAGTGTATTTTTTTATATGTTTTGGAATTCAGGGGGGTAAACTGGAATAACCCATTTTATCGCTACTCCTTGGCAAATATTCAAGGGTGTCTTTTGTACTTAATTACAATAATTTAAAAACCCGCCACTTCTTGTCTCACTTGGCTCTTTAGTATGCACAAACAGCTATAACTTTGGCGTAATTTCAAGAACTTGACACAATAAGCTACAAACATAATTAAAGTCTTTTACTTCGAATAGCATGAATGATTAAATAAATAAGTAACTTGTAGACCTCATTTCGAAACGTAGATACTTTAAAGTTCTTAGAAGATACTTCAATTTTCGGGTTTCAAAAACAGAAGCGAACTTTATTTATTGAAAACAACTGCCAGAACCAAAGGGGCCTTGATAAGCTCAAACTTGATTGATGCCAGAGTATTACGAAAATTACAAATATTATGAAAGCTTAAACTAAAAATAAAAAATAAAATTTATTTTTACTAGCTGCTAAATGCGGCGTCGCACGTGTAAGATATTGTAATTTATTTAATAATAGATATGTAATATTATAAGTATATGTAGTGGTAAACAATATGGTTTCAATAGATATTCAATTATAAAATGTGACAGGCTTGATATTTCCTGTTTGCTTTCCCGCTCAAATTCAAATTCCAATACAAATCAGCTTCATTAATGAGTCAGGTATTTCATATTGCATTACATTCTTGCTGTGTATTCTAAATTATAAACTAATATTTAAGAACATTTGCTATAGATAATTTATAAGATTATACAAAATAATTATTAATTAGAAGTAAAATGTTGTGCCAACCGCCGAGAAGCTGCGGACTGACGACACAGTTTCGTGACGAGGATTTTAGTTGTTGTGAATAAAAAGACCGGTAGGCCTGATCGCGCCACTTTTTAGTCAGCGACTGAACGAGAAACATCTGTTATGGTACGTAATATTTATGTGGTAAACTATAAAACCTTAGCGATCTATTGTTCTGTGGACACATCTAAATGGAGAGGCATTTAGATGTGTCCACAGAACAATAGATCGCTAAGAAATGTCTTACCTAGATGATTTAAGCATAAAAAATATTGAAGGTTCTATTTTAAGGCTATCTTATTATGTAAGTATGTCTCTAATAATAAGGTTTTATATAGGTACTTGCTAGTGGTTTCTTGTTCACTTCTTCCACTAGTGGACAAAAGATTGAAGTGACCAGAATCTCAGTAACACCTTGTTTCTATTTGTACATATGTGTTTATCGGTAAACCTAAAGAAAAAAAAGTTATTGAATTCTCATAAAGTCTTCTGATTTCATTATTTTCTACCCCCAAATTGTTAGATTGCGTCGAAAGGCAGGTAATTTCATGAGTCTTTCATAAACAGATAATTCTCTAGGTAGGTAAAGCACCTAAATCTATCACACGCGTCGTTTCTATGGAAACGTTTAAAGGTGATTCTTATCCCACGGCAACTGATTTATGTGGTAAAAAGTATCCTTTATTCGAGTCCAGGATTAAAATTACTTGACTGAACAATTTCAGCTCGATCTGTTCAATAGGTTTAGTGTGAAGAGGTAACAAACATCCATCCACATTATGTATCCATCCATACATGTAAACGTCCAAGTACCTAATATGTCCACTATGAATGCAAGCGTGTTAACTATAAACCTTGTTTGTGTTGGAAGAACACCAATGTTTGCTTTACCAGTGCTCGAAGGTATGCGGTACACGCGTCTAGAACCGCACTCACCCTGAAGATGTCCCTGGGATGAAACGTTGTTGTTCTGCCAACACAAACAAGGTTCGTAGTTCGCTTACATTCATAATGAATTTGTCAAACTACGAAAGTTTTTATAATAAAATACCTAATATGTGTAAGTGTGTGCCTTATAATACACCTACTGTTCTTTAGTTACCTTTCCTGTGCTGTTTGCGTCTGTATCTAATACAACTCTATCTATTTAACTATTTATCTAACCAGTAACCAACCGACAAGAGTCCGATCAAAAGTTTTGGATAAGTTTTATTGTAGAGTTACACCGAAAAAGAAATTCTCGTAACTTAGTAAATCATGTGTGTCCAACTTTCTTCAGTCCACGTAGGTAACCCATCTCAGCTCATATTCAGTCAATGACATGCGATATGGGTTGTCCCTAAGGACCCCTGCCGTATAAGTTATTGCTTGTTAAGTGTTTAGTCGACATTCATCAGACAAGTCTCTTGGGAGAACTTTTGGATAGCTTTTAGATTAATACTAGTTTTAATGAAACTCGTGAGTTCTCTGTTGACCTATTCTTGATTAAACGGAGTTTGTTGGGAAAGTAAATATCTTGTTGGATGTAGGTTTTATTAAAGAAGCGTATATTCGTTTTAACGAGTATGTTTTGCTTTGCAAATGATGAAAAGAACGTGTGGTAAGAAACAGCGCTAGGCCGCAAAAACGCGGCAATTTTATGATATATTTTATTTATTTTATTACAAAGAAGTATTCAGATGTGTAAACTGAGAAGACTAATAAAACTATGGAAAGGTACAGTCAGAGACTCAGAGAGTCCAGAACGCCCTGAAGCAATATCAAGTCTATATATTTTTAATCATAAATTTACTTTGAAGCACACATAAATCAGTCTCATGTTTTTACAATGATTAGAGGTATGTCAACGCCTCGTGCTAAAGAGTAATAAATTTGTGAAGACGCGTTCATTTTAAGAATGGTTTATCTCCATTTATTTATTTACTGTCGAGTCAGCTAGAAAAGCAAATAAGTTATGCCTTACACGTTTGTTCAGTAAAATTACCGTTTGTTATATTATTATTACACACATATAAACGTTAAAGACTCACGCACAAGGTGGAACCCTTTAATGCTATAAATTTCAATAACAACTGATAATATTGAGCATTCCTTTAATCGGTCTCCGATGATGCTCGCTCTTGTCTAGCGGCCACCATATCGTCTATGACATTCAGATCGTTAATTTGGACGAATAGAACCATAAGCACCCAAATCCCGCAAAGACGTTATCAGCCTTAAAATTGTCTATGATGAAACCCCTGTAGGCTAACATACAGACCCTCGTCTTCAAACTGATATTATAAGCTGGAGAAGCCATTGACCCCTGATAAATAGATCTGTTAGCCTATTTATCTAGTTCACGAACCTATGGACTCATTACACTCTGTAAAACTATAAAAATAGGTACCTAATTATTTTATGGTGTATGCGTACCTTTTGTTATTTGTTATTTCCCCTACGTTTCGCGTTACAGCGATAGCGGTCACGATACAAATGTCATTAAAAAAACTATAACATTTTCAATAAATTTTTATTTTATTTATTTTACTGTAATATGCATTACGATTACATACATATGTCACAAATCATCTAGAACTATCTACATTACAAAACATTTTCTATTCTGATAACAAATGGGAAAATCTAGTTTTTCTTACCAAGTTACCTAGAGAATAGGGGTGAAAATATATCTTCAATCGTTGCCCCTAACACTCGCAGTGATTTACTACTTGGTTCAAACTCGGGAAATCTCTAGAGCACGCCAAAAGTGAACTCAGTGCAGTTATTTTATTTTGTAAGTTTATCAATAAAACTGTTTGCAGAGTAATAGAGCAGTTATTAAAGAATGATTGCACAACAATTTTGCAATTAACTGCAGCTTGTCTACTCTACAAATTTGTTTGTCTATACCATTGATTAATTAAAATGGGTAGATGAGGTACTAGTTCCTCGAAAATGGCAACCTCATATTGTGTAAAATTGTGTGCTTCCCACCTCAGCCACCATCAGACCGGCGGCACGGGCGGTCGTGATTCGCGTGAAATATTGTTGTCTCCGTCTCACTTCGGTCTTAGATACGTCTTTCCGTCTTTGTTCTTCTTTGTATTGCACAGGACTGGAAATGTAACTGTGAGCGTATGTGTTTGCGTGTAGTTATAACACATGCCATTTTTTGAGTAAGCGCTTGGAGAACGTAACCTATCTTCCATCTTTAATAAATCAATGCTCTATACATCTCTTTTGTCTATCTGTGTACCGCCATACTGTTGACTACAATATCTGCGTTATCTATATTTTCTATAGAAATTTAAAAGATGTAAATCTAACCGCTTCCCGACTCAAGCAAGCCGCTAACTATTTTATCTTATTCTTACGTTGAACAATTGAATTTTTAAAAATTATAGGTCAGTTTGTGATACCTATCATAATATTTTAATAAGTACCTCTATAATAGTTATTTTATAGTTTAGGAAGAGATGCGAAGTTGCATTTGGTGGCCCACTAACACAATTATAGCACACTTCTTTTCTTCGGTTTTTGTTTCGCTAAGAAGTATTTCTTTTAATTCTTCGATTGGTTGTTTCATTAACTTGTAATTAGGTAAAAACAATTTATGCGCATAGAAAATTCGGTCCACGTCTCTGCTCTGTACTCGCGAGAAAACCATATCTTATCATCCCGCTCGAAATCCATCTCGTAGCGGGTTTATTGGACACTCTTAATAGCTGTTTAACGCAAAGTTTACAGTGAACAGTATATCAGTACAAAATCAGCATACTGAGACTGCAATTGATTTGATTATTGTTTACTAGCTGCGCCCCACGGCTTCGCACGCGTTTTTACTATGAAAAAGTAGCCTATGTTTTATTCCAGTATTATTAGAATTACCTGTATGCAAAATTTCAGCCAGATCAGTTCAGTAGTTGTGGCGTGAAGAGGTAACAAAGATCCATCCATCCATCCATCCATCCATCCATCCATACATCCATCCATCCATACATCCATATATCCATACATACAAACAAACAAACAATAGTAATAATATTAGTGTGATAGTCTGAAAAATGATTCCTATGAACTTATTTTAACTGTTATTGAAAATAAATGGTAAACGACCTCTGTGGTGCAGGAGGCGTAGGTTCGACTGAGATAACAAGAGGTTGCATTCGATTCTCGCCTCGGAATAAATGTTTGTACGATCTGCAAATGTTTATACGTTGTTCCAGTTGTTTTATGTTTTTTCTATGTAAATTAAAAAATATAATACAGGCTGTGTCCCCAGCGGTTGTCGGTTCTTCGTGAGATATGGCTGGCCCACTGCCACTTCAGATTGCTAATTCATTGAGCTATGTTGATAACTTTGGTTCTCCGTCGGATGTATTCGTTACGAATCCTATCATCCAGAGAGACTCCGAACATAGCTCTTTCCATAGCTCGCTGAGCGACTTTAAACTAGTTGACCAGCCCTACCGTGAGTGTTGTGCATTGCTTACCAAGATCGTAATACCTTGAGAATGGCTCGAGTATAAATAGTCATAAAAAGTTTCACGCAATCCAGACCGTTACCTAAATAAAACAGTATCGTATCACAATAAACTATAGCACCCAGATTAAAAGGCATGAAGCGAGCGCCATCATGGGACCCCCTGGGGACGGAGCCGAGCCATAACATCCCTTATCTGTACTCGGCAGATACCATGAAGCTGTAAGAATTACACCAAAGAAAACAAGGAGAGAGAAAAAGTGTTTTGAAATGTATCTGGCTGTTTGAGCTAGAAACAAAAAGTACCTCAACCTCAACAGCCTGTATTAGTCCACAGCTGGACGCCTGATAAGCGCCTTATTGGCGTTTTTCTCGTGGGGGGTAGTGCCGATAATCCCCACGCTGGGCATGCGGGTTGGAGATCGCGATTCGGCGTTAGAAAAAGTAAAGCCGTTTATTTAGGTAGGGATAAAATAATAAATAATTCTAAAAATAATAATTCACACATCGTTATTTAGCACCAAGCTTAGCAGAGCTTGTGTACTTGTAACCGTGACTGGCTTTCGTTCGTTTGATCTGTACCCGGCATAATGTTCCATAAAAACTGTGAAAATCATCTCCCAACGTTAACTGAAAACGCACCCGCATTCTCGAATGAAAAAGCAAACAATAAATACCGAAAACATCCTCCGTTCCCTGTGTTTTATGCCTGCAATCCGAAATATAAAACGCAGCCTCTTAACCTTCCCTAATCCGCTAGCAAACCATAGCGGGGGTCGATTTCACACGCGATAAACCTGCACGGGTATTTTTGTCCGGCCCTTGCCCACCGCGTCCTTAGAGTAGCTGAATGAGCATAGCTGGGCAAATAGGTACACAAAAAATATAAAATTGGAAATGACGTTCTTAATTTGTAAAAGCTGCCGCTAGATTGTTTGCTGCAGTCTGCAGTTAGGTCAATAGGGCTGACGACTCAAAAATTCTAATTAGTTTGTCAGTTAGATTATTAAAAGATATCGGACACGTACATATTTTTCTTTTGTCGATTCATGAAAAAATGATGAAGATGTAGCCAGTTCAAGAACCGCGTGACGTCACGGTTCAGTAAAAAGTATCAGATTTTTTACTGAGCCGTGATGTCACTAGCCCCCACTCTCAAACTTTAAAGCGCTTTTTTCGTCATATAGTTTTATCGTCATACGTGGCTTGAAGTTAAGGTTATAAAAAATATTGGACAGAAATTTGCCGATTTAAGAACATTTCAAAACACCGCAAATCACTTTGCTCTTTTTAACCGTCTTCAAAAAAAGAGTTTTATTTTATTTTTTATGTTTGTTACCTCAGAACTTTTGACTTTTGACATCACTGCTCAGTAAAAAATGTCACACTTTTTACTGAGCCGTTATATCACTAGCCCCCACTCACAAACCTTAAAGCGCTTTTTTCGACATTTTTTTTTTGATTAATAAAAGAAAAATACGTGTAGGTACTATTAGGTACAATATCTTCTGATAATCTTAGTGACGGACGAATTAGAATTTTTGAGTTGGCAGGCATATTATAAATACTATTCATTTATATTAATCATTGCCTAATATGCTGTCCCACTGTTAGACAAAGGTCTCCCCCAAGTTTTTCCTGTAACTCGGAATCTGTCCTAATTATTTGTTTAAGTCTACTCACGAAGTTAAAAAGGTCTGAAAACTGATATGTTATGTTTCGAGTCACAGATTATGTCAGAAGACTAAAAATGTCTCGCTGTATTTTAGTCAAGTGCGTGTCAGATTTTTTACTGACCCGTGTTAGGTTCTGTATTTAAATATCTCAACGAGATAAAAGTAGCCTATGTTTGATTTCAGGATTAAAATAACCTGTATGCAAAATTTCAATCTGATCCGTTCAGTAGTTTTTGGGTAAAACATCCATCCATACATCTAAATAACCAAACTTTCGCATCTATAATACAAGTGTGGTGAACGATGATCTAACCGTTCTCCAGAGGCTACGCCCCCGGTTCCTACGTCCCGCGATCATAAATCCCGCCGACGATAGCCTCGCAGCGAGCTTGATCCACTTTATGACCAGACTTTTTAACAACTCTACTCGAAATTAACGGCTCTTACTTCCACTGCACTCCTGAACCCGTTCAATTTACAGATGCATCGAACTGTGTTTATGTTGAGTTTCTTGGCACGAGTGTTAGTATGAGTGATAATTGAGTTTGTTTTAAAAAACTATAAACTGACTTCAAATATACCTATGGTTTTCTCATGGATGCTATTGTCAGATGTGGACCAAACGGAAAGCACCAGATTTCAAACAAAAAAAGAATCATCAAAATAGGATCACCCAGTCAAAAGTTCTGAGGTAACAAACATAAAAAAAACACTCGAATTGATAACCTCTTACTTTTTTTGAAGTCGGTTAAAATAGCAACGTGATTTGCGGTATTTTGAGTTGTTCTTTAATTCGGCAAACTTGTGTCCACATTTTTTTTAAAGACCCTTTCATTGTTGATTATCTCAGTCCCGTATTTTAACAAATTAAGCTTAACTGAATACCAGGCGGTAGCATCCCCACGCCGCTGTTGGCTGCATTCCCCCGCTGCTGTCTAGCAATGCTGATGCGCTGCGCCAGATACTCACCAGCTCTCGGGTCACGCGTCACTTCGAACAGATGCTCATATAATTATTTGAGAACTCGAAGAGCCTTATTCTAATTGGTAAAATCAACCAATTAGGATAAGGCTCTTGGCTTTTATTCGCTTTTTTTGTGCTATCAGTATCAAGTTGGAAGAACTCACAAACTACTTTCCCTCTATTGTTTACTTCATCTCTCTAACTATCACAGCTTTTGTTCAAAAACCGTTTTACTATACTAAAGCTCATTTTACCAAGGCATATAGAGTTTATTACAGTACGTATCGATAAAACAAAATATGATCTCGTCATAAGTGCGATACAGTCGACGGATTACGATGCTCGATACCTACATACGTGACTATGCATAGATTTATCTGCCATATTCTTGAACCGAGGCGCTATAAAACCTGATTCATAATAAATGCTTTGAAGAAAGATCTTTATTTTCTCTCATGGTCGTGACTTTGCGTTATGAGAATTTTACTCTAGTGAAACAAAAGGTAAGTACTAAGGGCATAACCTTTTGTTTCAGTAGAGTTATTCGAGTCAGCAGAAGGTATTTATGTCGTACTAGCTGCTCCCCGCAGCTTCGCACGCTTTGTTTAGGTGCTTTCTTTCCCACGGGAACTGATTTATGGGATAAGAAGTATCCTATGTTTGATTCCGGGATTAGAATTACAAGTACGGAAAGTTTCAGGCCGATCCGTTCAGTAGTTTTTGCGTGAAAGAGTGACAAACATACATCGTTACAAACTTTGGTATTTATAATATTAGTAGGATATTAAATAACATAGGTATACCTGGCTTATGTCGTTTAAAGATTCTTTATTTTATCAAAGAACATAAATACAGTTCACTTAAAATTACCTAGCTTATGTCACTCCCTGAAAAGTAAGCTTTTTAATGATCGGTCCAGTAGTTGAGGAGCCTATTCAATACAAACAAACAAACAATCTTTCCTCTTTATAATATTAGTATAGTATAGTTTTGCCCATAGCTTTGGAGACGCCTAAAAATTTCGTGAAAAGACAACAATATGCATGACACTCACATACAAACTACGTAATTGACATGCGTTATGTTGTCTACCAACTTTACGGACGAAACGCTTTTTCAACAAACTAAGTATTGAATAGTGAGATGACGATCTGCGAAAGACTGCATGCAGATGCTGGATGCGTCAAGCTGAAGACAGAGCACTATGGAGCTCATTAGTGCTGATGATGGAGTGTTGAATGCTTGATGATCCGTTTAGTGGGCAAAAAGAAATTTGGACGAATCGCGTTTTGTTCTAATTACTAACAAATCCCACGAGCAACGTGAGAAGCGATCGAAATCAAAAATACCACTTTATTTCCGTGTCAGTGTATTTTTTAACATGATTTGACCTTTTCTATGCATTGATTTATTAAAAAGGGAAGATAGGTTACGTTCTCCCAGCGCTTACTCAAAAAATGGCACAACTACACGCAAACACATACGCTCACAGTTATATTTCCAGTCCTGTGCAATACATAGAACAACAAAGACGGAAAGACGTATCTAAGACCGAAGTGAGACCGAGACAACAATATTTCACGTGAATCACGACCGCCCGTGCCGCCGGTCCGACGGTGACTGAGGTGGGAGCACACAATTTTACACAATATGAGGTTGCCACTTTCGAGAAACGAGTACCTCATCTTCCCTTTTTAATAAATCAATATTTCTATGTGTACATTTATTGTATTTATGGAAATAAAGCATTTATGAATTTGAATTGAATTTGAAAAGAATATGGAACGTGACTATGTTTTACGTAGCTAACTAAAAACTCTATAAGCTCGGGGACATAACATACAATCACGTTTGATTGTTTTTATTAGGTTGGTACGAATATATGAAGAGTACAGGGGCAAAACTAGAAATGTCACAAAAACAAAAAGTTGTGTAATCAACATTTATAATTTTGAAAGTTAACAATTTATTAGATATTACTTATACTTATTAACTACTAATAGGAACTTAAGTTTACCTTTTAAATTCTTAGTTTTGGGAATAATAAATACTTTTATAAAAATATTTTTTTTGAAAATAATTAAAAATATGAAGTAGTTCCCTTTTAGAACATACAAAAACTGGGAATGTCCAGTGTGTCCCATACATGCAATGTCCAACTTAACTAAATGCTTAATTAAATTTACTGATAATGCATGAGGAATGCTTTCGACGTACGATTGTGCTCCCTCAGAATAAAATCTTTTTAAATCCATTAAGTCCTTGTACTTTTCTGCACTAACGGGCGAGAAATTTTGAAAATCTGCCAAATCAAATTAATTTGATGTGTCTGATCCGGTTCCCTTTTTTGCCACAATAGGTAATTTCTCCCATATAGGTACCATTATACAGTAGTAGTTACTTCTGTGTAAAATAACTCTAGGGTGTTCTCGTACACACTGTAATTCTCTTTGGAACTGGACTGGGAATGAGCATTTTTTCATGTATTGATTTTGAAAATAAAACTGAAAAATTTCTGATGTGTTCACCTATTCCTACCTCAATCACCTCAAAGGGTTTGGGTTTTTGGCCACTAACTTTCAGCAAATCATACCACTGGTATGGAAGTTCCATGTAAGCTTTTAGATTAATGAGACCCATATCTTTATCGCATTCTAAATATGAATGTCCTCGTATTGGATAAGTTATTTTGATAGAATCTAAAAGTTTCATGTTATGAACAACAAAATGGATAAACCTTGTCACCGTGTAGTTCTTGTTCTGTCCACCTGCTGAATCACAAAAAAATTCTTAATGCTTTACATGACTATCCAGGTGGTTTGTTAAATAATGAAACAGAAATGAAACCACTTCATCTGAACCCTAACATACGTTTATAATGCCTTGGCATGGCACTAAGTAAGCACTGAAATAATAAAAAAAAACAAGATTCATAGGATTATATTCTCATGGTATGGCAACACAGTCAATTTTAGCAGGTTTCTGGATAGGTGTAAAAATAAGAGCTTTTATCACCCAATGCATGAATAATAAAAAAAAAATACATTGATAATTGACGTTTGTAATAGACATCGTTTGTGGTGATGTTTGGCAACGACACATTCTTCTGGTAGTCCATGGCAATTGCTTTGTTTTGCTCTTGATTCTTGCATTGACATAATTTTGACAACTAGGACATTCCTACTTACGTTCCGTTACAACATGGACCTTCCCTGTTTTGTTCCGGTACACAGTTTTTAAACTCTAGTAATACATCTGACAATACTCATTTTTACGCTTTTTGTTTAGTGCCTACTAAAAATATGCGGGAAAACGAGAATGTTGCCATCATAAAATAACTTTTGAATTTTAGTGACATTCCTGGTTTTGCACCTGTACTCTTCATATACGTTTAATGAGGATTCATTAAATCAACTCGCTGCAAATGCACATTACATTAACATCCAGTTAGCTATTTAAATCCTGATTTATTTATACTTAATTAAAACACACTGTGGAATATAAAACGCTACTATAACAAGCTACTCCAGTTCTGAAAACTCAAATAAAAGCCACACACTAAAATAATTCTCCTTAAACCAAGCCAAATAATGCAAAACATTTGGCTTCTTTATTTTTCCACCAAGCGAGAAGCAACGAAAACATTTCTTTTCTGGAAAAGGGACATGAAAATAACCAGTTTGCGCAATTATATCGTAAAGTGTAAGTAGAATTTTGGTTGAAAGGATATGCGTACGTAGATGATGTAACATGGGTCAAATATTTTTGGGACGCTGAGAGCCCAAAATACTTGATCGGTATTTTGTTTATTGTGAAGCAAGAATGTAGAGCAAAAATAATATCTTTATAATACTAGCTGCGCCCCGCGACTTAGCATGTGCTATTCCTATGGAAATGTTTAAAGGTGATCTCTACCCCGCGCGGAATGATTTATGGGATAAAAGCGTGTTTGATTCCAGGATTAAAATAACCTGTGTCTAAAATTTCAGCCAGATTCATTCAGTAGTTTTAGCATGAAGAGGTAACAAACATCCATCCATACAGCCATACAAACTTTCGCATTTATAATATATTATTAGTGTGATGGAGATAATTTGCTGAAAAAAAACTGTCCATTTAGGCAGTGTTTTGCGTAGATGTGTGTAAGCAATTATTTAAAATAAAGTTTGGCACAGGTTTAATAATTCAATCTTGAATTTCTCAATACAAATGCATAACATAACAAAATAATTACTTAAATTCCATAAATGATGCGTGTCTGAACTAGGTACCTGTAACTCAGGCAGAATTGCTTATAATAAACGCATACCTAGGTATAATAACATAAATAAAGTAACTCAAAGCGACAGTACAGATTTGCAAAATTACACATGACATTACATTACAACAATTACACAGGGTTGCCCGTATATCAGGCAAACTTGCTTACAGTCAATACATAGGTTTATTTACATAAAAAAGTATAACAAAGTGACAGTACATTACATTAAAATAACACATGACATTACATTACAATAATTATACAGTATTTTTGTTAATTCACTGACACTGCGTGAATTTCAGGTTCTCTCAATCATCGAGAAGACACATTTGAAGAAAATAGGCCCTACTATATTATATTATATATGAGGTTGAAGTATTTCTAACTAGTTGTTATAATTTATAAATACACATAGTCTTATCTAAGGCTCTTAGGCTGTGTGTATTTATAAAGCTAAGCAGAGCTTGTGCTATTACTAGATATCTGATATACATTTTTGATTATACTACATAAATATATATTATCTCTTTATAACATACATTCTTCAGAGGCTTTATTTGAAACTAAAATTAAAAACGGCACAGACCTGAATTAACAAATGGGTGTGGGCGTTGGTGATTGGTTTTTAGTAGTTCATTGGATTCCGGATATTTTTATTTATTTTGTCAAAGAATTATTACAAAAAAACGTATTGGTTGAACTTACCATATCCATATTATTTTAAATTTTCTAATGTGACAATATAAGACACTCTTTTACATTGAGTGTGCGCCCGTAAGGATAAATGCACATGTTTTTAAATAAATAAATAATATTTTACTCAAGTCCATGCCGATCATGATGACTTTTCCAAGGCCAGACAGGTCAATAAAAATGGTACGTTACGCTTATCAATGATCAAAATTAACAAACAATGACTGACACGCTCGTTGGTTCGACCCATTTCGGCCTCATTTCTTTCTAGAGTTCATCGACTGTCAGTTCGAAGAACTGGTGTTTTTCCGGCCAATTACAACCTGGGCCTCTTCAAGGGAAGAATCGTCTTCTAGACCTTCGTGTTACATCGTCCCACTCCATCAGGTGAGATTGCATTCAAACGAAGGTCTATGGATAATTAAAAAAAAATTGTACACATGTCACTTTTTTATAGTTGCTTGCATTTCTAACTAACAGCTGTGTGGTGCTGGCTTAGAATTTGCAGCACTCCATCTCTTCTTATGGGTGTCGTAAGAGGCGATTAAGGGATATTCACCAGGAGCGGGCAGCAGCGCCCCCTGCAGAACAATTCGACCACTAAATGCGATCTCCAACCCGCATGCCCACCGTGAGGATTACGGGCATTCCCCCCATTAGATAAACGCCAGTAAGGCGCTTATTAGGGGGAGGCCTGCGTCCAGCCGTGGACCAATACAGGCTGTTGAGGTTAAGGTTGAAGTATTTCTAACAAGCTATTTGTTATAATTTATAAATACACACATCCTTATCTAAGGCTCTTAGATAAGCCTGTGTGTATTGATAAAGCATAGCTTGTGCTATTACTAGATAACTGAAATAAATTTTTAATTATACTACATAGATATATATTTTTAAACAAATACAAAACCCTGAACAAATAAACCGTAGATCGTACAAACATTAGTCCCGAGTCGGGAATCAATCCTGCAATGTCTTGTGTCGTAGACGGACTATCACCCGCTGCCTCACAGAATTCCATTCCCCTTATATTTTCTTTATTTCTTCGCATAGGTATTCCAGTTTTAATTAGAGGCTCGTAAGCTGAACTACATGGCCGTAAAACCCAAGAGACCACCCATGAGTCTAATATTCGACTCATAAAGGCCGGCCATGCGCGACCCTGCCAATTAACTAGATAGGTACCTATATTATTCTACTATCTATGTACGGCTACGGTACTTACGTACATATACGTACGGCTCGGAATGCTGGGTGATAAGTGATACGTAAGAAAACCGAAACTCGCCTACACGTGTTCGAAAAAAAAATACTAAGACGATTCTTCAGCGCTGCACTGGATGGTGACTGCTGGCGAACAAGATATAACCATGAGCTTTACGACATGTAGAAGAACTAAATGTCGTAAAGTTAATTAAAGTAGATTAGTAGATTAAAGTAGATTAAATCCGATGAAATGATGGATGGATTGTGTGAAAGAGGACATGGCTAAGAAAGGTGTGAGTACAGAAATGACGGCTGATAGAGCAGAGTGGAGGAAACTGACATGTTCCGACCCCAACTAGCGTGGAAATAAGGACCGGAAGTGGTATTGAATAAGTGAGTGGAACTTCTCTCTTTTCTCTTGATCTCGTTTTTGCGTCAAGCGTGTCGAGGTAATTTTCCTGAAATGATTTAATACTTTTGTAGATGGTGACAATTTGATAAAATATGTCAAGAGTAATCAATATAGAGTTCGGTCTAACGATCCCAATAAGGCCATATTGAGAGACATTGAAAGAAGAATTCTTCATCGGTCGAATATATAATTATTGGTACACATTGAAAAGTCATTAAAGACGAAAATACAAGGATTTGAAAACTTCATTTTCTTTTTCTGAAAAATAACGTTTTCTGACTTGTCACGTTCTTATCGAAAATGAGCGATATGTATTTAGTCTAACTAAGAACCACTAGCATTCGAACTGTCTATTTTTATGCCACTATTTGGTTTTTCCACGATTTTTTCCTAAAGTAGATTCGTCGTAATAGCACTTCAAGTGTATCCCTACCTATTGTCAGAAACTTTATTATTTTTTCGCACGTAATATACAAAGAGACACAAACTTTCTATAAATAACTTCCCCTTTTAAAATAAAGTGATAATAACAAAGCAATTTTGTGTACTAAGGGAAGTAAAACAAAGGGTGGCCCCGTTCATCCGTTTTTTCCCGGAGTTATTAAATCTCTAGTACCTACAAAATCCTACATCTTAATTGGGATTTAAATTTTAACGAGTTTTTTTAGTATTTCAATTAAAATCTGGGTAAATTGATTTCTACGTTCGCTACTAAGTATTTTAAATGCTGTTTCATTTCAAATTTTAACTAAATTTAGAAAGTAACAAGAAACATAAAAACTATAAAATAAAGCCCACCTACAGCCGGTTTTTATCCACTGCTGAATGACGCATTCATTGCAGAACTGAAAAATTATGTATCTACTGAATATAGATTTCCAAGAAGCGTTAAAATACTTTTTAGTTCTAAAAGTTTAAGACCTTTGCCATGTAATTTCTAAGTATCCTTCTTTCTCAAACTTTAAAACTTAAGTCAAAGAAAACTACGCTGAAGGAGCAAACTTCGAATCAACTCTGGAGAAGTTTTTGTGTTCGTGAAACAAGTTACAGATAATTTTAAACTGATAGTTGATAGATAGTCTATCAAAATAATGGTTATTTTCTAATAATATCTACTACAAAACTGCACGCGCTTTGAGAAAGTAAAAGCGTAACAACGTTGTAAATACCTACAACGAATGCGTTGAAAAAATAGCAGTTTCGCAAATACAGCATTTTTTTCAACTTATTTTATTTATTTATTTAATGCGGATTGCCATCAGCTTAACTAATTACTATATTATTTAAAATAGTCAAAAAAGCTAAAAATAATCATTCGCCTAGAATTAATCATAATAAACTGTGTGAACGCTTAAAATTTTTGTCATTGACAATTGTGTAGGTAAGTACTAGGTACCCTATTATTTTCCATGAAATTTAGTATACAGGAGGTTTCGGGGGTGATAAATCAATCTAGCTAGGATTCATTTTTAGAAAATGTTGTTTTATTCGTGTTTTCAATAAACTTTCATCAACTTTATCGTACTCTATTGACTCCTGACATCTATTGGCGAATAGTGATACTATTTTATTTGTGTTTTCAATTATCAACTTTATTGTGATAAACTTAAATATTAAACTGAAAATTATGACTCTTCCTAGCATCTATTGGCCTGGCATCTTAAAAACCGAGCGAAGATCGGTCATCCAGGTACTTGTAATTAAAATATGAAAAATTAGTAACCCTGTATAGGTATTTATATTCAAACGAACATTTAAGTCCATAAACATTTTGGGACCACTACACCGCTCCTAAATTATTAAAACAAAAAACAATATTTTTGTATACAAGCCAAGCTGCGTCGCACGTGGCTCCATTTTTCACAAAAACTGTCCATCCTCAGTGGAAATTCAAATTCGATGCTAAAAGTTGCGAGCTAAAGTCTTTATTAATTTGTATGGGACAGAGTTCAGAATAGATTGAGTTCTCTGATGCGTTCCCGGAATACTGGTTGATGGGCCTTAAATATTCGATTCTGCTTACAATAAATTTGACAGTGGTTTAACACTACCGTGCCTATGAAAAAACTACGAGTGCACGGAATAATATTGAAAATTGAAATTGAAAATTGTTTATTTGTAAAAAAATACATACATATGTTACACCTCCTTCCATCCTTTTAAGTATAAAATATACTTGGTCCAGGATGTCCTGCTCTTCCATTTATTTACATGGATAATATTATTATAACATATAAACTAAATTAATTATTATTAATGATTAATTATGCAAATAACAAATAAATTATGTAGATGATTAAGAGTATGAGATAGTTTACAAATGTATATGACAAATAAACTAAATTAAAATTATTTAGATATTATTTAGATGCAAATATAATTGTTTATTAAAAATATAAAGAACTCTAAATTAACTTGCCTGGTGTGATAGCACTGATACTATTTTGTTTTTATTTTGGATATATGCGAGTGACAGGACGGATATGATACGAGTGGCTCGTTTTTTTTGTTTAATATATTAGTTGAGTTGCCTTGATTTATGCGCATGCTGCGGCCGCCTATAATTTAGTAGACTTAAGAACCTTGCCACTGTATTTTAATTTTTATGGTGTTATCTCTAGTTGGTAGTCCTAATAAAGAAATAAGTAAACTGCTTAGCGTGCCCATGTGTGGAGACGTTTACTTCTCAAGTTCTCGTGTGAAGCTGTCCAGATAGACGTGCTATCGTCAAACTGTAAAACTCTCTTAGTACCCGTGAGTGTTGTGTGTTACTGCCAAACAGCCAACCAAGCAGCTGGATCCAAGACCAGTTGTCACCTGCAAGCAGTCAGTAACAGATACAGCTTCCTTGAGATCAGGAGAATAATTCTACCTACCTACTACTGTTGGAAATATCTTTTTACATGTATAACCTTAGATAAGTTTTATGTAAGTACTTTGTAAACCTTTCCAGAAATAAAAACTTTTATTATTATTATTATTATTATGAATTCTATCCATTCTTATCATTCTGCTATATTTGCTTTCTTTTATTTCTTTATCTTTATCTAAAATCTACTTGCTCTTTCGTGCACTCGCCATTTATATAGTCATTTTAAACAATGCGGAGGAAAAAATAAAAGTTATCTCATTAAAGTCGCAATATTAATGAGTGAAACCTCTGGCTTTATTTGTGTTTCTAGAATTGTTGTTGCACTTTCGAAAGGCACACGATGTCATTTTGTGATACTACACTGCTCGCAAACGGTATTCATATTATAACACGTCCGGCCAACACTGAATTTAGATGTACACTGAGTCGAGGTTTGTGAATTCACTAGGTTCGACTTGGGAACAACACGGCGTGGTCTCACTGCGGTAAAGGCCTATCTAATGGTTTATTATAGCACAGAATAATTAGATAGTGGAAATTTCGTGCGGTGTCGCTACTTAACCGAGTATTTTAGTGACAATGGGATTATCAATCGGATTCGTCTACCGCTCTGGACCGGTACTCTGAAAAATAAAATCGAACTTTCATATTTTTTCTGATTCAGTTTTCTTCTAAGCAATCGACAATATGAGTTGGTAACTACAAAAAGGACACGTTTTTCTTTTCTTAGTCTGCCATCTGGATAGTATAACTACAGGGTGGGGCAAATTTTTGGCCTCATCAGGGTAGCGATCGTTTCTTTTGTAGTTAGATGGTTTTGTTCTAAGGAACCTTCTATTTTATTTTGAAGAAAAAAATATTGTCATTTTAAGTTTTCTGAACAAAAGTACGGTTCTCCAAAAAAATATTTGTCAAAAAAACAAGTTTGTCTTAATCGACTCTATGTCCAATCAGGAACACTTTTCCCAAAGTAATATGCCAAAACAAATTGTCACTCATTCAATGTTTTTTTATTCGTTTGTAAGGCCAGACTTTATGAGGTGCTCGAAGACAAAATAAGGAAAATAGGTACCTTCCTACTTATAAATCGTGCTAGGTAAATTAAATGAAATGAGGTGGTATATTTATTGGATAAAACACTGTTTATAGGTGATAAATATTTTAAGCTCATGTTTAACTATCCTATAGCATGCAATTAATGAACGTTATGTGTAGGGTTTAAAATTAACTGTCACGCTCAAAGATAAATCGTTAGAACGTGCGTGCGTCGGAATTTTGTTGCACAAAAAAATGCCACAGTTTTTGGGCGTAAGGGCGAATCTAACAATTTATATCTTTGGTAACGGTATTATTGTGTAACCAAAGTACTTTAAATTAATTGTTCAAATTCCCGCTAAAATTCAGTATAGTGGTAGGTATTCCTAACTAAAACAATTAAGCCGAACATTTTATAACCCTAGCTTTAATTGCGTTCCACATTGCAAGCAGTCAGTACTCGGTACAGTATAAAGTCAATGCACCAGGCTGTTACCATTAAGGCGGTCTCACACCGATACCATTTGCCTGTAATGCAACAACAGCTGAGATTGGACCAGGACAATCAGCGAGAATGTAGTTTTTTCTAGTTATGTTGTTATTGTATTAAGGCTCATAAACCAGTGAACCCCCAACTATTTTATTTTATTATTACGTTAAACGCAGCAAGTTTAAAAAATCCATCGTTCAGTTTGTAGTATCTGTGGCGCATACAAACCTCGTCGCACGCGCCGCCGAGTGACGTCACGCAAACAGGCTCCAGCCCGGGGGCATGAGGCGGGCGCGGGGCGCGGAGGCAAGACGGACTCCGTCTGACGGAGCCCAGTCGCGCTGCGACACGCCAGTGACCGCTTCCGCTTGTTACGCACTAGACCTATGCTTTCCCGCCTATCGCTTTCCCTCAGATCATTCCCGCGCAAATCAATACTCATATCTTTCTACCATCTTCTCTCGCTTCTACTTGTATTGTATCCTGTCGCGTCCCAAACTACCTGTACGTTCTTCTCTTCTCTCATTCTGAATACACGTTAAATGTGAAGTCTGCGGTTTTATTCTACTAGGATACCTAACGTAGGCCCACATAAATTGGTGACCCTGACGTATCGCAGAAGACGTAAGAACGGCGCTATGGAAAATACTGGAAACACCCAGGGGACGCCGCCGGCGGACCAACGAGCGGAACCCGGAATGTCGGTCGAACGCGTCACAGTGCGTTTGCCGCCATTTTGGCATGACGAGCCGGAAATTTGGTTTGCCCAGATTGAAGCCCAGTTTGCTGTATCAGGTACCACCGCTGATTCGACGAAGTTTTATATGGTTGTCCAGCAATTGGATCACAAGATCGCACGCGAAGTACGGGACATAATAACCAACCCGCCGAAGACAGAAAACTTCGCCAGTTTCGTGAACCTACGGGATTTGACCTCACGGCTGCGAATGGTACGATCATCAACACTTTCGGCACGCAGAACGTGCATCTGGATTTTGGACTAAGAAGAGATTTTTCTTGGAATTTTGTTGTAGCTGCAGTGGATAAGCCCATCATCGGCGCTGATTTCTTATCTCATTATGGTCTTCTTGTTGATTGCAGAAACCAGCGACTATTAGACAGCATCACAAATCTTTCTGCCCAGGGTTCACTCAAGAGTTGCCAGCTTTTCAGCATCAAAGCTGTATCCGGTAACAGTGAGTACCACCAATTATTATCTCAGTATCCGAACCTCGTGAAGCCTTCGGGCGTCTTACGCAAGGCCAAGCACTCAACAGTCCACTACATACGAACGACGCCGGGACCGCCAGTATACAGTAAGCCTAGACGTTTAGCTCCAGATCGTCTGAAGATCGCGAAGGAGGAGTTCGAGAGCATGCTACGAGACGGCACGATTCGTCCATCCGACTCTCCGTGGGCTTCCGCTCTGCACCTGATGCCAAAGAAAGACAACGGCTGGAGGCCTTGTGGCGACTACCTCGCTCTCAATGCACGTACGATTCCTGACAGATACCCGATTCGTCACTTGGAAGATTACAGTAATCGACTGGCCGGTGCTAAAATTTTGAGTAAATTAGATTTAGTCAAGGCAGGCATACAACCAAATCCCTATTTTCGAAGACGACATACCAAAATCAGCCATAACGACGCCGTTTGGATCATATGAGCAAAAATACATGGGATTTGGGCTTCGCAACTCAGCACAGACCTTCCAGCGCTTTATAGACGAGGTGCTACGAGGACTTGATTTTACTTACGCCTACATCGATGATATTTTAGTCTTTTCCAGTAGCAGAGATAATCACCTGGACCATCTACGCCAAGTTTATCAGAGACTCGAGGATTATGGTCTGCTCCTCAACGTATCCAAGTGCATCCTCGGCGCGACAGAGGTAGATTTCCTTGGATATACTTTAACAGAGCAGGGAACACGTCCTATAGACACCAAGATCAAGGTGATACAGGATTTCCCGCCTCCGACGACAGTGAACGGCCTGAGACGATTTCTGGGTATGTTAAACTTTTACAGACGATTTATACCTAATGCAGCTGCCGACCAAGCGCCACTGCACGAAATGATATCTGGACCCAAGGTCAAGGGAACGCAGCCTCTTACTTGGACGCCGGAACTTCAAGCAGCCTTTGATAAATGTAAGAATAGCATAGCTCGTGCCACACTCCTAATTCACCCTCAGCATGAAGCACCGCTCGCGCTCGTTACCGACGCATCGACCACTGCCGTGGGATCGGTATTACAGCAGCTGGTGGACGAGGAATGGCAGCCGCTCGCATTCTTTTCGAAGAAGCTGAACAAGGCACAGACGAAATATAGCGCTTACGATAGGGAGCTACTCGCAATCTACGAAAGCGTCAAGCATTTTCGCTTTATGATTGAAGGACGACATTTTGTAATATACACAGATCACAAGCCACTGACTTTTGCCTTTAATCACACTGATCGACAGTGCTCGCCGAGGCAATTTAATCATTTAGATTTTGTTTCACAATTTACCACAGATATAAGGAATAAAAAGATTATTGAAGGCAAAAATAATGTTTCAGCTGATTTTATGTCACGACTGGAGAGCATAGCGAAGCCACCTGAGTTCGAGAGCCTCGCACAAGCCCAGCAGACCGACACTGATCTGAGGAGGTACTTCAGAATGCTAAGACATCACTACAGCTAAGCAAAGTCCCGATCCCAGGTACAAAATTTATTTTATACTGCGACACCACACTGCCAACGCCTCGTCCTTTCGTGCCATTGGAAATGCGCCAGCAGATATTCAAGTCACTGCATGGTCTGAGCCATCCCGGAGCAGCTGCATCGACCAAACTCGTCACTGAGAGGTTTGTATGGCCCTCAGTTCGCAAAGATTGTCGACTTTGGACCAAGACATGCGAAGCTTGTCAGCGAAGCAAGGTACATAGACACACCTCCGCACCTCTCAGTAATTTCAAGTTACCAGCTGCCCGATTCTGTTTTGTACACATCGACCTGATTGGCCCGCTACCATCATCTTCAGAGTTCCGGTACTGTTTGACAGCTATAGACAGATTCACTCGCTGGCCGGAAGTCACGCCCTTGCAGGATATCACAGCAGAAACGGTCGCAAGAGCGTTCTTCGAGACCTGGATAGCAAGATTTGGTTGTCCACAGTCAGTGACGACAGACCAAGGCCGTCAATTTAATTCCCGCCTTTTTAAATCTTTGACAGATTTGTGTGGAGTCCAGTTGCGTCACACTACCGCCTATCATCCAGCATCCAACGGGATGATTGAACGTCTACACAGAACATTGAAGGCAGCGATCATGGCGCACGAAGGCGAAAAATGGACAGACGCCCTGCCATTGGTACTTCTTGGCATGCGGGCGGCATGGAAACCGGACATACAGAGTTCGGCAGCTGAAATGGTGTACGGTGAGACGATCAAGATGCCTGGTGAGTTTTTTAATACTACTCGTACAAACACACACACCAGAGAAGCAAATTTCGTCACGCTACTCAAAGAACATATGACACGATTAAAACCTAGTCCAATTTCAAGGCATGGAAGCAAATCAGTGTTCGTGCACGAAGATCTCAACACATGTTCTCACATATTTATACGCAAAGATGCATTACGAGCAGCGTTAGAACCTCCTTACACTGGCCCACACAAAGTCATAAGCAGAACAGATAAAACAGTAACTGTAGACCTACCTAAACGAGGACCTGTTACTATTTCTATAGACAGAGCTAAGCCAGCCTATACGTTGGCAGAAAATTTAAAGGAGGCGTCACCTAGTCGCATACAGAAAGACGCCCCCCGCACTACGCGCTCGGGCCGTCAAGTTAAATTTCCTGATTTCTTTCAGATCTCCTGACATTGTTTCTCCAAAGGGGGTGATGTGGCGCATACAAACCTCGTCGCACGCGCCGCCGGCCGCCGCCGGCTGACGTCACGCAAACAGGCTCCAGCCCGGGGGCATGAGGCGGGCGCGGGGCGCGGAGGCAAGACGGAGCCCAGTCGCGCTGCGACTAGGGATGCGCATATCATATCACTCTAATGAAAAGAGTGATATATATCTTTTTGATCTACGGATATATATCACTCATTTAGCTCTTTAGCTCATTTAGCTCAGTAGATCAATGATGTAGTCTTAGAGCTGGGTAGCTCATGAGTTAAGATAAAAAAGATTTGTATCCGTTCAACTAAGACTAAAGTGAAAAATTAAAAATGAAATATACCCATCGTTCAAACTTCATAGGTTTTGTGATTTACATAGAGTCAACGATTTTCCTTCATACTTCACAGGCTTAGGACTGTCAACCTAATAAATCGTTCATGAATTGGGTGCTAAGTTTAATGTGAATGCAGAATATTGTAGTTTAGGTTGGCGTATTTAAAAATCGTTGGCTATTTACATTGATTTGATGTACATAATATGTACATAATTTACAAATTATTTACACGATGATTTTGTTTTATAAACTTTTTATCAGTTTGTGCATATTAAATGTGCATTGACATTGATAAATAGCAATTGAGCCAATTTGGAAGTTGTCAGTCTCGTTCTTTTTAAAGTTAGTGTATTTCCTGCTTTAGAAAAAACTCGCTCACACGGCACGGATGTGGCGAGTAAATTCATCCTCTTTAACGAGTAGCGGAACAAGAGCGGATATACATTTCTTCTTTGGTGCCACCAAATTAAGGGATTTTCTTTTCGTGGCAAAATTGGTTCCTGCATGTATCTATCTAGTTCCACTATACCAGCAGCAGTCGGGTTTTGAGGATGCAGCGCAGATACCTCCCTGTCAAAGTCATCCCATATAGAAGAAGAAGTAGACGTAGATTCAGGTGTTAGCGGGATTCCTCCACGAGAAGTTGATGGTTGCTGCTCCAGTGTTGGTGCCGTAGGTCGTCCCACTTTTTGTTTTAGCATTTGGAGCGCGTTGTCGAAATTGCGCTCGAATCTGAACCCACGGTTTTTAAACCTTGGGTCTAAAATCGTAGCCTCCGCATACATTTCGTGGCTCTCTAAATGTGAAAATCGCCGGTCTAGCTGCTGGTCCAGCGTCTTTAGCAGAGTATGTATTTGTTGAAGGCGAGGAGGCTGTTCTTCGTCGCGTAACTTTAATTTTATAAAATTTGACATTATCTTGTATAATGGCACAACCTTTGATAAGGTCACATTTTTTTCGCCGCAAATCTCCGTGGTAACGTCATAAAACAGTTTTAATGCAGGTACTGCTGCTTCAATGACCAGCCAATCTTCGGTGCTCAGGCTGAGATCGTTGCGAATCAATGCCAAAGTTGTTACAACGGCATCTTTCAGTGTCAAAATTCTGGTCAACATATCAAACGTAGAATTCCAGCGCGTTTGACAATCCTGCACTAGCTTGAGATCTGGAACGTTTAACTGTAGTTTTATTTCTTTAAATTTATTCAAAGCTAGTGTACTGCGCTTGAAATATTTGACTATTGCCTTGACTTTAGTTACTGTCTGATTAAGGTGACCAAGTGCAGCTTGCACGGCCCTGTTTATACTGTGGGCTAAACATGCGATGTGGCGCCAGTTTCCCGCCCTGACGGCCGCGACGATATTAGAAGCGCTGTCGCTGGCGATCGCAGTAACTTTATTTGTGATTTTCCAATCATCTATTATGGTTTTTAGGAAATCACAAAGATTTTCGGCTGTATGGCGCTCGCTGAATTCAATGCAACCCAATAGGATTGTTTCCAACTTAATCCCTGTCTCATTGTAAAAAACGAAATGGGCCGTAACAGCAACAAAACTTTCGTTATTGATGGAAGTCCACCCAACTGTCGACAAACAAACCGCAGAAGCTGTTTCAATCATGTTTTTAGACAACTCGTGAAGCTTTTTATATTGCCTTAAAAGAATGCTTTCCGATAGAGTCTTTCTTGTTGGCAAGTTATAGCTGGGATTTAAAAGTCCCACAAACTTGCGGAACTCCTCTTCCTCTACTAACTGCAGAGGATGATACCCCTTCGCTATCATCCTAATTAGTTGCTCGTCAATTTTTTCGGCACGTTGTGGTGGTAATGGTTTTATTATAAATTCTTGCACTGAAGGCTGTGCATGCGGCAGAGTTAATCGTCGGTTATCGGTAGATGAACTTGCAGTAGGAAGAGGCCTTACAGCGATATTTATAGGATCCGCCGAAGGAGCAGCAGCAGGTGGATTTAGCATGGGTCCTTGTCTGGCAGGTACCAATGGTACAGTAGGATGCTTGCTCTTCATGTGTCTACTCAAATTCCCAACATTGCCACTCGACATTGATAAAATTTGCGAACAATATGTACATTTTGCTTTTTTATTGTCATTGCCAGGTCAGGTTCAAAGTGATTCCACATGGCACTTCTTTTCCTGGCCGCAGACATTGTTTTTTTATATTATTTACACAGTATCACACTAATTAAATTTAATTAAAATGTACCTACACTATGGATTCATTTGATTATTTACACTAAGTACCTAATTCACATTATTAGGTTCTTTACACTTCTATAAAATCGTTTTTATTAAGTTATGTATCTAGGTACTCTAAGTAGGTACCTTAATATCCAAAATTCCAAAAAAATAGGAAGTAAGTACTCCACCAAACCAAAAGTAAACAAACAAACATTTGAACTGATAACAATAACTTTCAAAACAATTGCAATCAAACAAAGATGCTTATCTTATAGGCCTGAACAGAGTCTTGCTATCGTTCTCTCTCTTTCACTTTGTATTTGACATCGTGCATTTCGCTCTATTAAATCAATCGGGATGACTCGCTGGCCTTACTCGGTCGACTTCGGTTCGGTGTCGCTCAGTCAGTCGCTCATTAGCTCAACACTTCAATATGGTTCGATTCGAAAATGAATCTTATTCCAAATGACGTAAAGATATAGTTGCAACGTTGTATTTGTCATCGTGCATTTCGCTCTATCAAATCACTCAAAATGAATCACTCACCTTACTCTGTCGTCTTCGCTGTTCGCTGTCGCTCAGTCACTCATTTAGCTCAACACTTCAATGGCTCCAAACTGAATCTTATTCCAAAGGAGCTAAAGATATAGTTGAAATCAAGGTGAGTGAGAGATTGATTCGCTCAGTTGAACTGAGCTATATCTTTTATATCTCTCACTCATGAGCTACCCATCTCTAGCTGCGACACGCCAGTGACCGCTTTCGCTTGTTACGCACTAGACCTATGTCGCTTTCCCTCAGATCATTCCCGCGCAAATCAATACTCATATCTTTCTACCATCTTCTCTCGCTTCTACTTGTATTGTATCCTGTCGCGTCCCAAACTACCTGTACGTTCTTCTCTTCTCTCATTCTGAATACACGTTAAATGTGAAGTCTGCGGTTTTATTCTACTATGATACCTAAGGTAGGCCCACATATCTATTATAAGTTATTTATTAATGCCTCTGTAATAGTTTCATTTTGTAAAGCTTAGGCAGAGATACGAAGTTGCGCTTTTTGGCCACAAAACTCTATTTTCATCATCTCCTCCTAAACTATATGAGATTAAATTATTACAGAGGTATTAAAAAATAGCTTATAATAGATACCACAAACTAAACGTAGGATTTTTTTAAATTCCTACGTTCCGTTGGAATTTAAAAAAATCCTACGACCTAAGATAAACGTAAAAATATGATAAAATAGGTATCGCTGTCATATTGGCTCGGGTCTTAAGTTGATGGTTTGTGTTGAGACGATGTGGTCGCTCATCAGCAAAGTCCTTCGTAAAAATAAAAAATAAACCTGTGATGCTATAATTTTTATTAGACAACCTTGTCAGCTTGTGACAGACGGCTTCGTCCGCGTAGAATTCACAATTGTAGATAGAGCATTTAGCGCTGAACCCTCCCTCTTCTCTTCTTTTTCAACATAAAAAAGCTTTTGTTTAGCTTTTCAACTAAACACTTTATCTTTATTTGTTTAAATTCCAAAAACATCGATTTGACGCGCAGCAATATACACATAATACATATTTCCATGTCAATAGAGAATACGTCAAAAAATTATTTTATGTCAGATGCATGTACCCTATTGCAATGTTTTCAATTCAATTCGTTTATTAAAAACCTGACCTAACATTATAGAGTTCTCGAATGCGTTACGTCTAGGACCGTGTCTAGGACACATACTTGCTAGGCTAGGTAATAAGTAGGTATAGAATTAGGTACTACATTATCATCTTAGATTATTGTTTATAAACAATAAACAATAATCTTAAAACATAAACAACTAAGTAATTGTAATTACACAACATGGTCTCGACTTAAATTTAAATCATAGATACAAAGTAAAAAAGGTAGGTATATTATAATTAATTTTGTTATAAAAACCTATAAACCGACTTCAATTTTTACAGTTTTTTCATGAATTTTCATGGATCCCATTGTCAGAACTAAACAAAATTAAAATGGGACCACACGGGAAACACCAGCTTTCATATAAAAAAAGAATCACGCAAATCAGACCACCCAGTCAAAAGTTCTGAGGTAACAAACATAAAAAAAATTAATAATAATAATAATACAGACCAATTGAGAACCTCCTCCTTTTTTTAAAGTCGGTTAAAAATTATAAAGAATCAAAGACAAAGATGAATGCTCTCAGTGCAGCATCCGGTTTAGGGCAGACGGTTGCGGCGACAAAATAAATGAAATCCGACCGAGGATAGTGAACTCACAAACAAAGTTTCAGGTGATGAAAAGTTGCACGGCGGCGGCGATGAAAAGGTGCAAGCGTAGGTAAAGGTGACTTTAAAGCTCCTTGCAAGTGCTCTTTTTGCGTTATAGTTACAAGTTACCGTCAACTTTGTTTTAAAGTTCATGTGATTGCTATTTTAGATTTGAATACTAAAGTTATTCTCAAAAACCGAGTCTCTTTAAGATGAGAATGTCCAGAGGGCTTAGACAACGTAACAATCGATGTCGAAAGCGATAGTAGAAAAGTCCAAAAATGTATGGGTTTGGCATATGCCTTAGATATGTCACGTGATCTGTTTCGAATTTTTCCCTACAAATCTTTCAATTGTTTTCGATTCGCTTTATAGCAAATGCCGGTTGGCTAGGCCTTCTGATCTTCGTGATATATCTTCGGCCATGTCGCAGATGAGATTGTGGTCAAACGGTGGGTATATAAAAAACGAGTTTTTGCTGTCGGCTCTACAAATGGTGTCAGTCCAGATGTCGCCAAAACTAAACTAAACTAATTTGATAGCACTAAAAGTTATTTATCATCTTTTTAATTTCAAGCTTTATGATACTAAGGGAGGCGCAAGAAAAATCTAAAAAAGACGTGTTTGTGGTACACGATGAGCTGTCATTACTGTTGATGCATAGGGATAACTAGCTGCGCCCCGCGGCTTCGCACGCCTATCCCACGGAAACTGATTTATGGGATAAAAATAGCCTATGTAGAACTAACTGTATTCAAAATTTCAGCCCGATCCGTTTAGTAGTTTTTGCGTGAAAGAGCTACAAATATACATATGTACATATTTACAAACTTTCGCGTTTATAACATTAGTCTCACTCTGAGTATTATGTATATGCTTAGGTCTTCGGAAATCACAACTCAAAGAGTTACGCTAGCTTGGCCTCTCACAGATCCCACAGGCTAGCCACCAAAAACTAAATACATAGGTTTAAATTAAACCAACTATATATTTTATATTCACTACATCCAGTTTAAGTTGGAGAGTACTTAAACCCACCAACTAAAACTAGATGACAAGAATAGAGCATCCCGAGCATAAAGTTTGTAATACCGGCCAGCCTTACCTTGGCCCCGGGGCCCAATTCTGCTAACCAATCGCTATGACAATGTTATCTTCGCAGAATCGTCCATGGATGAAAAAAACTCTAGATAGTGTGTGCGATGCTATTAGCAAAGACATCGCTATTATTAGCTGGCTAGCTGTGTGGTGCTGGCTTTGAATTTACACCACCCCAACTCTTTTCCGCGGGTGTCGCAAGAGGCGACTAAGGGTTATCCACCGGGGGGCGGACAGCAGCGCCCCCTGCAGAACAATTATACCAAACAGCGATCCCCAACCCGCATGCTCAGCGTGGGGATTACGGGCAATACCCTCCATTAGATGGAGAAACGCCAATAAGGCGCTTATTAGGGTGAGGCCTACGTCCAGCAGTGGACTAATACAGGCTGTTGAGGTTGAGATTGAGGTATTACTAGAATGGCTTCAACCTTCAAGCTATTGACACGCGTGTCTCAATCTGTAGTTTCTTTCATCTTAGGTAAAATGCCATAATGTGTCATGTGGTGGGTACAAAACAAGCGAGCGTGAGAATGCAACAGTGGTCTTCGACGATCGGTACGTTTGTTCCATTTTTATGTAGAGACAGCCGAAGGATAACGAAGCCCCTCGTTTGGGCTCGCTTCGTCCAACCCGGTTCGTTCGCATTCCTTCGTTCGTTCTATAACTAAGGTTACGCTGAAAGAAAACTCTTTGTCAGGGTAAGGCTCGTCTTTGTACATATCTTTTGAAAGTTTAAACTATGTATTTTATTTATGTACAACAAAGAATTACAGAATTCGTTAGCCTTCGCTTGCTGTCGCTCGCTTAGCCTGTAGGTACACGGCATGAGACAATACCATTGGTGAAGCGATTAATTTAGTGGAATTAGAGCCTTGTCCGCTGATATGGATCTATGACCTGGCTAGTTAATACTCCATTAGCTCTCGGGAGACTGTCGGCTCATTTGCACGAAAGCCGCCAGTTTACAAGAATATGCTTTTGTTTTCCACGGCTAAATAACTACTACGAGTATACAGGCAAAACTAGGCTACGTGTTGGGTTAAGGCGCATACCCGAGCCAATATGACAGCGATACCTATTTTATCATATATTTACGTTTATTATAGGATTTTTTAAAAATCCTACGTTCAGTTTGTGGTATCTATTATAAGCTATTCTTTAATACCTCTGTAATAATTTTATATCATATAGTTTAGGAGAAGATGCGAAAATTGAGTTTTGTGGCCAAAAAGCGCAACTTCGTATCTCTGCCTAAGCTTTACAAAATGAATCATTAATATTATAAGGATAAGCATATACATTATAAAGAGGCATTAATAAATAACTTATAATAGATACCACAAACTGAACGATGGATTTTTAAAACTTCCTGCGTTTAACGTAAAACTAAGATAAAATAGTTGGGGGCACCACTTTCACTGGTGTATGGACCTTAAGGCGCATACGCTTATTATAAGCTATTTTTAACTGACATCAAAAAAGGAGGAGGATCTCAACTCTATGACTATGTTTGTGACCTCAGAACTTTTGACCGATTTTCATGATTTTTATTTATATGAAAGCTGGTGCTTTCCGTGTGATCCCATTTTAATTTGATTTAGTTCTGACAATATGATCCATGAAAATCTCCATGAAAAGTATATCTATCAATAAAAATTGAAGTCGGTTTATAGATTTTTAAAACAATATTAGTTATTTAATCTCACAAAAAAACCTCTTTAATAGTTTTATTTTGTATATTTTATATATAGGCAGAGATGCGTAAATAGAGTTTGGTGGCCACAAAGGACAATTTCGTATTACAAATTACTACTAAATATTACTATTACAAAATAAAACTATTACAGAGGCATCAATAAAAAGCTGATAAAAGGTATCAAAAACTGTACGATGGATTTTTGAAATTTCCTGTGTTAAACGTAATAATATGATAAAATAGGTGGCGGCCACACTTTGACTGGGGTATCCGCCTTAAAACTCTAACAATAACTATGTGTGAAAGACATATGTATGTAGTTATTGCGAAATAAGAAACTCTGCTCTAATAAAATGGTTACAGCGATTAATTTTTAACTTATTTTGGTAACCCTTTAATGGATTGGAATTGATTGACGTCATTGACAATTAAAGTGTTAACAAAGCCATAATTATGATACTAGCACGCCTATCCCACGGGAACTACGATTTATGGGATAAAAACTAGCCTATGTGTCATTCCGGGAATAGAACTACCTGTATGCAAAATTTCAGCACGGTTCAGTAGTTTTTGCGTGAATGAGCAACAAACATAAATACATGTTTACAAACTTTCGCGTTTATAGTCCGCTACAATTGTGCAATTTAAAACAAATCTAACCCATAACGAAAATAAACAAGGGTTTTTAAAAATCGCTTGGCTTGATAGATTACCCGTTGGCATCACGAGTTCACGCCCAAATGAATAAATCTCCCACATATGGCCTCCTGACATGACAGGGCCAATGTGTTTGGCATCCGATGTTAGGGCAGCAGTGTCGATAAAACGCATCCTATTATGGTCCACTTGTATTATGCACGGCCGGACCATATTATGAAACCACTGACCAGAAAATTTCAACTATCGAATAACATTATTTTACTTATTTTGCGTATCAAATCAGTTTTGGAGATTTAATTAAACAATTTTCCATTGTAAATATTGGCTATTGGTGTTCAAATAAAAGTTTCCCTATAGTTATAATTGGAATTGATAAATGGGTCGATGGTTATACTCGCATAGTTATGTGTTTACTTTTACCAACCTTTCGTTTCCTTTGTATCATCTGAAATACAGAAATTCAATTAATTATTTTTATTTATTTACTAACTTAAACTAATATGTATTACAATAGTAAAACGTATAATAACACTGAGTAAACCACAGAGGTTTGTAAAGGAGTGTTATTGGTAAGTCAGGCGAGTTATTTTTTTTTTAATTAACCTACTTAATTTTTTATACAAATAAAAAAAGTAAAAACTTAATTCCTGATATGCCTTTAAAATTAGCCTACTAACTTAAAAAAGTAGTTACATACGAGTTTAAATTAAGAACCATTGAATGAGTGACATTTTTGTTTTCACTTACTCCTACCTATGTTACTTTGGCAAAAGTGTTCCTGGTTAGAAATAGAGTCGATTAAGACCAACTTTTTTTTGACAAATGTCATTTTTTGGGCGACCCGTAAATTTTTTCAATAAACTAAAAATGGCAATATTTTTTTCTTCAAAATAAAACAGAAGGTTCCTAAGAACAAAACCTTCTAACTACAAACAAAACGGTAGCTACCCTTAAGGGGCCAAAAATTTGCCCCACCCTGTATACAAAAATAATTTTCTGATTTTATAAAAAAATCTACTTATAATGAATCTTCGACAGCTTAGCCCGCTATCAAGCCAAAATAATAATAATATATTCTTTATTTCCAGACACTAGATCCATATACACTAATAATTCCATATACACTAGTAATGAATACACGGCTGTATTTTACCTTCCCTTTGTTTCTCTAAACAAAGCACATAACGCTTCCTGCATCGATACAATAACAGCACCTTCTAACAAATCGCGCATTGTACGACTCGCATGAGAAAGGACATTTGAATAGACTATACACGCAGTGCTACGCTAGCGCATGAAAGCCTGGGGGCGCAATCAGCTCACACTATTGCTGTCCGATCACCGAGCTTGCATATAGCGGATAGAGAACTCTATAGCTATAGAAACACGATCTGTATTTCTATAGTTGTTTTGTTTAACATTCACTCACACCTAGATATATTTCTTAGATATCACTGGCCTGGCCTGCCTAACTAAGTATCACACATTTAAAATGTATTTATTTTCTAAACTATGGATGTTGTGTTGACCTAAACAGCCTGTATTGGTCCACTGCTGGACGCAGGTTTCCCCCTGATGAGCGGCTCATTGGCGTTTATCTCATGGTGTAATGCCTATAATCCCCACGCTGGGCATGTGGGTTGGGGATCGCCGTTCGGTAGTAGAATTGTTCTGCAAGGGGCGCTGCTGCCCGCTTCCCGGTTAATATCCGTAAGTCGCCTCTTACGACACGAATAATACGAAGAATAAGTTAATAAATAAATAAATAATGTTGAACAATTCACACATTATCTAGCCCCAAGCTAAGCAGAGCTTGTATTATGGGTACTAGATAACTGATATACATAATACAATACACTACATAGATAGATAATTATTATTATACATAGAAAACATCCAGAACGCCGTTTAGTTGTTTTTGACCTTGTGTGGTTGGCAGGTAGAAAATGCGATCGGCATTATGCCCACCATTTGTGTACTTTTTTTATAATTGTGTGCAATAAAGTATTAAAAAAATAAATAAACGCCCTGAATAATCTCTAGATCGTATACACATTTGTCCCGAGGCGGGAATCGAACCCGCAACATCCTGCATCGTAGGCGGACCTTCGCCCACCGCGCCACAGAGGTCGTCAATGGTACGGAACCCTTCGTTCGCGAGTCCGACTCGCACACGTCCGGTTTTGATTCTCTATTCTACCCTATACAACAATCCTTGCCGCTGCAATGCTTGCCCTACAGTACATACCGCTTATTCTCTATTGTACCCTAGACAACAATCCTTGCCGCTGCAAAGCTTGCCCTACATTACATACCGCTTATTCTCTATTCTACCCTAGACAACAATCCTTGCCGCTGCAAAGCTTGCCCTACATTACATACCGCTTATTCTCTATTCTACCCTAGACAACAAACCTTGCCGCTGCAATGCTTGCCCTACATTACATACCGCTTATTCTCTATTCTACCCTAGACAACAAACCTTGCCACTGCAATGCTTGCCCTACATTACATACCGCTTATTCTCTATTCTACCCTAGACAACAATCCTTGCCGCTGCAAAGCTTGCCCTACATTACATACCGCTTATTCTCTATTCTACCCTAGACAACAAACCTTGCCGCTGCAAAGCTTGCCCTACATTACATACCGCTTATTCTCTATTCTACCCTAGACAACAAACCTTGCCGCTGCAAAGCTTGCCCTACATTACATACCGCTTATTCTCTATTCTACCCTAGACAACAAACCTTGCCACTGCAATGCTTGCCCTACAGTACATACCGCTTATTCTCTATGCTACCCTAGACAACAAACCTTGCCACTGCAATGCTTGCCCTACATTACATACCGCTTATTCTCTATTCTACCCTAGACAACAATCCTTGCCGCTGCAATGCTTGCCCTACATTACATACCGCTTATTCTCTATGCTACCCTAGACAACAATCCCTGCTGCTGCAATGCTTGCCATACATACATGCCGCTTATTCACACAAAGATCACCAATATTATGTACTACCACGGCAGTAAAGTAACGCACGATATTGGCGCAGAGGGCAAATAAAATGTTATTGCGTGTTTTATTGACTGCGAACACAAAATAGCTGAAAGAAAATTAGAGTAATCATGGATGTAGCACGTATGTATGTGATGCTATAACCTACTTGCTCGTAAATATCTGGGAGATTGCGATTTTTTTGCTTGAGGGTTTTCATTTGCATGGGCCGTATGTTAGGCTGGACGCAGACTTGAGTCGCGATATAATTAAGAGAGACTATTGCTTTACAAAACTACCTGTGTGTCTACCATGAGTTTTGACAATCTATACTCGCTAGCGAGTGTAGTTAAAAATATGTATGAAAACATCTAAAGCGCCTCTAGCGGATATTTGGGTACTAAAATGCGCTGTGGATAACTATATGCGTATTAACGTAACTACTGTAGTAACGTCAGCCGATATAACTGTGACAACTCATGGTAGACACACTGTATGCAAAATTTCAACTCGATCCGTTTAGTAGTTTTTGCGTGAAAGAGCAACAAACATACATGTTTACAAACTTTCGCGTTTATAATTTTAGTAGGTTGAAGTCGTTTGTTGATTTTTGATAGTTTTTACCCCATTATGATTAGTAATAGAACTCTAAGTAGGTACTAATATATGACCTACTTTATAAAATATGATAAGTTTTGTCAGATATGAGTATCGACACTTGTAACCATCTTGTAACCCCGAAATACGAGTTTACGTTTTCGTAATTCGGGACCTTCTGCCAAGATTTCCCTGAGGGCGCGGCTCAGGCATGAACGATGCGCGAAGTGAAAGTAGATCCCGTTGAAGCCGATAAAGCTAAATTCACCCTAGACAAATGCGGTCTCTAAGTCGCTACAGCCGGCCTAGCATGGGGATTGTTGGCTAAGGCAGTATAGAGAACAATGACATCGCATCGTCATACATTGCGTAAATTATCGAAGTTGAAGGGAGGAATTTTGAACATTTTACGCATTGGGTGACAAAGTGACGTAATTTTTTTCTATTCAACAACAACAACAATCTCCGTGCAAGGCCTAAAGTACAGCTACACTTTGCTTTAGCTACAGCAATAAGAAGACCACCTAAAATCCCGATTGGTCAACTTATTTTGACCTTTTTTCTTTCTTTTACTTACACAAACGTGTTGTGTAAATAAAAGAAGAAAACATATTCGTACACAAACTTATTTGAATTTGACCTGAGAGTCGATCGAATCCCCCGCTGCAAAAACGAATTACGTTTAGAAAACGATAATCGATAATAATTTTCAATGAGCCATAATTTAATAGAATCTTCTGGAAACGGAAATTGGATACAGAACTCCATTATCATCAATAAAACTCCCGAAGGCCTCCAAATACTCCGAAGAATCAATATCCCTGGGCCGATTTCCTCAGCATTAATTTTATTGGAAGCCATTTTTGAAATTAATTCAACAATCTCAAGCGAATTGCGTAAGGAAAGTTTAAAATTAATTGCCGAAATGTTTGGTAAATATTTAGGAATGAGAGTGGGTAGTGGCTAAAACCGCCCTCGGGTGGAAATGGAATAAAATTACTTCGGGCTAATGTATACTTGTTTCTGTCTGAACTTCTGGAAAGTTTGTAGTTAAATGGTGTTTGAATGAATTGAAATATATATAACATTTCAGAGTAGCAAATTTCCAGCAGGCCTAGCACGGGGATTGTTGTCTAGGATAGAACAGAAAAATGTACGTCAGTTTGTCATTGAATGCGTCAAATGTTTGAAATTCATTCCTTCAACTTTAATATACGTAAAAAATGAGAACGAACTAAGGAAACTAGTTAAACCGTGTCAGAATTACACGGTTTTCAAACAATTTGTTTCAAAGTCATCTTGGTCCTCTTCTGGCCGACGAACTTTGGTAAGTTTCAAACCTGGCCCGCTGCCAATGTTTGTGAGAAGTTATCTCGACTCTAAGACGCTGTATATCTGAACTGGACCACAGTACCTCATAACCGAATTTTCACACACTACATACCCTCAAGTGGCTAAACGTTTAGTTACCTACTTGACGAGTTCGACTTTATGTCAAACCGAGGCTTTGACAGGTTCTGTCTAAGCCCAAGTGAAGACAGTTCCAAGCAGTTTTTTTCATATTCATATTCAAATCATTTATTGTGACTTTACGCATACTTACAGGTATTTGTTTTTAGGTGTATGTAGTCGTAGATAGTAGATGCATAAAAACCCTAGTACAATTATTTTGGGTTCGCTCTTGTTAGATTATTTTGTTACTTAAAGTATGAATAAAATAAATAAATGAACCTTTTACGCTATGGATCACAACATAAAATATTGCTGTATTCATAATCGTATGATATACGACACTATTTTTTTGTTAATAATCAAATAACTGACCTTCACGACAGCGTGTTTTTACTCTATAATTTAGCATTATTTTGCTTGCGCCAAAATAACCAGTGTCAAATTAGGCATAAATAGGTAGTATTGTCGCGTGTGGTAAATATTTAATTGTTTTACTAAATGCAGACACTGCCCAAACATGCAGCAGAGTGTAATAAAGACAAGAATCAGCCAAGTGAGTGCAAATTGTCTGCTTATTATAATAATATTCACTATACATACACATGCATAAATAAACACATAATATCAGTGCTATCACACCAAGCAAGTTAATTTAGATTTATATTTTTAATAAAGAAATGTATTTGCATCTAAATAATAACTTTAAATTAGTGCATTTGTCAATACATTATATACTCTCTCATACTCCTAATCATCTACATAGTTTATTTGTTATTTGCATAAATAACCATTAATAATAATTAATTTAGTTTATATCCATATAAATAAATGGAAGAGCAGGACATCCTGGCACAAGTATATTTCATACTTAAAAGGATGTCCTAAACACGGTTTAGCGTGTAGTGTAACATATTATTATTCAAATAAACAATTTACGATTTTCATATTCTCATCTATCTCATATTAATTTATACGACACAATGTTACAATTTGCCAATCGCCGTGTTGTACCGGCTTAGGATTTCATCACCCAACTTTTCCCGCGGGTGTCATGTGAGGTGAGTAAGAGATATCCATCCATTGGGGGCAGCAGCACCTCCTGAAGAATAATAAGGCGCTTATCAAGGTAGGCCTGCGTCCAACAGTGGACCAATATAGGCTGTTGAGGTTAAGGAAGTTTCTATTTTGGCCTGGTAGGTACTGAGGAACCTCAACCATACAAAACAAATAAATAATGCTGGACAATTCACACAGCATTATCTAGCCCCAAGCTAAGCAGAGCTTGTGTTATGGGTCCTAGATAACTTATATACATAATACAATACACTACATAGATAAATATTTTTTATTATTCATATAAAACATCCAGAAACGTCCTGAACAAATATCTGCAGATTGTGCACACATTTGGCCCGAGGGGGGAACGAACCCGCAACCTCTTGCGTCACAGGCGGACCTTCGTCCTCATACTGAGTTTCTTATCACATTATAAGATAAGAAACTCAGTACAAACTCAGGCCTGGACAGTGTGGAACGTTGTGATTCTGATTCAAGTTTACTATGTTTGCAAAACCAGCACTCTTTAAGAAACCGATCAACTTTCACAGAACCTATTCTTGCCTTTGTGCTTTTCACAGTGCCTCCCATGCTGAAGTTCTCAAAAAACTTCCAAAAACTAACGCGGGCTTAGAAAAGTTTATACTCCGCGTTGTAAACGCGGAATTTAAGCACGCAAAGCTTTTCCACGATCTTATTTTCTGTTGAACGACTATTATTTCATTTATATAATATTTATCTATGTAGTGTTAAGTTTTTTGTATATCAGTTATCTAGTACCCATAGATGTGTTGCACACATTTTGCTATTTATCTCAGGAACAGCATACTTAATTCGGTGCACGTCTCTGCTCTGTACTTCTCACTCGCGAGAAAATCATATCTTGTCATCCCGCTCAAAATCCAATTCGTAGCGGCGTTATTGCACACTCTTAAGTCGACTCTAGAATCCTTCACTTCGTTCTGGATTCAAAATCAAGTTCAAATACAGTTGTTGTCGTAAGGGCGTATCTAACCGATTAAAATCTTTGCTTGTGACACAATCAACTATACTTGCCTACTTACTTACTACCTATCATATTCGACTTCAAATATACCTCTTTTTCATATGAAAACCATACAATTTCCACATAAATTACCACCACTCCTCTAATATTTGCTCTACATTTGAAGAACCGGATTAATATCGTCGCCAAAATACTCTAGTTCCTATAAAAACGATTCAATATATGTTTTACACTCGTACACTTCCCAGTCTATTTCCCTTTGCCGGTGTTTACGGCTCTACAGGGATCGTAAACAGAAAATCGAGATATAAGATATAACGTGTGTTAAATCCGTGCACTATCAGAATGGGACTGAACCTTGTCAAACTACTTTACAACACATCGCTAACGCTATAAATGCGAAAGTTTGGATGTTTTTATGTATGGATGGATAGATAATGTTTAACTTTACACAGCATTATCTAGCCCCAAGCTAAGGGCTTGTGTTATGGGTATTAGATAACTGATATACATAACACAATTAACATATAGATGGATGGATCTTTGTTACCTCTTCAAAACTACTGAACGGATCGGGCTGAATAATGTGGATATTCCTTAGTCGCCTCTTGCGACACCCACGGGAAGAGATGGGGTAGTGCAAATTCATAGCGCCACACAACTAAATAGTTCTAGGCCTGGAATAATAATAATAATAATAAACAAGCTTTATTGCAGGAAAGATGGTAAGAGCGGTACCCTCTGGTGGTAGGCTTCGGCCGTGGCTTGTCACCACGAAGCAACTCTGTTGTGTTTCGGAATGTAGTCCGGAGTAGCCATCTTCTAGACCTTCGTGATACATCGTCAGCCGCATCTTCGCTTTCCATCAGGTGAGATTGAGGTCAAACGAAAGTCAATTTTCGACAAAAAAAAAGACGTGTGGCACTCGGGGACTGCCGTGGTAAAGCTATTGCAATGCCATCTAGAGGCGAGTTGCTGAACTAAAGAGATAAACGTCAGATTTCAAAAAGTCATTAAAAGTTCTACTATTCATCGATAGATGGCAAAACTAAAAAGTATCACCGCTGTTCCGGTCGGAGTGGGGAGCGTGAGGTTTTTTCGTTACGGAATTTCTGGATTCGGTCCCCGCGCTCAAGGCCCGCGATAGAAGCTATGCAATAGCTTAAAAAAATACTATAAAATCCAAACCAAACACAACCGGTCATCCAGAAACATATATGTACATTAAACAATGTTTTAAGGCAAGCAGGTATTACCTGCTTTAGATAAAACTTACATACAATATCATTATTCCAGTGTAGCTTATATTCTAAAATTTAATTTAAATTGTCTCATAACGAGTCTACCTTTTTTAGTTGCTTATATAACCCGCACGTTTTCAAAGAGGGATCCCAATCCTTGTAGACGTAAATTTTTAAACGCTTTTGTTCCAGTTCGAAAAGGTTCTATCCCATTTGGATCACGCATGACTATGAATGTTCTTGAGATGTTGGTACCAATATACCTACGCATTTCTTAGTTTATCGGTCTCTATGTCCCATGGCCAATTTGGTTGAGGCCAATTCTTGGAAGCCGGGATATTGAATACATAGTCAAATTGTCATGTTTTCGGATAGGAATATCCTGTTACAATTTCTATAATGTAGGTAGTCTAAGTGTTTCCAACTGGCGCGCGTACTCGTGTAGCAACAAAACGTATGCACTAAGCACATTCTAGAACGAATCTAATCGCTTGTAAACGATGTCGAGACGCTCGTAACCGGTAGTGGTGCTTTTAGTCCCCCGGACAACAAAACATTTCTTTAAAAAAAGCAGTCAACGTGGGATGATATCTTCAGGGTGAGTGTGGTGCTAGAGGCATGCGTACCGCATCCATCTAAGCACTGCGCGTGAGCGCTTGTTGAGCTCGCGACGACGTGAGCACCGGGGGTGAGGGTGGTTGGAGGTGCAAGAAACGCACTTATCCTAAAGATGTCCCCGCGTTAAGGGATGATAGTGTTCTTCCATCAAAAATAAGGTTCGTAGTTAACCCGCTTACATCCGTAGTGAATTCGTTAAACTACAATAGTTTTTATAGTAAGATATTTGGAGGTTGGACAACAAGAACATTCCTGAAAAAGCGACTGATTCCCTAGTTTCCACACAATTATCGTCATTTCAATGATGGTCACAGTTTAGTTCCCGATTATAGATTCCGTTCTTGAATACCCTAACTGATCTGATATAAATCATAACCTAGTTTCGATAGTATGTAACGCGTGATACCCATTAACGTAAAAGTTTCCACATCTGCCCAAACGAGGGCATATCAGTTGTCGGCTGGCAACCCCAGCGGGGTTCCTAAACAACTGTAATCGATGTGTCCAACTCAGTCCCGCGAGGTTAGCCCAATAAATTGATCGGAACGGCGAACATGACTTTGTTTTAAATCTAATATCCTGACGTTGATTGATTTCTACTAAAGTTAGAAGAATTTGCAAGTTTTAAATCAATCAAGTCGGCGCACGTAAGGTCTTTGAAAGTTTAAGAATTTAATTAGCAGGAAAGGGTTTTTTGCTTTTATCAACTATTTTAACGAATTTTCAAAAGTTGTAACATAGTCTGCAAAAGTAAATAAAAAAATCAGGTTATAATTTGCATTGAATGGGCATTCGTTTAGGCTTTTGTTGTCTATTTTATTTCAAAACCATACAGTATTTGTATGCAGAATTCGATTTCAAAGACTTCGTTTAATGTTCTGAAATTGAAACATTTTATTACACAGTACTATGAATCGATAACTTTGTTCCGTAAAGGTTTGCTATTTTATTATAAAAACTATCGTAGTTTGACGAATTAATTACGGATGTAAGCGGGTTAATTACGAACCTTATTTATGTTGTGTTCTTCCAACACAAATAAGGTTCGTAGTTCACCCTTAACTTTGTTCCGTTTATGACACTTCACTCATTTCCCCGAATGGTTTTCTTTGTGTGTTCACGAAAAATCTAAACTCAGAAAAATATTTAAGCGAAAACTGGATTCTAGGAAATTCCTATTTCCGGGAGAGCTACCACGCAATAACAACACTACACACGCGTGCGTCTAATAGACTACACCTACATACTACCGTCGTTTCTTTACTTTAGTTTATTACACTTTTGGAAATGTTCACTAAACCGGTAGAAACTAGTTAAAAATAATATGTCATCAGAAAGATGCCCTCCTGAATAAATCTTCACCCCCGGCGTTACCTGTTATTAGAAGTAATAAGCGCCTGAAATTCCCTTCGAGATTTTAATAGCTGCGTCACGGGAATAATTGAAGGAATGAATATTAATACCTCGCTTGAATAGCCTCCTCGGATTGTGAATTTTCAAGACTGCCTTATATCGAAGGCTTTTGTATTAGCAGCACGTTTTCCTCGAAAGCATTAGTTATTTAAATTGCTTTGAATTTTAAAGTGGTGCGTTTGATATTTTGGCTATAATTTCTGCGCATCGTTTGTAGAAGTATTATGAGGTTACTGTTTATTGTTATTGTTAGGTCCTTACTGGATATTTTGTAACATAGACAATTGCAAAAATGCAACGGAGATAGTTTATCTTATTTAAAGAATAATAGTTATTATTTATACAAGAGTATAAAGTTGCTTTTTAACCGCGTGCTCAATTTTGATGACCGAGCAAGCGAAGGATTCTTAAATTGAATCACGAGCGCAGCGAGTGATAGTCCGTATACAGAAAGAAAGCTGGAAACTTATTAACTTAGCTTAGCTTAGAACTTAGCTTACCGGCGCTTGACAGCGCTGGTAAACCGCGCAGGAAAATATATGAACGCGCGCTGATAAGCACTGAACGGTGCCGACAAGCTTTAACACGCACTGGTCAGCGCTGGGTGCTGCCATCTAAAATTAATAAACAACTGCGACAACCAGCTTCCTTTGTGTAGAACGGACCAGCGCTGTCAAGCGCCGGTAAGCGCTTATAAGTTTCCAGCTTTCTTTCTGTATACGGCCATAATCCTGAGCGTTACAACGCGAACAGTTAAGTAAATACAGAAATAAAATTAATGTTGGACAATTCACTCTGCTTTATCCAGCACTAAGCTAAGCAAAGCTTGTGTTTTGGGTGCTAGATAATTAATTATACTTAATTTAATACACTACATAAATAATGCGTCACGCACACTCTATACACTCTATAAGAGGATTGCAAAGTAGGTAGAACATGTTCCTAGCAGATTAATAATTAAATTGAATCGAATGATGAGTCTTGGCTCTGTGGTGCTGGCATAGAATTTTCACCATCTCCTTCTTCTCGTGAGTGTCATAAGAGGCGACTAAGGTATATCCACCGGGGGCGGGCAGCAGCGCCTCCTGCAGAATAATTCTACCATCGAACTGCGATCCTAAACGTGCAAGCCCAGCGTGGGGATTATAGGCACTATCCCCATTTAGATAAACGCTTACAAGGCACTTATTAGGGGGAGACCTGCGTCCAGCAGTGGACCGATACAGGCTGTTGAGATTGAGGTTGAGGTTGAATGATGAATCGCGACAAACAACCCCGACAGCGATCCTTCTAGTATATCGGTTTCTAGTATCCCATCTGGTTGATTGGGTGGTCTAATTGAACATCGTGTAAATTTGGCACAATACATAGTAGCACTAGTAAATCAGGATTACCATGAAGAGGTTTAGGCCTCGTGGTAATGTAATGCACTGAATTAGGATTTATTCGGACCATTCCTCACCGCATGGGGCCTCTTCTTCATTATGTATGAGTAAGCCTCAAATGAAATAACAGTGAGTTTTAGAAACTCGTCTATAGTATGATATACATGATTTCCGATCCTTACATTCAAAGATTCAAGGACTCAAA
This sequence comes from Eupithecia tripunctaria, assembly GCA_955876795.1. NCBI lineage: Eukaryota > Metazoa > Arthropoda > Insecta > Lepidoptera > Geometridae > Eupithecia > Eupithecia tripunctaria. The sequence continues at coordinate 13,948,128 of OY041615.1, forward strand.
TAAATAAATTAATAATGCTGGACAATTCACACACTATCCAACCCCAAGCTAAGCAGCACAAGGTCTGCTTAGCTTGGGGTTGGATAATGTGTGAATGTTTACGCTTTATTATTAAATTGTGTTATTTTCTGATTCTTACATTCTTTACTGCACACACACAAGTCATACATAAAAGTTACAAATACTGGACATGTACAAAGGCGAGCTTAACCCTAAAAGAGTTTTCTAACAGCAAACCTGGGAATATACATAGAGTTAATGAAACTTGTGTGGTTAGATAGTGCACAAGACAAAAAGAAAATTATACAGTTAGTAATATTTTAAAACCTACATACAAAACTTACATAAACAAAAAGAAAATAAAACACTAAATATATATTTATACATACATATTTTTATATATAATATATTATCTGCTATTACTGTATAATATATTATCTGATTATTTTAGAGCATGCTTATTGAAGAAACGAATTTGAAACCTGCTATAAAATGATCAGCTTTAGTGCCCGCTCGCTTGATGCATACTGACATGTACCCGACGACTGTAACGTTTGATATTAGTTTCTCATTATCGCGGGTTATATTCGTGGGATCACGGGTTTTAAAGCTAAAACCCAAACAAGGGGGCTTTGCCATAACCACCACACTTGGCAGGCAGGATATCACAGAGGAATTGTTTGGACAGAGGAAGTGTTGAATCAGGCGCTGCGCAAACGTAGACGTATTTTGTTACTTGATAATAATAACTATTTATCAAGCTGTGTATAAAGGTCTAAAGAAATAAACGATTTGACTTTGACTTTGACTGACACGGGACACTTAACACTTTTTGATCGTCAATGAGTATGTTTTAATTGGGAGCAACTGGACACACGTATGCGTAGGGTGGATGATTTCATACTGATTCTATAGTTTGTCTTTGCATTGTTAGTTTAGTCGACCCATAATTTTGCCCATGCTGTGGCACTCTGTATTTTAGAAAAACACTAGACTTAAGACCACTTAATTTTTTTACTCTGTATGCGATGTGTTTTTTCTGTTGGGTGTCCAATATTATATTTTATAAATAACTTTAGTCACTAACAGTTAATATAAGAAACTGTACTAACAAACTATGGATTAATTTATCTGCAATAAAAGAATTTGAATTTGAATTTGAATTTGAATTCAAATTCAAATTCAAATTCAAATTCAAATTCTTTTATTGCAGATAAATCAATCCATAGTTTGTTAGTACAGTTTCTTATATTAAATGTTAGTGACTAAAGTTATTTATAAAATATAATATTTTAAATTTGAATAAATAAATAGAAATAAAATATTCATTGTTAGCTTAAATCTGACACAGGAATCAAAAGTGTAAACGTGGACACTTTGCTTCGCCCTGCCAAACACAGAAGGAATCTGAATTTTCTCTGTAGGTTCCTAAGTCGGCTCTGGCAAAATCCACGGGCTGAGTTGAAGAGGTCAATGAGGGACGATCTTGAATAAATTCGGTTCGGAGCGATCATGTAACTCCTAACTTAATGAAAAAGATAGAACAACAGCCGAATCGCAAATCAGAAAGGAAGATACGTTTCCGATAGTATAAAATAAGTAAAATAAGTTTCATATTGGAAACCAGTTTAGAAGGTAATGGTGATGGCTTGTTTTTGCACAAACAAGGAACTTAGGTTTCCGACCCCGATTATCTTAAGGACGATAATGAATACGGAAAAATAAACCCATAAACGTCCTACAATATTTCTCATCATGCCTTTGACCGTATTGACCGAGAAGGATAAAAGATAAAACCTTGGTAAAATTATCAGAATAGAGGCTGACAAAACTTAATTCAGATTAAGTTCTTAACTTAATGTTTGTACGATCTGCAGAAAATTGTTGCCAGTGTTCTGGATGATTTCAATGTTTAAAAAATGATTATCTATGGTTTATCCATCCAGCATGGAGCATGTTAGTAAATAAACCACGATACAAATAACAAAAACTCACTTGCTTGGCGTCGAGTTTCAGATATAATTGTAAGCTATTTTTATTGAAGGGAGGATCTAAAATCGACAAGTTATGTAAATTACGTATAAAAGGCCAATTCCCACGGGATTTGATCTGCTCAGCTCAGCAGATAGCTAAACACAATCCCTGTGTACAAAGCGTTTCCTAAAACTATTTGACAACCAGGGGCCTAATTCTGCTAACCAATCGTTTTACTATGACAATGGTATCGTTGCGCGTGCGGTGCTATTGCAGGGGAGATTGAGATATGTTTCAATGTTGACACGTTTGGCACGCTCCATCTGCCGTTTTTTTCAGCCAACATGTGTCATTCTGACACGATACATTATAGTAAAGCGATATATTTAGTGAAATAAGGGACCAGCACTCTGTCAGATACGGTAGGATAGGATTGAACGCTGCTCATTACAGTTGCAAATATCTGTTTTAGCCTCCATTGCAGTGCATTTCAGTAATCTACTCATTTACATATGGTAACACCGGCAAATGCAGTGCTGCTAGATTATACTCCACTGTCGCTTTGCACTTAACGCTTGTTTGTGTTGGTACAGTACTTATGTTTAATAAAGAGAGCAGCCAAAAGATAGCAAAGGTCATAGGGGTAAATGTAAGCGGAAAGTGTGAGGTTTTTATTTTATGTTCTGCGCAACAAACGGGTGAAACAATTCTTGGGTTAGGATACATCTCATCTGAATCTAAAATTTGTCCGCGGATGGGTTGTCGACTTCACTTTTGATTAGGGCACACAATAAATGTATAGAACAAATGATTAGGGGTACATCTGGTCCGAATCTAAAGTCTCTTGGTTTTAGTTTCGGACGAGTTGGTTTGGAGTGGACAACTCGTCCGCATGTTACTTTTCAACTGTTCGTATCGAAATGTTTTATATTCTCGGTAGGTTTCTTTCGCGATTGTGGTGTTTATAGTAAAATACCTCAAACTTATCTTATGCGTACCTAGTAGAAAAAACATATATACCAAACCATAGCTAAACATAGAAGCTTTTCCTTTTTTGAATTCAATCTTACGTAAGATTTCGTTAACTCCCGTAACTTTAATAAAATAAGTCTATCCTTACCATGAACGCCTAATCTTTCTGTCTTTATATATTGTAAAGTTGCCTCAAAGTTGGAAAAAATAAAATACTTACCTACTACATACATAATTGAAATAGTGCTGGATAATTTTTAGATAGCATCATCTTCCCTTATAGATCACTATTAGTCAACTGGAGTTGGTTCTGGTCTAGTAGCTTTAGGGTGTACAGGAATGAAATAGTACATTGTTACCCAAGGGTTAAAAGTAACCCCTCGAACTAATAGCGATAAACCCCGTTCAACCCGAGGTAAACACTATGCTTTTCATTAAGAATACAAGGAAAGTTGAAATAAATAAGTAATAAATAGCTAGGTAATGCATAACTATAACATGGTAATTAAAAAAACTTGATCCAAAGTATTACTTTTATCCCGCTTATCAGGTCCACTTTCTGAGTATAAGTGATGAAAACAATATTTTTAACTGTACTTCCAGTCTGGGAATGAAACCAGGCACCTACGCCTCAGATAGACCTTGGTCCACTGAGCCATGTTTTCTACACATTCGTTTTTACATCACATGAATTCACTACCGAGTATTATAAATAGAGAGTGCACCTGTATTTGCACACACTTGAAAACTATAAAGTTCTACGCACCTGGCTAATCTCCGTTGAGACTGGCCGGTATGATCGAAGATTCGGCTAGAAGGACATTACGATATAAATTCGGTAAAATTAAGCAATCATTTACTTGTAAGCCAGAGCACAAACATAATATGGATCAACATTTGTAACATCGGTAGACTGGCCACCTGGTTCAGTATTTCATTATGTTGCCAACTTCCAAAGGTACAAAAGGGATAATAGATCTGCTTCGGTAATTCCCACTTGAACAGGTTCCCCGGACCGCTTACTTTGTGCTCGTAGTTCATGGATTAACATCAAAGGATTGTCTTCACAGTTACTTAGTTGGTAATCCATTTGTTTACGATAACTGAATAATTTAGTATAGTCTGAGCGCTTTACATGAAGCTAACAGTTTTTAGTATTGTATGTTCATGTTAATATTCATTAACATTAACAGCAAGTTCTTCAATTTGTGTAGATCCGCCATACCAAAAGATCGATGGACGCCTTAGGAGTCCAATTTAACTATATATTTCGGATGATGCTGCAACTGCCTCGATTCTACAGTGCGTCGAGAATATTTGCGAGCTTCACGCGGACGGTTTCCATTCGGCTTTGCGCAAAAAAACAGATGTGCAGATACAGGAGAGTTTTATTTTAAATTACTCTCTCCTGCGTAAAATCCCTTATGGTGTTTCCAAAAATATTATGTTTGTTTTGTATTCTTACAATAAAATAATAATTATTTATTATGTTTAAAATTAGATTATAACGATATCAAGTGTATATATGAATGTACCTATGGTGGAATAAATGAAATGAAGAGTATCAACAGCATCTTAAGCACTGTGTGCACTCGTATCCCTGGCGTAGTAGTCTCGTAGCCGGGGCGTAGCAATCTCGTAGCCATTGCGTAGCAACCTCGTAGCCATTGCGTAGCAATCTCGTAACCGTTGCGTAGCAACCTCGTAGCTGTTATTTAATGGTACACTGTTTGTCATCAGTGGACGCGGCCTAAATTTATGCTATCTCACCTGTCAGTATAGACAGGTGGCTATCCACGCGATAAAATGAAATGCACAATGATTTATTGGTAAAAGGCCGCCGAACAGACTCTTAGCAAATGGGTTATCACTTAATATAGAAAAACTATGGAAAATATCGAATGTCTTTTCAAAAAAAAAATGATTTTAACTTATCAATAAGTAAAATATGTCGGTACAATAAGCCTTTATTTTGCCCCGTGTGTTATTTATTTTCGCCCAAAGTTAAGCTAAAATTCGTGTTGAAATATGAAAGTTCAGAAGCTTGTATTTTTCAAATGTATACTTTTTTACGGTTTTAGTTGTATACAAACATAGTTTATGACGATTAATTTTATGCTTAGTTTTGGATGGCCAACATCGAACAGTCTTGTTATTAACGTTCCACGTTTGTATAAAAAATGAGCGACTAGTTCAACCATAAGTCGTAAATGTACCAAGCCTTAGCCAAGCATAGCTGTAGCATAATTATAAATGTTGTAGCATTAGCGTAGCAATCTCGTAATTCCGTTAGAAGTTTTTGATATTGTATTGCTAGCGTGTAGTACTGTCCGTACACATGTAATTTTCTTTTCTCACGTGAGTAATCAAATGGATAGATAAACATGTTTTTTATAGAGGCAGATATCAATAACTACTTAGTCCTGGGGCAAAATTCTAACTTTTTACTATGACAATGGTAACGTTGCGCGTGCGGTGCTATTGCAAGGCAAGATTCCTAGATTTGTTTCAACGTTGTCAACGTTTGACAGATCCATCTGCCGTTTCTTTCATTAAGGCCCATACACCAGTGAATGTGGCGCCCCCAATTATTTTATCTTATTTTTACGTTAAACGCAGCAAGTTTTAAAAATCCATCTTTCAGTTTGTGGTATCTATTATTAGTTACTTATTTATTCATGCCTCTGTAATAGTTTCATTTTGCAAAGCTTAGGCAGAGATACGAAGTTGCACTTTTTGGCCACCAAACTCTATTATCGCATCTCCTCCTAAACTATATGAGATAAAATTATTACAGAGGTATTAAAAAATAACTTATAATAGATTTTACAAACTGAACGTAGGATTTTAAAACTTCCTATGATAAACGTAAAAATATGATAGAATAGGTATCGCTATCATATTGGCTCGGGTATGCGCCTTAAAGGTTAAATACCAAAATGTGTAATTCTGACACGATACATGAATTAAGCGATATGTTTAGTAGAATAAGGAACCTGTTAGAACTTATGCGCCTCACTACAAACTTAGCCGATCGGAAGGCAGAACTTTATCAATCGCTGAACTAATATTAAGGAACGACAAAGCAAATTCGTATCAAACTTTGATAAACTAGCTAGACGAACACGAAAACAACTTTATACTTGTTGTCTTACAGCAGTCTTTACATCGAGGGCAGTTTTATATCTACACAATACCTAACAAAAATGGAGATAGGTACGCGTAACTGAGAAGGGGTTTGAGACAGTTTTCCATAAAAAAATACAAAAATTAGCATAATATTATCCCAACGCTAACGGGACAAATTTTTATAAGATCTGCAGATACTTTCTAAGAGTGTTCTTGATGTATTCTACGTGTAATAGAGAATATCTATCAATGTACACCACATTGATAGATATTCTCTATTATCCATGTATTAAGTATATCAGTACATCACCCCATAACACAAGCTCTGCTTTACTTGGGGCAAGATAATGTTATGTGAATTATCCTGTATTGTTTATTTATGCATTTATTTATTATTTCCGCGCCGCGCGTGATATAATGAAAATATATAATCTTTTTAGTTTTCTATCAGAAACTATAGGTTCAATATATTCCTATACTTTGATTTATCATCCTATCGGCACCGCCGTCACTGCCTAGCATGCAGTATTACAGACACTCGTGATATTTCACCGACGTAAAAAGTTGGGAAATGTTCGAAAAATGCCAGCGTCGGCGTCGCAACGTCCACGGCGGGTTTGCCGAGATTAATAAATCTAGGGAGCTTTGTCCAAAACAGCAACAAATCGCAGCGAATTTCTGGTCGCAACTTGCAGTAACTCATCCAAGATTATTAGCCGTATATTTGCAGAACTACGCGGCCTCAACAACCAGGCGAAAATACTGCAAAAGAAGGCAAAATATCATAAGGGCAACACCCAAGCAGAATAACGCCATTATGCCTACTCTTTTTTGATCCCTGCGTCAAGAAGAAGTTAGTAAGTAGGCTCCTAATGTCGCCAGCCTTTTACGACCTTCGCAAAACTTACAGGGAATGAGCGACGCAGTATGGCCACCCAATAAAAATTGTGACTATAATAACTGTGTACCGAAAAAACACAAGATTTATGAATCACTTCGGGTCCGCATAATTCATAAACATCTGTCGAAGCAATAAACCTTTAACGATGCAAGACTTCCTTTCGGGGGATGTATCCCTATCGTTATTAATACAAGCCTTGCCCGAGCGGTCAGTATCGATTCTTTTAATTAAATCTGTAAGGTAGGTCGATCTAAGTAAAATTTGAGAGATTGGCTGCTAGCTTCTCGGAAGTGGAAGGCTCAAATTAGGTCCAATCATGTCCATCCACCTTAATCATGGCGCCGCCGCCGCCGCTGCCGTCTCGCGGATCTTTGTTCAATCGAGAGGTGTGTTCAAAAGATTGGAAATAGCGTGTATTTGCGTTAAGAGTGTTCCATAAGCAATATACATCAAAACTGTACTTCAAACTCACTTCCACCTTCATATTTAGGGAAATGTTATTTCGAACTTTTATCTTGAATGACTTGTTTTAAAAACACGATTTGTGAAAGTTTTTTCGATGATTATCTCTTTTGAAAAATAGATGTTTCTGACTTATCTCAGGGACCGCAAACTTTATTTTTCGGTTTTTGTTTTGGTAAGAAACCTAGAGGTATGTCTTTAGTTATGTCTTTTAATTTTTCTATTGTTTGTTCCATTAACTTGTAATGGTCAAAAACAAGTTTTGGCGCAGAGAAAATTCGGTGCACGTCTCTGCTCTGTACTTCTCACACGCGAGAAAGCCATATCTTGTCATCCCGCTCGAAATCAATCTCGTAGCAGCGTTATTTCACACAACATAGGCCATTTGTGGAGGGTATCGCTGGGAGAACGTCCCACATCTACAGTTTTACTTATATCTATAGGGTAGGCAGGTAAGTTCGTTAGATCATGTTTGCACATTACGGGTGACCGGCTGGGGACGCGCTGGGAATCGCTAAGTGCTGTAATTTGATGCAATTCAGGTCCCAGTAACTAAACTCGCGGTCCACTTCGAATAATTATCTTTGTGGTTGAAATAGCACTCTGTGTTTGATTTTCCTATTAGCGAAATGAACGTTGCTTTTATTTGGAATCGCTTGTTTTAGTTCAGTTCGGTTCATTTATTAAGAACCATAGGAACACACATTGAAACACTTGGTAACGTCGTCGTCGAATTTACAACTTTAAAACAAAAAAGCAGCGGATTTTTTATGAAGCTTACAGAACAAAGCCGTATTATGAAAGCTTACTCAGTCGTCGATCTCTGCTTGAGCAACGCTTTTCTATGGAATAAACGTCCCTGAAGCATAGATCTATGACTGAGCAAGCTCTCATAATACGGGCCTCAGACAAATACAATTACACAATAGGACTATCAGCTGTATAGGCCTGCTTTTTTCGTATTTTTGTAACGTGTGAAAAAAATGGGAATCCATTACTGATAGCTGCGATATGATTTTTGGTATTTTGAAGAACACCAACCTTTCTTCCAACACAAATAAGGTTCGTTGATAATCCACTTAAATCCGTAATGAATTCTCAAACTACGATAGGTTTTTACAGCATAATTTTGAAACAATTTACAACATAAATAAAAACAAACTACAAGATAATACAGGATAAAAAAAAACGTTGTTTTTTCTTTAATCTTTTGGTTTCTAATCCCAGATGACCTGGTTTCGATTATAAAGTTCGTTAACCTTTTTTAGCCTTTTTATGTAGCTTCGCTACCTCAGGAGTTACGTCGTCTCAGGTCGGGAGCCACGTGTGTTTTATGATTAAATATAAAAAAACACTTTCTAGTTACAACGTACCTATAGCTACTTAGTATGTTTACGATGAACGCTCACAATATTATATCCGACAAAACATTATGAAATTCTTTATTATTTACAATATTATATCCGACAACATAGTATGATATTCTTTATTATTTACTGTAAGCTTACTTTTGATAGTATGGAACATATTCCTTATATAAGCTCGAAATATTGATGGACTATTAGTGTGCGAGATTGAGGAGCCCCGGAGGTAATAGGGTAATAATAAGAGGTTAACTCAAGGTCCCCTAGGGCGGATTATGATAGTTATTTAGAAGACGATTACAATAGAGGTTGATTAAGTCTACCCTCATAACCGGAAGTTATCTGAGGGAAATCATGCTGCAACATCAGACTTATACACTTTTATGTACCGGGGAAATTTTAATGTTTGGTTGAGTTATTCCCAAAATCTCACGTAAAGTATTCCCAGCTGTGGTTTTGTAAAAGGTTAGTATCTAGATTTGTGTTTGGAGATTGCACCAACAACGCAAAACTAATAAATAGCTACAAACAGATCATCCAATAATTGTTTCCGGATGGTTAGTTCTGAATGTCAAAATGTACTGATCTACATAACGTACGTACTTTTCACTGTGGTCGATTCTAGAATCCAAGACATTTTATGTCAACGGAGACAAAACTTCAATAACGTGTAATTCATAATGCACATAAGCAGCAAATAGTCAAAAATGAACGAAATGATTTAAATAAAAACTTCCAAAACTAAAATTTCTGCAATATTGTTCCAAAATGATGGTATAATATAATAGCTTCGTAAAATATTTTTCTCACAAATTCGTTCGTATTGCAACCCTTTTTTTAACAAAAAATATCTAGGATTCCACTACCAAACATAAATATTCACCTCTAGTAATAAAATGCCTTTTAGGTACAGACAGACATTAAATAATTCAGCCCTAGATTAGAATTCAAAGGCTATGTATTTGTTGTCGGGATCAGCATGGCCCATTCGCAAATGGATTGTATATGATTAATTTATTACAACCCTTGTCCGACATGTTAAAACATTCACAGCCCGAATGTTTAATTTACAAAACCTGTGTGATATTGATATTTATTAGCACAGCTGGCGATTAATTGTGTAATGTCCATTTTCCCTCATTAGACTTAATGCATGCTTTGGGCGTTTCTTCATAGGCCGGCCCGGCACGACACCGATATTGTTTTTTGCCAAGCGAAGTGACTGAGCTCACTCATTTGGAATCAGTTATTTGTTTTTTTTTTGTGGTGTGCTTGTTCACAAAAGATCGTGCAATGATCGTTTGATTGCACAATGAATGTTAACATTAACAGTTACTCATAGTGAGCATAAAGATTAAGATTTACTCTTGGTAAGGATTATTATTACGTAGGTACTTAGTTTAAACTGTTTTGTACGTGGTTGTTGAGATAAATATCTATGAAAATATTTGACATGGTAGAACATTTCATTCTTATAAATAAATAACTGAAACTGATCTGTAAGCCGGGCGTGTTATTTCGGTCAAATAAAGAATGCAACTGTCATTGCAGTATGTAGAGTCTGTCGAATGTAGCTGTCGTGCAGTATGCAGAGTCGTTCAAATGAAAAATGTAGCTGTCAGTGCAGTATGTAGAGTCGTTCCAATGTAGAATGTACTCGTAGCTGACGTGCAGTATGTCGTGTCGTTCAAATGAAGAATGTAGCTGTCGGTGCAGTATGTAGAGTCGTTCAAATGTATAATTGTAGCTGTCGGTGCAGAATGTCGTGTCGTTCAAATGAAGAATGTAGCTGTCGGTGCAGTATGTAGAGTCAATCAAATGTAGAATGCAGCTGTCGTGCAGTATGCAGAGTCAATCAAATGTAGAATGCAGCTGTCGTGCAGTATGCAGAGTCGTTCAAATGAAAAATCTAGCTGTCAGTGCAGTATGTAGAGTCGTTCCAATATAGAATGTACTCGTAGCTGTCGTGCAGTATGTAGAGTCGGTCAAATTAATAATGTAGCTATCGGTGCAGTATCGTTGAATACTGTCGGTTTCCGTATAGGTATCGGTGCCGGGCCGGGGCAGCCAATGAAAAAACGTCCATTACCGGGGTTATGTTCGAATGTATCCTTTATGTTTTTGCGTTAACTTGACAGGTAGCCCGGTTAACATGCTCTCAGGAGACCTTATGGGCCGGTGTCGGTAAAGAACTGCTCTTTGTTACCTAAAGACTTGATAAAGGTGAGGCTTTAACATTGATAAATTATCTAGGGGATATTGTTCAAAGTCTACATATTAGTACTTGCCTATTTCTTACCTCTTGACTTAACCTCCTTTCCCCCAAGGTTAAAAACCAGAACAACGCATACTGAACGATAGACATGCCTAAAAGAGTGCCGCCAGGCAAGAGCAGCGCTTCCGCAATCTGACTAAGGGCCTGTGAACATCTCAGGAAGATTCTGCGCTTCTGGACGGAGTAAGGTTGGCTTCACTAGCTATCAAACACGCACAAGGACCAACCCGAGTGTCAGCGCGGAAAAAGGAATACACACCAACCCAGCTTACCCACAGCAACATCCAGTTTTGGCACTATCCCGTTTAATAGAGTACGTGTATTTTAAAGATGTAACCAGTCACGTATATATAGAGGTAAACAGTCACACACATAATCAGTTCACTAGTAAAACATCCTGCAAAAAAACGTTCCGTTTGAATTTGACATTCGGTTTTTTCACTTGCCATCTGAATCCAGTTGTTTAGTAGAAACAGTTTCACCTCTTCTAGATAATAACTGACATGGATTACTCTGACTATTATTATTTATTACCTCTGTGGCATGGCGGGAAGTTCCGCCTACGACACAGGAGGTTGCGGGTGCGATTCCCGCCTTGGGACAAAATTCGTACGATCGGCAAGTAGGGTGTTGTGGGTGTTTTCTATGTACTTATAATAAAAAATATCTATAAAACTTTGAAATCCATCATGGTTATTAATACTAAAGTTATTTACAACGCGATATTTATAGAAATAAATATTGGAAAGCTCAAAACTCAAATCATGGTAAGTATCCCGTCTTAAATAACTTTAGTAAAAATATCTATGTAATTTAATGTATCAAGTATCTCAGTCATTTAGTGACCGCTTAGCTTGAGCCTAGATAATGCTTTGTGGATAGACCAGCATTTAAAAAAAATCAGTTCAGAGTCAGAGTCAAATTGTTTATTTCTTTAGACTTACAAAATTAGCACTCAGACAAGTCATTTTTTTACTATATAAACAGCTTGATAAATAGTAATTTCTATCAAATAAGAAATAAGGTGCAATTGACTCTAATTTACTTAAAAGTTTTGTTTACTGCGGAAGTAGTGAAAAAGAAACCACTAGCAAGTTTATCGCCTCTCAACTAATACAATCTTTGCATGTCTAAGGCCGATATTATGAAACCTTGCTCAGTTATCGGTCTATGCTTGAGTGACACATATGCCATAGAAAAACGTTACTCAAGCATAACTCTATGACTGAGCAGACTTTTATAATACGGGCCTAAGACTAACCGTAATCTAACCCAACTAATTTATGTTCTTAAATACTATTTTCGGTGAGGAACTGGGCGACATCCGGCCAAGCATTAACATCATTAATGTAATCATCTATGGAATAATAGGCTTTCTTGATACGATTTCGTTTTATGTACAGTTTAAATTTACGAATACGGAGCTCAGTTGCTTCACATGGAAGCTTGAGATAGGGGAGTTTCTTCAAATGGAGCTTGTTATAGTTCATAATTCGGATCGAATATCGTTTCGCTTCACCTAACCACAGATATTTTAATACTTTACCAACCGAGCCTTATAAAAAAGCGCACGTTTTTTGCCAAAATAAATAAGCAGATTGTATCACCCGCTCGCATGCAAAGTGCCGCCACCGCAGGATGTTCGGTAAATGATCGCTTCACCCCGGAACATAAACGCAGATACGGAACCGTACGGAACCATACGGAACAATAACAGGCAAATATTATCAGCTGCGGGCGGCCCATAACGGCATTTATGTCTTTATCGGATAGGGTTCGGATCGTAAATTCCTGCAAATGTTGTTTCTTTTACGGACAATGCGCTGAAATCTGGATTCTTTTCATAAGTTGGAGCTTTGGTAACAGCAAATAAATGAATTTCTGAAGGGGATTTAGTGGTTAGGTATCTTCATTTCGTAAAAATCACTTACATATACCGGCTTATACGCGTTGTAAACAAACTCTTCTTGTTATTGTATCTAAAGTTTCAAAAAAAGCTTAAAACTCGCTATAAGATTATTGTAATTCTTTTCGAGCTAAAGAAGGTAAATAATAAGTAAATAAATAGAAATCTTAATCTCGATTGAAAATTTCCCAGAAGTGAAACTGAGAAAGTAACGACGTCAAAATGAACCCATCGGAAAATACAATCAAGGGACATTTACAGCGTAAATAAGGTTCTGAGGTGATGAAACGTTTTCCGATAATGGGTTCGTTAGGGCCACCCGTCATAGAAGTTCTAGCGCCATCTACTTTCACCACTACCTACTGGAAAATATAATTCACTAGCTGTGCCTAGCTGTTCCTGGAAACGTTTACAGGTGTTTTCCCGGCAATTATTAGAAAAAAAACCATCCTTGAACTTCAACGAACATTAAAAAAAGAATTGGCCAAATTGGTCCAGGCGTTATTGAGTTATGCGCTTACCAACACATTTAGCGATTCATTTTTATATTATAGATTACCTGCCTATGTAGATGATGCTGTGTTAATTTTCCAGCATTATTTATTTAAGGTGCCTACACCAGTGAAAGTGGCGCCGCCAACTTTTTTATTTTATTATTAAGTTTATCACATAAAATTTTTAAATCTGTGGTACAGTTTTTGGTATGTATAATAATTTATTTATTAATACCTCTGTAATAGTTTTATTCGTAAAGCATATGCGGAGATTTGATACGAAGTTGCACTTTTGGCTACCAAACTCTATTTTCGCGTCTCTGCCTAAACCTTACAAGATAAAACTAGGTACAGAGGTATTAAAAAATAGCTTTTTAATAGATACCACAAACTGTACGACGGATTTTTAAAATTTCCTGTAATATTATGATAAAATAGGTGGCGCTGTCATATTGGCTCATGTATGCGCCTTAATACTCACACATAGATTAGCTATCGAAGAGACTTAGTTCTGCAGCGTATGCAGTCAAAAAAATCCTTCATATTACAGTTACTAACATGCTACATTCCAAATGGATACGGTATAGACTTGTTTATTTCAGTTACTTCGATAGTAACACCGTTTTTGTGTTGCAGAAGAGGGCTGTTCGTGCAATCTACAACAGGGAATCCAGAAAATCCCTACATGACAAATTCATAAAAATAAATATAATGACAGTACCATGTCAATATCACATCACACTAATATTATAAAGACGAAAGTTTGTATGGATGTATGTTTGTTACTTCTTCACGCCAAAACTACTGGACGGATCTGGCTGAAATTTTGCATGCAGGTAATTCTAATCCTGGAATAAAACATAGGCTACTTTTTATCCCATAAAGCTGTTCCCGTGGGATGAAAAAACCTTTTAATGTTTCCATAGGAACAACGCGTGCGAAGCCGCGGGGCGCAGCTAGTACGAACATATTTATCAAAACTTGTTGTACACTCATAGAAATGTTCACGGCTACGCTGTAACAATACTGCAGCTAATAGTCAAACTTCAACTTCTTCAACAGCCTACATACTCGTATATTAGTTCACTGCTGGACGCAGACCTCCCCATGATAAGAGCCTTTATTGGCCGTTATCACATAAGGGGTAATACCCAGACCTCCCCAAGATTAGAGCCTTTATTGGCCGTTATCATTATCACATAAGGGGTAATGCCCATAGTCAGTATTATCGCGTAATAAGATAAAAATCGCACTAGACTCAGTTTCATGACAAGTGCCTACCTTCATTCGTGAGTGAACTAAACTTAGTATGTAGGTACCTAGGCATCTAATTATCCGCTAACTATGTTGCGGTAATGAGGCGTCAGGCGTTTGATCAAATTACTCAACATCACTTGCTCAGCTATTAGGAATGTTAGTTGTTGAATAGATATTTATTTAGCTAGTACTCTTAAGGACATACACGGATTGCATGTTGCCGAATGCAAGGTTCAACTGCAGCCGACAGCAGCCGTCGACTTTACAATTTTGACAATTCTTGAATGGCATAAAAACATTTTTCTAAGAGTTACCTGCGGAGTTTTGTCTTAAATTTACTAGAAGGCAGTTCTCTTAGTTCTCTAGGAATATTATTATAAACTTTTATTGTCATGATAGCTCATTTTTTTCCACTCAGTGCAGTTTTGTGTGCGGGCAAGATAAGCCTAGTAGGATCTCTATTTTTATAACGGAGTTATTTTTGTCATTGTACACGTTGAAGAAAGAAGCATGCTCTTTTACAAAGCAGCCAATTTGCAATATATACTAAGGGTTTCTTCGATCAATAAAAAATTATAGTTACTGTACGCATAGCTTGAAGCAGTCAGCTTAAAAATTACTCCGTTACCGCTTAAACTGCTCGAGCAATTGCTTAGGTTATCTAGGCAATCGGAGCTTGAAGCTTCATGTGGATGTAATGGAGGCTCTAGAGGAATGTTCCACTGCTGGACTCATGACTTTCCCTGATAAAAGCCATATTGGCTTCTATCTCATGGGATTAATACCCATAATTCCCACGCTGGGCATACGGTTTGGGGATCGCGACGTGAGTAACACTCCTAAAAAGAAATCTGCTTCTCAGACGTGGAAAATAAAACGACTTTATGAAAACATTATGATAAAGCTATTAGATAACAACCAAAGCCTCTAAAGCTAAACGTGCTGAATTCCGAGTAAATAACGTCGGAAATATTTCTCAAAGTATTAAGACAAATAGTACCTTAAGAACTCTGCGAGAAGAACAAAGCTTAGAGAGGCTAAGAAAGAAAATTTACCTCAGAACTTTGTTCCCAAAGGCTCGTAATAAGTAACACCACAGGAGGCTATAAATTGTGCAAAAAGAAACCACGTTTAAACTCGATACCCTGAACATTAATACAGATTTTCCAAGATTACTGTAACTTACTTCGTAGCCGAGCGAAAAACCTAAAGGATTTTCGGTAAAAATGTTTGATCTACGCAAATGAACATTTTTTGAGAATTTGCGTCAGCTTAGAGAATAACCAGGGTTTAATTATTCACAAAGCCGAGCGACTAGCCAAACTGTACTACTCTCAAATTAATTCGACTAAAATAAATCAAAAACCTAATCACTTTCCCGAATACAATGAACAATAGAATGTATGTAAGTAGGTATACAAATGTCGGGAATAATATTAACTTTAGGCCTAAACTACTGACATTCCAATGTATGCAAAGCAAACTGACACATGATTTGAAATTTGAAACCACACATTTAATGTAAAGTTTTAATGCGTTAAACATATTTAACTCAAAGAGCTCTGGACTTTCGTCCAGAGAACATCTCACTAAAAACAGATTTTTTAAACTTTGAAATAAGAATGGAAAAAGATAAAATCAAACGTGAAATATTCACACAATTCGAAAAAAGTTTAAGGTTTAAAAACGAGATAAAATGGCCGAGTTTTATAGCAATAACACTTTATCACATTGCCGGGATGTACTGGTGCTATTATTTCGCATTACCAGTGAAATGGCAAACGGTAGTGTTTGGTAAGTTAAATTATTACACCTACCTACAGGAGTTCAGAATTATCGTAATTTCTCGGAACATTAATCCACTTGGTGGCGGAACTTTGTGCAGTATATGGTAGGTAAAAATCACCTCTGCCGATCACACGTAATTTTATAATACCTACACCGTCGCTGAATCACGTGTTCCGTTACTGGTTTAGGTTACATTTTGAGTTGAAAAAACTGATGAGACATTTTAGGTAATCATACCCATACAATATTTTGTGATGTGATGATGTACCTACTTTGGACTTCGTTTAGTTTAGTTGAGCAAAAAATTTGTAAAAACATATAGTTCATAAGATTTATAATGTACCTAAAGCTTAAATCTGATTTTCACGTAGGATGCCCTTTTTAAATAAATAAATAAATGAACTTCAATGTGTTTAACTTTCGACCCACACTTTTCGCGTAGCGTCTTAATAGTAGTGTGAATGTGGGCGTCGAAATTTTTACGGTTTTTGATCGGTTTCGAAGCCAGGTCTTGCTTGTCTGTTTACTGAGATTAATATCCCTCTAAGATATTAATCTCAGCAACAACTGCAGATATCAACCTTAAATTTAAACTAATAAAACTTTTTTTGCGCCTGAATTAGATATGTAAAAGCAAATACCTATGTCAAAATTTTAAGAGATTCCTACAGGGTCATTATAGAGTGCCAAATAAAAGTTGTTTGTTCATTAAAAAACCTATATTTATATATAAAAAAACTTAGTTTCATCTTTTCGATATATTATTGAAAAAGTTGAAGAAACCCAGTCCCGAGACCTACCGGTTACGACTTATCTATTCAATGACTTCGAAACTCTCAACTGTACATATTTTTTTTTAATTTATCTTATTTTGTGTATTGTGCAGCCTTATTATTATTATGATTATTTACTTCATGGATTTTCTCTGAATAAACAAACTATTTATTTGATTTATTTCAGCGGCTATAATGTACGTTGCGACCGGGTTTGGTATCACGGGTGGAGCACATCGACTATGGACACATAAATCATACAAAGCAAAAACTCCTCTAAAAATATTTCTACTCCTATGCTTCGCTAGCGCTGGCCAGGTAAATAAATGAACTACTCAGGGATCGGGAAAAGTGTGTTGAAATAAACCGAAAACTTGGATATATGGAATCGAAGCTCACTTTATTTTACAGAAAATCCACTTTCATCCGATAAAAGGAAATAGGCAATAAAGTCCAATAGTATTATTCCATTTCCTACAAAAACCTCTTCAGGGGTGATCGCTTTTTAACTGCGAAATTTCCTTTATTTTCTGCTTTTATGATGATCGTCTGTAATATTATTTTCAGAACTCTCTCAGTCAGTGGGTGAGAGATCACAGGGTACACCATAAATTCAGTGACACAGAAGCTGATCCCCACAACGCTAATCGCGGTTTTTTCTTCTCTCACATCGGTTGGTTGATGATGAAGAAGAATGAGGAGGTGAAACTCCGAGGGAAGCAAATGGACATGAGTGACATTGAAAGCGATCCACTTCTGAGACAATTCAACAGGTGAATGTCCTTGATTTCACGTCCAATTTTATTTTGGTTTTCTGCGGCATTTGCCCTAGCAGTCCACTAAATTTGCACAATTTTTGTTTCTAATTGTTATTTTAGAGTGTTCCAAAAAATGTTAAATTGGTCTACAAGTCATTCGAACGTAAACTCATGCCAGCACTGCTGAGCTTTTTAGATCTTTTTGCAACATAATTTTTAGCCATCTATATTTTTCATTTTGCTTATGGTATGTTACGTTGTAACTTCCAGATTTTTGACCAAATTAACAATAAATCTCCCAACAGGGCCTAGCTATAGTGATGCATGTCAATTAAGTAGATAAATACGTCTGTAACATTTTCTATTAAATAATGCAAAAAATAATTGAATATATCTAAATAAATCAAAGAACTTTTATTTTATTTTCAGGCATTCGTGATAGTGATTGGTTTGATTTACGTATTTATTTTTCAGGCACTTCAACAAGCTGAAACTTGTGTTCTGCTACATTCTGCCAGTCTCGCTTGGCATTGTTCTTTGGAATGAGGATTGGAAATGTGCGGTGGCTTGGCAATGTTTCATTCGGTTCCTCGGCATGTTCCACAGTGAACTAACTGTCAACAGCCTCGCTCATATTTATGGTTATCGACCTTATAATCAGTAAGTCGGTTATATTAAGTTTTAAGTCAACAAGAAGTAGTTTAAAATAAAAAACCTTTGAAGCCCGTTTTATCACCCTTTTTATCTAAGTTTACAATGTTTGGGACTTGTATGTGTTTATTAACTATTTTCAGACCCAATTAAAATTCTAATTAATAATGTTGCTACCAAAATTACACTGTTAAATAGTTTGCTCTACAAAATGGTTTCCAGGAGAAAAATATCTCGGAGAATAATCGTCTACAATCAAATTATCTGAAGTTGAAAATAACATGGTCAACCTAAGCTAATGAACATCTACCACGTATATGTAGATGCTCATTATAATAGCTTTGGTTGTCCATGTTATTTTCGTTTGTTAAATTTAAATTACAATAATATCAACTCATTTTTCAGAAACTTCCCCAGTACGTTAGATTTTTCTGTGGCCCACAGTTGGTAAAATAATAAATTCTCATTACAGGAACATAATCCCAGCAGAAAACAGGTTCGTAGCTTTCTGCACACTAGGCGAGGGCTGGCACAACTACCACCACGTCTTCCCTTTCGATTACAAAGCAGCTGAGCACTTCGATCTCTTCAACTTCGGGACCACCTTCATCAGATGGTTCGAACGCATTGGCTGGGCCTATGATCTGAAGGAAGCGACACCGCAGATGATTAACTCTGTTGCAAAGAGATTGGGAGATGGAACACCCGTGCATTTTCCTATGGAAGCAACGATTCAAGAGAATGAGAGAGCGTTTGGGTGAATCTTTTACGCTGTTAAGTTTTAATATTTTAAACCAAATAAAATGAGATAAATACAAGCAAAGCTAATTACTTTTTAAAAAAATTACCACATATTATTTGCAGTAGTGCATATTCACAGCATTTGATTTATCATCGTTCCAATAATGGAGTCGTTTTCATCAAGGAACTCAGATGACGACTGCTGGGTTTTGGTCAGGTTGCATTACGTGACTATGTACGTATCCCTGAATTCTTAAGCTTTTTCTGTTTACCCAAGATAGCATAGTAGAAGTCAGACTGTAAATAATGATGTTAAATGACGTTAAGCAGAGTAATATGTTAAGTTTAATCACAATAGCGTTCTGAATCCGGAGAGTCATAGTGCTCCGGGTCTGGCTGTGGACCGACCCGGCTCTGCAAACTATGACACATATGGCTCACCCTGCCATGGGCAGGTCCCCACATCCCCGCCTCACTTTCATTCAACTTCCACCCGTATTGCCAGCTCTCACAGTCCACAAAATTAAACTTTTCCTCTGGCGCCTTCTTCCACCTTTCCTTCAAGTATTTAACCCTGCCTGAAGATTCTAGAAGCTTCTTCTCTGCAGTTTCGACAGGTTTCATCGGTGTTTCTGTCAGTTTCGGTGTGGAGACTTTAGGTCGCATGTAATCTGCTGCAGGTCGAACTAACCTGTAGCGAGCTGATTCTGCGTGGTCTCTTGTCGTGGAAGGCATACCAGCCGTCATCAAAAACTTGCTGATGTCATCTTCAGTATAGTTTTTCACCTCGCGGGTAAACGTTGCTGCCTTGTTGATTTGTTCTTCGTGAAGTTTAAGCCATTTTATGCGAAGTAGATTTTCCTTCTCGAAACTTTCTAGCAGACAGTTAATGGCTTGAGGGTTATTTTTATCAAGCGGCATGATATTGTGTGTTTTGACAAAACAGTACCTAAATGCGCGTTTAAATAATAAAATCGAGAAGGCCGTGAGGGAATTGTTCGTTCTTCCTACGTGAACGTACGTATTTTTGGAAATATAATATGAGTGAAGTGATGAGGGCATCCTATGAAGGCATATTGTAGGGAGCAGTCAGATGTGACCTAGAGTCTTAAGAAATTGCAGCCAATCGTAGTGCTTTCGAAACGACCATCTTTTAAAAAGATAAAAGATAAGGAAACAAAAATCAATTGCTGGCGCAGCGGCTAATAAGTGCAACACGAAGGTCGGATTGAGTGTCTACTGTTCGAGCCTGAAAACAACATAAGTAAATAACATATGTATTTTATTTTAACACCATTACAAAATATTACTTATTATTAAAATTCATGTTTGTTTTAAATTACTGGTCCCAGTCTGCATTTAGATGCGGCCCTTGAAAATCTTAGTCAAAAAATACAAAATATAAGTCTATTCGTCTTTAAAATATAAGTCTATCAGTCTTTATTTGGAACTGGGCCTCTACTCTACAAATCAAAATCGAAATATACGGACGAAACGATACTTCTGCGTATATTACGAAATACCTTACTCGGAAAAACCTTCGTATCTATCTTTGACCGTCGGTCGTTCGTAGTTTCGTTACATCGGAGTAAAAAAACTGTAAAGCAGAGTCAGCGCCCTCCTCCGACAAAATAATTATGTTGCAAACAGAATAACAACTAATATATACATAACAAAGTTACCTATGTGTGGGTGTGTATGAATATAATGCCCAGCGTGGGGATTATGGGCATTACCCTCCATGAGATAACGCCAATCAGTTGCTTAGCCTGCATCCAGTAGTGGACCAATACCGGCTGTTGAAGAGGAGGAGGGTATGTATGAGGGTGTGTGTGTGTGTGTGTGTATGTGTGTATGCGTGTGTGTGTGTAAACTAAAATCAAAATATAATCATGATTAGGTATTTATAATTATCTGAAGTGTCACAAGACAAATTGCAGGTACCTAATACAATTATAGTGTTTTTCGAAAAATATTTTGATTTTATCGATCAAATACATCGATCAAATATAAACATTGACAATGACTACCTAGCTAGAAAATGTACGCCAAATATTGTGTAAGCCTACACAATGTCAATCTAGAACATTTTGTATGGTATCACGTCTCCTTTTTCCTATTACGTCAGATTTTTTCGTTGCATAAATTGGTTACCTTGATAATCTATACTAATATTATAAACAAAGAGAATACAATAACTTCGTAAGAAGAGGAAAGATTTGAGTGTTTTTTTCTATTGAATATGCTCCGAAAATACTGGACCTATTTAAAAAAATATTTCACCATTAAAAAGCTTACTTTTCAGGGAGTGACATAGGCTATATTTTATCCCGGAATTCCCACGGGAACGGGAACTACGCTGATGAAACCACGAGGCGCTGCTAGAGTTCTAATAAAGATTTTTGATAAAGTGTCTGCAATGCCTCTCGATTACAATACTGTTCAGAAAATTAGGTTCCTAGCTAAATGCGAGGAAAACGAAACTCCCGAGTCCAAGATGCGGCCTATCGACCCCAAAC
Source organism: Eupithecia tripunctaria (assembly GCA_955876795.1). NCBI lineage: Eukaryota > Metazoa > Arthropoda > Insecta > Lepidoptera > Geometridae > Eupithecia > Eupithecia tripunctaria. Next base: position 13,970,092 of record OY041615.1, read on the forward strand.
AAAGGGCTATTATACAAAAAGGCCTTCCTAGGTTCGGGCGGCCAGTTTACATAAAGAGTAGAAACAAGATGGCGCCGGAGGATAAGGAATGGAATCCAGCGCGTGGGAGTATAATAAAAAGACGTGTGGCACTCGGGGACTGCCGCGGTAAAGCTATTGCAATGCCATCTAGAGGCGAGTTGCTGAACTAAAGAGACAAACGTCAAGGTTTTTTCGTTACGGAATTTCTGGATTCGGTCCCCGCGCTCAAGGCCCGCGATAGAAGCTATGCAATAGCTTAATACAATATATACCTACTAGAGTTTGTTCAAAAAGGGAAGAGTCATGGGAATTGAGGTCGCTCGGCTGCTCTGTCATTGCAGTAAGACTAAAGTGTTAGTAGGTAGGTACACCGTAACGCCACAACTCTTCACTTTTTGAACAGATTCTACCTTCGATCATAGAGTCTATTATAGACAAGTTTTTTTCTCGATGACCTTATATCGCTTTATAGACGTTTTTGACAAGTTCATAAAATGTTGTATTATCTTTACAAAGTTAATGTATTCTCTTCTAAAATTAAGTCATTTACAACAATAGATTGAGAATTGAGAATTTTAGATATGTATTTTTATTTGGTTTTTATTTAATTTTGCTTTAGTAATACCTAACGTTTTATTGGTACAATCTTTTATGTGACCAGCAGGGTCGCTATTTTTATTATTTTTATTTTACCAATCCCAAAGAAAAGTTTTTTCTTTCATCTCAATTCGCCGCTTATAAAAATAAATACAAAATGTCTCACGAACGCACCAATATCTTGAACTTCATGAAAGAGACATACAGCAAAGCTGACGAGAGACGGACGCAATGGTTCATAAAGAATCGAGCAAAAATTGAGAAGATGGCAGAGCTGCCTGATAAGTTTAAGGGTAGATGCCCAGAGGATTTCGTAAAGCTTCCCATAGAAATGTCTATTAGCACCTTCGTTAGTCAACTTCCATCTGCTGCAGTACACCGCCGTAAAAAACCTTTACGAGATGGAGTCGTACAGTCTCAGATATCTCAGAGAGGCTCGTGGAAGGAAGTAAAACCGGAGCCTACAATGATTCCCGTGAGCAGTGATATTGAGAAAATATTATACAAGCCGCTGCCGTATGGCGGGCGCCGCGCGTACCTAGCGAAAAGGAACCGCCTGAAGCCAGAGGAGAGGTATAACTTCTGTATGACTAGTAACGCTGAGTTCGGCTGGCGGATGGGGGACAGCAACCAGGCTCGGCAGCTGGCCACCTATGGGCGATACTACGTGTTTGAGCACGACCTACGCAGTAGAACCGGCCCGCACCCAGACCCTGCATACTACCAGAAACCCCCAGAAATGCCTTACTCCAAATGCCCTCACTAAACACTGATATTGTGTTGTTTCGCCCATCGACGAACATTTTACACGATACATTGCAGGTTTTGCAAAAACTTCGTTACGAACTGGTAGTCTACTTTGGTAGACCGTGTGATATTTTTAGTGATATTGGTTTTGATAGGTCATTTAATTTTATTTCGTTTATTTTGCTATCAAGTTATCTTTAATTCATATTAAAGTCTATTAGTTCTATCTATTACATCTATTTGATTTCGCTAGATACATTCAACGTAGAGAATTAAGTCTACGATTGGGGCTTTAATTTTATTTAAAGTTATGCTTAGTTCACCTAGGTGCACCAAGTCTACCATGCGTAGCAAAACCCAGGTAAATTAAGTCTACTCCAGCTGAATTAATTCTACCGGGTGCTCTTTTGAATGCTGTGCTTTGTTAACCCAGGTGCACAAAGTCTACCCTATGTAGCACTCACCTAGGTGCATTAAGAACGGATACGTTAGCCCCCATACAAACGTACTTTCCGCTTCATTTGGAAACTACGTCCCCGATTAAAATACATAATCGGATCAAAAATAGGTATGTTTGTAGTGTTTTCGTTTTTAAAAAAATATTATGATCTTAAAATGAGAGCGAAACTAATTTGCCATATTTTTACCACTGTATCGAGTAATTTTAAAGCTATTTTTTATGCATGATAGACACCTTTATTCGAAAATCTGATGCATTGCAAACATCCTAAATATATTCACTACCACGGTATTCTTACGAAGTTATTGTATTCTCTTTGCACGGTACACTGACGGAGACGGTTTGAAAATGTTCGTCACTTTAGAGTCGGTTTTTGTACCGCAACGCAATAAGCCGCAAAATCAGTGCTGACAGCGACGACGATGTATTAGCATGTGACGTAAGGCTGCATGGCATGCATCGAGGAAAAAATCTTACCATAGCATGTTGCTATAATCAATGAGGTTTTACTTCAGTTTATATGATAATACATCGAAGATTGTGTCGAATAATCATGTAAAATACATTTTAATAAATGTTCAAGATTTACGAGTGTCCGTTCCATTATAGTAATTGTTCAATATTAATTTATGAACAAGCTTTCACACGTGATGGTTCTGGGGCAAATTTGATTGGTCTTTTAATCTAATTAAATATTAGTTGAGGCGTATGAATGGCATGGCATTTTACCCGTTAAGTCGATGCCATTTTGTCCATGCTATACCTACCTATGGACAATAATGGTTTTTCATTGATCTTTGTCAAGACTTAATGGCACTATAGACACAAGGGGATTATTTTCATAATATGTATGTTTTTATACTTAGTTGAATTTGAATAAATATTCTATTAATACATCAGTAAAGTTTGTGATTGTAAAATTGTATCGATCTAGTAATAAAAATCAAAAGTTATTAAAGAAATACAAAACAAGCCAAACGGTAGGGGGAGAAGGTACGTAATACAAAATGACATACTTATTTTGTATTACGTACTCCCCCTACCGTTTGGCTTGTACTGGGACACTAAATTTAAGCGACAAATACATTTATTTAAACATTAGGTTGGTAAATACTAACTTAAAGGTACTCAGAAAAATCAATTATATTAAAATTAATAAAACAAAAATTAGTATTAAATATCATTATCTATAAATTACTATAAAGTGCCGTGTGGTGTCTGTCAGCTTATAATTTGCACCAACCGAGCTCTTACACCCACCAGGGGGCAGCAGCGGCCCTTGCAGAAATGATCCAATACCAAACTATGATTACCATTTCCCCAGGCGTGAAGATTTTTGAAGTACTTATACTTACCCCTTTATGATAAGGGATAATAGGAAGCAGGAACAGGAAGCAGGTCTGTACCTACCTATACCTAAATATAAATTATACGAAGAACGTAACTAGTACAAATTACAAGTAAGAGTGGATGGGGGAAGCTTCTAGAGACCCAACACAGACTGCCATCACGAAAGTTCTAAGAACATTTTGTATTAGCACTTTTATTTGGACTATTGTAGTATGGAGGATCCGGATGCGGTCCTGAGCGGCTCCGCGTACCCTCGGTTAGGATAAAGACGCGTCCATAACTCGAGCCTTGTCTGCCGAAGTAGCTATCACCCATCCTCCAGCCATACTCCCACCCGCTGGATTCCATGAAATAATACTTATCCTCCGGCGCCATCTTGTTTCTACTCTTTATGTAAACTGGCCGCCCGAACCTAGGAAGGCCTTTGTATATAATAGCCCTTTGTTTGGGGTCGATAGGCCGCATCTTAGGCTCGGGAGTGAGGTCTGTATCGAGTTTCGCAAGACGAGGGTCTTCTTTTGGGTCGCCGAGACCCACGTCGGGTATGGAATGCCCCTTGCAAAGTTTTGAGGTGTCAGGTACAGTTATCGCGTCGCGAATGGGTACTTTTCTCCTATGCCGGTTAGCCACAGCGTGGTCCCTCGATATTGTCGGCATACCGGCAGCCATGGCGGCCCAAGTTGTGTACAAGGAATCGTGGTTAGTTGCGGGTCTCTGTAGAGTAGCAGCTCTTTCTATTTTTTCTTTGTGATCGTGGAGCCATTTCATGCGAAGTTTGCTTGTTTTTTCCTCGCATTCAGTTACAAACCTAATTGTCTGAACAGTGTTGTAGTCAAGAGGCATCGCAAACACTTGATAATAAACTCTTAACTAGCACGGATCGAAAATCTAAAAAATATTTTTTTGTTGAACAAAGAGAAAAATCGGATGCTAAGTCGGAGGAAAATATCAAACAGATTACCAAAGAGAATACAATAACTTCGTAACAGATTACAATAAAATATCGTAGGAAAAATAAATTAAAATAATACGTACTTTAGTAGGTACTATAAGTTATTGTATTCACTTTGGTCATAGTACTATACAACTCTATGACTTTGGTACTATCATAGAGTTGATATAGTACGGTACTATACTTATAAAATCTGTGCTTCAAAGAGAATACCGAGAATATCGTTATATTCTCTTTGGAAAATAAAATAACTGTGCTTCACTACGTGCTTCACAGATGTACTGTGTACTAGGGATGCTAAGGCATGCTGTGCTTATAAATCTGTGAATATGTAGACACCAAAGAGAATACCAAAGATAATACAATAACTACGTTTACATGGTACAAACTAAAAAGGCATAAAGTGATAGCAATCAACATTGATATATTAAAAAGGGAAGATGAGGTACTGGTTTCTCTAAAGTGGCAACCTCAAATTGTGTAAAATTGTGTGCTCCCACTTCACCGTCTGACCGGCGGCATGGGCGGTCGTACTAGCGAGAAATATTGTTGTCTCGGTCTCACTTCGGTCTTAGGTACGTCTTTCCGTCTTTGTCTTCTTTGTATTGCACAGGACTGGAAATATAACTGTGAGTACGTGTAGTAAGGATGTTCTGCAACGTTGTGCAGAACATCCTGTGAGATACTAATACCATCCCACTAAATAAAATTAGTATACTGCTCTAGAATTAAACCCAAGAGTAACAAACATTGTTTAATCTAATGCCTACTGCGAATCACAAACTTTTATCATCAGCTCAAGTCCGGCGGCATTTAAACTTTTATTTCGCTCTCGACAACTAGGTACAACTTTATTTTACCTACGCAACCTGCAATTTTCATCATGTTTTCGAGTACATTTTCAAGTAAACTCGGCAACGAAAGTCCATGAACACACCAAATAAAACAGATTACCTAACACTAAACTATAGTTTTGGTAATTATAGTTTACACTATGGGTTGAACTTTTCGGAATAGAGGGTCATTTCTAAGAAGTCTTCGTAGATGTTGAAAAAAATCTCTGTCCGTATGAAATCCCAGAGATTTTCGACTTCTACGTCACTTCACGACTTCGTGGTGTAGTAGATTATCATCTATTATATCATCCATATTCAAGTTACTAAACAAGATAACCAACTAACGTTCTCTGATTCACTCGATTGTAAAAACTCATGGTAGACACACTGTTCAGTCAATGCATTTTGGTCAGAGGTACTGTACAGTTACATTATGAAATCTGGACTTCTAAATTGAATCGTTTACCCATTGAATTGATAAAGCATTTTCAGAGATAATGTTACTTATGTGCTGTTTACTTATGTGAGTTATTAATAATAATCATTGACGTTGAGGAAGACCGAAACTAAATAATTCAGCAAGATAGTGCTCCAGCCCATATCAGCAGAACCACTACTGAGTACATTAATAACCATTGTAGGGTTTCACATATCATTTATTCGACGTAAAGTTACATTTATCACATACGTGTCAGATGAGTACAAAATCCCAACTGAACTGCCTGAATAGGGCGAGAGTGAATGGGATGGAATGGGATCGTTGAATGATATAAAAAAGAATGAATTCAGAAATGATAGGTAGGTACGGAGGGATCCCACCAATGATCGATTATGAATCGATTTGAATAGGATGCCGAGATGAGGTACACCATACATACTCGATCCACAATGGACCCCATGTTTATGTACCGTAATAAAGAGTGAATAAACATTATATTATATTTGTTATCTCTCGACAAATTTTACAAAAATACTTGAATGCAAATTAGTAAAAAATATTTAGAAATAAGTAATTTTCACGAATTTTGGATTGAGTCAGTCTAGGAATGGAGGTGCGATATGCACAAAATTAGACTTATTCTATTATTTTTTTATTCTATTATTTTTTTCACGAAACGTAAATTATTCTATGGATTATTTAACAAAGTACTTACCTGCTAGTGTAAAAAAAGTAAAATCAAATTATAGAGAAGTTCGGTGTATAAAAAATAAAGTAAAATCACAAAATATTGATTATACCAGACATTCAGTTTTAGACCGGATTTCCAGTGATTTTTTTTACTAAAATAGAACCGGACCGCTGCTGGTCCGCGCTACATTCTCGTCTACGTCTATTGATACCATAGATAAATACCTACTATTAAATTTAAAGACTCATGCACACGGCGGAGCCCTGAATGCTATAAATTTCAATAACAACTGATAATAACGAGCATTCTTTTCATTGATCGGTCTAAGATGGTCCTCGTTGTTTGCTAACCGCCATCATAGCTCCCAATCCGGAAAGACCACTCGACAGTTGTCAATATTGAACGTCGTATCCGTTTCATAAAGATTGTCTGTTACATTCAGAACCTCTTCAGAACCGTTGATTTGGACGAACAGAACCATAAACACCCAAATATTGCAAAGGCTTACTGCAAAGAGGTTAATCAGCCTTAGAATTGTCTATCATACAACCCCTGTAGGCTACCTAGAATACAGGCCTCGTCTACACGGCCAATGCCTGACAATGCGTCAGTCCACGGACGCCATAGGGTAACTAATACAGCTTTTGGCCACCACGCCAGCAGACGTATCAGAACCGACACAGTTGGCCGACCTTACGATACTTAGATTACATCCGGTTGATCCAAAATAATTTCCCCTTGCCCTTCGACAGGCGCAAGGTCGATTCGAGACGGTGGTTTCTCTTCCATCTTGAGTCTCACATATGAGTAATCTGGATTCGCTTGAAGCAGCTCCACTTCTTCCACCACAGGCTGATACTTATTAGAACGGTCAAAACAGTGCATGAGGACTTGCCCCGAATTGGTTAGCCATGTTGGAATACTGTGACCATTCATTGATCTTTGCGGATGTGTGAACAGGCTCATGTGGCGTGCAGTTAGTAGCTGTGCATAAGAGCGATCTAATCTAGTGGAGAGCCACATTAAGTACATGCTCCCAATTTTCTATAGGCATGTTGAGCGAACGCAGAGAGAGCTGTACTGTTTTCCATAGCGTGGAATTCAATTTCTCGACTTGGCCGTTGCCTTGAGGATTGTAGGCCGTAGTTCTGCTAGTCGCAATGCCACGTGAATGTAGAAACTAATATCATATCTGTATGGTGCCAGTTCCAGCCGCCATCTCTGGATCTTCTCATTTTTAATTTTACTTGTATGTTTTGCAACAAACATGAAGGAAACCGATCGTTGGTCCGTGATGAGTTTGAACGGTCTACCGATAAGAACATGGCGCCATTTCTTCAGAGCTTCAACGATGTCATAGGCTTTTTTCTCTACCGCTGAGTGATTTCGCTCGCTCTGATTGAGGGTCCTTGAGTGAAAGGAGATGGGCCTCGAATTCTGTGATAATGTAGCGGCGATGGAATGCCCGGAAGCGTCAGTCTCGACACTAAAAGGTAACTTGTCGTCTATGGCGTGACTTTGCTATAACAGATTTCAGGTCCTCGAAACATTTTACTGCGTCTGAGCTTAAGGGGAAACTTTTGGTATGCACCATAGGATAGATTCTCTATGAAAAACTAGGAAACCACTACAAATAGTGTGCGAACATACCGAGAGTCCTTCGAAGAGAAACTACATCATTGGGTGGGGGCATATTTAGAAGCGGTTTCAGTCGCTCACTAACTGGCATAATAACATGATTTTCAAATGTATAGCCAAGAATGTTTATAGTCGACTGTGTGAACTTGCTCTTTTCTTTGTTTAGGGTAAGGTTGTACTTCTCCACAGCTTTGACAAATAGTCTAAGATTTTTATCGTGCTCTTCCTGTGTCTTTCCACATACAGTAATATTATAAATGTAGGCAAAAGTACCGTTTAGGTTTTCGGTTCTGATGAGCCAGTCGACAGTTCTTTGGAAACTAGACACACCGTTGGTAACACCAAACGGAATTCTACGAAAATGATACAGGTTACCACATGTCTCGAAAGCTGTGAAGGTTTTTTTTTTGTCAGGCAAGATGGGCACGTGGTGGTATGCGCTCTGTAAATCTATAGCGCTAATAATCGCGTATTTAGCTACCTTTGTTATCATCTCTTCAATGTTGGGTAACGAGTAGGCAAAGGCATCCAATTGTGTATATTTGTTGATGGTTTGCGAGTAATCTATTACCATCCGCCTCTTGTGATTGCATTTTTCGTGATTAAAACCTGCGCTCGCCAAGGTGACAGACCTTCTTCTATGATTCCTTCCTTTTTTTTTTTTTTTTTTTTTCTTTCCTTCATTTCGCAGCGATAGGTTTGCAGTCCGCCGTGACATTAGAAAATAGGGGTACAGCAGGGACAGAGGCTGCAGCTACGCTGCAAACCTTTAACTTATCTTTCGGTCCACCAAATTTGAATTCTAGAGTCGAGTGTGATTCTAAGACGTCATGGCCAATTATAACGTCGGCACATAAGTTATTCACAATCGGGAGATTGACGTTGTTAAAGGCATTGTCTCCGATCCTAACATTCTGGAGAGTCGAGCCGTTAACCTATGACTTGTGAGATAAGGAAGCCATAGAAATAGTTTGGTCGCAACGCCTCTTCTTCAGTTGACAGAGACTGGCAGAGTCCTCATTGACGAAGCTCAGGGAGCTCCCGGTGTCAATCAAGGCTTCTGCTCGAACTCCCTTAGTAATAACTGTCACCATTGCCTTGCGCAGTGAAGTCGGTGCCGCCGCAGATATTATACTGCAGTGGCCGCAGTCATCTGTTTCCGTTGTTGAAGCAGGTGTCGGTGTCCTGCTACGACAGACTTTTCCATAGTGGCCCTTTCTATTACACTTTATGCATGTCGCATCTCGAGCTGGAATGTCGTTGCGAGGGTGTATAGATGATGCTCCACAAAAAAGCATTTTCGTTTGGGGACCGCAGCGGCAGTAGAAGTAAGCACAACACTGCCAGATCCATGCCTGCACTCCGGAGAACGAAACAGCTATCGCCTCGGCCAACCGCCGCGAGTAGAAATGGCCTCGTTAACAAACTTAGCGTATAGTTTGTTTTTGTTGAACATTGCAATACAATTGAAGATAATAAAAACAGACTCACCCTGGAGCATCTGCACTCCCTGTACTTACCACGGGCGCACAAATAATTAATAAAGAACGGCAGGCTCCGATAAAGTCATAAAATCGCTCGTCCAACCTGACATCATTCTTCTAGGTATGATCAATGCACAGACCAGCAAACGCATGTCTGCACCGTCGCGTCGCTCTTGTCACCGCAGCCCGGTTACTCCACCAATTCCCTACACCTAGCTTCAGTCAGCTGCAAACAGACAAATCATCAATATACAACAAACATAAGAACTCCGGCCAATTGTTTCATTTCTCGAGAACAACGTACTCTAGGCACGAACATACCAACAGATCAACCAATGGTAGTTACCGACCACAGATGAGATCCGCGGTGGCACCACCAGATATATCAGGGGACCCAAAACAAGGAACTGCTTGACCACAAGCCAACAACAAATTTACTAAACATGACACTAGGTCAGACGACAACAAACTTACAATAAGCAACTCAATGCCACAAAACAACATCTAGCCAGACATCCACCGTGTATGTCTGGAGTCTTGGGTGTAGGGACCCAAGACGCCCACAACAGCTCTGCCAAGCAACGCCGTATGCTTGTAGAACTAATATTGAGACACCGTCCTCAATACGCACACACACATCCAAGCAGACGGACACCGTTCACGTCTGAAGGATAATCTTGGGTGTAGCAACCCAAGATGCTCACAACTGTTCTGCCAAGCAACACCGTATGCTTGTAGAACTAATATTGAGACACCGTACTCAATACGCACACACACATCCAAGCAGACAGCCACCGTGCATGTCTGAAGGATAATCTTGGGTGTAGCAACCCAAGATGCTCACAACTGTTCTGCCAAGCAACACCGTATGCTTGTAGAACTAATATTGAGACACCGTACTCAATATGCTCACACGCGTCTAAGCAGACGGCTACCAATCACATCTCAAGGATCTATTCTGAGTGTAAAAACCCAAGATGTTCACACCAGTTCTGCTAATCACCACCATGTCCAAGATGCCACAAAAAGACCTCAACTTCCAGCAAAAACAGCATAGCAGAAACAAAGATCAAAACCAAACAAGTAAATACAAGAGTGTTACAAAATAACACACAACAGAACAACATAATGCGAGACAATATTAAGCAGTAGGGCAGTAGGTATAACAAAATAATCAACACAAACAAATTTTATTGTTTCACTTTTTTTTTCAAATGAACAACCACTAACTTTGGAACTGAAACCATTCAGAAGTAGGTAGGTGTGCGCTTAGCGTTGTGATGAGGACCCTTAATTCCCAGTCGTTCCAGGCAAAGTTAATCCTCTGGCTGGTATCATCACCCGTAGTTTTGGCTCCAACCAATGTCAATCACAAAATCTTTATTTGCCTCTATGATCCATGTGACCTGCAAGCATGTACTGTCTGGCATCCTCCACTTCTACTGAAGCCTGAAACCAATAAATCACAACAGAAAAATGCATCCGACAGGCATGTTGTGCAATTGACACGACACAGGCTATCATCAATAACACTATAGGACATAATTATCTTTACCTGCTATGCTTTATCCTTGGGAAAAGCCACTTGATCAGCTTTGGCTAGCTAGGTACGAACTGTACGAGATATTTGAGTCATTTCTTTCTCAAGATTAATTAACATCAAGCAAACGTTGGTTCATATCACAATAAAACTCATGAAAATTGAACTGCTTACATAGTAATAACCATGCTACCTAGTCTAGGTACCTACGTACAAATCAATCCAGGTGCATTATAAAAACCGGTAATTTTAGTGTAAAACAGCCATACCCTTATCAGTCATCACATCATTACAAACCAATTGTATTACTGTACATCCATAAAACTTCTTAGTTAAATTCTCGTAAGAATTCAGGTTTGGTCGCCAGCTCAGATTTGTCACAGCATAAAATGTCGACCTGTTGAGTGTCATCATTTTGATGTGAATCCATCGAACTTTTCCATTCTTGGTAAAACATCTGTGAGCGTAAAACATGGGTTTATCCCACTTCTGATAAAGACTCATGCACACGGCGGAGCCCTGAATGCTATAAATTTCAATAACAACTGATAATAACGAGCATTCTTTTCATTGATCGGTCTAAGATGGTCCTCGTTGTTTGCTAACCGCCATCATAGCTCCCAATCCGGAAAGACCACTCGACAGTTGTCAATATTGAACGTCGTATCCGTTTCATAAAGATTGTCTGTTACATTCAGAACCTCTTCAGAACCGTTGATTTGGACGAACAGAACCATAAACACCCAAATATTGCAAAGGCTTACTGCAAAGAGGTTAATCAGCCTTAGAATTGTCTATCATACAACCCCTGTAGGCTACCTAGAATACAGGCCTCGTCTACAAATTGATACACAGAAAGAGAATACAATAACATTGTTAGCATCCCTCGTACCTACATCTGTGACCAAAGAGAATACAATAACTTCGTAAACAATAACTATAAATGGAGAAAGCCAAATAAATAACAAAGTAAAATTCAATGATAAATCAGCATTTCAATTGCAGCTCGAATTGTAAAGCACAATCTACCTACTCTACAGACTAACTAAGTAATTTAGGGAAAAATCTTGACTAAAGATTGAACTGAGATTTTCGCCATTGAAAATTGCCAATAGATTGCCAGTGACAAGTTATTGTATTTTCTTTGAACAAAAGGAATACAATAACAAGCAGTACCTACGTAAGTATAATTTATTTCGTAGGAAATAATATTTTCCTTAGGTACCTTCCTTCTTTAAAAATCAAATTATTTATGGATAATCTAAGATTATTTTACTATAAAGTGTATCTTTAGTAACTTAATAAGAAACATTTTCAGGCTATTTCCAGTTTTGTCGTTCCTACAACGATTGTAGGTCCATCTTACTCAAAGCCATAGACGAATAAACTCAAAGCCCAGTACTCTAAGAATTAACTTAAGGTCAGGTGTATGCTCTAAAAAACACAAAATGAATAAAGCTGACATGATAAGATTCTATAAAGAATGCGCTGAAAAAGAAAACGAAATGCGTTCGAAATGGTTTCTTAGAAACCAAAAGAAACTCGAGAGCATGGCACAGTTACCTGAAAAGTACAGGGATATACGCACTGAAGAAGTTATGAAACTCCCCGTAGAAATGTGTTTGCCTTGCTTAATAACACACCACGAAACTAATAGAGTAAACCGGCGCAAGAAACCTTTACGAGATGCAATAATACGGGTATCTCGCAAAGACTCCGTCTCTGAATCGGCTGCCTTAGACCCCATAATGAAAGCTGTAGATCCCGAGGTTCAGAAAATACTTTGCCAGGATCCCCCGCTTGCAGGGCGACGCGTATACCTAACGCATAGAGAACACCTCAAACCTGCAGACAGGTACAATGAATGCATGACTCAAAATACTGCTTACGGCTGGAGACAGCAGGACAGCAAGCCTGTTAAGAGTCTCTATGCAAGACACTTTGTTTTCAAGCACGATTTGATTAGTCGAACAGCGCCGCACGTACCAGACCCAGACTATTACAGAGAGCCAATTTAATATTAAACCTTCTTTTTCTGTTTAGGCAGATACATTTCAATATTCAAGAGATATGATGCAGGTTTGCAGACGGACCTTTCGCGGCTGGTGGAACTGTAGGTTGATTAAATGCGTAGGTACATTATCATCAACGTTATCAGCCCTTGTCGAACCTCTGCTAGGCTCAGGCGTCTCTAGTTTCTTAAAACTGATTTTAAAAGTATCTATCTACTGGCAGCTTACAAGGCTGGACGTCTACTGGCACCAGTTATTTATTTGATGGGCGAGGCGCGAAACATGTGCCAGTGATGTTAGGTAGCCCTATAAACAGTGCAGCAGTGATATAGGAAATAGACGAGTCCGTAGCGGAGTGACATCTCAATATCTTCTGACTGACACCCATGCAACCAGGTGACTAGCATAAGAAGAACCTAATCTAGAAATAAGACGAATAAGTAGGTGAGTTATGTATGGCTGAAAGGGATAGTTTTTTTTATTGCTTTGATGTCTAATTTAGTAGTACCACGGGGCATAGGTACAGAAGAACTACCCACGTGTAGTAAGAAATTATCTACGTATAGTTGATAGTACCTAAATAACTAATTAATTAATAATTATGTGAAAGAATCTAGAAATAAAATATTATTTTACTTACATAAACTTCTTAGCTCAATTGTTTAAATTGTAAACCTACTGTTTTAATATGTAGTTTTAATATATTTGTATTATTTAATTTTCATTTTAATTTTCAATAAAGATTATCTTTTTAATGACTTCTATTAACGTAAAGTCCACGCAAATGAGAACTCTCGAGCGATTCTGTATCTACGACATGACTGTAAAAAAATGTCCTTATCAGAAATTTGTTTATCGCTACTCTGACTTTTACCGAACCAGGGTTCTCAGGCCGCAATGTGTAGAAGCGTTCCGGGGAGGTCGCTCTACCAGGTAGAGCGACCTCCTCGGAACGCGAAAGCGCGAAGCAAATGAACCGGGGAGGAGGTAGAGTCTACCTCCTCCTCGGTTCGTTTGCTTCGCGCTTCTACACATTTCCATACCTAACGCTTCTACACATTTTCATAAGTAGCCGTGGTGGAAAGGCAGGAATAGGACAACTTCATGTCGTCATTTTATAGCTATATCCACGCAAATGAGAACTCTCGAGCGATTCTGTATCTACGACATCACTGTAAAAAAAATGTCCTTATCAGAAATTTGTTTATCGCTACTCTGACTTTTACCGAACAAGGATTCTCACGCCGCAATGTGTAGAAGCGTTCTGGGGAGGTCGCTCTACCAGGAAGAGCGACCTCCCCGGAACGCGAAAGCACGAAGCAAATGAACAGGTAGAGTCTACCTCCTCCCCGGTTCGTTTGCTTCGCGCTTCTACACATTTCCATACCTAACGCTTCTACACATTTTCATAAGTAGCCGTGGTGGAAAGGCAGGAATCGAATGACAACTTCGTGTCGTTATTTTATAGCTATTTCGTGACTAGGTACCTATTAGATATTGGCAAACATAGACAGCGCCTACGTTAGCGTTACGCAAAAACGCCAGCAAGATTGAATCGGTTTTGTGTATAATATTTATACACAAAACCGGAGCTTTTAATTTCGTTATAATTTCAGAATAACTACCTAGGTACATAAGGTCCACCTGTATTTTGGGCATACAAACTTATTACATTACCTACCTATACTAGATAGGTACCTACTTTGTATTTCGCCAATAATGTAGTAACGAAGAAGTAAGAACACTTGTCCATATCTAGATGTAGACTCAGAATTCATCACAAGCCCGATTCTTAGCCAAAGTCGAACAGATCCAAGAGCAACTTCTATCGTTACGAACTTTTATATAATGCGACTTCAGCGTAGCGACATAAGAGATTCCACAAGATTTACGACCAAAACCTTTCAGCTTAGAACTGAAATGTGGCCCCATTCGCTTCTGATTTAAAATTCATATTTAGGTAACGAGGTATAGACGTATAGACTGGTTTAACCAGCGGCTTGGCTTGTTACTGAGGCATCATCACCATTATACAAAAAAAAAACAAGTAAACTTAAATTAATTTACAATGCAAGGGGTACTTATAAGACCCTCTTATAAGTAGGTACCTAACCTACCTCGGAGGTAGGTAAAATTATCTATACTAATATTTTAGAGGAAACATTCGATTGTTTGTTTGTATTGAATAGGCTCCGAAACTACTGGACCGATTTTAAAAATTCTTTCCATCATTAAAAAGCTTACTTTTCAGGGCTATATTTTACCCCCGGCTACATTTTTTCATATTTATATGAGCAGTCAAAACATTTAAAATTATCTTTGCAAACAAAGCTCTCAAAGGTAGTGATGATGTATGCAAACTTTGCATACATCGTCACTACCTTTGATTGCAAACTTTTTCAGTGAATTGAATAAGTATTTACTTGCAATGTTATTTGAGCGCTTTGTTTGCTAAGACAATTTTGAACGCTTTGATTGCTTATCTACTTATATAAATATGAAACAATGAGTGGTAAGATATTTTGAACACCTTGGGTCCTTACAACAATTATGATGATTCGAACTGCGTTTATGAATTTGATTTTATGTTTTTCAGATCATTTTGACTACTCTAGACTCCCATATCAATTTGACGCTGACTGTACGAATGAGGGCCCAGTAGACTTAATGCTTAATGCAGTGCACTTAGGGACTCATCCCCTCGTTGATATATCTGGGGATCCTGGTGGCCTTACCCTCAGTAAAACCAACCACTCCTTGTCCGTGGTCCCGTTCACTCCATGCCGTTCAGCTGATCCCGTTGACCCACCAGGCTTTTCGGTAGGTAGTCCAGTTAACTGTGTCATGGGAGATTCTTTCACACACCTACTTATTAATCCCTTGGTAATAACGAACATAATTTTTTACACGCAACGAGGCTACATACCTGTGCAGGCAGATGCTGGATTGTGTGCCTACCTATAAATGAAGCTACGCCACTATCCGGACGAACTCGGCGGGATTTCACATTTATGTTTTTGATCAGAGAATGTCTTTTATTTATTTATAGGACACAGAAAAATTACATAACATTAAATATTACATAACAAAGTAGCCACAAGGTCCAGTGGTTTAATAAATGGGTGCCACAGCTAATGCAAATAATGGATAATAGGATAATCATGATCAATTGATCAATGAAAACAATAAATGCCAACCCTTATGAAAACTGGACGTACTGCTACTGCATCGAGCAAAAATATACACTCGAGCGTAGTGAAAAAAATCGAAGTCTATTTAGGGTACCCAGTTTTTTAGGTACAAGC
Organism: Eupithecia tripunctaria; assembly: GCA_955876795.1. Lineage (NCBI taxonomy): Eukaryota > Metazoa > Arthropoda > Insecta > Lepidoptera > Geometridae > Eupithecia > Eupithecia tripunctaria. The sequence continues at coordinate 13,986,164 of OY041615.1, forward strand.
TGAAACATGAACCACTGGCATGGCAAAAGTCCTTCTAGTTTTGTATGAAAAATTAAAGTACCTATTCTTATTTTAGACGTACAATTTAGTACCTAAGACGTAGGTACAATGTAATAAAAAACTATTGATTCATACCGTAATACTGCGAGGAAGCACCACAAAAACAAAGCTGATACTTAATTTAAACTTTATTTATATAAAGAACTTATTTACATAACACAATATTACGTATTCCTATTATATTTACAAAATAAAAGACACTTAAAATTTCATTGAACACACAAACTTTCTATATCAATCTTTGTTTTGAGAAACCACATTCTTGCACTCAATTAGCGCTTTCCGCCTGCAAGGCAACTACACCCGTCGCCTAAAGTCGTCGGCGGGGTTCGAAATTATCAAAATAATTACGCTTCTTGATAATTACTTATTTTCTATTTTATTTTGCTTTATTTATTATTATCCCATGATTATCGGATTTTTATCTAATCATTATCGGATAATTATCACTACTGTAAGAAATTAAAAATAAATTGGGTAATTCTAACAAAAAAAAAACAAAAAATTTTTATAATTTTCACTTAAAATCCAACACAAATTAATATTAAATTACGGGCAGATTGAATAAAAATCAGTGTTCGTTAAATTTGACGTAACAAACTATGAACTTGTAGTGAAAGAAGCCAAAGGAATAAGTTCATTCGCTGAGAATTCTATTTCCATTAGTTTTGTTGCAGTTGTAGCTGCAGTAAAATAAAAACACGCTCGATTACCGTTCACTCTGACGAGCCCAATTTTTTGTTATTCATTATCAATCGATAACAATCCATTTGTTATTATCATGATAATTATAATTGATAATTTATCATTTCGAACCCTGGTCGTCGAGCAACTTGTCATCCGTGTATAAGTGAAAAAAGACTTTCTTCCATGCGTCCTAAGGTTGTAATTCTTTATTTAAGCTACATCAAGCTTTATGTTTCCTCTTAGCTGAAGGTTTCTCGAAGACCTGTTTCATGCCCCCTCGGAAGTTCGCGATCCTTGAAGCGCCGCCTTCGTTCGTCCACGCCGAGTCAAACTCAGTTGTATCTTGGTCGACGAGATGAGTGTATTTCGTTCGGCCGGAGCGACCGAATTTCTTTACTTGCATTACCTGTGAAATTTGTTAAAGTCAGGTCTGTGTTCACCAAAAGATAATCGGACGATAGGTATACCCTATTGTCCGATTATCTTTGGGTGTATGGTTTTTTTAAATCGATTATTTAGGTTAATACATAACCGAAAAAAATTTAAACATATACACAAAAATATATACAAATTATTGAGGTAAAAATCCAAAAGTAAAACTGCACTTAGGTTCGGGTGATAGAAACGCTGCCATGTTAGTTCTTGCATTTTATGATGTCCGCCAACTAATTTTTTCTTTTAGAAAATTAGAAATTTTGCGGTTGAGATTTAAAATATCTACTTTTCAATGATTAAAATTCACAATAAAAACATCAAAAAGTACAAAAATATAAATACAGTTATATTTCTATATCAAAAGAGATTACGTAAAAATATAATTAGCTCTTTTGAATACCGTATTAGGCAACTTTGTCGGTTATCTTTGACGTTTAGTGTATGAAACCTTGTGTCAAAACACGTCAAAACGACTGTTTAAAATTTAACCATCTGTTGGTGAACTCGGGTCTAATCAGAAGTATTCTGCAATTTTACTCTATGCAGTATGCATATTTAAATCTTAGTTCATAATTATGCCTCTCTGGAGGATAGGATTCGTAACAAATACATCAAACAGAAAACTAAAGCTAACGAAATAGCTCAAAGAATTAGCAAGCTAAATTGACAATGGCCATGTCATTAAGAACCAAAAATCGCTAAGGTAAACCAATTTTTGAGTGGAGACCGCGACTCGGCAAACGTAGGTTCCAGCATCTGTCGTCATCCCACGGGATGACTACAGATGCTGGGATGCTGGATACGTCAAGCTGAAGACAAATCGCTACGACGCTCATTAAGGGAGGCCTATGTCCAGCTGTGGACTAATATAGGCTGATGATAATGATGACATAATTAAGCATAGCAATAAACATACCTTAGGCAGAACAGTCTTATCAAAGTGATCGTCAAGGGTAGCTCCCGAGAAGTCTTGCTTGAACACCTCTTCTTCCTTGTCCAAGTAGAAAGCACCTCTGTAAAACAAAATAACTTTGGTTATTCCGAATTGGAACTAGATGGCGCCACAGGTAAGTATAAATTATATTATAGTTTTGGCATTGCGCCATTTTTAACCGACTTCAAATAAGGAGGAGGTTCTCAATTCTACTGTATTTAAAAAAAATATGTTTGTTACCTCATAACTTTTGACTGGGTGGTTCGATTTTCATGATTCTTTTTTTATATGAAAGCTGGTGCTTGCCGTTTTAATTTTGTTCTCTGACAGTGGGATCCATGAAAATTCATGAAAAAACTATAAAAATTGAAGTCGGTTTATAGTTTTTGAAAACAAAATTCATTAGATTTTTTGTAAATATTATGAAGAGGAAAAATTTGCTTGTTTGTTTGTTTGTATTGAATAGGCCCCGAAACAACTGGACCGATTCAAAAAAATATTTTTGATATAGATCAGTTGTGCTACCTGCAGATTGTTTGCGACCGTCTGCAGTTAGCTCATTTTAAATACTAGTTCTTGTATGTTTCTTTTAATCGTGATTATTTATTGTGATTATGGTACGTGACACTGTATTTTATTACGTAAAGAAAAGGAAGGCAAGATTTGTAGTGGCGTATCATTCAAATCTTCTTTTTCTCTCCTTAAAATCTAAGGTCCGTATTATGAAAGCTTGCTCAGTCATCGATCTATGATTGAGCAAAGCTTTTCTATGGTGTAAAAGTCACTCAAGCATAGCTCTATGGCTGAGCAAGCTTTTATTATACGGGCCTTCAGCCGGTTTCTCGAACGCTTGTCACATTGAATGGATAGTCAACGGCTTGTTATATAAGCACTGCGGAATCTCACAGCGTGAATTTTAATCTCGCGGAATATAACCTGCGTACTTAACTTAACTTACGAGTACGACGAATAAAATGCATTGCTATTTTAGCTACCTACAACTTTATAGTGCTCCAAACATTCATATTTTTCCGCTAGTGAACTTCCATTAAGTTACAGAATTCTGCAAAAAAAACCACGCGAGTAATAAAAGCAGTGCGTGTACAGCCTGACAAATTGTCAACAATTTGTCAAAATAATAAGCGTTCGAGAAACCGGCTGTTAGTCTCTTGTTTGTAATAATCGAATCGACATTACTCAAGACATAAGTTACCTAATAATTTTAAATCATGCATGCGCGAGACTTACCTGTGATAATATTTCTGTAGGAACTTGTATTTCCCTTTGACAGATTTGTTGGTGACGAGTTTGGGGTTAACACGCTGTTCTACCCTTCTCTCTTCCTCTGTCATGTTGCGGACTCTTTCTAGCGCTAGCAAATCTTTCTCGACCCTGGAACAATATAAAAATACGTAAGGTATGAATAGAGGCGGCTCAGTATCGCTATTTGTGGCGTTGGCATTTAAATTTTGTTTTGTTTTTTAAAGTTCTTTATTTAACATAAAAGTTTTACATCGTAGATTAACTAAACACTGTTAGAACCTAACTAAGTACAAGGCCATTTATTTTTAAAGTTACTCAACAGGCCAAGGACGCCTTTCAAAGTTTTTTGACAAAGTTGGCATTTAGGATGAATATGCGAAATTGCGAAAAAGATCAAATTAGACGTCAATTTCTTCCTGACTATACGCAATGGTCGTACAGGGAGATTATAATTTTCGAACCTCACTGCTTGACACTAGGAAATTATAACTCAATACCCACTTAATATATCAATCGTTGTCATCACATTGGTACCTCAAACTCAACCTCAACAGCCTATATTGGTCCACTGCTGGACCCAGGCCTCCCCCTGATAAGCGCCTTTATTAGATGTTATCTCATGGGGGGTAGTGTCCATAAAACTTACGCCTCTCTCTCTTCCTTGTCCCGTTTGATTCTCTTCATCTCGCGCAGTTTCCACGTCTCGTACTCCAGTTCGTCGTTTTCGTCGTCCGTGTTTACGTCATTGATGTTACCTTCCTTTTGTTCTCCCTGGATCACGAACAACAAATAGACAGAGTTAAAGTTAAAGTAATACTGGTAACCTAATTTTGGCAACAATTTGTTTTACCCAACCCAATTTGCAATGATAAGGTTATAGGCGTATACGAGTTTTAAATTTTTATGGCACTTATAAGCACTTATAAGGGTAATCCTCGGAAGAACAATAAATGGAACCGACTGACAAATTTTGCACCGGATACCCATGTCCGAATCTGTTGCGGGAGGGGAGGTAAACACGTACAGCTCACAGTGGTGGTATTTACGATCACATTCGCAAAAATAATTTGTGTTCCAACGATCTCACACTAAGCCAATCAATGTAGTAACACAAACAAAAAACACGCACACTTACAAAGATTCAACCTTTGTCTACATACCGAAAACTACACACACGCAAATACAAAGTTACTCGGTAACTTTGTATGTGCGTGTGTGTAGTTTTCGGCGAGGAAGCGAGTTTGTAAACCAATTCCGTTTATTTTTCTTCCGAGGGGAAATCAAATAATATCTCAAAAAATTACGGATTCGACGGGACTCGAACCCGCATTTTACCCTCAGTACAGGGATGTCATAACCGCTAGACCACGTATACGGAAACCATGGGAGTCGAAAATCTGTGATACTTTGTATGGACTTTAGTGCCGTACCTACCTACATGGGGAAGTACCTCCGGGTGATTTCTTAGAAACTACCCTGAGTTAAGGGCTTACGCACTATAATAACAAACACATCATTAATAGGGAGTCATGTTTTAAATAATATAATAATATTCACAGGGAGCCGGGCAGCAACGCCCCCTGCAGAACAATAGGGTATATGCATGTATTTTTTTTATTTTTTTTATCGATTATTTAGGTTAATACATAATCGAAAAAAAATATAACACCCAAAAAAAATTAAATTATTGAGGTAAAAAACTAAAAGTAAAACTACACTCATTTTCGGGTGATAAAAACGCTGCCATGTTAGACATTAGATTTTATGACGTCACGGATCATCGAGTCCCATATGTAAACTCAAAGTCAAAACTTCGTGCCCATACAAAAATGTTCAAGTATGACGTCACGCTTCACATGCCAATAGCGTTGCGTTTAGAAATTTTGCTGTTGAGACTTAAAATATCTAGTTTTCAATGATTAAATTTCACAATAAAAACATCATAAAATACAAAAATAAATATAGACTTATATTTCTATATCAATAGAGAGTACGTAAAAAAAAAAATTAGCTTTTTTGAAGTCACATGCATATACCCTATTCTACCACTGAACTGCGCTCCCCAACCCGCATACCCAGCGTGGGGATTATGGGCATTACCCCCATGAGATACGCCAATGAGGCGCTCTTCAGGGGAGGCCTGCGTCCAGCAGTGGACTAATATAGGCTGTTGAAGTGAGGTGAGGTATGTTTTAAATAGTACCTGAGCACTCTTTTGTTCTGAACGGATAGTTTCTTCTACAAGTTTAAGCGCTTCTCTTCTCCGTTCCTCTTTCTCTTTTCTAGCGTCAACCTCTTCTTTTTTCTGCTGCTTCATCTTGCGTTCTCTCTCTGCAACTGTCATCCTTTCGGAGGCTCTTACGAACACCGGTTTCACTCTGGGTCCTGTAATATTCAAATTGTTAAAACTAAAATATCAGATTATTTAGATGGTAATCATTAATTTTGTTTTAAAAAACTATAAACCGACTTCAATTTTTACAGTTTTTTCATGAATTTTCGTGGATCCCATTGTCAGAACTAAACAAAATTAAAATGGGACCACACGGGAAGCACTAGCTTTAATATAAAAAAAGAATCATGCAAATCGGACCAGTCAAAAGTTCTAACGTAACAAACATAAATAAAAAAAATACAGACGAATTGAGAACCTCCTCCTTTTTTTGAAGTCGGTCCTGCCCCAAGCTTAGCAGAGCTAGTGTTATGGGTACTAAATGACTGATATAGATAATTTATACATTTCCTATATATTTTTTTTAATGACATGTAGCTAGCACCAAAACTTCAGATTTGGTTTTCCTAGCAGGCTCCTTGATTCTTTCACTGTTCTTTACTCCACGATGTGACTGCACTGTGTTACATGCTTGTTCAGACCATTACCTGTGTCTTCTTCACTGTCTGTGTACTCGGTGTCTGAGGAACCACTCTCTTCTTTATCATCATCATCCATTTCTTCATCTTCATCTTGGCCGAGCAAATCTTTCTCAGCTTCCCTGAAATTAAAAAATCATAAAGTAAGTACTTTACTATTGCTAACGACGACCACTGTGGCGCGGTGGGCGAAGGTCCGCCTGCGACGCAGGAGGTTGCGGGTTCGATTCCCGCCTCGGGACAAATATTTGTACGATCTGCAGATATTTGTTCAGGGCGTTCTGGATGTTTTCTATGTATAATAAAAAAAAATATCTATCTATGTAGTGTATTGTATTATGTATATCAGTTATCTAGTACCCATAACACAACCTCTGCTTAGCTTGGGGCTAGATAATGCTGTGTGAATTGTCCAGCATTATTTATTATTATTATTATTTATTGCTCCTGTAGTGACACAGTTTAGCTTATAGTACGCGGCGCAAACGCGTTTCGCTAATTCAGCTCTTTCAGTAGTTAAGCCGTGTCTCGCCAGTCATTCCACCAAGCTCTCCCAGAGAACACCTACCCTAGTTAGGGGTTACAGATTGAATTAAAGTCACTTCAGAGAGCCCCATTTGAGTAGTCATATCCTAAATAAGGATTAAAGATAACCATTATATTGTAATTTCATGTATGTATGTCTTGTGTATTGAATAGACTCAGTTCAATATAATAACTCTTTTATTACAACCAACCCACAGTAGCTAAAGTAAAGATTAATGTATAATTATAATACAAAACTCCTAATACTGAAAACATGACATTTTAGTTATCACTACCATGTAATCCATGACTATCGTGTTACTTGTGATGAAGGAACATCAGCAGACTGATTCTGTAAAAGTTCTTTACTCAAGTAACCACATTCACTTAGAACGTCATTAACGCTCGTCACTGAGCTACAAGCAATATTGAGTTCGACTGAATATGAAACTTTAAGCTCACTGCGGTTTGACCTTATTGAGGTTCGAAAAGAGTAATAGAATGAGTCTGCAGATGCCTGTAGATTGTTTGTAATGCAATAGTCTGCAGTTAGCTCAATTGTAGTATATCAGTTATCTAGTACCCATAACACAAGCTCTGCTTAGCTTGGGGCTAGATAATGCTGTGTGAATTATCCAGCATTATTATTATTATTATTATTATTGGGTAAAGATCTTATCTTCTCGGTTTAAAACCGGTAAAAATCCAAAGCCCTAAGCCAAGTGCGCTTCAGAAGGAGAGACTTCACTTGGAGCTCGTTTTGTTCATTCTAAAGGAATTTTCTTACTATTTATTCTACATGTGTTTAAAATTACAGCCTTCTGTAAAAGGATATAAGTGTACTTTGGCAAATCTAAATATTCTATGGAATGGGATAACTGTTTTGGTATTACGCCGGTTGATGACAAAACTATTAAGACAATAGATACTTTTTAAAGACGCCACATTAGAGTTATTTCATTTTAAAGGTACGTACTTTGATAGTTTCTCTGCGATGGTGTTTTGCAGGTTTTGCGTGTAAGGGATCGCTAAGTCAATGAGTTATTATTATTATTTGTAAATACTACTTCTAATAAAAAAAGTTAAGAATAGTTTTAGCGACATCTGAATTGAAACTAATGAAAAAATTATAAATAAATTTTAATTAAGAATGTTAGTAGTTATTTGTTATACAAGAGTGCAAAGTTGCTTTTTAACCGCGTGTTCAATTTTGATGACCGAGCAAGCGAAGGATTCTAAAATTAGAATCCTGAGCGTTAGCGAGAGAATCAAAAGAGCACGAGGTGAAAAATCTTTGCACTCGAGTGCAACACGTAACTTTTCATTCCACCTCAGCGAGGAAATGACTAAATGCAAAAACAAACTTCCTCGTCGCTAGAATCACTCATTTTAGTTTTTTCACTTGTTTTCAAGTTTCTTGTTTTTAATATAAGGTTTAACAATGACGTGAAAAAATGCCGCGTAAAGAACCGCGTACAAAGCAAATTGAAAAAAGAACACCAAGAAGGTTCCGAGTCTGAGTTTTTAACAAATAAAAAAAAAGTTGTACCATAGGTAGCAGTAAATAGGTTTAATGTTTTTTTTAATTCACAAACTTAGTGCACACGATATTCTAAATTCAATTTACTTTATCCTCTAGAGAATAAAAACGGCTTTTCCACTCAGATATTGAAGATTAAAAATACTCTTTCCGAGATGGTGGGATGAAAATAGTTTTACCTAGCAGCAAGTTTAGCTCTAAGAACCTGCCGGCGCCTCTCAATCTCCTCCTCGTCCAGTTCATCCTCACTCTCGGAGCTGTCCTTCGCCTCCTCGGCGCTGGACTCCGACTCCTCGCCGGGCTCCTCGTCGATGATCTCTGGCTTGTGCTCCGTGCGGCGCGGCGGGGAGTGCTCGGCGATGCGAAGACGCCGCAGGCGAGGGTCATCAACCTGTCATAGTCAATTTGACCAAAATTTTAGCATCTCGTTCGAAGAAATAAGTATCAATTACCCGCCCACTTGATCCCGGACTTGACTTTCGGGAAAAATCACAAAACTTTGACAAACATAAATACTGATATACCTACTCTAAACTAAATGAAGAATGGACGTCGGCGGCTCAGCGGTCAAGAAGATGTACCTATATGGAATTTTGTTTTTATTACTCTAAACATTAGTGCCTGAACGGTGGTCCCTAATAAATTTGATCATCATCATCATCATCATTATTAGCCTACTAGCTGCGCCCTGCGGCTTCGCACGCGTTGTTCCTATAAAACGTCGAGTGATGATTTTGATCCCACGGGAACTGATTTATGGGATAAAAAGTAGCCTATGTTTGATCCTAGGATTATAATTACCTGTATGCAATTTCAGCCAGATCCGTCCAGAAGTTTTGGCGTGAAGAAGTAACAAACATCCATCCATCCATCCATCCATCCATACAAACTTTCGCATTTATAATATACTAGCTGCGCCCCGCGGCTTCGCACGCGTTGTTCCTATAGAACGTCAAAAGATGATTTTCATCGCCCGTGAACTGATTTATGGGATAAAAAGTAGCCTATGTTTGATCCTAGGATTATAATTACCTATATGCAATTTCAGCCAGATCCGCCCAGAAGTTTTGGCGTGAAGAAGTAACAAACATCCATCCATCCATACAAACTTTCGCATTTATAATTATATAGTGTGATTAGTGTGAAGTGTGATATTAGTCCAATGCTCAACATAGGTCCTCATGAGTGCCATAACGAAAAAGAGTATAGTTCATGCATGTGTTCATAAGGTAAAAAATCCAAAAGTGTGTTTTCTTTGCAGCAGATGAGCAGATTGACTTTGAGGTGGATTGGCACCCAAAAATTGTAATAGTTTCATTAGTTGTTTAATATTATGTATTGGGCCTCACACATGGCAGCTATAATATAAATAAAGATAGATATCTCATTACATCTTTTCATAGAAATCGTTAGGATACCGCACATGGCAGCTATTGGTGGCTATTCAGATGTCTCCAAAACTAGACTAAACTAATTTAACAGTACTAAAAATGATGCCATCCTTATTATTTTGATCGTTATGACAGGGACAGCGACATTTTTAGTACTGTCAAATTAGTTTAGTCTAGTTTTGGCAACTTCTGAATAGACATGATTACATATAGGTGAGCAATTCTTGTATATATACTGAATCTTGGAAACGGCTTCAATAATTTTCATGATATTTAGTATACAGGGGGTTTCGGAGGCAATAAATCGACTAGCTAGGATTCGTTTATAGAAAATTTAGTTTTAGTTCTATTTTCAATAAACTTTTATTATCTTTATCATAATCAACTGACTCTTCTTGATATCTATTGGCGAATAGGAATACAATTTTCATTGTGTTTTCAATAATGAACTTTAACACAATCAACTAAAACATGAAACTGAAAAACATTCCTGATTCCTGACAACTATTGGCGTATAATAATACTATAATTTCTAAAAAACTAAATTTACCAAAAAAAACAAGCAAAGCTCGGTCATCCACATACTTTACATTATACCTGCCATGTGTGAAGTCCATAAGTCTTTCAATCAACCCTCAGCTCAACATAGGTGTTATTAGAAGCTGCCTATATTTGCTTTAGTCTCTTAATGATCTTTCATTATAGATCAATACAAATTATCTAACCAAAACTGCATAGTTTACTTTACCGTTTTAATTAACTTTCTTACTTATAATAATTATGCCTATTCTAATGAACCATCCACCATCCATTCCTTAAACACACAATAATTATGTCTTACCTCTTCACCATCACTTTGCGGTTCTTCCTCTCTTTGAGCAATAACTTGTGGCAGAGTCTGTTGTCTCCGCTCCGGTCTTGCTTGCTCGATGAAGTCATCATTCTCAGAATCACTCTCCTCAACAATTCCCTGTGCATAGTCAGGCTTCTTACCCGAAATATACCTTTGCACTTTCACCTTTTTCATGGAGATTTCACCTGTAATGAAGTAGTTTTGATTTTTTTTAAAGGACACACAAAAATTCAATCTAACACATAAACTTCTGTTATGGCAGCTTGGCAAATAAAGGTATGGACGGACGTTTAAAAGAATAGGATGTATCTAGAGTTTGGTAAGATTTTTAGGAAAACGGATTTATAAAGCTTACCTTTTTCATTTCGGATAGGCACAGCGCCCGCCGTACTTTGTATGCCTGTCGGCTGGGCTGGTAACACATTATTCATGTTGTTCATGGTTACAGAAAGATAAACTCTTTCTTTCTCTGTTCGTGTAACGATTGATGCTTGAGAAATCAAGGAAATGCAAGAAATCTAAACTATACACTCCTAAATCCACCACCTGCACACACACGAAACCAAACAATTTTTGACAGAACAACAGAAATCTACTTTGCATTTGACAGTATAAAACACAGACAGACATATTATTGATCCATGACAATGACATCACTGTGAAAAGTGAATGTAAAAACGAATGATGGTGGAATGCAAAATCAAATAGTGTTGCCATAAGGTTACATTGCTTACATTTTACTTAACTTTTGACTCCCTCGAGTACCTAACACGTAATTTTTATTATAATTAGCTATAAAGAAGCCTATTTTCTTAACTTATGAAAACAGCGAGATTTGTATTGTAATACTAGACTTTTGCAAACAGTTTACGAACGCATCCAAATTGAACGTACCTAAAACTAGCGCGCCGAAATAGTAATTCACTCCGTTAACCATCGAGTTTGTTGGCTAGTACCTACTAAATAAACTCTATGCCGTTAACCCACTCAGAGAAGAGATGGTCTTGAAGTGGAACGCGCCATGACAAAATTAAACGTATCCTGGATGGCATAAAACTTGATTTAGCTTGAGCGTGTGCACGCACGTTCCTATGTAAGTTCGCGTCGTTCGTGGTTTCGTAAGAACTAAGCAAGAAGCAAGAAAAAAAAATGAATTGTGATTTGTTTTACTTTGTTGTAATAAGTTATTTTCTGTTATCTTACAACGCGAATCCATGAGTGATGTTCGATTGGTTACATTTAAAGTTTGGGTGAAATAGGTATTAGTAGTTAGGTACAGTCTAAGGCTGGTTATAAAGTCACGCGTCGCCACTGGACGCGCCACTGGGCAGCACGCTGTTCAACAGCGGTGCACTGTGAAACCAGATTAGTCGACAACACGACTGTCTCACAGCAGCGGAACGCGTGGTACGGTACGTTCCGCTACTACTGTGAGACAATCGTGTACCTACAATACGAACGACGGCGCGTCTCAAAGGTGTCACACTAAAATGCATACTTGCCGTAGAAGTGCAAGAGCAGCGTGCGCTTGCTTTGGCAGCGCCGGCGAATAGCGCGCGGTTACTGAACGGTGCTGCACAAGCGCGCGGCTTTTAAACGCAACTACTACCCCCATACATTTGCAAACGTGCGCGCTCCAACGGCCGGCGGCGCTGCTGAAATATGTAACAATAAAACTAACAGATGCACCAACTCATAGTTTTGGTTCAAATCTTATAGAACAAGTAAGGTGCTTGCGATCAAACTCATAGTTTGATCGCAAACTCAAACCACCGCGTGCCGCAACCATTCCACCGTTTTGCTGACAGCTAATAGTCCCTTCCGACAGACCGACATCTGAACAAATAAAACCTAAATGTAACTTTTGCAGCAAAAGCGTACAGTTAGAAACGTAACTAATGATTCAAGGGCCCTGGCAACACTGGTTGATCAGCTGATGCAGGTGTTAGTTTTGATAAATTATGTACCTACACATTTGGTGCAAGTAGCTTTATTTATTGATAGAATTCTATAGCAGCAAGAAGTCATAAAGTTATCTTATCTGCTTGCTCAGAGTTCAACGCTAGTTATTGTTTTGTGTACTACGCTAACGCCCGCCGCTAACGAAGACAGATTGATTTGCATAAAAACTAATCATGGCTTCATCAGCTGAAATTCCAAGCCTTGATTTATTGGTTTCTAGTGCGCTTAGCGGGAAAGAACTTCAGGAATTCAACAGAATTCATTACGGGCGTGTTGATAATCAAGAGTTAATCGTTAGGAAATCTAGTTTAGAACTGGCTTCTGAAAACCAGTTTCAGATCGCAGCTTACGAATTTACGGCTAAACCAGAGGAAACTAGAAAACCCCGTATTGTAAAAGTAGGTATCATTCAGCACTCGATTGCTATTCCTACAGATAAGCCAATTGCTGAACAGAGACAAGCAATATTTGCAAAGATCAAGAAACTCATAGAAAGTGCTGGCAATGAAGGTGTTAATATTTTGTGTTTACAAGAAGCCTGGAGCATGCCATTTGCATTTTGTACAAGAGAAAAACAACCATGGTGTGAGTTTGCTGAACTTATTGACGGTCCCAGCAACCAGTACCTGAGCGAATTGGCAGCTAAGTACAGAATGGTCATAATTTCTCCTATTCTAGAAAGAGATGAAGTCCATGGAGACACTATTTGGAACACAGCTGTGGTAATCAATGAGTTAGGAAATGTGGTTGGAAAACATAGAAAGAACCACATACCTCGAGTAGGAGACTTCAATGAGTCTACCTATTATTTTGAAGGAAACACTGGACACCCTGTGTTTGATACAATCTATGGGAAGATAGCCGTTAACATCTGTTACGGTCGCCACCACCCTTTGAACTGGCTAATGTTTGGGGTAAATGGAGCTGAAATTGTTTTCAACCCATCTGCTACTGTGTCAGGACTGAGTGAGCACTTGTGGGGAGTCGAAGCCCGCAATGCTGCTATAGCCAACAGCTATTTCACTTGTGCAATCAACAGAGTGGGAAGTGAATCATTCTCCAATGAGTTCACTTCTGGTGATGGAAAACCTGCACACAAAGATTTTGGACATTTCTATGGATCTAGCTATGTCACTGCACCTGATGGGTCCAGGACACCAAGCCTATCAAGGGTTAAAGATGGCCTACTGATAGCTCAGATGGATTTGAACTTGTGCCGACAGATTAAAGACAAGTGGGGCTTCACTATGACCCAGCGCCTGGACTTGTATGCAGAAAGCTTGAACAAAGCTATCAAACCAGATTTTAAACCTCAAATTATAACTAGTTAAGTAATTAGTTTATTTCCAAGATCAATTTTATATTTTTTGTTATTTTTACATACATGTTATTACAAAGTTATAAAATCTAATAAAATACTTTTGCTGTTATCATAATCACCATTGTTATTTTTCTAACCTAAGATGGAAAGTTTATGTAGCAGAAATAAAACAACAGGCTATATAAAACAATTTGTGTACCAATGAGGTTAATACAGTGAGCTATACATAAATATAGGGGAATGCATGGGGTACATTCAGAGATATTTAATTTTATGCTTCATGCAAATAAAGTAGAGCATCATTGGCTTACAACATGAACCAGTCACAACAAGCCATTATCTAAATGTAAATTCAAGACCTTGCTCCATGTACAATAAATACAGATAAAACAATGTTATATGAACATTGATAAACTTTACCAGTACTGTATGCAAATGAATTTGATTTTTCAATCTTAAATTATTAACATGCTGGACAATTTACAGAGTCTCATCATCAAGCTAAGCAAAGCTTGTGTAATCATTTATTGAGTTGTATATTAAGTTGTATTGCACAATCATTACATCAATACTATGCACCAGTTTGAGCACTTAGATTGTGTGGCCAAGAAAATATGACTGCATGTACCCCAAGTCTTGATGTACAATTAGTTTATGTCTAAGCACTAATAACTCTATGCAGTCTTTGCACGGATTGCAGCACGTTTACCAGTTACAGCCTGGAAACCAGACTTGATGCTAGCCACAGAACAACGGGAGCCACAGGTCTCACACTGAAGGAAGAACAATCGGGTGTCTTTCTGTAGAATGGTGTCGGGTGATCTACATGTATGACACGTCACATATTCTTTGATGTATCTACGCAAAACATTCTCAATCTGTTTTTGCTGGAAACGGCCCTTGATAATCAGCTGACTATTACCATCAACTGAGCCACTTGTACCCAATTCAGCAAGTAAAAAGTCTAGTAAATGTTTAGGTTGTCTGTGAAGGGTTTTGCAGATTTCTGTGAAGTTGGCGAAGGAAGTTTTCTTTGTACCAATTCGGACTACTTGTGGAGGTCTCATGACAAATTTTTGTTTCTTGCCTGAGACCATGCTCGGGTTCTTCTCGCGCATGATGTCGAACACGCGCTCCAGGAGTTCATCATACGTGTAGTCGCGGTCGCTGCCGGCCCAGTCGCTGTGCGGATCCTCCACATTCTCCTTATCATCATCCCTGGCATCATCCTCCACAGCTTGTTCGTCTATGTTTTTCTTTTTCTTCTTCTTTTTCGTCTTTGAGAAGTCTATGTCGAGATCGAGATCGTCGACCACCTCGTCATCTGGCTGCTCGGGCTCATCCGTCGGCGGCGTCTCCGGTAGGGCGGTGTCCAGCTCCTCGAGGTTGAAGAATGTCTTCTTCTTCTTTTTCTTCTTCTTACCGAAGTTGTCCAGGTCGAGGTTATCGTCCTCGGGCAGGTCGACGTCACCCGCCTCCGTGGGTGCCTCGACGCTCGTGCTCTCGCCTTGCTCCGCGAGTGCGGCTTCCATGTCGAAACCGGTCTTCTTCTTTTTCTTCTTCTTCAGGGAAGGGTCGAATACCATATCTTCATCCATGTTTGCAAAGTAATTTGACGATATTCAGAAAAATTTCCAAGATTTTGGGTTAGTTTTGATGACAATTTGGCAGGTGGCTGATAATGAAATGTCAAAACGGTTGCATCAGCTTTTTTATTCGTTCGGAAACTTGAGATGTGTCAATTGTGTTAGGGAGATGGGTTTGATGCATGGTTGTCAATTAAGCTTGACAGCTTGATTGATCCAAATTCTACTATGCTAAAAAGGGAGATGTCAATTGTCAATTGTCTTGTCAGTGTAATTTTTGGAACAAAAATCAAAATCTTTGAAGTTTGAAATAACCTCAAAAGTTATTCAATTTTGATGCTGACTGATAAAGAAATGATTACAAACTAAAATTTTTTGCCAAAATGCATCTAGCTAGGCTTCATAGGAGTATACCGAAGCTAAAAACCACTGTCACGCGTACGAGCTCACAGGTTGCTGTGGTTGAACGTGATGAATATGTCGAAAATCCACAATATCCGCCAATCCTGGACACCTCCCTGAAAGGCAGAAAGAAACGCGAAAGGGAAGAACTCTTTAGAAAGATCAGACAACTAAACACCGTCGAAGAAAAGCAGATAGCTCTGAATATGCCTAAATACTATGGATGGAAGAGTGTTATTTTCAGGGATGATAAAGTACCTTACAATGCCATGCCGCTAGTGCAATGTTACACAAGAAGTCAGTTCATACCTATGGAGAAGCTTCCGGTAGTCTATGCTGAGACTGAACAGCTTGCTGATGATGTTGTCAAAGAAGTAAAAGGGCAAATTGAAGATGCAATAGCTTTTGAGCATCAAAATGTGGAGTATGTATCAATTGTTTCCCTTTACTATTTAAAACTTTACCACTACTTCTCCGTTTATCTAAAACTATATTCTAACTCTTTAAACTTTAGGATATGTTAAATTTCAATTCAATTATTCATACCATATATACACAAGGAACACTAGTTAAATTCAATAGATTCAATACATTATTATTTGACACATTAAGTCATTATGTCAAGTGAAAAATAAGTTTTTTATGCCGTCCTTCCTTTTACAGACGCAACCACAACAAATTTGAAGAGGTGGAGAGAGAAGATGCTCAATCTGCCAACATCATCAGACAGATAAACAGAATTGTTATAAACAATCTGTCTGACAAATTATCTCATATACTGACTACACAGGTTTGTTTGTTGATATGAAGCCTAGTATTTAATTCTGCAGCATAACAAAGGAGTAGCAGAAAAGATCTATAGTCAGTTTCTTTTATATTAAACTAGCTGCGCCCCGCGGCTTCGCACGCATTGTTCCTATGGAAACATTAAAAGGTGATTTTCATCCCACGGGAACAGATTTATGGGATAAAAAGTAACCTATGTTTTATTCCAGGATTAGAATTACCTGTATGCAAAATTTCAGCCAGATCTGTTTAGTAGTTTTGGCGTGAAGAAGTAGCAAACATCCATCCATACATCCATACAAACTTTCGCCTTTGCCATAATATTAGGTCCTTACATATGAAATTGGCGTTTTGTATGGGAGGAACAAAAAGTCGAATATTTTTTAATATAATATATTTAATTAATCAAAGTATGAACCATTATTTTCTATGCACTTTTGCCATCTTATAGGTAGTTCATTGATCCCTTTACTAAAAAAACCAGTCGGACGGGAATCAATAAAATCTTTGAAGGCGATTTGGACTGCCCCATCGGAGTTGAATTTTTTCCCTTGCAAGAAGTTATCCAAATTTCGAAAAAAATGGTAATCTGTTGGAGCAAGGTCCGGGGAGTACGGAGGATGTCTTAGACTTTCCAATTGAAGCTCTTCTAATTTAATAACCGTCTGTTGCGCAGTGTGTGGTCTAGCGTTGTCGTGAAGCAGCAGTGGCGTGGAGCGATTGACCAGCCTAGGTTGTTTAGCCGCAAGCTTTTCCATCATGGTTTGCAATTGCTGACAATAGACATCAGCCGTAATAGTCTGGCCAGATTTGAGAAAACTGTAATGAACAATACCGGCACTAGTCCACCAAACGCTTACAAGTAACTTTTTTGGGGTTAATTTTCGCTTGGGGCAGGATTTGGCTGGCTGGCCAGGATCCAACCATTGCGCTGAGCGCTTCCGATTATCGTAAAGAACCCATTTTTCATCACAGGTAATGATTCGGTTTAAAATACCTTCATTATTGTGCCGGTTTAGTAATGTAACGCAGCAGTCGACGCGCGTTTGCCGGTTTGCTTCAGTCAATTCGTGAGGTACCCACCTTTCAAGCTTTTTAATCTTCCCAATTTGCTTCAAGTGAATTAAAACAGTTTTATCACTAACATCGCAGCCTGCAGCTAACTCGGACGTGGTTTGCGATGGATCCGCTTCCACAATAGCCTTCAACTCTTCATTATCAACTTGAGTCTCAGGCCGTCCACGGGGCTTGTTCTGCAGGTCGAAATTTCCAGAACGAAAACGTTGGAACCAAAAACGAACTGTGTTTTCTTTTGCAACACGACCGCCATACACATCATTCACCCTTCGAGTTGTTTCCGCAGCACTAGTGCCACGGCGGAACTCGTACTCGTAAATAATGCGATATTTTAAGTTTTCCATTTTGTAAAATGAGTGACGCAAACAGATAAAAACAGAAGAAAAAAACAAATGAATGACGATCATCGAAGCACAAATACATGAGTCTATAGCTGTACAAATTTGAATTTGGAATTCCTTACCAAAGAGGAGAAATTTGTGATTAAAGTGGCCAGTACGAAAAACGCCAATTTCATATGTAAGGACCTAATATTAGTGTGATACATAATAGGTGTAACTTTGCGGAAATCCATTGTGTTCCATCCAGAGCACCAAGCAACAACTGCAGAGTCCCACCAGAGATGTTGCCACTCTGAGCTCTGTGGTTTTTTTCACACAATCTATAATCTTTAATAAACATTACTTAAATAAGAGGATGAAAATATTTAGTAACAACTAAATATTTTTATCCTTTTATTTAGAGCCCGTATGATTGATACCGTACATATGATTGATGATATTTAAAGTATATTATGATGAAAATATTTAGTAACAACTAAATATTTTCATACTTCTATTTAAGTAATGTTAATTAAAGATTATAGATTGTGTGAAAGAAACCACAGAGCTAGTTTATTTAGTAACAACTAAATATTTTCATCCTTTTATTTAAGTAATGTTAATTAAAGATTATAGACTTTTATGCCCTAATTCCCATTCTAAGTGGAAGAGAGACTTAGCAGTAGCTAAAAGTCTATAACCCTATCCACTAGAGTAGAGTGGATGGGGTTGATGCCTCAAAGAGAGCCTTTTCTTGTGTCTGGACTCCTCTGTGGCCCTTCAGTGTACTCCAATGTGTATGTGTGTGTTTACTAAGGTTTCTATGTTTTCGGTTCAGGTGGACTATGAGCCAAGACATGAAGCCTTCTGGTTTGTAGGGGGCACTGAAGTCCCAGGCAGTGTAATAGCATGGAGGCAAAAACTCAGATGGTCTAAGGAGCGCATGTATGAGCCAGTTGATCAACCTGTGCAATACATTGGTAAGCTTGGCAATATTTTTGTCTATGGCCATCTACTAATTAGAGCACCATCACACTGGCGATTTGCAAGCAAGTGAACAAGCAAAAGCCCGAGCACTCTCAGCGAGCTGACTGCGCAATAACCTCACTTTAAACTAGCCAGTGTGATAAGGCCTTAATTTGATTGTTGAAGTGCTTCAACAACTACACTAAAGGGAAACAATTCTATTGTAGGAATTCTAATTAATACACAATAATAATCTAAATTATAGAGGCTTTTCTTTATAATATTAGTTTAGATGAGAAGACAAATGCCCCCAATACTCAAACACAACTCAGATTTAAGCACGTCTGAAGAGCCCAGAAATTTATATTTGATAGTTTTTCAATGAAAATTTGACAAAAAGTCACTACTAGAGATGTGCTCAAATGTTAGTTGCGTTTTAACATT
Organism: Eupithecia tripunctaria; assembly: GCA_955876795.1. Classification (NCBI taxonomy): domain Eukaryota; kingdom Metazoa; phylum Arthropoda; class Insecta; order Lepidoptera; family Geometridae; genus Eupithecia; species Eupithecia tripunctaria. The sequence continues at coordinate 14,005,587 of OY041615.1, forward strand.
CGGCCGTTAGACTCTTAACCACTTAACTTGAACTCAATTTAGATAATTAAAAAAATATTATGTTTCTTTTCAGGATCTCCTCTAGTGGCGCTGAGAAATCGTCTACCATTGAAGCCACTTATTCCCTACAGTGAAGCAGAGAACCCTGAGTTCAAAGTTCCGAAGTTCACCAACTTCCCAAAAGTAGTTGGATATCATTATGATCATCTGCATGGAGTAAATACCCCAGGTAATTCATTTTGAAGAGCAACTTATGATTTTTACTTTAAAATCTTCAGATCCCATAATTTTGAAAACTGGCAGTCATAAGTTATCATTTATCAATGATAACATTTGACTGCAATTTTTCATCGAACATAAAGAAATAATAATGCTGGACAATTAAAGCAATTTCTGAACCAGTTTAAGGAGACCTTTGCCCAGCAAATGGACAATACAGGGTACATAAATAAAATGCTGGAATATTCACACAGCATAATTTAGCCACAAGCTGTTGACTTGACAGTCAAAGCCATTCTGAAGATAACCCTCTCTCCTAATAAAAATTTAGGTATTGTCAATCTTAACCATGCCTTATTATTATTTCTTTTAACACTGTTTATATGTGCACCACAGTGGAAACCAAAAGTAAGACTAGACCGACAAATAAATATGTTTATGTTTATACAGTACAGTAGAATAAATAACTACTATTATCTGCCTTTGTGTACCTAAAGTATTAATTTCTTTGTCATATGGAACATATTTCTGAAAGTAATGTTTACTATTATTAACTCCCTGTTGTTTTTGTTTCAGGATACTGGCCTGGAGATCATGACGAATTTGGTCTTGTCTCATTTCATGGTCGGGGCCACTTAGTCAACAGGAACCCATCATATGGGGCTGAAGACAATATGGAAGCTCTCCATTGCCAAGCCATGACGGCTAGCTTTGCATGGCTGCTAGCCCAAGCTAACTTCCAAGGATTCACCACCTACAATGACATTACCTATCCACTAGCCACCCAAACTGTTATTACAAATGGTCAACTATGGTCTTTATATGCATACCAACTGAATACTGTAGAAATGCATAATGAGAAAATAGATGAAAACCCCAAACATAATGTCTGCTTTGGCACAAAACCCTTGAAACTTTATGAGACCTTAGAAGATGGTAAAGTCAAAGGCTTAGATGAAAATGTTCTGAAAATGATTGTACAGTTTTATTTGAATGCTCCTGAAGAGAGAGAACATGAAATGAAGCCATATCTAGGAGAGGAGGAGCAGGTAGTTGCCGATATTGAGGATGATAATAGAAGATGTTGGTTGGAAGACCGCTACAAACATTTGGTAGCCAACCGACCTAAACACTTGTTGCGCCCAGAAATTTACATGTGGGAGAAAATTTACAAAATAACCCATGAAACAAGGTCGTATGAAGCTAAGAGAAGACCCTTTGAACTTGGTATTTCTCCCTACAAGAGGAGGTTGGATGAACATCTGCCCCCTTATATTCCTAAAGTTTTGCGTCCATATCCCCGGTCTAAGAAGAAGTTTGAAACAACTTATTATCCTAAAGTTTAATTTAGGAATTATATTTACCAATAGATGTATGTAGATAATAAAATAAAGATAATATGGCTTGTTCTTTTAAAGAAACATGATAATCTACCACCTACCTACCTCTGTTGCCTCAACAGCCTATATTGGTCCACTGTTGGATGCAGGCCTCCCCCTGATAAGCGCCTTGTTCGCGTTTATCTAATGGGGAGTATTGCCCATAATCCCCACGCTGGGCATGCGAGTTGGGGATCGCAGTTCAGTGGAAGAATTGTTCTGCAAGGGGCGCTCCTGACCGCCCCTCGGTGGATATCCCGTTGATCAATAGGTATTTTCCTGAGAGAAAGTATAGTCTACCTATGGAATAAGGTATTGTGGTAGGATTATACGCATAGAATTGTTAATATATTTCATAGAATACTTGGCCTTTACTTTACCCAACAGTGGAACACAACTGGCTAAATTTAAATACCTACCTACCTACAGAGGGTGTTATGGACAATGTTTGTCATTACAATAAACCCTTTTGTCTATTTTAAGATTTTTCATCGTTTTTCCGAAATTTTAACTATTTATTCATCGAGTTAACCCTTAATCAAATAAAAGTCATATATGTACCACTTAGTTTGAGAACAAAAAAATACATTTTCTTTTGGTTGGCAATACTTTAATTACAAAGTAATAGTATTTTAGGATATTTTTGCTACCTATAAGCTGGCAACATTTTACTTGTCACTTTCACCTGTCAGTGAAAGTCAATGTCAAAAAATTATTTGCACCAGTTTCCGTTACCAGTTTGCAGTTTTGAGTTTCACTTTCAAACTTTTGTGATTTTGTGTGGCGAAAATTATGGTAAGTGCTCTAGGAGTTCATAAAAGTAAACTTTATTGTGTTTTAGTGGTCTTACACATTCAATAATGGGATAAATATCGAAATTTGTATAGTTTTTGATCGCTCGAAGTAGACACTATAAGTGGTATCTATTTGACCATTGTCCATTCACGTCAGTTCATAATCGAATTATATACATAAAAATGTCTGTTTGTCTTGTGTAAGTATAATGTGATTTTTTAATTAGTACCTACCTAAATTTTTTGTTTCAGTAACTTACCATGTCAAATAAACCTAATAAAATAGTTTCTCGAGGAAACAAGGCTTTGGGAGGCCAAAGCCTACAAAACACCGTGAACAACATTGATGATCTATCCGACTTGTCAGATTGTGACGAAGAAGATCATGCATGGTATGGAGGCAACGTAAGTAGTCCTTCAGACTCCTTCATTCATGGAAAATGTAGAGGAATAGCCTATGTATTTTTTTAAATAAAATACTTCGTTGTATGTAAAATGTTTTATTTATCTACCTTAAAAACTTTCATTTCATAAGTACCTATAATAAAAAATTAAGCTAGATTAGAACGAACGGTATATTACAAACATAAATATGTAGGAACTTTTAGGTAGATAACGCCTATTTTGTAGGTAATGAAAGTATTTATTTATATAATCTCAAACTTATCATAGCTCCCAACCGCAGTCAGGGGAAACAACTAGTCTGAAAATTTTAACAGACTGTAACGGACAATGGTAATATACATACCACCACCGACAATATTTTACAAGTCCTACACGGACAATGGTAATATACATACCACCGAAAAATCACCCCCTTCCACCCCCTGTTTTTGTTTTTTGCCAAAAAAAATGGAATCAGAGACCCCAAATTACCCAGAAATCACATCTCTTTTTTAATTACCATGACCAGGGGCTCGCGTTTGTTTAAGGGTTAATCCTAACTCGATGTATTTATTACCTATAAGTACTAAATAGTTTTTTTTTTCATGCCATAACTTTATTTTTTTAAGAAATAACGCTTACATTTTTTTTTAATTTAATTTACTTTTACTTTAATTAAAACGGTAATAACCAATTACATTAATTATAGATAAACGCAATTTTGATTAATTACCTAATTTAATATTAATTAAAGTAGGGTATATGCATCGATATTATTTATTGTTTTAATCGATTCTTTAGGTCATTATTTAACCGAAAAATGATAAACTGAATTTCGCAATAACAAGGTAAAAAACTACAAACTACAATCATATTTTCGGGTGATAAAAACGCTGCCATATTGGTGCCATGTTTATTTGACGTCGACGTTCACACTCGATTATAACCTTTTGTGACGACCTCAGTAGTGATCATCTATGGAAAGAGGTTTTCCTAAAAATCTGAAAATAACCGACAGTAACGAAATGTGAAGTGGGCAGAATAGTGTCAAATCATGATAAAAAAGAAGAAACGTGAACAGTGATGTTACGTCCGCTAAAGCCAATGGCATAGCGTTTTGAAATTTTGCACTTGAGATTAAAAATATTAATTTTTCAATGGTTAAATTACACAATAAAAACATCTCAAAATACTAAAATAAATATGTAGAAATGTTTCTATATCAATAGAGAATACGTATATATTTTTTTAGCCATTTTGAAATCACATGCATAGACCCTATTATTATACAGAATTTTTGAGAAGGGCGATGATGACCAAGTCCGAAACCACAAAGGTTGAGAAGAGTCGTGCGTGCCCTCGATTTATAAGAAAACTAGCAGTTTTACCCGCGTAGTTTCCGGTCCGGTGGAAATCCTGGGACAAATGTGAAGTGGGGGCGACTTGCGAGATCTGAAAAACGCCTAGAGATGGCACCACGCACACCAATCACTGTTTGTTTTTTATTACGCTAACACCAAGGAACTTATAGCCCTCCGCAAACAGCCGCTCATTTCGGCGATTTTCCAGCGTGATTCCTTACACACAGCGGCTTATTATTAAGCGCGATTTCGCCTCCTCCTCCCCGCCCTTTACCGGGCGGGGCGGCGCGGCGGCGGCGGCGGCAGCGCGAACGACGAAGGCCGTCCCGCCACCCCGCGCCGCCCCGCAAAATCGCAGGACTCGGAAACGCCTCGGACAAGCCGAATCGCGGCAGTGTGCGTCAACGTGGCGTCAACGTATGCTTTTTAATACAAAATGTTCCGCAAGCAAATATCGCTAAATCGCGTGACACAAGACGCGCTTAAAAATTAGCGTTGATGTGAGTAGGCCAGGGAGGCTGCTCCTTTTCATTCAGAGGTCTTCAACATTCGACTACCTTATAGAGCAACTTTAATCTACGTTGTCGAATGCAGGCAGGAAGCGAACTAAAGTTTTTTCTTCCGATTTCTACGTTGAGGAAGACTTTCCTCAAGTCATGCGCTGTCGCTCAGAGAGCATTGCTGGCTTCTCAAAAGCTGTTCGGTAGGTAGCCGGATGGCTGCCATGGTCTTCTTGGATTAGAGCGTCAATGGGGAGTTCTAGCAGTTTCCAGGGAATTGATCGCCAGGAGGGTTTTGCATCTGGTGGTCTTGAGTGCAGGGGAGCGAGTCCGTTGAGGTAAACGTAGCGGGAATTGTCCGCCCGATCGTACATTTTTCGCGCCAGCTTTACCACAAACTCCTTTATTGACGGTGTTTACAGGTCACGTGCGATGGCCTTGTTTCGTACGTATCGGCCCGCGCCTGTGCCCTGTGCAGACTCTGAGAGCTATATTTTGTTGGGCTTGAATTCGCTTCTGGTTGGTTTTCGGGCATAGGGCATAACACGCTGATGTGGTCTATAAGACCTACATCCGATCACGCCTTACATACCTACGTAAGGCGTGAGCGGATGTAGATGCAGCGCTAGTTTCGACGGTAGGACGTCGAAGCATGGCTCGGGCGAGGCGAGGGAGAGGCTGCTCCTGGCTAACACTAACTCAAATGTCAAAGTCAAGTCTTTTTACATTGACATAGGCAAGTAGGCAACACGTGCTAAAAAGCAAAAAAAAAACATCGGTCCATCAATCTTGTGGTGTGGTTTTTGTTTGTTTTGGTTTGGTTGTTTTATTGAAAATAACATAGTAAAATATGAGAAACTTAGATGTTTGGGACCTCTCTCGGAAACAACTAAACTCGCTCTCTAGTGATGAATACAAAGTTTGTCGCGGAAACCAAGAAGATTGCTATACCAAAGATGCAATTTATGTCTGCACATCCAACCTGATCGTAACTTATTACGATGAAAATGGCAAAGTAGGATGGGAAAAAGACCTTTCCCTGTTATCATCACCCAACAATAGCCCCGTGGCTATAACATATTTGACCCTACAACATATAGTTAACGTAGGACTTGAAAATGGGGAGCTTTTTAGTATTCATAATCAAGGAAAAGGATGTATGCTTGCCGGACATATTTCAGCTGGAGTACTGGTAAGAATACGTTTAGTATTTATTCTAGTTGCGTTGTTGTTGCATTCATATAATAGTTTGCATTCATGTCCATTTTTTGTCACCAATTTTTTGGTAGAATCTACATGAACCCTGTAAGGGCGTTGCAACATTCTGGGTTCAGAGTTCTTATGTATAAAAGTTAGTAGTTTACAATTTTATATTAATTCTTCTTAATGGTCCTCATATAATTTTTCTAGTAAGTTCTGATACAGAGGAAATTATTTATTACTGATTATCGCATTAAGGGATGGAAAACTACACTTAATAGCATAAAAAAAACTGTTTCAGGCTATGGAATGGAGCCCAGAACAAGAATTACTGATCACAGTGACTAAAGAGCATAATGTATTGATTCTGTCCTGCACATACGATGCTGTGAAAGAAGTGCAACTTTTGCAAAATGAATTTGGAGAGAAGGAGTTTGTGAATGTTGGTTGGGGCAAGAAAGAGACACAATTCCATGGGCGTTCAGGAAAAGAAGCCCGAGTTCAGAGTGAAGTTTCTGCAGGTAATATCCAAGAATGTAATAAAATTATACTCATTTTTGAACCAGCATGATATCCAGCAAGCATTTGGTCTACCTGATGGAAGTTTATTCAATATGTTTTATCAATTTTTGATTGATAGTAGAATAAACTAACGAAACATTATTCCCATTTTTGTTAAATTGGTTATATTTTAACTGTCCATCAAAGTTTTCAATTTTATATCTATGAATTAAGGAAGGTGTGTATTTGTCTGTGACCTGATTATGAATTATGAAATTTATTTATTTATTTATTTATTTATTGCATATACATGTCCATTATAAGTTGTTAACAATTTTATAGGTATAATCTACATGAACCCTGTAAGGGTGTTGCAACATTCTGGGTTAGAGTTCTTATGTAGGTATAAAAGTTAGTAAACTGATAGGTTTGTAAAGTGATCCATAATAGTATTTAGAAAATGTGCTTGTTTCTATTCTAACATGTTAAATAAAGAAATTTGAAAACAAACCAGTTGATATACAATTAACAAACAACATTATTTGCAGATCCTAACACCGATATTGATGAGTCAATAAAAATATCCTGGAGGGGAGATGGTCACATGTTTGCGATTGGATTTTCTGAAAATGGCTTCAGACGGTTCAAAGTATTTGACAGAGTAGGTAATTTGCAATACACAAGTGAGAAACATCAAGGTCTTGAAACAAACCTATCATGGCGCCCAAGTGGTAATGTCATAGCAACAACACAGACTCTAGAAGACAAATACATTGTTTCATTCTTTGAAAAAAATGGTTTGAAACACGGTGAGTTCAAAATCAATGTACCTGGGATAAAGGTTGAAGATATAACCTGGAGTAATGATTCCGAAGTATTGACACTGTTATGCAAAGATTCAGAAACAGGCTGTCAACAATTGCTCTTGTACACAACGGGAAACTACCATTGGTACCTTAAGCAGACATTAAAGTTCAATAAACATCAGATAATAAGCACAGTTATGTGGGACTGCAGCTTTGATGTATTCCATAACAAAAGGATGTTTGTATTTCTACAAAATGGTGAACTTTACACCTATGACTGGATTTGGGTAACCAATCACAGTAGAGGCAAGACAACTGACGATGACGCCATTGTTGCTGTAATAGATGAGAAGAAACTACTTATCACAGGATTCAGGCAAACTGTGGTCCCACCGCCTATGGCCGCATTGGAAATACCACTCAATGACTATGTAAACTCAATACATTTTGCACCAGCAGATGCAAAAGATCCAAATTCTTTTTTTGTTATCACAGCGAATAACACTATCATATTCTATGAACAAATACAGAAAAATCCTTTGCAATACAAGGAACTAAGAGCACTAACATTTGATGAATATGAGTTCCCATTCCAAAGTTACAACTGGTTCTGGATAAACGCTGATACAGTGATTTGCATAATGCTAGATAGCGAATACAGTTATGACTTGATAGAATACTCACTACACGATTCAGAGTTGAGATTGGATTATACTTGTCGGATGCCATCACCAGTAACGGGAATCCAACCCCACCCTAACAAATCTGACATGGTTTTCATACAGCTGGAAAATGGTGAACTAATTTCATACACACTTGGAGGTGACATAGATCCACAAGATGTGTTTTTCGTAAAAGCTTGTCCACAGTTCAGGGTATTTGCAGTTGAAGATGGTCTTCACTTCATTGGTCTCTCACACAAAGGGCAGTTACAAATTGATAATGAAAAAAAAACACATAGTGTCACTTCTGTCTTTGTCGACACATATTTCCTTCTACTGACTTCACTCAGCCATGACCTTATATGCATAGAATTGTCAGAAGCTGGTGTGAATGCTTTAAAAGCTTTGAATACTGAGAATGGTCTCGTATACAAAAGGAGAATAGAAAGAGGGGCCAAGTTGATAGCTGTGGTGCCTTGTGACAACAGAACCGTTCTACAAATGCCAAGAGGAAACATAGAAGCCATCCAGCCAAGACCATTGTCTTTGAAAATTATCGGTGAATATTTAGACAATCTGAAATACTATGAGGCTTTCAATCTCATGAGGAAGCAAAGAATCAATTTGAACTTGATTTATGATCATGATCCAGAGAAGTTCACAAAGAACATTGACAAGTTTCTGGACTCAATAAACAATATCTCTTGGCTAAATCTTTTCTTATCAGATTTAGAAAATGCTGATGTAACTAAAACCATGTACAGCAACAGCTATGTCGGCAAATCTGAGACATTAAAACAAGATTTTGAAACAAAGATTGTTAAAGTATGTGACCTTGTGAGAGATAACTTAAATAACAGAGATGATAAAGATAACAAAATTCTGCCAATCATAACAACATTTGTTAAAAAAAACAAAGTTGAAGAGATGGAAAAAGCTCTGCTAATCATAAAGGAAATAAAATCTAAAGAAACGGAGGGTTCTAAGCTGCCTGTGGGTTCAGATGAAGCTTTGAAGTACCTGCTTTATATGGTAGATGTAAACCGACTTTTCGATGTTGCTCTAGGGATGTATGATTTCGACTTAGCCCTCCTGATTGCAACCAAGTCTCAAAAAGACCCTAAAGAGTACATACCAATGCTAAACGAGTTTAACAACATGGATGAGAACTACAAAAAGTTTTCTATCAACAAACATTTGAAGCGATTTGATAACGCAGTGCAATGCCTTGTCGAGTGTGGTTCTTCCAGACACAGTGAATTAAGAACCTTCGTTAAGTATCATAGTCTGTATGGAGTAGCCTTAGAACTGCTGTCTCCGCAGGATGAAGTGTTCAATGAGATTTCAGATGATTATGGCCAACATTTAAGGCTGAAGAAGCATCTTACTCAAGCTGGCATTGTTTATGAAAGAGCTAAAAAGATTGACAAAGCTGTTGCTTGCTATGTTGATGCTCTTGAGTGGGAGTTAGCATTAAACCTGGCTCAATCAAACGAATGGACTACTCAACAGTTTAAATCCCTGTCTGAGTAAGTACCTAAGGGCTCTTCTACACGAACACGTCTCAAATACACGGACGGCAATCGCACGCGTTGTTCCTATGGAAATGTTTAGCGGGCATTTTTATCCCACGGGAACTGATTTATGGGATAAAAAGTAGCCTATGTTTTATTCCATGATTAGAATTACCTGTATGCAAAATTTCAGCCAGATCCGTTCAGTAGTTTTGGCGTGAAGAAGTAACAAACATCCATCCATACATCCATCCAAACTTTCGCATTTATAATATTAGTGTGATGTGATGTAATATTCCTTTGTTCAGGCAACTGGTTAGTTTGCTGCAAGAAGAAAAACGTCACCAAGAGGCATTGATGATAATGGAACAGTTTTATGCAAGTGTTGAAGAACCCATAAAATATGCTATTGAATGTGGTCAATATAAAACTGCTCTGCGGCTTTGCTCAAAGCACCAAATGAATCATCTTAAAGGTAAGAGTTTCTTAAATGTCGTGTTTTGTTTTGGCTAACGTCGACAGGCCGGCATCGGACGCACCGCACTGACCGCATTAAAGGTATTTTAATATGGTTTGTCATAGAAGTGAGTCCATTGATCCGCACCGCACGGTGCAGACGCATCGGACTCCCATCAATGCGGGCAGTTCAGTGCGGATGACGTCATTCGGATTGTTGTTAAGTGGACGCATTCGCACGCCCGCTCCGTCCGCCTTTCCTCGCCATTCTCGTTTGTACAAAATTCGTCCGTTTGTTACGAAAATCTGGGTTTCAATGTCGAAAATTCGTTTGCAAAAATGACGATCGTGTTGGCAATCCAGTTACTGCGGTACAGTGTTACACCACCTGGAATAACGCTCAAAAAACTGTTTGATGTGAATCCGAAGCCGGCCTGTCGATTGTTCCTCAAAACCTCACATTAACTAGTAGGATATGCAATAAAAGCTGCGTGGTGCTGGCTTAGAATTTCCACGACCCCATCTCTTCCCGTGGGTGTCGTAGGAGGCGACTAAAGGATATCCACCGGGGGGCGGGCAGCAGCGCCCCCTACAGAACAATTCTACCACCTTACTGCGATCCCCACCCGCATGCCCAGCGCAGCGTGGGGATTATGAGCATTCCACCCCAATAGATAAACGCCAATACGGCGCTTATCAAGGGGAGGCCTGCGTCCAGCAGTGGACCAATACAGGCGTATTAATAAGTTACTTATTACAAGTTCTGTGCCAATAATACCTACTAATTTCACTACGAATTTTTATTTATGTAGAGATAGTCCATTCTTAAAATACACGCCGATTGTATGAAGTTTACTGTAAAGCGGATGCATTTTTAGAATGATTTATCTCTACCTACCGAATTTTACGTAGACATTCTAATATTTTTTACAATATTGTTTAGACTTACCCACTTATTCATAATAGTCTGCTAACTTAGCACACTGCTAAATCTCGCTCTGTCTTCTTCTATTGACATAAGTCAGACTGAGAAATAACACTACTTAGCAGCTGTTTTATGTTAGCAGATCATTATGAATAAGGGGGTTAATTTTTAACTAAGTTTAACGCCTTTTTGTTGTGGTTGATCTTGTGTGTGTAGCAATGTTGACATGCAGAAAATGCCACCAGCATTATGCCCACCATTTATGTAAGTTTTAATAAACACCATTAAAATAAATAAATATTAATGTTCCTTTTAATTATTTACAGAAGAAAAGTTGCTACCTTCTTTGTTGGATGACTACGAAAACATCAAAGAGTCTATCGAATCTCAATGGTCTACCTTCATCCAGCACAGGGAAAGGCTTTTTATTGTCAGAAAGAATAAAGCCGAAAATCCCCCAGAGCTTCATGATTACGACCAGAAGGACAGTGATCTCTATTCAGATATTGCCAGCACAATCGGTTCTTCATCAAAAGTTACCACGTAAGTAGAAATTGGACATCCTTCAGTGTAGATAAATAATCAATAGAAAAGACAACCTCAGTGGCGCGGCTGGCGTAGGTCCGTCTGTGACGCAGCAGGTTCTGGGTTGGATTCCCGGCTCGCGACAGTTTGTTCGATCTGCAGATATTTGTTTCGGTTGTTCTGGGTATTTTCTATGTCTAATAAAAAATATCTATACCGTGTCCACTTTGAATGAAGCATAAACGTAAACAAACCGCCCATACTTAACCTAAAATTCACTTTGTTGGCGCGTCCTTTTATACGTAATTTACATTACTTGTCGATTTTAGATCCTCCCTTCAATAAAAATTGCTTACAATTATAACTGAAACTCGACGCCAAGCAAGTGAGATTTTGTTATTTGTGTCGTATTTTGTTTCCTAACATGCTTCATTCAGAATGAATAAACCATAGGTATCTACACCTGTATTTCAGTTATCTAGTGTGCGTCAAGTTAGCAGCCCCGCCATGGAATTTCGTGGTTTCAACTATGCCAATAAATGTGCCATAAAATAGTGCTAATTAAAATAAATAGTGCCCCAGTACTTTAGGAGATATTTAGGTCTTTCACTGTGGCTGCTATCTTGACGTCAAGCTAGCAGCCTCGCTGATTTCGACGAAACTATAGCCAGATAAGAATCGTGAACTATGCCAAATAACTGTCCCGAACGACCCAACTGAGAAGCACTATTTTATGGCACATTTATTGGCATACTTAGTTGAAACCGCGAAATTCCATGGTGGGACTGCTAACTTGACGCACACGCAGCAGGTTCCGGGATTCATGTTTATTCGATCTGCAGATATTTGTTTCAGGTGTTCTGGGTATTTCTATGTCTATAGGTATCTATACACCTGTATTTTAGTTATCTAGTACCCACCTCTCCTTAGCTTGAAGCTAGATAATGCTGTATGAATTGTTCAGCATGATTTATTTATGGATAATTAAGTTTGTTTTAAAAAACTATAAACCGACTTCAATTGTATGGTTTTCCTATTGTAAGAACTGGTTCAAATTGAAATGGGACCATAAGGGAACCACCGGATTTCAAATAGAAAAAAAGAATCATCAAAAGCGGATCACCCAGTCAAACGTTCTGAGGTAAAAAAAACTTTCGAAATGAGAACCTCCTCCTTTTTTTGAAGTCGGATCAAAAAAGTTCCGACCCAGCCCTGACCTACCCTAATTTTTTTTAAGGAAATCTCGACAATCAAGCAAGAATAGGAGAAAGCATGAGCGCAAGATGGCTTCTTTAAAAGAAGGCTCTCAATTTGAAGATGTCGCATTAGTCATGGCTCTACATAAGCTGGTCACCATCTCACATGATATGAGATTGCAAGTCAGAGAAACCGTGATTGCTTTGAGCCATTTCGGCAAGGAAAAGGAGGCTTTGGTGCTTCAGGTTTGTATTTAATCACTGTAATGTAAGATCTTGTATGCACGTGTACGCCGGCTTAGAATTTCTACCAACCAAACTCTTCCCGCATGCCCAGCGTGGGGATTATGGGCACTATCAGGGGAAGGCCTGAGTCTAGCAGTAGATCAATATCGGCTGTTGAGGCGAGATGGGTCATCATTAACCTATGTTAGTCCACTACTGCACATAGGTCACCCCTAATGGCTTTTATCCCGTGGAGTAGGAGTAGAGGTAATGCCCACAATCCCCACCCTGGGCATGCGGGTTGGGGATCGCAGTTCAGTGGTAGAATTGTTCTGCAGCGGGCGCTGCTGCACGCCCCCAGTGGATATCCCTTAATCTCCCTTCTTACGTCAATAAGGGCAACATTAGTCTCCTCTTTGCATATGAATATGAATATTCTACGCCTGTTTGACAAGAACTAAAGAGGCGTTAATCAGAGGAGGTCAAAGTCCAGCAGTGGACCAATATAGTTTGTTGAGGCTATAGCTGGGGATACACATGCCCGTAGCTTGCACACTAGCATACCAGCTCCATGCAAGTGCCAGCTAGAGTCATGTGTATTCACTTACTGGCATGCCTGTAACTGGAAGCTAGCTAGTTGCAAGTAGCTAGCACAACATTTGATTTTCTTGCATGCCCGTTGAGGGAGGGGACGCGGGGGGGCTGCTAACCTGGCACGTGTGAACAGACGCGACAGCTACGGGCATGCCAGTAGCAATACAGCAACATTCAGTTGCTAGTAAAAACACGATTTTGTTTAATTCACTTTGAATGTTATCCATGTTTAGCCCGCAAGGGTAATACTGGCATGCCAGGGCACAGTATGCATGCCAGTATTACTTGCAAATGTATCCGCAGTGTGCCAGTTACTCGTACATGCCAGTTTCATGCCACCTACTTTCCAGATTTACTGGCATGTGTATCCCCAGCTTTAGAATCTCATGCTACTATTCAGTGTGTAATTTGCTACTTTGTATTTTACAGAACTCACTTTTAAAACTTCTGAAGGAAATGAAGGACAGCTTCAAAGATATTTGGACCAATGATCTGATACTTGAAGCAACAAAAGCGCAAATCGCAGCTCTAGATGTCCCTGAAGGAGTTAATGTTGTTCTGCATGGGGTGGCTTCACTAGGTAAGAGTTTACCTCTCCCGGATTCATAGTACATTTTGTTCGGAACAAATTTAAAGAAATCAGATAACATACCAAAGACCAGTGAACCTCCATTTTGACGTCTTTTGTAATGAAAATCCAAACATGTGGTTGACTAACATCTATTTTCTGCCTTTTCAGCTCCACATCTCCGAATTGCTCCAGACATTCCAGAAGTAAAATGGAAATTAGATGGATTAGATTAAGCACAATAAAAAATCTAAGTTAATAAGTGTCTACGTAGTGCAATAATAAATAATGTAATCAGCCTCTTTATGTCAAATTTTACTAACTCCAGTGTGTCTACCATGAGTTTTGACAATCTATACTCGCTAGCGACTGTAGTTAAAAAAATGTATGGCAACTTCTAAAGCACCTCCAGCGGATAGTTGGGTACTAAAATGCACTGTGGATAACTACGAGCGTATTTACGTAACTACTGTAGTAACGTCAGGCGATTTAACTGTGACAACTCATGGTAGACACACAGTAATTCCAGTAGTAAAGTTTTAAATTCAACATTATGTTCCATGTAGTGCAATAAATAATGTAATCAGCATGTCAAATTTTACTAGCTCCAGTAGTAATTTCAGAAGTATATTGGGAATTAGACTAAGCACATTATAAGTTTTATATTCAATAAAATATGTTCTATGTATTGCAATAAATAATTTAATCGGTCAAATTTTACTTATCTACTAGTTCTCATACACTTTAGCGAGCAGAAATAGCAGTCAAATCCCACAATATTGTCATGGTTGCTATCATCAAAGATTACAACTTTATAGTGATCCATATTGTAAAGTCTGTATAGGTATAATCCTTCATCTACAGCTAATTTTCCACAAACACATACATTGACATTGTCCAAAAATTCTACAAGGGTATAAGGAATAATATTTGGCGCATAATAGAATTTCTTTCTAAGCACTATTTCCGATGCCAAGTGTAGCAATCTTGAAGGACTTCTGAGCGCCTCCCAATCAAAGCATACATTAAATTGGTTGTTGGATTGGAATTTGTTAGCTGATAGGTCAAAATACTCCAAAGGGCAGTTCAAGAGACCACCAGGCAATGATTCCAGATTGTTTTTAGAAATTGTTAGGTATCTGAAACAATTTTTTTTTTATTGTATGAAAAGCCAAATATACTACACTATATTTTCAATTTTAATAGAGAGTGGCCAGTAAATTACTTTAATGTTTTCATTCTGCTGATTGTGTGAGGCAATTTCTCTAATTGATTATCATCAACCTTCAATGTGAATAACTTTTGCAGTTTCCAAATGGCATTTGGAAGGTTTTTTACACTGTTGCTGCTCAAATCCAGGAGTTTTAGGGTCTTAGTAATCTGAAAGAATAAAATTTCATTAGTTTGTATTTCAAACAAAGAACAGATTTATGCAGTTTTAGGTTGAAAATCTGGCTATTCTGTGAAACTAGATTGTGCCTGCATTTTTTAAGGAATCAAAAGTTGCATAGTTCCTTCACCAGGATACCATCTCCTCATCCACACAAACCATTAAGTTATTTTGGGTGGAAAAGATATAACAGACAGGCAGTATTATGTTTGACTTCATAATACTATTTTGGATAGCAATTATTATTAATTGTCATCATAAAACCAGGCAAATTAACTCAAAAACATATCTTCTGATCAATGATTAGGTTTCTCACCTCACCAACTGAGGCTAGAAATACCTCTGTGTTTACTAAAGTAGTATGTAAAAAATGGATGATAAGAACCAACTTGTATTATGAAGATATACCTCAGGCCCTAGTAACCACCTCCAGTCTACATCTCTGTTCTTCCCGATTTCATTTTTAGCCAGGTACAACTCCGTCAGATTGGGCATTCTGCCTGTAATCAATTGAACATACATCATAACATCAGTAAAGAGGATTGAAGATTTTGGCCTTCAATTTTAGCTACCACACTGTATTTTAACACAAAAGTTATGGGACATTTTTAAAAAAATATCATGATCATGCATATGATAATGATATTATTTTTATTTGTATATAAAAAATGTGTCATAAGTCTTTACTTATAATAATGTCCTAAAGCTTCAGGTTTCTGAGAAATCATATGAAGAAGAAATATTAGAGCAGTAGTTATTTTCATCTGTGAATATCTCAGCAACCAAGCATCAGATTTAGGTAATTTCTTTTTATTTTATTATCCAAAAAAAGATGATAACATTATATAGTGGGACATTTTTTATTTGAATAAGCATCTGCTTATGAGATAAATAACAATCATTGTGTGTACACACACACACATTTTTTTATCTTTTACTTTCCATACTAAAATTTTCAAAACTCTGAATAAAATAGAAAAGGTACATACAGATAATAATTTTAATTCTTACCCAACTCAGGTGGTAGATTTTCAATTTCATTATTACTCAGATCCAGAACCGTTAGATGTTTCAGCATCAGTATATCACGTCTAAAATTGCACAATTTTATGCCATTTATGTTTAGAGATTTCAAAGTCCGAGGCAAGCCATTTTTAGGAAACTGGCTCCTGTCTTGAATTGATAATTTATACGGCACATTCTCTACCGCTGTTATACTAAGGCTTGATAGAGAGGCGAGCTGAAGAGCATTGGCGTTGCCGGACAAGCAGTTTTTCATAAGTCTCATAAAACACTTCAACTGAATAGCTTCACACTTTAGGTAGAGGTCGTGAGGGGGATCCTCAAAGCTTATAGTACTTTTGCCCTCATTTATGCATCTTGTAAACACTTTTTTCAGATTACTGTTCAACCGATATTTCGTTCCTTTCTTATTTGTTGTTGAGAAATAGAGGATGAAAAAATCGTTCTCAGTTTTCGGTTGTTTTCCCAACGCTAATGTTGCTTGCACGTACTTTTGAGGGTTTCTTATGTTTAAATTTACGAGATTTCTATTTGATAAAGCTACTAGGCATTGCAATTTCATCTTGATATTACATTTAACACCGATTGTAAAAATATTGATCTCTCTCGCAGTCGTACGCACGCGCACGCTTGTCCAACTCAAAGAGAGAGAATACAATTAATTTTAATTGTCCAAATGGTCCAATCCATCCAACGTCCAACGCTTGAACGAACGGCTCATATGATTGCAATCACGAACCGCGCGTGATTGATCCGAACAGTCTCAACGAAATGACCCGATCATTTCAATGTTCGGATCATTGGTTAAAATGACCGAGACGCGTGCGACTTGACGCAAAAATCCACTGACGCTGCGTCTTGCTCTTGCGAGGCTGTGAGTGGTGCGTGCAAGTAGGACACATTCTGCGGACTGTCTCATTTTCTCACAGCCTAATTGATAAATAAAATAATAAGTCATATAGTCTATTGTCGCATTACGGTCCTTTAGGTATTAAAGCCCTTGTCTTTTGAGTAATACGTAAATATATCTAAGTATGTAGGTAGGTACCTACATCTATGTAAAGTATTTAACAACCAGGGTAGGCTAGGCAGGTACCTACCTATCTCAATTCTCGTCAAATATCTACCATAAATGATCAATAAGATCGTCTGTAGGTAGGTACCTACTGTACGTACTACCTATTATGTAAAGTATTTAACAACAAGGAAAGCCGCCCGCTCGGCGGCCTATCACAGGTTCATTAAAATATCAAGCATATTAAATCAATAAAAAAAGTTAAGTAGGTACTTCGTATCTGACTATCTACTGTAAGATACATAACCATACTTATCACTTGAAACGTAAAAGTAGGTAGGTAGGTAGGTACCTATACCTACCTACCTATCTCAATTCTGGTCAAATATCTACTATAAATGATCAATAAGATCTCGAATGATATAGACAGAGTATTGGAAAAGTTTTTGCGAGAACCATATCAGTCAGTAACGAAACGACGATGACGACGACGCGACGCAAAGATCCGATCTCACACGGCACGGGTCAATCAATCACAAAATGCATGATCGAAATGAAACGAAAAATCGAAATGAGGCGATGATAGGCCGCCGGCAAAAACAATCATTCAAATGAACGGGTCATATGATCCGGGTAATTTTCATAACGGGTCATGATTGATATCGATCTTTGTGAATGATCGAACGACACATCGCTATCGCGCGGGGAGGGCGGCGGGGCGGCGCGGCAGCGCGGCGGCAGCCGCCAGAAAATCTTTTGTTTTGTTTTGTATATACAGTCAACGTCAATGCCAGCTGTGTTCTGTGATTCCAGCTGATAAAATAGATCTGCCAACAAGCATGCTTTCTCTCGGACGGAAAGCATGCTTGTTGGCAGATCACCGCTCTGTCGCATATTTATACGACAGAGCGGTAATGCGAGAGCTGGTGCACATTTTTTCATAAAGTGTGGTGAGATTCCATTATAACCTCACCCTTATGAACGTCCAAGTGTGATAATTTAGATTTAACGTCAAGGTCAAATATAAATTTCCTTTGAGAAACACAGCTATACGATTCCGAATCAGTGGCTGAAGGGGTTAAGTCGGGATCAGTTGATGGGTTAAATACCAACTCAAAATTATCTGCAAATAAGTTGCATATGTCTGTTCCATTATTAGCAATTCTGTCTGATAACATCATTTTACATGGATAGGCTGAGTTCAGCCTTTTCTTTTTGTTTTTATGTAAGTCAAAGTCAAAGTCAAAGTCAAATCGTTTATTTCTTTAGACTTACAAAATAAGTACTTAGACAAGTCAAATTTTTACTATATAAACAGCTTGATAAATAGTTATTACTATCAAACAAGAAATAAGGTGCAATTGACTCTGATTCACTTCAATTTTTTGTCCACTAGCGGAAGAAGTGAAAAAGAAACCACTAGCAAGTTTGTCGCTTATCAACTAATACAATCTTAGGATAACTTAGTCTAACTGGTCTTACATACTATTGTCTGTGTGGAACTGGGCGACATCCGGCCAAGCATTAACATCATTGACGTAGTCATCTACGGAGTAATAGGCTTTCTTGTTAAGATTTCGTTTTATGTACAGTTTAAATTTATGAATAGGGAGTTCAGTTGCTTCAGATGGAAGCTTATTATAGAATCTTACGCAATTGCCCACAAATGATTTGCCTACCTTTCGTAATCTATATGATGGGATGTGTAATTTGTTCTTGTTTCTTGTATTTTTATTGTGAACATCACACCTTTTCATAAAGTTATCTCTGTTTTTGTGTGTATACATTAGATTTTCATAGATATATTGCGATATTACTGTTAAAATTTTTATTTCTTTAAATAATTCCCTTAACGAGTCTCGTGGATTTAATTTATAAATAGCGCGTACCGCCCTTTTCTGAATAACAAAGATAGTCTGGATGTCAGCTGCCTGTCCCCAAAGCAAAATACCATAAGACATAACACTATGGAAGTAACTGAAGTAAACTAACCTAGCTGTATCTTCATCGGTAATGTATCTAATTGTTCGAACCGCATACGCTGCTGAACTAAGTCTGTTTGCGAGAGCATCAATTTGCGGTCTCCATTGAAGAGAGGAATCAATATGAAAACCTAGGAAAACAGTTGAGTCTACAAGGTGAACAATCTCATCCTTTAGCATTATCTTAGTTGGGAGCTCTCTTACATTTGGTAACATGAATTTTATGCATTTGGTTTTTGAAGCATTGAGTAAGAGGTTATTGGCGGTGAACCAATCTAGTATTTGTGAAAGAGAATTATTTACATCGTCATAATTATGTTTATTTCTGTCAACTTTAAAAATCAATGAAGTATCATCAGCAAATAAGACTATATCACAGAGATCTTTTGCTAGAAATGGGAGATCATTTACATATACTAAAAATAGAAAAGGCCCCAATATTGATCCTTGCGGGACTCCTAAATCGATTTTTGATCCCCTAGATCTTTCTTTACCAATATCTACTTTTTGGACTCTATCAGATAAATATGATTGCATAAGGTCCAGTGCCTTGTTTTTAATTCCATAATGTCTTAGTTTATTTATGAATGTACCATGATCCACGCAATCAAAAGCTTTAGAAAGGTCACAAAATACACCAATAGCGTTTTTCGCTTTATCCCATGCATCCAATATGTGCTTTAATAGAACTGTACCAGCATCAGTTGTCGATCTACCCTTGGTGAAGCCAAATTGATTTTTATGTAACAACCTATTGAGGTTGAAGTAAGACAACTGTGTAAGAATAATTTTTTCAAAAACTTTACTCATTGCAGGAAGTATTGAAATTGGCCTGTAATTGGCCGGATCAGTGTGGCTACCAGATTTATAAAGAGGAACCAGTTTACTATATTTCATGAGATCAGGGAAGACTCCTGCATCAACACAACTATTGAAAATGTAGGCCAAGTATGGAGCAACTTCCTTAATAATAGAACTCAGTACTTTGGTTGAAATACCCCAAAGATCCTCAGTATTTTTGATATTAATAGACTTGAATGTTTTCACAATATAATTAGCGTTTACATGACTAAATATAAAAACCTCGGTACATTTATCTACAGATGATTCTAATAATTTAACCGCGATTGAAGGTGAAGAGTTTAGAGACCGGGTAACAACTTTAGGAATATCAGAAAAGAATGAATCAAAAGCATCGGCAATATCTTTATCTTGTATCAGTATTGAATTATTAATTTTTAACCTTATTTCTCTTTTTCGTGATTTTGTTTTACAAGTTTCGTTATTTATAAGTCTCCATGTTGCTTTGATTTTATCTGATGAGTTTAAAATTTTTTTCCTCAAAAACAGGCATTTCGCTGTGTTACAGACTTTTTTAAATGTTTTTGAGTAGTTTGTTAAATACGAAAGAAACGCAGGATCATTTAACATAGCTTCTCTAGCACCATAAAGATCATATAGTCTATTCCTACTTCTATAAATACCGGGAGTTGCCCAATCGGTAAATCCGACCCTGTCCCTAACTGTGCATGTTTTATATTTAAATACTTCGCTGTGTTCTTTGTTTATAACACTTAAAAGTTTGGCAAAAAGATCATTAGGGTTATCGGAACAAGATATATTGGCTACTGCTAGTTCCACTTGACTTTGAAAGTTCTTAATACGGCTCTCTGTAATAGGCCTGTAGGTATATTTCTCAACTTTGTTTTTATCGTTATGATTATAACTAAAATTAACACTCTGACCATAGTGGTCTGATTTGAAATGTTTGATTACTGTTTTGTTGGTTGGAGATAGACTGCAATAAATATTATCTAAACAAGTGGCAGATGTGAGGGTTACCCTAGTAGGATCATGAAAAAGATGTCGTAAACTAAAGCATTTGAATAAATTAAGCAGCCTATCGGCGAGGGGATTCGCTAAAATATCTATATTGAAGTCGCCACAAACAATGAGATCCTTTTTACATGAAAATAATTTCAGCAAAACCTCTTCCATAGTACATTCAAAAGCTACCTGATTTGCGTCAGGAGGGCGGTACACGCACACTATGATGTGTCGCTCCATTTCCACACAAGAAAGTTCAATTGTCCTCTCAATAGTGAGGTTTACAATATCTTTCCGTTCTTTACATTTAAGACTATTTTTAACTACAATCAAAGAGCCACCACGTATTGCAGCTTTTCTTTTATAGGAACTTGCAAAAGAATAGTTATTATAAAATGGCAGTAACTCATTTTTTACAATCCAGTGTTCTGATAAGCACATAACATCTACATTCAAATAATTCAAAAATAATTCTAATTCTAGGATTTTGCTGGGTAAGCCTTGTATATTCTGATGGACTATATGAAATGAATTTTGCTTTCCCGTTGTCGATGTGGTCAGTTTAAATTTGTATTTACTGACACAATCGCTTTAATGCCCTCATTAGTACTGCTACTAACTACATAGACAGGCTCGTCAGGTAACTGCGTTATACTATTTATAACGGGATCAAAAATATTATATGCTAACAATTTAGCAATGTTCAGTTTGTTTTTTTTGCTTAGGTACATTGTATCCTTATTCAAAAAAGTATTACTAATAAACTTATTAGTATCAAAAAATAATACATCACTATGACGACATGTCATGTTGTACATCAGCATGTTATTTTTACATACATTGTCATTTTGAATGGATGCCAATGACTTTGAGTAAGGGAAGGAGCAAATAATAAGTTTCCCTAGTCCATTCTGTACCTTTCCCAGAAGTACTTCAACTAGCCTAATCAACTGTGACCGTTTCACACAACTTTCACCAAGCTGAACAATTAAAGTTGTACTCTTATTCAGAGAGTCATCTTGCTGAATGCTATCGGTAGGTAATTATAATTATGTTGGCATTTGGATAGCAATTGTTAACTACATTTTGAACCAGCAAGCCACTCAGTATTAAACCCATGCCAGCACCCAACCCATCTGAGTATATTACAGTCTTCCGGGTATATTGATTGTGGTCTAGATCTAAATCCTTAACTGGAGATGGCACAGTTCGAGCTGATGGGCGACCCGTGGTGGGGGTAGGAGTTGTGTTGCTGCTAGAGGCACCACAGTGAACCTTGAACGAAGCACCATCTTCAGTTAAAGTGTTCGTGGTACACTCAAGATTAGTTTGAGTGCAGCTATGCTGTACTTCAACATATACACTTTCATAACTTACAGTTTCTAACATTTTCAGGTAGTTGTCATTGGCATCTTTTTGGGCTTGTTTATATTTACAGGTTACATCATGAAGTGCCCTTTCTAAATTAACTATTTCCTCTGCCATATAGCTTAAATCCTTAGAGTTACGTCCTAATAAACTATAACAAGAGTCCAATTCTTCTTGTAAGTTACATCTGGATCTTTCCTTGCTCAATTTTGCATTATTGAGAAGTTGTTTCTGTTGCTTAATTTTTTTTTCAGAATTCCTGATGAAATTACCTAATTTAACATATTTTTTAATTTTATTATTCCCTTTCATGACGGGTGTTTGGCTATGACCATGGCGACATGGTGTACTAAGATCCACATTTGGCATGTTAACATCCGTAGATAAAAGCTCTGTTCGAAGATCTAAACTACAAATATTTGTCGCTGAAGTCAACGGCTTGCACTCTAACTTATCAAATTTTATTTTACATTCTGCAAGCTCTTGTAGGTCCAAAAAAACTTAGGGTTTTTGTTTAGTGCAAATTCTACATTGGACAAATAGTTTTTATAACATGCCTTTATTGCAGAGGTACATTGCTCACGAAGCTCTTCAAAGTATTTTTTGTCAAGGGGTGAAAACCCCCTTGACAAAGAATATTTATATTTACATGATGTTTATCATATTTTTCTTTCAGCATTCGTTTAAGCTCTGCAGAATACCAAATGGGATATTTGTTGGACTTTTTTTGTTTTATTGGAATTAAATTCTTAATTATATCACTAACAACGTCATAAAATATTTTAACCATTTACAGAATTACAGTTACCTACCTACAAAATTGTTTGTCCCAGTCCACAGAGTTAAGTGATAGAATAACTAATCAAATAGTGTAGCAAAGTTATACTTTGCTACTGGTGTTACTTAATCTTATGAAATCATAAAAAACATGTTTTCTCCGATATTATATATTTTACACTACTACTTTTGACATAATTCCTGACAACCATCCAATCCAAGTTTGAACTTCTGAAGGAAGTTCAAATCCAAGGAGATTATTTACCTATTCACAAAGGTTTTCTAATACTGCCCTTTACTCGAGGCACTATCACCATAAAAACAATTGTAACAATTAATTAGTTTACAAAATATAAGGTGCAAGAGTAGATCAGATACATAACAACAACTGAATAAAAAACTTAAGTCAAACCTAAACTTTTCACAAACATATAATATGCTTGACCCTTGACAAGGACTTGGTGAAAAGGTCTGCATCCAATTCGGCTGATGGCTTATATTGCAATCTAATCAGATTATTATCAACACATTCTTTTATAATGCCAGTTAATTAAGTTAAAACCGTACCTACTCACGAATCCCGAATAAGATTTTCGATCGTTTATATCCCCCGCCCAATCTGCGTCGGAAGAAATTTCAACATTTTTACTAGGTACCTCTCCTAAAATTGAGTCCGTAGTCAGATGTATCCGATAAATAACGCAGAACTTTAGCCGCAAGCCAATGTACTTCGTTGTAGCAAGTGTTATATTGGCTGAGCTTACTGCATACAAATGCAATGTCCGGGCGAGATCAAACCGCGAGATACATTAAGCTCCCGATAAGTTCCTAATAAGGAAATCTGTCATCAACCATTTCAGCTTTTGGTGGATTGAAGTTGACTTCCATAGGAGTTGCTACTTTG
Source organism: Eupithecia tripunctaria (assembly GCA_955876795.1). Classification (NCBI taxonomy): domain Eukaryota; kingdom Metazoa; phylum Arthropoda; class Insecta; order Lepidoptera; family Geometridae; genus Eupithecia; species Eupithecia tripunctaria. Next base: position 14,029,682 of record OY041615.1, read on the forward strand.
TGACAATCTTCCATGCCAAATTTAATCAAAAGGTTTTTCACATATTCCGATTGACTAAGTTGTAAACTTCCTAGTTTCCTGTTTCTTGTTCCTTGTTCTGCCCCTCAATCGCAAAACCAGTAGGTTGCTCCATGTAAATACGCCTCATTAAGATGTCCATTAAGAAATGCCGTATTCACGTCAATATGTTCCATGTCCATATTGTCTTCAACTCCAATTGCAAATAGTAGTTGTCGAGTGCTATGTCTCACAACAGGTGCAAAAGTAGCTTCATTCATAATCAATGCCATATCGTTGCGTAAATCCTTTCGCTACTAAACGAGCTTTATACTTCTCAAAATTTCCACATATTATCGAAAAAAGAAAACACAAAAAAAAATTTCACAGAGAAAAAATAACACCAAAAAACAGTAATCTATAGTAATCTATAAGATATACCTGGGCCCATAGTGTAGCAAAGTTATACTTTGCTACTGGTGTTACTTAATCTTATGAAATCATAAAAAACATGTTTTCTCCAATATTATATATTTTACACTACTACTTTTGACATAATTCCTGACAACCATCCAATCCAAGTTTGAACTTCTGAAGGAAGTTCAAATCCAAGGAGATTATTTACCTATTCACATTCACAAAGGTTTTCTAACATTAAGTGATTCTAAAATTTTACTATAATCAGCTTTGAAAAAGTCCGGTATAGAGGTGTAGTTCTGGGGAAGGAGTTCATTATTAAAATTAGTCAAAGGAAAAAATAATTCAAGGGCAGGGTGATGATTATCCTTGCTGACCAAACAATCATTAGCATGTGTAGGTTTTTCAATTATTGTATTGGTTAAAATCAGATCAAGTATCCTATCTTTACTATAATTTTTAATACCACACTGTACAAGATTTAGCAGTGACATGAACTCAAGAAATAGTGTGTTATTATCAGAGTTGGGGCATTCTGGTGAAGTATGTGAAAGTGAATCTGAGTCATTATTATACAACCATTTTATTGTGAACAAGATAAAATCCTCCAAAATTAGTACAGTGCCATTTTTGTTTAGGACTTTTTTTTTTTTTTATAATATTAATAATAATAATAATATAAAAATAATAATATATAATAATAATATTAAACCACAGAGGTTTGTGAAACAGTGCTATTAGCGAGTCAGCCGAATAACTACCTATCAGATAGGTTTGACAAAAATAATAGCTTAATATAAGTTTTAGTGTGATTGATTACATAGGTACTAAAAGAGTTACAAAATTAGACAGAACTAGGTAGCTACAGTTATTAAGATAGGTACAATATATTTCTTTATTATCTTGAGGTTAAGCTCATAAAACGGAATTGGGTGAGATCAAACTCTTTGATACCGATGCAGGTTCGATAAGAAGTACGATCTGAGTTTATATTTTATATTTTTAGGTGTTATAGTGTTCAGTAGTTCGATGGGAAGTTCATTTACTAGCCGAGGTATCAGATAACTGGCCGTCCACTCGCCGTACGCATTATTTGCGCGCGAAGTGACTAACCGGTTTCGAGTGACCGCTCGAGTGTGTATAGGGTGACTAACAACTTGTCTAATGGTTTCATCAAAGAAATAATTTAGGAGAATCATATATTTAAATTGAGTATGGACGGGCAATATTTTACAATGCTCAAAGAGACCCAATTCATCATCTTTAAATTGTTGTTTGACGTTATGGGAGACAATTTTTTTTAGTATTCTCAATTGAAGATTATATATTTGATTGATAGTGTAAGTACGACCATAGCTAATAAGTCCATATTGAATGTAGGATTCCGCTAGCTTTTAACTTACTTTACTAGCACTGTTAATAAAACTCTCCAACACATTGTAATACAGTGGGAGTGAAATGTATAATTAATTATAGCATAATTATTATAATTAATTTTGTTGAAGAGAATCAGCACTTTCAAAACTTTTCCTGACTTATTGGTAAGATTTTAAATAGGCAGCACCCAACCACAGGTAAAAAAATACGGCCGATTTACACGAGTCGGTCGAGTAGGGACTGGAGTATAAAAGTTCTTGAGGAAGTGCTGTCAAATTATCCATCGTTTCAATCAATCACACTGAACTCAGAATTTCAGAATCAGTCCATCAATCATCAAACACTTTTGTTTATTGTCTGTGTAAGATTTTTTTTCTCTCATTTTCGTACACAACTGTGAATATTAGAAAATATTTCGGAATTTCCGCATTCTCTAACAAAAAGGTTTATATTGCAGGCACGACCAGATTGCTCTCTTAACATCACTTTATCTCTTTAACACTCTCGGTTCTGAAGAAATAGATGTTTGGCAGTAGATTATCTTGTTTCAAAATAATTTACTTCTCTTCGTGTTTACAGATACTCCCAAAAAATGGCTGGTTTTGTGATTTCGTCTCGATTCGCCGGTCTGAAGATTGAGGATGATGATAGCCCTCCTACCACCCTCCCACAAAAGGATAAAAGACAAGACAAAACAGCAGCACAGGCAAAGTTATTGGATAACTCAAAGAAAACAAAAAACCAGCCCACTACTTCTAAATCCCAGGTTGGTTTTAATCTTATTAATACCCTCATTATGTTTTCATTACTTTTAGTTACTACAGAGTACCGACTACAGAGTACTTTATAAAAAAATAAATTAGAAAAGTACCTACTTAGTTTTGCATATCTGTAATTCTCACAAGAGTAATAGGCAATTAATTTGAGCTTTAATGTTCAATAATGTAGGCTATATTCCAAGTTAGATAGTGTTATACTAGCCAACCCTGTCCATCCAAAGGTTTCCTGGAAGAGATTGTTTTGTGTGATAAGGCTGCCAATTGTGTCATATTAGATTTAATTAGTAATTTAGAAACTATAAGTTATAGTATTTTCTATAAGTTTTTGATGGTGCTGTAAAAATGTTATCTATCTATATTTTAGACATCACTAGCATCTAAGAAGAAGAAGAAACAGCAGAATGTGGCATCATCGAAGCAGTGGGATCAGTGGAAGCAGAAGGATGAAGAGTTGGTTGATGATAACTTTGAGGATGATCTGCAGGAGGTAAGTAATAGTTAAACTTACCTCATCAGAATATAATGGAATAGTAGAATATCTTTTATTTCAACACACACATGTACATAGGAAAGAAAACTCATACAGATAAAAACATACAAAACTTAAACACCAAGGATGGTACCTAATTAAACATAGTAAGCCTACTACGTTGAGTTTTGCCACCATAACCCTGTGTCAGCACAGTACTGACACCTATTTCAGCACCTTATTTTAGTACCAACCTCCTTGTTCTTTGTTTTAGTTTTGTATGTTTTCGTCTGTATAATTAATTTTCCTTTGTACCTTTGTGTGTGTGTCGAAATAAAAGATATTCTATTCTGATGGCACTTGTAGCACATTCTAGTTCTTGGTCCACTGCGGAACAAGCCTGTCCCTAACTGGTGTCTTGCCATAATCACCTATCCCAGCATGCTGATCAGTAATAGCAGAGTACTGTTAAAAATACTTGTGCCATGTGGTGCTGGCTTAGAATTTGGACCACCCCAACTCTTCCTGCGGGGGTTGTAAGAGACGACTAAGGGGTATCTGCTGGGGCGGGCCGCAGTGCCCCCTGCAGAATTATTCTACTATCATTGCGATCCACAACCTGCATGCCCAGCATGAGGATTATGGGCATTACCCCCATGAGATAAAAGCCAATAAGGCGCTTGTCAGGGGCAGGCCTGCATCCAACAGTGAAACAACAACACAGGCTGTTGAGGTTGAGGTTAAAATACATAGAAGGTAACTGCTGTCCTTCTAGTGATAGGTTCTCTTATTTACTCTAACGTCATCTACTGGCTGACCTTGAGGGGTTGATTCTTGCACCCCTGCCACTGCCACCAGCTAAACTTTATCAGTTCCATTCCTGTTGTCTACAAAAATTTTAACAATCTGCAAATATATGTTCCTACTAGCTGCGCCCCGCAGCTTCGCACGCGTTGATTCTATGGAAACGTTAAAAGGTATAAAAAGTAGCTAATGTTAATCTATCTATTCCAGGATTAGGATTGTTCAGTAGTTTTGGCGTGAAGAAGTAACAAACATCCATCCATCCATCCAAATTTTCGCATTCATAATATTAGTGTGATAGTGTGATTAAAATGGTCAAATCATCTGGCTCACATAACTAACTCTGCTTACTTTTGGTTAGCTAGATATTGTGTAGAATTTCCAGCATTATTTTATTGATGCCATTATTATTGACTTCTCACTCTCAACAGCCTATATTAGTCTACGGCTGGACGTAGGCCTCCCAGCAGATAAGCATTTCATTGGCTTTTATCTCGGTATTGCCCATAATCCCCAAGGTGGGCATCCAGGTTGGGAATCGTATTTCGGTGGTAGAATTGTTCTTCAGAGGGCGCTGCCCGCCCTCGGCGGATATCCCTTAGTCGCCTTTTACGACACCTGAGGAAAGAGTTGGAGTAGTGGAAATTCTAAGCTGGCAATACATGGCAATTATTATTCCATCAATCTCAAAAACGTCTCACTTTTCTGTAAACAATACTCTTTAAAAAAAACTGACAAACATTTACAGGCCATACTTCTATCCAAACTAGATTTTGAGGAAAATAAGGAAGTTTACAAGATAACCAAGAAAAATGCCGCAAAACAACAGAAGTTGGTTGAAGAAGAAGCAAAACTCAAAAGTAAGAAGATCAAGAAAAAGAATATCATGAGCCTCGACCAGTTCAATGATCTGGTGAATGGGGAGGAGGCTAAATCTGGTGAGTCAAAACAAACTGATATTTTTAGAAGGAAGTTTCAAATCAAATCATTTACTTGCAAACATGGTCACATAGATAAAATAAAAAAGCTAACAATTATGATTCATATATTTGATTTGACGACCTGTGTGGCGCAGCGGACGAAGGTCCGTCTGCGAGGCAGAATGTTGCGGGTTCGATTCCCACCTTGGGACAAATGTTTGAATGATCTGCAAATATTTGTATGGGCTGCCCTGGGAATTTTCTATATATAATAAAATGTATGTAATGTATTATATTAAGCATATCAGTCATCTTAACACAAGCTCTGCTTAGCTTGGGGCAGATGATGCTGTGTAGGCTCTCCACCATTATTTATGTTTCAGTTGATGCAGAAGACTTGGACACTGAGGAATTTAAATCACCCGTCAAAGACTCAAAATTCTTCGAAAGAGTAAAGAGCGAGACAAAACTTGAGCTTATAAAAGACAAACACATAGACACAATCAAAAACAGGCTCACAGCGTCTGATGAGGTCATCACCCGAGTGCAGTTCTTGGACGCACTTGAGAGGAAGGACAAGGAAATTTCAGGTCTACGGCAAGAACTGACCCTTCTGAAGCAGGAACTCCTCACAGTGAAATCAAGGAATAAAAAGCTCTGTAATATACTCGGGCAGGGCGAAAGTAAGTTTCAAGAGAAGGTGCCATAATCACTTATGTAATAGATTTAGGGCTCCTCGAGACTTCAGATAGAATAAAAACTGACTTTCAAATCCTAGAAAATAATTATTGACTTGACTTGACTTCTTAGAAGTCGCAATTGTGTCTGGTTTGACACTTTTCTGCCAGTGTCGATTGGTTTCGACGGGAAATCAACTAACTTTGACATTCGTTATTTTCTAGACATATAATCTTATCTATTTATCAGTCAACGTCATACATTACATCTTATTTCAGTTAATGGCCTCAAGTCACAGAGCACATACCCAGTAGAGGGGCAATATGGTCATTCGAATTCCGAAACTACTAAGTGATTTGTCACTGAGATCAAGTCAACCCTCGCTCGCGCTAAGACAGTACAGCGCCAACAGCTGCCCTGTGTACTGCTCCGTCTAATTACGAAATACGGCTCAAGTAAAACTGGTCAATTGAAACGAAACAATAGACGCAGATGAGTCGGCCAATCGGAGCGCAGCGGACGCCTCAGTGATTTGGCGGAACAGTTTTGTAGACAAAATATATGACATTTCCTCTCTACTGGGTAGGTACGTGCTCTGTGCCTCAAGTAGACTCTGTTCAAAAAGAGAAGCGTCGTGGCGTTACGGTACGGTATACGGTACCGTGAACTAACACTTTTAGTCCTACTGCAATGACAGAGCAGTCTTGTCAACGCAACAAAAGGCACACGATGCCCTCAAATCACATGACGCTTCACTTTTCGAACAGACTCTTTCTATTGTTTTCATTTCGCCTACGTTTCTACCGCATTAAAGCATCGTTACAGCAGTCTCCTTGTGACCACGATCGCTAACGCGGTGGAAACGCAGAGGAAATAAAAACAAAGGTACGCGATAAAAACCCGATAAATAATCATTAATATGTTAACAAATCGCGAAAGTTTGACAAAGGGATTGTCGTCTATGGTAGAATATAAAAAAAAAATTAAGTTATTTTGACATCGAATGGGTAAAATATTTGAATACAATATTTAGCTGAATAGAGCCCCCTTGTCATACAGTATTACAATGAATTAACCTAATGAATTAACCCAGCGATTTTTGCCGGTTTTGAATTTTGATTGGTTCACTAAATATTAAATTTCCTCTGTGCCTCTATGGGTTATTATTGTAGACTGACAACACATATGTCCTCTATGCAATAAACACACACAACATCCGGTGCGTGTACGGATTACACGTACTTTTGAGCGATTTTGTGAAGAAACAACGAATAGCCCATCCGTGGCGGCGTGCCAGTCAAGCGTAAATTTTGAGAAGCCCATCCGTGGCGCCGTGCCAGTCAAGCGTAAATTTTGAGAAACCATCCGTGGCGGCGTGCCAGTCAAGCGTAAATTTTGAGAAGCCCATCCGTGGCGCCGTGCCAGCGGAGAGGTTAACAAGTATTTATTCTGTTATTCCAGTGAAAGACAAAGCGGAGGTGTTGGTCGAGGTGGAGCGCTTGCGCGGGGTGCAAGCGGAGCTGACGGCCGAGTTGGCAGCGCTTCACACCGACCTGGAGAAGGCACGCTCTATGAACTCCTACGAGCCCCGGGCTAAACAGCAAGCGAAGATAGACAAGGTATTTTATTATAATAATTAATTTTCTTTTAAAAAACTATAAACCGACTTCAATTTTTATAGTTTTTTTCATGAAATTTCATGGATCCCATTGTCAGAATGAACACATACACATCGATAATATCGTCCACTGGAACAGGGAGGTAATCCCCACGCTGGAGTGAAGACTCCGAAAACATAGTCTAGGAGGCCCTCCGGCCAGGGTGTGATAACGATCTGCGAAAGACTTCAGGCAGATGCTGAATGCGTCAAGCTGAAAACAGGGCGCTATGGCGCTCATTAGGGGAGGCCTATGTCCAGCAGTGGGCTAATATAGGCTGATGATGATGATGATGAACACTTAGATCTAAGTAAAGTCTGTAGATATGGCGATTCAGCGCTTACTTAAAATACAATACAAAGGACAAATTTTTTACACGTTTATTTACAAAAATATTGCTTCCGTGGTAACGGTAAAATTAGTACGTCATCTCCCCCTTTTTACTCAGATTGGTTCTTTTATTGGCTTTTATGACATCCACGGGCTGGGTAGGGTTCGATTCTTACGCCGTGACTGCCACGGCCTTAATAGACAAGGTATTTTTGAATAGCTTTTAATGGGAGTTAACGCTTCTACCGTTTTAAGCTTTAACTATGTTATTATTCCAATATAATCCCATCTTACAAAAAACATTGGGTTTGTTTTAAAAAACTATATACCGACTTCAATTGTATGGTTTTATCATGGATGCCATTGTCAGAACTGGATCAAATCATAAATATTATATAATATATAATGTAGGACAATTCACACAGCATTGTCTAGCCCCAAGCTAAGCAGAGCTTGTGTTATGGGTACTAGATAACTGATATACATAATACAATACACTACATAGATAAATATTTTTGTTTTTATAAATAAAACATCCAGAACGCTCTGAACAAATATCTGCAGATCGTACACACATTTGTCCCGAGGCGGGAATCAAACCCGCAACCTCCTATGTCGCAGGGGGGCCTTTGTTCACCGTTCCACAGAGGTCGTCATATTGACATAGGACCACACGGAAAGCTCCGGCTTTCAAATAAAAAGAATCATCAAAGTCGGATTACCCAGTCAAAAAAGCGCCAGCTTTTAAATAAATAAAGAATCAACAAAATCGGATCACCTAGTCAAAAGTTCTGAGGTAACAAACAGAAAAAAATACAATCGATTTGAGAACCGCCTCCTTTTTTAAAGTTGGATAACAATTGCAATACAACAATTACGATTGCATTTGCACTTGTATGCACACACCAATCCAAGCAAAACATTGAAATAATGTGTGCATTTCAAATTTTACTGGGCACTGATTTGAAAATATGTGTTTGCGAACTAAACTATGAGCTTCTGCGATTGTTATTAAATATTAAACTTACGTATTACTTACTTAAATATTAACTTTAACGGGATCTTATCGATCCCGTTAAAGTTAATATTTAAAACCCGTTATACTTTAAAACTGGTTGAGTCATTTGCAATACTTATTTGTTAATAGTAGTTGTAATTATCTGTTTTTTTTTCTTAATAAATATATCATTTCTTGTTTCAGAAAAGTGGAGCAAAGAAGAAAAATAACAACATACGATTCGACGTGTCGTCGGAAGCTCTTCTCAATAAAGAGGCCGGCTCAGGAACAGCCGGTTAACTGGTAACAAAGCTACCACTTTATAACTTCACAAATATTTCAAAAAATACCTTTATTGAAAATTAGGTTCTAAGTCTAAGAAAAAATATTTTCGTTTAGATGAACTGTCACGATCTTTGAGAAACCGTTTACTTGTAAAAGTACTTTAATTTATAAAGAGAACTAGTGTATTTAAAATGTCCATTTGGTCTTCTAATAAGATACTATGCAAATTAATACTTTTCCTAGATCTGTGGTTCTTTAGATCTACTTTTAGTTTTAGAAGTAAATTACTATTTTCATTCCTAAACCCCTTTTGGGTTATCTTTATTGTGTCGCTTTATTTTATAAGTATCTGTATTTATAACAAAATTTGTTATATGCAACATGGATCTCTTGTTAGCTGTAAATCTTTATTTTATAAGAAGCTGATTCTTCGTGATACTCAAAACGTAAATATTATATCTTACGTACAAAGTGAATGTGAAAATATAAAAATATTCTCAAAGACAAAATCTACAGCCTTTTAATTGCTATATCCAAGTAAAATTCATTTGACTAAAAACTTGGGACCTATGACAAATAATTATACACCTAATCTTTGAAATGATCAAAACTACACCCTGCCAAAGCGAACTTATTAATTTAACTTTACTTCTATGGGTAAAAATAATAACCATTTTAAAAACAACGCATGATTTTATTGCCGTATCTAATCAAATACACAATTATAATCGATATTCAACTAGATACATTGAAATACAGATTCCTACAATTTACTACGAGGAGTTAGTTGAAAGCCAGAAATTAGAATTGTGTATCAATTGACTTGACGAGCCTTCGATGATTCTAAGAACTGAAACATCGGGCTTTTTTACATTTATTATACTTCATAGTTCATACTCCTTTACATTATAAAATCTTAAATTATGGTAGGTACAAGATAAATAAACGTTACAAGCTAGTTATTTTATAATTATGCAAGTCTCAAGAACATCTTACAGACACAATTTTTTTTTACTGTGCACAAAATTATAAGACTTCAGGTAGTTCATTCTAGAAATAATTGGTAAAGATTCTGTTTTGCACTAGTCGCTAGATCGATATAGTTAAAATATATATGCTGCTTTATCGGAGGTAAAAATCAATTTATTTCCGAGCACATAGAATATTGTAGGCAGGTAAATATATTTATTCGTGTAACCGCTTGTTAATACAAATGCCTAAGTGTTGACTAGCTGTTTTAAATTATAGTATGAAAAATGTTTTACATGATACCTGAATATGAATAATAAAAGAAAGTCATTAACTTTGTACAAATTATTAAATTTAATGGTATGCGTACATTAAAACCTAATATTACCTAACACAAGTGTCATATTGGCAGTTTTACAGTGATTTATGGCAACGTGAATTTGATTTTCTAAAATATTTTTGGTCCAAACAAATTAGAGTAGGTACTATACTTACGCCTTTACAATAATTTGTAAAAAGAAATACATACACCATTTTAATACTGATGTTATTATACATATTAGTAGACAACTAAGCGGGGACTATGTTAAAACTAGGTACATAAATAATAGTATGGCAGTATAAAACCGGGCAGAGCTAGGTACTGGCGAGATTCGCAGTCACTTTTCGAGTCCTTACACGTAATTTTACTGTCTATTCGATGGGCTTATTCAAACAACAGTAATCACGAGCTCTCAATAAAAAAGTTTCCACCACATATCAAAGTCACTCAATTCACTTACACTTCACTTCAACAATTCTTTGTCAGTCATAAATGCTATTCAGAAATTCATTTGAGTCGCCTAAAAACCGTCCTGTCCGTTTAAAGGCCTAGGTCAATGCACGAGTTTCATCTTTGAAATTGTGTTATTTCAGTATTTTCCAATTCACCAGTTTTTCTGGTGTTGCCAGTTGTCCGCTAGCAGGCGGGTATGTCAGCGCATTTGATTGTGCTGATTGGCTTAGCCTCGAGGTCGCAATGCGAATCTTCAACTACTTTGTTTGTTTTTTTGTTGACGCAGTACACGTTGCGCTGTTTTGTTGGTTCTTGGCCCTGCAAAATTATTTATGCATGAAAATCACATTGTATCGTAACTGTTAAAGGTTTATCGGATTATTTTGAGTGATATCGGGATTGAGTCTGTTCAAAAATAGAAGAGTCGTGGCGTTTTAGTGAACTAACACTTTTGAGTCGTACTGCAATGACTGAGCAGTGTGGTCAACGCAACAAAAGTTGTCAAATTGGCACACGGGCGCCCTCACTTCCCACGACTTCTCTTTTTGAACATACTCGTACCAAGAATCTTATTTTTATTAAATTATTTACCAATTATTACTAAAATTTAACAACAAATCATTATAATTGGTACTTTTTATCAATAAACGAGCTCCGCTGCTTCGCCGTTGAAATGCCGTTGACTATAGAAATATTTTCGAAATCCCTTTCTAAATAAATATTTGTGACTTACCGGCATACGACAGTGTTTGGAGCAGGGGTTCCAATTGCCGGTCCACCAATGCGTGTCTGATGGTATGGTTCTAGGGTGGTCTGGTGGGGCTCGCGTTTGGTGCGTTGGGGGTCTTGTTTGGTGTGTTTGAGGTTTTGTTAGGTGAGATTGGGGTCTTCGCTGATGAGTTTGGGGTAGTGTGTAAGAAGTGGGTCGTGATTGGGGAGTAAGAAGTCGCGATTGGAAAGGTAACGCCCGTGTTTGGGGAGCTTGAGGTCGTGTGTGAGGAATAAGGGATCTTGCTTGGGGAGGTGGAGGTCTTGTTTGGGGAGGTGGAGGTCGTTTTTGGGGAGGTGGAGGTCGTGTTTGGGGAGGTGGAGGTCGTGTTTGGGGAGGTGGAGGTAGTGTTTGGGGAGGTGGGGGTCTTGTTTGGGAAGGTGGTGGCGTGGGTCGTGAGCGCGGAGGATTGGGACACGCTTGGTTTTGACACTGCTGCATCAGGGCCACCTGCCGTGGAAATTCAGTGTTGTAGCAATGGGACTGCTCTACTACACCTGAAAATAAAAAAAAAATTGATTCAAGTCAGGGTTGGAAGACAATTAGAAAAAAAATTGAACTCTATAACTGCTATCTCGACTTCTTGCGTATGCAAGAGTGCTTTCATAAGCAGTTGAAGTGATATATTAAATCTTTCGTTTACGTTTTCATGGTTTGCTTGTACGTAGATAGTATTATGTTTGAAAATATCAAAGCCCCCTACAATGACTTGGTGAAATTGGCACTAGTTTTAACAGAAATATGCTGGACAATTCACACAGCTTTATCTAGCTAAGCAGAGCCATTGTTATGGTACTAGATAACTAGTTACTAACTATCTACTAGATAACTGATAAATACATAATACAATACACTTACAAGACAATATACTTAAATGATAATTTGTTCTGTGTAAAAACAGAGTTTTGTATGAACAGATTCATATTACACTACTCGCAACTCAAAAAGTTACGCTCGTTTGTCGCATTCGATCACATTTTAGTACCACCTCCTTGTTCTTTGTTTTAGTTTTATTTTTCTTTGAACCTATGTGTGTGTGAAATAAAAGATATTCTATTCTATTCTATTCTATTCTATACTTAAATTCAGAATCGAAGATATTTTATGTCAACAAAGACATTCATCAGTGAAAACTTAACAAAATCTTATAAAACAAGGTAGGTAATAGCAAGATTATCACTAAAAACTAAAACACTAATTTCAACAACGCATAATTTCACGTGTGCAGCGAAAAATGTTTCAATTTGAATTCGAAAACTAAAGAGAGGTCCATAAAATGATGAATGAAAACTTTCAAATCCAAAAATTGATTCGAGCTTCTGTGTTTAGTTTCGATGATACCAATGTACTTAAATATTTTCCAACAATATTCCTCAGGTTTTGTAACGGCTTTGTATACAGAAATATCCAGGTTTTTGAATCGGAGTATAGCTAAGTGTAAAGAATAAAGAAATATTCCCTGAGGAAATTAACTTACGATTTTGTCTATCGACACATTCCATCTGTCGAGACATATAGCCGCCCCCGCAAGTTGCGTTGCAAGTCGACCATTCTGACAGTCGATAGTGGTATTGGTTCTTCAGCCGCTTGGCATCCACTGTGTATTGGTAGATCACGCCGGGGTTGCGGTGCTTTCTCCCGTGATATAGACGTTGCTGTGGGATAAATGTTCTTGTGAATTATATGCTTTGACTTTCTTAGCTAGAAAAAGTGTTTGTTTCTGAACAAGGTTACAGTATAGTCACAAAATAATAGGTTAATCGAAAAGCCTATTGTGAAATATAATTATAGGTATAATTGAAGTAGAAGAGAGTATAATTGTAGGTATAATCGAAGAGGTGATACAAATGTGACGGTATTTGGTCACCTTTTTTGGTTGTTTTAGTCATCTTCGCTCCGCTTCAGTCTGCTGTGCAATTACGCAAAAAACACTTATCCTACAATGACATTTGAAAGTCCTTGAATGGCATTGAAAGCCATTTCAATGGCCTTTGCCATACAATTGCAAATTACGAAGGCCATTCAAGGAGATTTCAAATGTCATTATAGGATGGATGGTTTTAGCGTAATTCCACAGCTAGTCGGAACTGCAGTGTCTACCATGAGTTTTCACAATCTATACTTACTAGCGACTGTAGTTAAAATGTATGGAAACTTCTAAAGCGCCGGATAGTTGGGTACTAAAATGCGCAGTATGAGTCGCGTAGATAACTATCTGCGTACTTAAGTAGACACAGGGTATTAAAATTGATCTGACGTTTCCGAAGGGAAAACGTCAGATTCGAATTTGAATTCTATTCCGATGGAACTTTAGAACGCTATTTCGATTTGTCTAAAGTTTCCGATATCTAATCCGACGACTTAAATAGAAGATGAAATGCTTAATCATCAGGCATTTCATCTTTAATATGGCAATTTCCATGGTGACTATTTACTTGTTCCTGGAGTTGCATTTTAGCCTGATTGAAAGTATAACTCACATAAACTTTGATGTCCTCGCTCAGTGGGCCTGGAATCATCACCTTCTCCCAGTCTCGGTCTCTTTCGTAGATGGCTTGGGCACCCGCTACCAAATACGCCGTTGTTGTGGAATTTCTGAAAGTCAAACATCATTTTATTCTGGACCAACCCTAGCATATAATTTATGTCTATAGATTTGATAGATATAAACACTTGCCCCCTTATTCATAATGGTCTGCTAATATAAAACAGCTGCTAAGTAGTGTTATTTCTCAGTCTTACTTATGTCAATAGAAGAAGACATTGCGAGATTTAGCAGTGTGCTAAGTTAGCAGACTATTGTGTATAAGGGGATAAGGTTTGGAACTCGTTGCCCGATTTAGTTTTTCCGGCCGAGTACAACTTGTATCTCTTCAAGGCGAGTAAATAGGTGTCTTCTATAGACCTTCGTCACTTATCATCAGGTGAGAACGAAACACGTAAAAAACAAATACTCCTCGACGCCAATACGTTTCTCAATTAAAAGTTCTTTGTATTATTGGCGTCATTTCGATTGCACTCTTTGCTAGTAATACTTTCTAATCATGTCTATATCTAAGTTTAAAGCTTTACCTCGCTCCAGATAGGTACAGTTTCCTGGATCTTGCACTGCCTATGGAGATGTAGTTCCCTGGGCTGACCTTTTCTTGTATCTTCACATTTCTTGAGCCAGCTGGTATCGTAGCGACCTGTTAACAGAACATTACTCTGATCAAGTCTACCCTCGAACGTTTCTGTCCGACCTCCCTCAATATGACCAAATGTATTGCCTTCCCTGATATTGGCGAAATAATATCGTAGAGTTACCATATTCATGGGTTCATTAAACAGAGGCTAATTTCGCCCACTACTGGGAATACGCCTCCAACTTTTTGTGCCACTACCTATTCACTGTACTCAGCGAGGAAATTCGTTTACGAATAGACTAGTCTGGGCGAAACCGCCCTGTAAAGGACGCAAAACCCACCAAAACCCCCCCGGTGACCAATATCAACCGCCATTTCGTCATTTTCGCCGAACCATGGGAACATTTAAACCTACCGCGGCCCGACTGGCGATCCTCTTTCTTCAGTACCCATGTAGTAGCGAGCCCGCCCAAGTGGTTTGCTAGGGTATAAAAGCGCCTGGTGTTCAAGAAAAAATGGTGGACGATATCACAAACATAGATTGTAAACCCTGTATTGATTGATTGATTGACGGATCGTTTGTAGTGTTTTCTCGGCTGAAATGGGAACTTACCTCATCTAGTCCAGATTGCTTAGTTGTGTCCTTGCTGTAGCTTCCGAGTACAGTCTTGCAGGCAGATCCGTCGCCGCCGCAGACGCCGCAAGCATCTTCCTTGGCGTCTGAGTCGACGACCCAGTCGCAGCCTACTTTGTAGCATATACCTGAAAAATTAAATAATATTACAACTCTGATTTTGGTCACTGAAGCCTTATCAGTTTATAAAGGCAATATTAATTGGAAACAGTTTTTATATTTTCCTGTTCTAAAAAATCAATAAAAAATGAGTAGGTAGGTAAGAAGTAGGTATCGAAAAACAATAAAATAGGTACATTACAATTTGCTAACTATGTAAGTTTTGCAAGTTCAAAGGCAAATCATCTTCGCTATTCCAGCACGTGAATCTTAATGAATGGTTTTTTTAATCAAAAAAATAATTAAAAATGCTTATTAATCATCATAATAGCCCCAAGCTAAGCAGAGCTTGTGTTATGGACTACAAGGTGACTGATGAACTTAATACAATACAATTCATAGATATAATTTTTTACATCAAATATTTGTATTTGTAATCATTTATTTACACCGTAAGTATACTTATTTACACTTGATGTCGTAAGGTAAGGTACTATAATTATTTATATTATTATTTATATTACAATACACAAACTTGGCTTTACAAAACCCCATACGGTACAAAAGGGAAAAAAAGACAGATAGACATGAATAAATGAAACATTTTAAACTTAAATAAGATTACTGAGTCTAGCGGAAAACAAATAATTTAATAAAATAAGGTATGTCAAAGTATGCTGCAGTATAAGGTCAAACTATATTAAAATAATGTACAAGATTAAATTACATCATAAATGTCAGAATAGTGCGCAAAACTTGCACCAATTTGTCAAGCCCCAAAGTAAGCATAGCTTGTGTTATGGGTAGTTAAAGATAATAGAAGAATGGTAATTAAAAGCAATAAATTTAGCTCAAGATTGGCGAATCAAGACACATTACAAGTACAAATGCCGCGACCTAGAGGTCACCTCGAGCGCAGTTGCACACTGCATTCACGTATCATGCCATCTGCCAGTTGCATTAATTGAACAAATAAAAATAACACTGTCATGTGTATTAAATACTCAAAAACAATTATCTGCGAGCATCAAATATCGTGGTTAAGATCTCCTAATCTCTGTGAGTTATTTGCATCTAAACAAACACTGTTTACTATTTGGTATAATGAATTACTTGTTTTAAATCACGATTGGTGAAAGTTGTCTAGATAGTTAATTTTATTGAAAAAATAGATTTAGCACACATTTGGCAATTTATCTCAGGAACAATAGAAGCATATTTTTTTTCTTCTATTTTTGTTTTGATAAGAAACCAGTAGTATTTCTATAAATTATAAATAGTCTATGAATTTTTAGATTATATAGTCTATAGTCTTATTAATATAATATTTTTATAGCTTTTTTAATAAGGTAAAAATCGTTTTGGCGCATAGAAAATTCAGTGCACGTCTCTGCTCTGTTCTCACTCGTGAGAAAACCATATCTTGTCTTCCCGCTCGAAATCCATCTCGTAGCGACGTTATTGCACACTGTAACTGGTGCAACTATATCGTGTCCATTTTGAATGGAGCATAAACGTAAACAAACCGAATTCACGTTGTTGGCGCGTCCTTTTATACGTAATTACTTGTCGATTTTAGATCCCCCCTTCAATAAAAATTTCTTACAATTATATCTGAAACTCGACGCCAAGCAAGTGAGATTTTGTTATTTGTGCCATACTTTGTTTACTAACATGCTCCATTCAAAATAGATAAAATATAGTTAGGTATAAAGAAAACTCACCAGCGATACACATATCCCTCGCCCCGAGGCTTTGCTTGCACGGTGTTCCATCCGCCACGAATCCGTTCAACATCTCGAGATCCGTTTCTTTCGCTATGCATTGCAGTTCGCACGGTTTATCTGTAACAAGCAGCAGCCATCAAATACTGATTCTTCCAATCTTGACTGTGTTTTATTTATGCACTGAGTACATAAAGGCGTGACCGTTGGTGTCAATTCAGCTGTCGACAAAACTAAAAGAAACTAATTTGACACCACTAAAAATGTTGCCGTTCCTTATATGACGATCGAAATAAAAAGGATGTCATTATTTAATTTTTTTTCAGATTAGTTATGATTAGTTAAGATTACGACAAAAAATTATGCCATCCTTATTATTTTCATCGTTATGACAGGGACAGCGATATTTTTAGAACTGTCAAATTAGTTTAGTTTAAACTAATTTATCAGCAGGTGATGTCCCTTTCTTATCGGACGAAATAAAAAGGGTCGCATAATTTTTGGTGCTGTCGAATTATTATAGTTATTGTGTTTGACATTTGAATCGACACCAACTTTCATTTTAAAGTTCGTGAAAATTCCGAAAAAAGTTAAATTATTTTGTGAAACCTTTTTAAAACCCGCATAAAAAGTACGGACTTTTTATCAGACTTATTTGTACAAACCTTGATCAAAGTAAGGGATCCATTCCGTAATAGTTTCGTTCTTATAAGACATGTTGTTATGTTTGGAGCACTGCACTTCTCTGAAAGTCGGCTCGTTGATAGGGCAAGGGTCGGTGTTGCAAACACGGTTCCTGGAAAAGGGCACACGTTTGTAATCATTGATGACATAATATTTAGGCTAAGATTAGACTCGTGTCTCTTAAGACGTTGCAAAGACTCTGGGTTGACCACCCCGAATCTCTCTGTATCTACTCAGACAAACTCATCAATCTTCATGCGAGTTGGTAGTTTACATTTTAAATTAATTGTAATGCGATTGTTTTCAAGACTTATTAAGATTTATTACTGTTGATGTATCTGTCCAATGTCGGGTATCTCATGCCAAGGTTTCGCATTTTTGCGATTGTAAGTCAGTCTTTAAGAGTTTAATTAAAAACTCGTTCTATTAAGTTTAATATTCTCGTCTGGAGTTAAATACCATTTACAGTCAGTTCACTAACTCAGAGCTACAGCTAGTTAAAGAAGAATTTAGAAAAAAAATGTAGGAAACAAATAGACTGCCATGTTAGGCTTGAACCACACTAATGTGGTGTGTTGTATTGGGCGCGTTAGATTCGGAAGAATTATCGGTTTCATACATATACCTAGTGGTGCACATTATTTCTGTGTTAAGTTGTCTCTCGTCATACTAAATGTAGAAACCTGTATACATCTGACGCTCTTGTGACGCGCCACACCACAATAGTGTGGTTTTACATTCTAGCTTCACACTCACGACAGGTGTAATGAAGCAATACCTATTCCACACGCGAGCATTCGCTCCATGCTAGATAAGTGACAGTAAATCTTACCGGCTCCTATTCCCAATGCAATACGCTCCGTTGTAATTCGGTGCCGGGTTGTTACATTCGCGAGATTGTGTCGAAGCACCAGCCCCGCACGTTCGCGAGCATTCGCTCCATTCGCTCCAATCGCTCCATCCTCCGTCTATAGGCGCGGGAGATGGACTTTTCTCTACGCAAGTTTGGTTTTGACACCACTGTGGAAGAAATCGTTTATTTACTTACATTTATTTCCATTTGATTTAAGTACATATTTGAGCAATGTTATTTACATGTCGTTGCAATGTTAAGATCGGCAATGTTTTCCTTCAAAATAAGAAGGAAAACATTGCCGATCTTAACATTGCAACGACATGTAAATAACATTGCTCAGATTCGGCTCGGCTCGGACGCTGTGAGACGTGACATTACGCATATATGGTTTCTTCATTAGCCGACTCGACAATATACCAACATCCTGTAGTAGGAATATATAGCCAATATATATTTGATATTTTATTCCCGACACCTACATCAGAGATAATGCTATGAAACACAAAACAATTTCATAGAATAATGCGTCCACTAATGTCGGAGCCAGCGTCATTGTCGGATCGGCCAATAAAGACCGTAGAGGCTTTTCCTGAGCTTTTCTGACCGAATTCTATAATTTAAGTTATTTGGACTGTATAAAACGATTCTTGTTGTTGTCTGAATAAATATTATCTTATCTTAATTAAGACGATATCGCTTCTTTTTATGAAGTCCTAAACAAACCGTCAAATCTGAAACCTTACCATATTATGTCCGCAAGTGGTACCAGGCGCAGCCGGGCGGATCATAGTCTGACAGCTATGTCTTGAATTGTCGTTGACAAGGCACCATAGGGTTTCGCAGATCTCCGAGGGCTTTGCACAGACAGTTGCATCTTCCTTTCCAAACATAAGCCGGCATTGGGATTCGGCATCGTATAGTACACCTGGAAGGGGAATTGGTGAGTCTAGCCCCCTTTATTCATAATAGTCTGCTAACTTAGCACACCGCTAAATCTCGCTCCGTCTTCTTCTATTGACATAAACCAGACTGAGAAATAACACTACTTAGTAGCTGTTTTATGTTAGCAGACCATTATGAATAAGGGGATGTGTAAAGTCAGGCAGCGAATGATAAAAGTCATTACTATAAAAAAATATGTGAAAATCTTAACTGTGTTAAATTTTAGGATTTACTAGTATGACTTGGTAAATGGACGAATATATTAGAAAAGAGCGATGTTTCAGTCTTTTATCATTAGAAATTGGTATATGTTGAGATTTACCAGTGACGGTTGGTAAATGTTGCCAGAAAAGTATTTTTAGTGTTAAGAAAAATATTTTCATTTACTCAGAAGGTAATTTATAACTTCATAAATTATATTCATACTTAATATGTAATTAATAACAGGATGCATGTTTGTTAGTTCTTCTAAAAACGACTGATCGGTTCAGACTGAAAATGCATAGGTAATTCTATTTCTAGAGTAATATTTGTTCTAGAAATAGAATTATGATATAATAATTTATATTTTTTAATAATTATTATTATAAGAATACGTTTTATTCAGGAGAAAAAACGAAAACACATGCAATTTTATATTTATACTTTAAGTAGGTATATTAATGTGTCACTTACCAGGAGGATCTTCGGGGTAATCATAGTATTCTTCTTTCGATGGACGATCGCTGAGGCACTCTCCCAAACCGGCACTGAAAGAAACATCTTAACTTACAAACTGATTTACGGTGATTTGTTTTATTGCAAGGAGGTTTTTTAAGCAAACAGTCAAGGCTTTGCAATCCCGTGAACCTTTAAACATTTAAAAAATAACGGGATGAAAAAGCAGTGACCAATGTTTTTCGAAACTATAATGATTAATAAAAAACCTGTAGGTTGTTTTGAATACAATCCAAACTAGGTACTTTGTGGGAGTATATTGCTAACTTCAAATTTTATTAGGTTCATCAAAAAGCCCAGAGTTGCCCAACACTGTCCTTGATCGGTCATAAAACGTCAAATAAATAAATCCATTAATTAAACTTCCTACGTGTAGGATACACGTCGCGGAATACCAATTAAACATAAAGTCATGGGACAGGCATAATCTTGTAGTTTATGATATTCTTTACATTCAAAACACTAATATTACTTGTCTTTGGAAGTCTCGGTAATAATGACTGGGTCTTTTGCTGGTTTCGTCTATTTTAGACACGAAGATGTTAATATTTATTTTAAAAGAGTTTACTGGCTAAACACCAAGCACAGATAAGAAATATGCTTGCTTTGATCCGTTTGGGAATGCCCGAAAAAAAGAGCAAGGTACTAATTATTTATTAATTAGAACATCAAACATAATGACATCCGGTGAAAAAATGGCAAGTTGTGGCTAGGTATTTATGAGTGTCTAAGATTCTGGCTTTCAAATTTATAAGTGCCAGCTAATAAAACATTTTACTGACAATCGTATACAAATTCTGAGTGATATTTCCACTAACGGTCATGTGTAGGTAGGTAGACGTTGCTAATTAATAGTTAATTAGGTGTGTATCAACGTTTTCAGGTAATATTTAAACGTAAGTATTATTATAAGTACCTTTTAGGTAGCCGCTCTTAAATTCAAATAATCCGTTCATTTTGCTAATTCGTTTTCAATTAGAAAGAGATCCGATCGACCAAGTTAAAAGCTTTACGCAATTTAATGGAATCAGAGACTGTAAATTTTGAAGTAATCGAAAAAACCCAAAAACCATTAGCTGTAACTGTAAAGCTACAATGAATCTGCAATCTCGACTGGTTTTAGAACCAGAGGATGCTACCAGCTTTGTAGCTTAAGTATCGATATGTAATTGATTTTAATCAAATACATTTGAAGTATACATAATATTCCATCGTTAAATTTAGTAGGTGGTAGTTTCCGAAACAAAGAGCCTTTACTATAAGTTGTTTTTTTCATTATCCAGGTACATTTTATGATGTGGCCCCACAAAATACAGATAACCTTTAAACCATCTGATAAATGAATATGCCCAGCAAATTATATTTGCCGAAAATTATACTCACTCCAAGAAGTTGGTAACGTCTCGCTTGCTGCATCTGGACCAAGCCATCTGGACGGTGTCAGCTTCGAATATCGGCGTCATAATGTGCAGAGTATCACCATCGCGGCGATGACAGCCAATCTTTTCAGTGTCGTGGTAAAGTCCGAAACTGCAACAAAAGTAAACAATTTCATATCCTCCTATCGTAGTTTGACGGATTCAATACGACGGGCTAACTACGAACCTTGCACCAAACGTTGGTGTTCTTCCACACAAATAAGGTTCGTAGTTGACCCGCTTAATTTAATATCATCCTATGTTGCAGTTGTAGTTTAGACTTGAAAGTTGCATACATGGGTGTCCCAATAAGTCCCAATATTTTGCAGCTGGATCTACCCTCTTCTGGATAATTAGATGCCTCTCCATTTGGTTGGTTACCATTACTATCTACTTAGTTCCTTTTAAATTTTAATTTCAGTTCTATATAGGTCCTTCCTAGTAAAGGCAAATGTTTTCTACCATAAACAACACTGTCCTTAATTCGACCGATTGGCGCTTTTTTTAAATAAATTCGAGATGTCATCATTTAAATGTGAAAGCGTCTTATCAGATGATATGCCTGTGAAGTTAAAAAAATACACTTAACTAAATATTAAATTAGTCGTGCTTAATTTCGTGAACAAGAGAAAACGTTCGTGTCAAGTCATAAATAATAAACTTAAAGTACCCAGGTCGAGGTGTGTCTAATATTCATAAAGCTGCAATAGGCTGCCTGATAGGACATATGGATATCTCATTATCTAAACCTATGCCTATACCTGCTAAAATAGAAAGGCTAAACCCATTAACAGATTATCACTAACTAGCTAAGTGATATGATAAACAATCTCCATCTAATCAGCGTATATTTTTCTAACAAGTGCCGCGTTTAACTTTCTATTAACACATTGATTTAATTTGAACTCACGAATCGATGTAAAAATTTAATTTCTCTTTGGAATGGTATTTTTCTGGTGTCAGCATTTTTGTAGTGTATTCTATTTTTTTAATTTAATTTGGTTTAATTAAAATAACAAAACCTTAGTTTGGATTGTATTTTGTTATAAGTAATTAGTCGTCCGACTGAATCAAAAATGTTTTAGGAGCTTATCAATGGCTAAATAAAAAATAATTCATCAGCCACACACAACTTAGACCAAAACTTAGGCAAATAAACATCATAAAAAAACATAAACCCTTGGATTTAAATTTGTCAATCGTTATCCCAAACTGGGTAAAAAGAAGCCACGTATGATGCCGCAAGCAGCAGCTAAAGTTTAAAATTACTGTAAAAACTTCTTCACATGAGTCAGTAAGTT
Organism: Eupithecia tripunctaria; assembly: GCA_955876795.1. Lineage (NCBI taxonomy): Eukaryota > Metazoa > Arthropoda > Insecta > Lepidoptera > Geometridae > Eupithecia > Eupithecia tripunctaria. Next base: position 14,052,406 of record OY041615.1, read on the forward strand.
TAAGTTCATTACGGTTTACGATATACGCAATAACTTATTGTGATTTATCATCGACTTTTATGGATTATGTCTGTCAATCAAAACTTATTCAATGATATTTATTTTAATGATTGTGACATTTATTACACTGTTTTAAATTGGTCTCGTCTTAAAATAGTCGGTTGGTTATATAAAGTGTAGTTAAAGTGGGTAGCTGACATACTAATTTGCTAATAGTTCATGAATGAGCGATTCAGCTGGTCTTTACTAGAACTTTATGTTTTGTGGTAGGCGTTCGACTTCCGTAGGATAAAGGAATGTATTATATGAGGATAATGATGGATAGTAAACTAGTTATTTGTTATTCCCATTTCATATAGCAGGATACCTATCTAAAATTAGATAGAATTTACCTTTATGTTACTTTGAAAACATTCACTTAGTAAAGCTATATTTACTTCCATTATCTCCTTTTTTTTGTTCTTGTACCTAGTTCCTCCAACGCCTTTCCTAAATCCATCCAGCTGTTGTACTTTTTTAGTATCGCTCTTATTATCACCCCGCCAACGCCAACCTTATAAATAAACACTGTATTTTTAAATAGAAATAAAACAGCAATAAAATCCTTACAGAACAACAACTCATTGTAATGATAAGCGCCGCCGGAGTCGAGACAAGACAACACAGAACACCTTATAGTAACCAAAGTACCGGCGTAGTCGCCTACAAATTGCTTTTTAACCTGTTTCTTATGTTATATCCTCTTTATGATAACATGAAAATAAGTAGCATGTGTGGGCCGATAACACCGGGTGCATCGTTCGCTACGAATGATGCATTGATGCATTCATGAATAGTAGGAAGGTCGTTGTCGTTTGCGTGTATTTATGATTATGTCTTACATAATTGTTTTTGTTTTATGATTGTTTGTTGTTTGAAACTGCGGTGTGGGCGGTCGGGAATCTGTGTTAGTAAAAATCTCTAATGCTGCTACATTATCATCATTTTAGCGCTCGCACCAACTGAAGGGTTATTCTCAGCAACAGATTTATTTCGATACCCTTCCAATATATACCTTGTGTACGCGTTTATTTTCTTTGACTGAATGAATTTCTCCCTTCTAAACATAAGTGCTAACTTAGAGCGAGGAGTCATCTTGATGTTGAAAGGTTTAAGTACAACTTAATTTTAGAACATTTTAACCATACAATTACATATAGTTTTAAATATCTACCTACTTGTTAACCTTTTTTTACGTATAAATGTTTCTATTATTATTTTTTATTTATTTAATTAAAGCATTATTTCATAGATTCTGTTTCATTAAAAAAAATAGATGCAAATCTGTCGACTTGGATATTATCGGTCGGGGCTAACGAGAGCTGCGATATTTATTGAGCAGACAGATTACGTCTATGAATTATCGCAAAAACGGTTAACAAAACAAGCGCGTGCACGGAGAACCTATATCTACGTTTTCGGAACCAATGGGTGAAGCAAAAGCTATTTCTTAATTCGATAAATTACGACACAAGACCGGAGACATAAAAAGAGAAAATAATCAATCATTCTCTGCCTACCAAATTATAATTGTTCACTGTTCTCGTAAATGTTAGAAGCTCGACTAGAATAACTATTTCTGACGGTCAAACCAGTTTGGCACCAGTTTGGCAGCACTGCAAAACTGCAATGCACCAGTGTGGTACCTAACCTATGCAACAAAATGTTATTAGAGTTTCATAATTTGGTATCTCGAAAGCAAAATCTACGTCCTTGCGGTAATCTCAGCGTGGTAACGTGAGTCAGCGTCGATAGCCGTACGCAACCGTTGCCAAATTAAACTAGCACCTATTACCAAAATATACAAACAATATCAAGCATAGTAACGTTTGTACGCGATTGAAATACCTTACGGATCATTTTAGCTTAAGAATGACGTAGTTATCTTATTTAAAGCATAATTTTGATATCAAACAAATATCGCAGTTTGTCAATTTTAATTTTATAAAATAAGTGAATTTAGACTTTGTTAACATCATCATACTGATATTAATAACGAGATTTAGATGTTTGTTGCATATCAAACTACTGAACGAATTGGGCTGAAACTATGCATAGGTACATGTAATTCTATCTAGGCTAATATCTAGGCTACTTTCTGTCCCGAAAAAAAAACGCGTGCGAGTCGAAGCGAAATCCCGTTAATTCCAAAATACATAAATATAATATAAATATAAATAAATATACAATTCATAATAATGGGATGTCCACCATATTTGCTAAAACGTTTAAATTCAACCATACCATATCGAGTGCTAGAGATGGGATCATATTGCTTCAAAACTCTGTTGCAATGTTTAAATAACCTATTTATCTATGGACTTGCACCACACCGCGTTTGCTAACAACTAATAAGTTACACCGTAATATTTCATTTATGAGTAAAGGGCGTGCTTTAGCAACAGAGAACATCACATAAAATAAATCAAAGTATCTTCCTGCTATAACGTTAGGTTGATTATTTTACCAAGACATCTCGGTTGATTAATGTATAACGCATTCACTGCCCAACCTCTACGGTGCGACCCGCAGGGGCGCGCCGCAGCTACACGTGCTGGAGAATGGCACCTGCGTCTTAGGCCATGAAGGTGATAACAAACAAATGAAATGAAACAGTATTTATTTGCATAAATATAGGTTGATAATGATGGTTTTTTAAAGAGTAGGTCACTATATTTGACTTGTTATTCGTGCAAATGTTTAGATGAATTGAAATACTCCTAGTTACTCCTAATACTCGTATAAAATTACCAAAATATAATACTGACGAAAAATGTACACAATGTAAGATTTGATAACATAATAATTAATTATAAAATTTTAATGTCGAAAGCATGCATAGGGCCGCCTGTTGGCCAGGATTAGAATAGATAGAAAATTTGATAAAATTGCGCCGCGTGCTCGTTAGAATAGCAAAATAAAAGATATCAGCCCATAAAAGCCAGTAAGTACACTAAGATTACATTTCTCGACATGTTAATTGATTTTCTAATGAACAGACTTAGTGATAATAACACAGCGGTAAATCTTCTAAAAGCCTGTTTAATAGTTAATCGACGTTCTTTGATAGAAGTCTTTTCAATTACCAAGCATTGACAGGCAATATAACATGCAGATTTTTTTTTACTGCAGGCAGATACTGGTTGCGGTAAGTTGTTAGAAGTTGTGAGAATTCTTAACCTACCCATCTTCTAGTTAAGGCCCATACACCAGCGAAAGTGGCGCCCCCAACTATTATATCTTATTATTACGTTGAACGCAGGAATTTTTAAAAATCCTACGTTCAGTTTGTGGTATCTATTATAAGCTATTTATTAACGCCTCTGTAATAGTTTCATTTTGTAAAGCTTAGGAAGAGATACGAAGTTGCGCTTTTTGGCCACCAAACTCTATTTTTGCATCTCCTCCTAAACTATATGAGATAAAATTATAAAAGAGGTATAAAAAAATAGCTTATAATAGATACCACAAACTGAACGTAGGATTTTTAAAAATTCCTATGATAAACGTAAAAATATGATAAAATAGGAATTGCTGTCAGATTGGCTCGGGTATGCGCCTTAAGTAACCGTGATTTGACTTTTTATATTTCGATTTTTATAGCCTATCTAACACCTAACTACTTAGTCTCTTATGTTCCAATATATATTATAATACGTAGATTGTTTTATACTTATATTATGTATTGTTTAGACTTAATTTAACCGACTTCAAAAAAAGGAGGAGGTTTTTTTAGGTTAGTTACCTCAGAACTTTTGACTGGGTGGTCCGATTTGCATGATTCTTTTTATATGGAAGCTGGTGCTTCCCGTGTGGTCCCATTTTAATTTTGTTCATATCTGACAATGGGAAATCCATGATAATTCATGAAAAAACTGTAAAAAATTAAGTCGGTTTATAGTTTTTTAAAACAAAATTAATTATTATCGTAACAAGTCTAAGTACCTACGCCTTTATGCTGTTTTAGACCTTGTGTGGTGGGCAGTGTTCGCGTAATTATCATTCCAGTTTCGGAGACGCACCTGGTGCGTCCACTGTGTAATTTACGCGTCATCCGGCGAGACGTTATGAAAATCGTGGTGGCATTGAAGGTGTTAATGCCTTGCAGAGTTAGGGGCTTGGCTCTTCAGGTATCATAAACATTAGGTACAAAATGATACTCGACTGGATTACATTACATAGTTCAATGACTTAATGATGTAGGTTGATTAGTCAGCCTGAGATATATTTTTGCATACAACTTTGGTACAAGGCCGAAGCAATACACTAAATTATTAGTAATCTTTACGTTTGGCTGTTTGCCAGATGAACTATAGCGGGGAAAATCAAACTGTATAAAAGCGTGCCGAACGAGACTGGGTTCCGTATATAAAAAATCCGTTGCCTTAACCAATTATTGAGTACCTTTTTTCGAAATTCCAAAAATACTGAAGGTGCCTTCTATTATATTCTATAAATTAATTATTTTGAAGGCTAGAATTTGGGTGCACGTACCTAATCGAATTTGATGCATGTTTAGAGGGTCATAACGTTCATAATTTAACCCACAAGCCTAAGCGTACCAAATATTCCTCGTTATGTTGCGGATCCCTAAAAAGTTATTCAGTTTGTAGTAGGTAGCAATGTTTAGTGTTGAAAGTTTTGAATGTAGATTTCAGTAGAACTTCTGAAATCTACATGAGCTTTGGATTAAAGATATCTTCCTACGATGTGGTAGGTACCAACCGACTATCATTGCCACTGCTTGCGGCTTTTGCGTTTTCCAATTCTGCCAGGTCACTACCTGGCTCCAAAATCACTTCACCTCACCTCAACAGCCTGTACCTGTCCACAGTGCAGAACAATTATATCACCGAATTGCGATCCCCAAGCCGCATGCCCAGCGTGGGGATTATAGGCTCTACCCCCATGAAATACGCCAAAAAGACGCTATGCAGGGGAGGCCTGCGTCCAGCAGTGGACCAATATAGGCTGTTGAGGTTGAGGTTAAGGTTGCTAGTGTCTGTGTGGAGTGTCATAAAGTAATAATATTAATTGATAGAACTGAACACCCTAAAAGACAACTACATCTCATCATCAGCCTGTATACGTCCACTGCTGAACATAGGCCTCTCCAAACGACTTTGCTCCCCAATGGTTATCGGTTCTGCGAGCTATATGGCCTGCCCATCGCCACTTCATTTTACTAACTCTAATAGCTTTGTCGGTAGCTCTTCTACGGATTTCCGTATTAAGGATCCTATCGCGTGGAGAAACTCCGAGCATAGCTCTCTCTATAGCTCGCTGACTTTGAGCTTATGCACGAGGCCTATAGTCAGCGACCACATCTACTACATTAGTGAATATTCACTACTCCTACCATCTCAAAGACTACTACATCAGAGAATGTTCACTACTCCTACCATTTCAAAGACTACTACATCAGTAAATATTCACTACTCCTACTAGTTCAATAAGCACTTACTTGTGTCCCAGCTCGTGCGTGATGGTGTGCGCCAGCATGATGCCATTGTCCTCGTTCACTGAACAGCTACGGTCTGGCTTGCACATGCCCGCCACGTGGGCTACGCCGAGTGTGCTGGAAAAAAAAAACTTTTTGAGCAAAGAGTTTCAATAAAAGTCTCTGTGGACTAAAAACTTAAACGCCCGAAACTCAAATGCAAATCAGCAAAGATTTAAATCGTAGAGAGGCTCTTTCCGCAGTGAGACCACGTCGTGTTTGTTGCCAAGTGAATTGAATGAGCTCACTCACTTGGAATCAGTGAATTGTGTGTTTTTTTGTTCACAAAAATTCTGTAATTGCACGATAAATGGCAATAATAATAGTTAGGTTTATTAACAAAAACACTAATTTTATTCTACTCATAGTGTGTGTGCGTATTTAACGCACGCATTCAAAAACAATGCCACTTGTTTTGGGCGTAAGGGCGTATCTAAGGATTTAAATGTGTCCGTCTACTCCGTAACCATGAAATTTCCATGAACCCAATACACTAGACAGAAAAGACACGTTCAAGTTTGTTTCAAAATTACTGCGACTTGAGATGTGTTAAAATTTTGCGTTTGAATGTTCGAGAGTGAGAGTATAGTACTTTCCTCGTGAAAGAATATGACTTCTGCGGGACTCTACCACTACACAGATGTGATGCGGTTCCAACCTCAACCTCAACAGCCTGTATTGGTCCACTGCTGAACGCAAGCCTTCCCCTGATAAGCGGCTTGTTGGGTTTATATAATACCCACAATCTCCACGCTGAGCATGCGGGTTGGGGATCGCAGTTCAGTGGTAGAATTTTTCTGCAGGGGGCGCTGCTGCCCGCCCCTGGTGAATATCTCTTAGTCGCCTCTTACGCCACGCACGGGAAGACATGGGCATGGCGGGCATGGGGTGGTGAAAATTCTAAACCAGCACCAAACAGCTGTTCCAAGGGTAGGTAAAATGTAGTAAATTACAGGCCCAGGTAGGCTTATCAATATACATTTGTGTCTAACATTCACGGGGCGCTAACAAGAAGTTTTCAATTAAAAGCTCGCAACCACATTTCTTCATTACGAGCAAAAAGTTACTCGTCAGATATGCAACTCTGCATGTTGTTAGGTATTTGTCACACGGGAACCAGCCTATTTATAAATTAACAGGTAGCAAATAATTGCGCATAGAAACGCTACACAATTTCATTTTGTGTGAATGTCTGCGTAGTTGCTCATGACGTAGCCAGCTGATGATGGCCGCGAAAAATTTGCTCTATGACCTACGCTTGGCCATAGCACATGCTTGGCCAATCATATTATAAAGTGAGGGAATAAAATCAAATAAAATCAAAATAAAATCATTTGTTTGCTGATTACATTATTACAGGTATATGTCAGATCTTATAACTAGAGTAATGTCAAATGTATTCAACCAGGCCTTATTAATAGCTCTGAGGCATCTCTTCTGTACTCTGAAGACTCTTTCAGCATAAACCTATGTTTGCGCACACATTTGTGCACTATAATGTGTGCTGGGCGTCAAAATTCGGGTATGAGTACTTGAGTACTTATAATCATCATCACCAGTTAGATTAATTGGTTAGGTTAGGTTATTAATATGTTTCTAAAATAAATAATGCTAGACAAATAGACAATCCACATAGCATCATCTAACCTCAAAGTTATCCCCTTGTTACTCGTACATTACCAAGTTACATTACCAGCAAATGTATAAGGAAAAAATATTATTCGCACAGAACCGGCTAATTTATCAGAGCTTATGGGTACTAGTTAATTAATAAATTAATGTTTTCCCTCGTAGATAAACATACAAATGCATTCTCCGTACCCTGATGTCGTTATTATGGCTGTAGAATGTAGATGCTCTCTAGATTTCACAAAAGGAGTGTCAGTTCTATGTGTAATCAATTTAATATGGATTAATTACTTCGTACGCATCAATTAACAACTTTTATAGAGAGCTTCTAATGGCTTTTAATTATAGAGCTAGGTAGGTAAGTGCATTATGTTTACGCATAACGTGCTATGATAGAACCTGCATTTTTTTCGAAGGCAGTTAAAAAACGGAAACGCGATCCTACTTATTAAACGAATATTAAAAATGCATTCATACAAAATAATAGTGCGTTGCAGATCTTGAATAAGGAACCCCAAATCTTGGATTTATTTAATCTTATATGATGAAATCTGAATAAGAGTAATCATCTATGCGATCAAAACGAATGAGTATAGCCTGACTCCTGCAATATAAAATCAATTAGGCACTACTCCACTCAACCTTAATTTAAAACGATGTCGAAATTCCTCAGATTTCCTAAATTAGGGTCAGAGCTTATACAAATTGAATTTTATGATATTATTACAAAAAAATCGAGATTAAATTATGTTCAACAAATTTATTAAATAACATTGTGTTTACAACTTTAAAATTGATGTTATAAGCAGATTAACTTTAGTGTTGTAAAATTTTAACAAGCTATTTTTTGGTAGATTTTTTTACACAATAGTTACTTAGGTACTTAGGTAATTTAGATGCTGGATTTATATCACAATATCTATTTAAGCCTTTTAAAAGAGTTTTGAAGATTTTGATTCTAACCTTTGCTACTAACTAGTATAGTATTATATTTTTTTTTATTTTACACCACACAACAAAAAGGCTTTGTCGCAGAGCGACCACAAAACTAAAAACTAATTTCTACAGAAAAAACTTAAAGTAAGGTTGTATAGTATTATATTATCTGTGCTACTATAACACACTGTTATTGCTTTATTAACCATAACTATGGAGGCCTATACTTGACCTTTTCTATGTGTACATTTATTGTATTTATATTGATAAAGCATTTTAGAATTTTTAATTTCATCCCAGAATTCCCACGGGAACGGGAACTACGCGGGTGAAACCGTGAGGCGCTGCTAGAATATTGTAAATGCGAAAATATGTTGCCTCTTCACAATAAAACTACTGAATTGGGCTTTACATAAAGGTAGTTCCTGGCCTACAATAAAATATAGGCTTATCTCCCATTAATCAGTTCCAATGGGATGAAAATAACGTAACTTTGATATTTTCCATAGAAATAAATAATAAGTGCGAAGTCGCAGACAGTTTTCTTAAATCCATGTCATCATGACTAACATAAATTCCACAAAACAAAACTAAATAGTCCAGCCATTATTCTGGGACACGGGAATACTGCTGCGATATAAATACCGCACCGAATCACTTCGCGTAGATGAAGTAATAGTTATACGGAAGACGATTGTCGATGCAAAGCTCTTTTACTATCAAAATGTACACTATAAATAACGGCGAAATGGGCGTGTGTACGGAATTCTTGACAATTTATAGAGAGATGTTTGAAAATAAATAGATTATTAATAGGTATGTTATCTTTATTCACAAAGATAAAAACTGTCAATGAATAGAAACAAATTACTTAGAACTTGTGTTTAGCATGAAACAATTAAGCTAACTGCAGACTGACAAACAATCTACACTACGAGCAGCTCAACTGATCGATGTCAATACTAGTCGGAAGCGTCCGCAAGACATTACTTCGACGCTCAATTTGCCGCGCTGTATGGCAATGCTGATGCACAACGCCAGAGACTAATTGCTTTATTGAACCAGCATTAACTAAAATACCCAATAGAATCTGGAAGACAGTAGACATTAAATATTCTGGTTGATTTTATTTCTCTCTCGTCGACGTTCCGGCTCTAAGGCCCGTATTATGAAAGCTTGCTCAGTCATACTCTTAGACAGCCGCTAAGGCCTTGTTTACGGAGGACGCTTGGCGTACAGCAGCGGCGCGTGCAACGCCCCTGTCTTCCCACGCGTAAACATAAATATATCGCAATGAACGTTGATGTTTATGGATAGACGTGGCGTGCAGAGAGGCGGTGCACGCCGCGTGCGATGCGTCAAATAAAACAAACGCGTGTAAAAACGCTTCTTCGTAAACACACTCTACCAAAGCCATATGTTTGAATTTATAATATTCATTAGAATATTGTTTAAGACACATATTCAAGTGGCAAATTGCCTAAAAGACTAAATACACGCGTCGACTTGAGAACCTCTTCCGTTTTTTCGTCGGTTAAAAATGCATTCAAATATCAAATCAAAATCATTTGACATTTGGAACGCGCATTTATGTGCTGTGTGGTAGCGGTGCTTTTCAGATGAGCGACAAGTTTAAATGTCACATTGTGGGATACAAAATTAAATCTTATGTCAGATTATATTAAACTAAAGGTATTTTCACACCAAGCGGAAGCCAATCAATAAATTGAATCAACTCTTACGCACTGAACCCATTCAGCGTCGTATTTATGGCACATAAACGTTATCTTGCCTGACATCGGGTTCACGCTGTTGATATAGGTATTTTTCAATAAACTTACGCGAGTTTTCTGCAATTTCTGCATACTTTAGGTTTAAATTGTCACTTTCTGAGAATTTCTCTTTAACCTATTTATTCTCCGTACCTACATTTGAGTTTATTTTAGTTGTGAGCTTTTTTCATGCACGTGTTCTCCTTGGAATTCCATGATTTCCGGAACGGTCATTGGTATCGTGAAATAAAATTTTCATCCAAACAAATTACGGAAGGAACGCGTTGATGTCTTTTGTTCAGGAATCAATCGTGTCCTTTTTACCTTACATCCTGTGTTATACTTGGTTATTCACAACTTGACAGAAAAGATTGGAGGACACACGTGTGTCCAGTTGGTGAAACTCAAAATTGGTATCACTTTGGGTGTTCTGTGGCTCTGTGGCTACTCATTTCGTAATTGCAAATTACCTAGTTCCTTTATAAAACGATTTATAGCACTTGATTGCAAATTTAAAACGTGAAACTCAAATTCCGCGAAGGAATCTTCTTTGACTGTGAAATAAACAAGCTTTGAATTGTGAAATCTGTTCTTATTTCCAATTAGTTCATTTTAAAATCAATAGAATTTATTTAAATTTTCGAAGTTCGTTAAGGTGACATAACCTCTAAACGCACTCTAACATAATATTCTTGACTTTTCTAAAGAGATTAGTATCGAAAATAAATACCTAACCTACCTAATGTAAATCGTCAGACAGTCGACCCTCTTACGGCCGTAGCCGGTACGCTCAAACAGAGAAAGCCGCCTTATGAATTACAGAAAACCTTTTTAAACTCACTATAGGTATCCACTGATTTTGGTTATAATTGCGTGGAACGGGTACGGTGCGTTGCATTCCAGATACCAATGGATTATGCAAGCCATTCATGCATACCTACTCCAAATACTTTAAAATAAATTATTGGCTACATTGAAATTGCACAGTGCCATAATTATAAGAGTTGCAACTGTTTAATTGAGACTAATTTTAAACAAATATCTTTCAGACTCAACATAAAAGCGAATGACGAGCTATAAACAATTTTTAAGTGTTTAATGATACTGAGAAAAGGCTCTCTGAGTAAACATAACGCATTCACTGCCTTGCCGCGGCCACGGGCTCCGGGGAGTCGTGTGAATCTTGGGCCATTAAAGTGTTAAACCTACATAAATAAGTAGGTATCTTGTAACTAAAAATTTACTTAATCGATGAAGAAGGTACCAGTTGCTGACCGCGGCTTCGCACGCGTTATTTTTATGAAAATGTTAAAAGGTTATTTAATTTTGTATCCTATGATGGGAACAGTTTTAAGCGATAAAATATAGCCTATTCCGGGCTTTAGACTACATAATATCCAAATTTTTCAGCACGATCGATTCAGACGTTATGGCGTGAAGAGGTAACAAACATAATACGGGTCCATCTGACAAAACCTACTTAGCAAAATGACTAGCTAGCAATACGTCAGCACCTCATCTACATCCAAGCTTTCGCATTTATAATACACTCGAGAGCAATGAATCCGGGTCACTTAAAGAATCCTAAAAACGTAAATTGGAGTATTGAAGATTGGTCAAAAGTTATGTTCTCCGACGAATCAAAATTTATGCTCTACAAGCACGATGGAAGACACAGAGTGTATCGAAGACCAGGGGAAAGATTCAAGCAAGCATGCATCGAAGAAAAAGTAGCCTACGGTGGTGGGTCTGTACTTGTGTGGGCCGGAATTTCTTCTGAAAGTCGCACAGAGCTGGTGATCATAGAAAACGGCTCTTTTACTAGCGTAAGATATGTGGAAGAAATCCTCAATGATCACGTTGGTCCATTTATGGTCAATTTAGGTGAGGATGCTATATTTATGCATGACAATGCCCGACCTCATACAGGTAGGATTGTGAATGACTACCTTCAAGAGATGAACATTACTCGTATGGAGTGGCCAGCGCGCAGCCCGGATATCAACCCGATCGAGCATGCTTGGGACGAGCTAGGCAGATGCGTAAAACAACGAAACCCTCCCCCAATCACGCTTCGTGAGCTCAAAATTGCTCTCACAGAGGAATGGGAGAATATTCCCCAAAATCGTATAAGGAACTTGGTGTACAGCATGCCAAACCGCGTAAACGCAGTAATGGAAGCACGAGGAGGCAATACGAAGTATTAAAATTCAAGAAAATCGTAATAAAGTTCAAAAATTTCATGTTTCCTATTTTTGTTTTAAGGAGAGATCAGCAGTTTTTTTCTTTATGTAATTTTGTGTTAATAAAATGTATGGTGACTCATATTTTTTTTACTTTCATTTAAGGAGAATTACATTGTCTATTAAATACAATTTATTGCATTAACCTATCATTTTTAGTTTCCGAGATTTTTAACATTCTTTAAGTGACCCGGATTCATTGCTCTCGAGTGTATTAGTGTCACTTAATATAGTGGACATGCATATTAAATAGCAATAAGCAATTGCTAGTTACTACCTGAGCACCAACTAGCATAAGCGATGTAGATATTTTCATATAATTATATTCTGCTCTTTGTACCTCATTAAGCTAGATAAACCAACTAATTGATAAATCTAGTATGAATGAAATTAACCACGTCTGAAGCATGCATGAGATTAGTATGCATTGTAGGTACTGACCTAATGCAATACTTACAGGTATTAATTATAATTTTTCCCTCTAGATTATTGGAAAGTAACTCTAGATAATTGGCAACGAACTACGTATCTGTGTGTCTAAAAATAAACTAATGAAATTTATCTAGGAGATATATAATATGTCCTGAAGACTTCCGCAATTATAAAAAAAAAGACGTGTGGCACTCGGGGACTGCCGCGGTAAAGCTATTGCAATGCCATCTAGAGGCGAGTTGCTGAACTAAAGAGACAAACGTCAAGGTTTTTTCGTTACGGAATTTCTGGATTCGGTCCCCGCGCTCAAGGCCCGCGATAGAAGCTATGCAATAGCTTAAAAATAGTTATATTCTTTTTATAACTAGGAAATATAAGTATTAAATAAAAATAGTAAACTCTGTAACTATAGAACTAAAAAGGAGAACAGCCAGAGTATTTTCGCCCCGAGGTCTATCGAATTTATCAAAATCGCTTTATCCGTTTTGCTTGGGCGTGATATAAAATATGCGCCAACAACAAAGAAACAAACTTTGTTAGAAATTACCTACACTGAGTATGAGAGCTTACGTTTAACAAACACTTAAAATAGAAACAGTACTCAAAAAACATAACCCATGCCTCTCGGGAAAAAACCTAGTTCGACCAATAACATACTGTTGTTATTCTACTATGCCATTGTAAGGAAGAGATAAGACTGTCGACATCCGAGACAGCGCGTCGCCAACCGAATCTGAAGTTTACGAGCGAAGCGACTCCGGTATAATACCCTTTGTCGATCGGTACCTAGAACTGCATGATTGCAATTGGAGGAGTTATTTGTTCTTAAGACCGGAACAATGATAGTGTAATCGTCTTGATAGAGATGCGGGAATGATGTTGGCAGAGCTATTGCATTCTAAGCTTGGGTGTTTCGCTGGTTTTGAGAACGGTTTTTAAAGAAAAACTGAGATGAATCCTTCTGTTATTTATTTATGAAAAATCAGCAGAATATACAAAAATTTAAAATTTAGAAAATATAAGCAGAAGGCTATTAAAAATTTCACGATTAGGAAGTCTCTTGATTAAGTTTCGATTCGACTAAATATGATGTGAGTGAGTAATACCGTGAGTTCACAGTATTTGTAGTTTATTGGTACTACACTGCCTGTGATTTCGTCCCTGTGAAATGGTTAAGTGAATTTACTAAAATATGTTTTTTTTTTTAAGAAGATCTTGTTTGAAGTATGGAATTGAGTGTTCAACATCCAATAGATTTTTTTCACTAATCCTAAACCTGTGGTTGACATAACTAAACTAAATCAATACCTCTACGAATATTAAGTGTGTAACTTGAAAGTGATTTAGCTACACATAAAAGCAGTTTAATCCTTAATCGATATACAAGGTGTTATGCCCGATGGTTAGAAGTCACATGAGATGACCCCATCAAACCGTGGAATCTTATCGACTCAATGTAGGATTTTATAATAAAATATACGATAAGCGATATCTCTAATCTCAAGTTATTTTAGAATAGTTTCCGTGTTTATTCAAAGATAAGACGTGAGTTGAGGTCAGTTATGGATCTTAAAATACCATAATCTCTACGTAATATATAAATGGTACTTAAATATTAAATATTTGGGTTAAAAGTGACCGGTAAAATACGCAGAACTTATTATACGGCGGTTATCTTTGTGCAGTATTCACGTATTCATAGACGTTTACACATTGATGATTGCGATTTTTATGCGTTTCGATGCATAATGCATGCGGCGGGTCCCGTTGCATACGCTCATTGTCTTGTGATTGCAACCAATTGCAACCTTCCGAGAAGTTTCGACTACTCGTTTGTACCGTTTACCGAAAGCAGCCTTCCTTATGGCATTCATTACGCACTGGTTTTTAAACGTATGCGTCCTATATACCTCTATTGATTCCGAATAACAGGGTCTTAATGGGTGCGCTCGTTCAGTCTCATGGGTTTAAGATTTGGTACAATTTTATCTCCATTGGTTCTTTTTAGTTTTGCAAGGTATATACAGGGTGTAACATAAGGGGTGGATCATCGGTGGCTGGGAGGTAGGTGACCTCAGTACCTATCGATTTAACCCCCATGTATGTTCTGCGATATTCACTGGTTCAAAAGTAATTTTGACTTTTGTAAAATTTTGGTCAAAATCAGATTTCAGATTAAATTTCGCAATTGCAGCCAAAGTCTACGATCCTGTCTTTTTAGTTTAACAAGGTCGATAGTGGGCCTTTGGTACCCTTTTACCAATCAGAGTCTAAGATTTATAAAAAAAAAAAAAACAAAAAAGAATATTAAAGCAAAAATAACAAATAAAGAATATTAGGCTTCATATAGAAAAAGTGTTGGAAAGGCAGTCCTTTTGAAGAAAAAGACCATTTTCCTAAATGGAACCCTAAAATAAAGAAGGTAGACAATTTCTGTGCCAAATCAAATTTAAACACGGACTATTTTATACGATGCCTGGTTTGCCTACCCAGAAGATAAGTGTTGAAACAAATGCGAAGCCGAGCAGTCTGGTACCTAGGAAATTACGAAAGTGGGTGTCTGCTTTTCCTCAGAGCTAGGGGGGCATAGATTACTGTTTGTTGAAACTAAAATATTTTCTTTACTGCAGCCCAGATTGGCGTGTAGCAGATAGATCTGATGAAAGATTTTTAAACATCTCTACTGATGTTTTCTTCTTCGTTTTGATAAAAATACCCATGTTTGAAACCACTTTAGATATAATCTTGCATAATAAACTGCAATTAAACGTAAATGAGCAAGAGGTCACATTAAATTCCTATTTGCGTTGATATTGCGTAGTTTTAATTTTCTGGTGGCAGCTCAATAGTACTCCCATCTGGCCGCAAAAATCAGCGCCTTATAGAACCTTCGACATAATTTGAGTTGTGCAAGAGACAAAAAACTTCACATGTCCAAAAAAAATCTTGCTCATAATTATATAACGCTATATGGTTATAGGCTTTTGTTAAAATAATGAATGTCCAATTTGTGTACTTAACATCCTTGACCGTAATGTCGGCCTGTTTGAAGCACCGCCGGACATCGCCGTTAGCGATTCGCAAACATACGCAAAAAGCAATAATGATGTAAACACAACTTTTGGGCAATCGCATTTATTATAAAAAATAATTGTCGAAATGATAAATTGTCTTGGCCGCCTTTGGTGTTCCTTCCGGCAATCCGTTGCATTAAATCATTAAACAAAACGATCAATTATAAAGCAATCAACGGTTCATTTTAAATGTGCATATCAAATTCCGTAAGATAATTTAATCAAAGATGAAACGAGATATCTAACCAAAATAACATTGTCGAAGACCTTTATCGGGCAAGAAGTGGCACATTGCACTTCACTAGTGTGTTCATCTATCTATAGATAACATCGCATGCACATTATGTAATCTGTTTATTTACTTTATCGCGCTCGAGTTGCGTGAACAGACATTGTGGTGCCTACGAAGTCGCGTAGAATTCTGCGGATCATCGGCAAAGCAAACCGCTAAACTAAATAAAGGCTAACAGACTAAACACGAGATTACGACATACATTCCTTACTTATATGAGATGAGTGCCTATGTAATCTGATGAGTTTGCCACCTTCAATATAAATAGAATCGTTAATAGAAATATCTTACTCAATGTTTGCGTATCCGAATTAAATGATGAAGCCGTTTTGGATTTCGGCAACAAATCTAAGTGGGTGCTGTAAGATTTCAATCAACTAAGTACTGACATGATTTGTGACGTCACATTATCTGAGAATGACATAGACTAGAATGCCTGAGACGATAAGGAGCGCTAACACAACTAACCCCAGGTGTAGTGTAAGTGTAACAATCAGAAAGCATTCTATTTCCAACTCGGTTACTCATCGTGATTCTGTTTACTCTAACAGCAGACGCCTGCGCCCCTGCCATTGACCTTCAGGATTCATGTTGAGTTAAGAAATAAAGACTAATCTTCACACGGGTGTTCTCGCGTGACTGTGGAGAGGTGTGACTGATCGCTGAGATCGGGTTACGGCGGCTGTTGGCCTACATCACGATCAATTTGAGATGATTTTACGGTCCTTTTGCTACCTATACCGAAATCATTGGACGTTCTTTGAAGTTGTAAGTACCTAAATATTTAAAATGAAAATATGTTTTTGGCGGTAACGATAAACATGTTACTGTCAAACCCCGTAATTGTTTCGAACTTATACTTACAGTAGTTTTAATTTTACTGATTTTCTTTCTATGCATAATAAAATATCTTTTTTGACTGATAAATACGGTGGTATATGTGTGGCTTACTACAAACTGGCCCAAATTTGTCCTAGATATAAATAACAGCTATAGTTAAAGAGATATTAAAGTCCATACCTGCAAGCACTGTTATGCTGGCTGCAGATATCCTGCCTGGTGACTAGAATGGCCACATCATGATGATGCGGGTTCCCATCATCGCCAGGGTTGTGTCCTTGTTGCCACTTGCAGAACGAAGCCAGCGTTGAGTCAGCGTTGGTTGACACCTGCAGTTCCCTCGCTGCGTCGATCTCTTCCAGTTCGATTATCTTCACGACCACTATCTTGATGTAGTTCCCGATTGATGGGTCCATGTATAAGGATGATACCTATAGCCAGAAATAAATTATTGATTATGATTTAGAGTGCGTTTTGTGAACTAACGTCAAGTGAGCTTGAAGTTTCCTTCCCGTGGGTGTCGTAAGAGGCGACTAAGAGATATCCACCGGGGGCGGGCAGCAGCGCCCACTGCAGGACAATTCTACCACCGAACTGCGATCCCCAACCCGCATGCCCAGCGTGGGGATTATGGGCAGTACCCCCATTAGATAAACGCCAACAAGGCGCTTATCAAGGGGAGGCCTGCGTCCAGCAGTGGACCAATACAGGCTGTTGAGGTAGAGGTTGAGGAAGCAATTTGGACGAATCGTGTTTGGGACTAACTGCTAAGAAATCCTTCATTCGTGAAATGTGTCTTAATGAATCAGGTGAGTCAATATTGTCCTTCCACTTACCATGTTCATGATTGTAAGTAAATAAGTCTCCAAGTTCCCTTGATTGTGGAAATCGGTCATAGACTTATCGGCAACCAACAGCACTTCGACGTGTCTTGGCTTGCTGACAGATCGGGCCGATCGCTTCACTCCAGCATAGTTGTGCTGATATTGTTGACGGTTGTTCTGAAAAGAGCTTTACTTTAACATCTTTAAAACATAATTTCCTCATAAGATTTAGGATTATTGCGGTAATCAAGTTTCTTAAAGTAAGTAAAGTCTTTTGATGTTATTGGCATACCTTGTTCCTATAAGCGTTCTCATCATTTCTCTCTTCTGAATTCCGTTTTCTCCATTGATACGGTGGTTGTTTCGTCGCACAGTTCCTACGCTTCCTCTGCCTTCTGTTTCTTATTCGTCGCATTCTTTGTTCTGTGTCTTGATCAATAAGTCTTTGTCGATTTTTTCGTTCTATGAATTGCTCCAAAGATCTGCTTGTTTCAATGGAATTGCTTTTAGAGCTTGAATGTGACCTCCTTTCTTCCATTCGAAGATTCGCTTGATGTCTTCGATATTCGACAGGATTTCGTCTCATTGCCTCCAACCGCTTCCGCCTCCTCTCCAGAAATTCGCGTCTCCTCTTATCGATGTCCATTTTATTTCGTCGATTGTCGTTACCTCGTCTCATATTTTGGTTTCTATTATTGTTCTGATATCCATTGTTTCTATTATTTTTGTTTGCAACTGCTCTCTTTTCTCTATGGAATGCTTCTACTTTGTCCACTGCTGATCTTCTGAAGATGACGTGTGGTCTGCCTTCTGTGCCGTCGGTTGGAAGTTGGTTTGACGGTTCAATCCAATACTCTCCGTTTGCCGTCCTCAGATGTCCCGCCTGTAGAAAGAAAAGGCATTTAAATTAACAAGCAAAAAGGCACCTAAAAATTTTATGATATCAAGATAAGTTTATAGCAGTTCCTCGACATAAGTGTCTGCTGGTCTCGTTAGTGGTCGATCGGAACATTGAGATGGATTTCCTGTAGATTGGACCTGGCTAATTGGTTGAATACTTTATCACTGTCCGACTTCAATCGATACACGCGTTAGATTTAGCGCTGAATTTTATGTTTGCCAATTTCGGCCTTGAAATATAAATATAACAAAGTTGAAAAAAAACTTTATAGCTGATTGCTGTGGTGGTATTATTGTATATCTGTTTTATTGGAATGATTTTTTTATGCTATCGTGTAATGGATGGGCTGGCAGAGCCAAGCACCGAATATATTTACATGTAGTAAAGATTCCTCTTGCAAAATATATTATAGCAGCACCTATTGTTGCGTTCGTACCGTAAGATTAATTATGGATTAAGATGATTTATACGAGAAGCTCTCAAAAGAATGTTTTACAATAGTTTATGACTGAATGTGTCATCCATTGAAAAATGGAACTGGCCAGACTTTGGAATCAAATCCGCCAGCTGTAAGCCGCTTAACTCATTTGAGATCTGTAATTTCGCCAAACGAACTACTATGGAGTCTGGTGTATAGGCCAGATAAATTGATTGATAAAGAACTAGAAGCGGCTTTGCCAATTTAATGGACGGAAACTATTCCATCTGAACAGATATCTTGATCAATTTACTGACCGCTTGACCGTACAGATTGTGCAAGATTTATACTTGATGAAATGATAAGTTGAAACCTTTACAGCGGTCAGCTATTCAATTTAGATTAGCACTTTGTTAGATTATCTGTAAAGTGTGTTGGAATATCTTTCGCGTTAGTATTGAATTAAATGAATTCTCAATTTGGTTTCGAAACGTTTTTAATGCAGAATTAACAATTAAAAGTCAATTAACGATGGGCGACCTGAAGAATTCTTCAACATCTCTTCAGCACTTATGTTAAAGTAGTCTGCAAGTGGATCTTGGATGCGGTAAGGTGAAGATAGATATGTAGGGCGTTCATAGGGCAGATCAAGGTTTAGGGTAGACCGATGTCGTGAGTCGAGATGTGCTATGTCGTACTCATGTCTTCTGTTTGAATCATTATCATCATTTGTTATTAGTAGTAGAGATATGCTGTGTACCTTTTTCTTTTGTGTGTTACGCAGGTATTATATTTGTTTTTTTTTGTGTTTCCGTTCGTATTTTATGTAATATTGTGTAAATTACTTAGTATTTCCTGTAAGTACATATTATAACGCATGAACTGTAATGTTACATAACATAATGATGACTAAACTAAAAACCACTAGATTGTTGTGCCTTCGAGGTACTAGACATCGTGTGTGGCGGCTTATAATTAATTACGCATATTTAACGAATTGAAGGGTCAAATTAAAGTGATAACATCCCACAATCGTGCCTCTAATAAATATTAATGTTATCTAACTTTAAGCGATTATTATTTCTTACAATTGTATCAAATATCAAAGTGCTTTATTTCCTTTAGACATTATAGGGGCCGTAGCCAACCGCCCTCAGGCCCTCAGGATACTATTTGACACGTTACAAAGTTCAAATTACCCACAAAAGTAGAACTAGGAAGAAACAGATCAGTGATCACTTTGATTTTTTTGTTCACTTCAATCTATTATAGTTAAAGTAAAAGTAAAAGAAGTGAATAAGAAATCTATAGGCGCACATAGGTTTGTTACTAAACCAACACGAATTTGTTACTTAGCTTAGTAACGAACCTATGTATGTACTTCACAAATATATAAATACATATATTTGTGTATTACAAGGTACACAAAATAAGCGTGCAAGCGTGTTTGACGTTTTAACAACACTTTTTTCCTTGTATTCTGTATTCACTTTATTTCATTTTACTACTTATGTTTGTTTGTATTTATTGTAAAGTTTAAAGTTTTACCTGGAAATTTAAAACATAACTTTTCAACATCTTTTCAAATGATTTTTGGATATTTTGACTGAGAATTGGGGAATTGTTATTTAAACTAGTTTTGCCCACAGTTTCGCACGCGTTGTTTCTAAGGAAACGATAAATTTTAAATCCTATGGGAATCGATTTATGGGGTAAAAAGTAACCGATGAATTATTCTAGATTTAGACCTACATCTATGCAAAAATTGCCGATCTGTTCAGTAGTTTAGGTGTGAAGAAGTTACAAAAATCCATTCATCCATCCATACTTTAGCATTACATATTTGTTTTGTGATGTGTGTGTACTACTAAAAACCAGCAAACTGCACTACTATAATTTTCACTACCACCTATAGATTCTACCTCAGCTTCTAAGTCCGTTGATCTGAGACGGAGTGGGCGTTTAGTTATAATGAGGTAGGTACGACCAGCCGGACCGACGCCGGCCTTGCAAGATGAAGGCCGTCAAAGATTGAGCCACGCAATTTAGTCGGCCATTAAATTGATTCATTATTATTTTAATTTAATACCGCATTGGGTGGTGTGTTCATTTATTATAAGCTAGGTAACTTCGGCGTGCGGTTTTGGTCAGCGCGTACCTTGGTAATACGCTGCTCAAAGCACTTGGTTATATGTTTTTAGCTACATTTTAAAAAAGGAAGAGCGACTATTTCAAAATCAGACCATTTGAAAGTTTAACCTCATGAAAATAAAGGAATTTATGATATGAATGCAGTTACGAGTATATTTATAAACAATTCAACTTCTGACTGCGGCATTGCACTTGGTTTTCTGCCCTAGATTATGTGTACGCTTTTCTAGGTTTTAATATCGAAAAGTGAAACAATTTTCTTTGGACTCTAATGTCCAAAAAAGGTATAAAATAAATAAACTTACATATGTGAAAATTTCAGCTTTATAGTTCAGAAGTGGTGTAATGGGGAAACAAACACCATTCAAACTTTCGCATATCATGTTTAGTGTGACGTCTTTGAAAGTTCTCATGGATTTATAAAGCGCCAAAAACTTAAAAGTGCTTAAGTTGAGAAATAAATAGTTATTGGTATACCTATTTCCTGCCGTACCATCAGCTTTTATTCCTCCTAAAAGTAAGTAAATAAACAAGGACAACTCTGCACACAAAGAAACTCGCCTTACTTACCGAACATGTCAATATAACGCGTTAAAGTCTTTTGTATGGAAATTTTTCTCGTAGCACTTTTCGTAGCAAACAATAATTCTTAGCGTCGTTTCATTGTCATTCAATAATGTTATTTTTTCTTTTCATATTATTTTTCCTCTACTACATCTTTAAGTTATTATTGTACCTATGTTTGTGCTCACACTACATCGAATAACCCGGAGGATCTTCATCATCAGTTACGCGGGTACGCATAATTATTTACTGATGGTATTTGTACTGTTGATATTATTATCTTTTTAGTTTTATCTTGGTGTTGTTAATAATGTCAACGAAAAGTAAAACTTTAGATTTTATTGGCAATGCAAACATCAACCAAATAATAGAAGCAAATAGACTATATTATGCAAACAAGTTAAATGTTCTATCGAAATATACTAAACCCATTTTTTGCAAAGCAATCGTAAAACCTTTTTATGGCAACGCGAATTTAACTTTCGATTTCATTAGTTTTTTACGATTGTGCTTAGAAAGTGAACGTAACACGGATGTGGGCACTCGAGATTCGAGATGCCCACAAGTGGCCATGGCGCGTCGGCGCGGGGCGGCGTCTTCTATTGATGTCCTCTTCAACTTCAAGTATTTTTAAGCACTCGGCTTTTGGACCAACTGGTCATTACTGACTGCTGATTAAGCTGTGGCTTAAGGCACGGTTTTCACCAGAGCCGAAAAATAAATAGTAAGAGTGATAAGTATCCACCGACCTACAAAAAAGAGTATCAAAAAGAGTATCGTTGTATTGGTGGATGTGAAGCTATTTTGAACATATTACATTATGAGGTATAAGGCGTGTGGGTAAAGATTAGTAGAGACCGCTTCTCTGGCTTACCCGCTCAAATTATGTTTGATAAAACATGATCTAAAAGGAACAACATGGGAGAGGTGTTCATATTCAAACGCAATCATTGTCTGTGAGACTCATATTTCTTTTTAAAAAGTGCATTAAGTTTTGGAGCAAGCTTAACCTTAATATTAAATCGAATACCAAGTTATTGCAAGCTTATACTTTTAGTAATTTAATAAAACTAATAATTGACGTAAAATACTTCGTTTATTTGTAAGTCGTTGATTATGCACTAACCTGTACGCAAATAACAAAAAGTTAATAAGTAGTTAAACTTGTTAGTTATTATCTTGGTATCCATTATAAAAGATATCCTTTTCAATTTAATTTTATTCAAAAGGTATAATGGAGGTTTTATAGAAATATGATTGACAGATTACGATATGAATGAATACACGCATTCAAGTTTTGAAACATGTTGTATTTCCTGAGATAGGTTATCAAACTAAAATTATTTAGTTAAACTTAGAACTTAACAAAAAAGTTATAAAAAAACGTTTATCAAGACAAAAACGCTTCCTACCTGAAGTTGTAGAAGTAAAACTATTTGTATTAAATGAACCACCTCCTCCGTCGTAAAACAAGGAAACTCTAGGACTTGTATCTAACGTAATTGTTCAATTACATTGCAACTTAGCATACGCCTATACCTAAGTTACTTTAGTAACTACTGGTTTCTGCCTGCGGATTCGCACGCGTTGTTTTTTTGTAAAGGTTCAGAGGGTATTTAATGCCATGGGAACGGATTTAAGGGATCAAAAAGCCCATGTTTTTATTTATTTATTTACCATAGCAATGGTTTCATCGCAGAATTTTCCATAAATGGAAAAAAAAAACTCTAGATAGTGTGTGCAGTCCTATTTGCACCAATATATTCATATGGTGGTTTAAACCTTCATGACACTTTTGAGATGCGTCCATCCATATGTAGTTTTTTCATCAATGGTAAAATACCAAAGGGAAAATGCAAAATTTATGGCCCAGGTCTAGCCCATATCAATGCCAAATTTCAGCACGACCCAATCAGTAGTATTGAATTTAAGAAGTACCTACCTAACAAACATTCAGCCATTCATCCATCCATACAAACTTCCGCATTTATAATAATATTAGTGTGATGAAATTGTACAAAAACGTATAAAGTAACTGATACGTTACTTAGTTATGCTAACATCTACTGATATCATGAATGAATTATATTTAGGTACGGAGTACCAAGTTTTTGCTATATACTCTTATTAAGGTCATAAATATTTACAACTTGTAATTTGAATTCGATCGTCTATTGGCAAAGCCATGTAATTTAATTTTTATCAGAATAGCGTGTGTAATTTATCTAAGAGACGCCCACGCATAGTAATTACCTACCTATGTTGTTTTTATTGTACTTTATACTTAAACTACTTTGAGAGTTCAATTAACTTGTGAGTTTTATGAATCTAATCTTATGAGAATCTACCCAGATTTGATATACTATTTTTCTTAAAAAGAAACCGTACACAACATTTAGATTTTAATTAGATTGGAGATGACTCTACCGTGGCTTATTTACTTGGAGAATAATCTAGCCGTTGAGTAAACAGTAAAAGTTTTATAATAAGAAATCAGTTCTTTTATATCGTCTCTAACTACCGGCGCGCCAGTCAGTACTTACCTATACGCTTAACTATACGAGCGACATCACAAGGCGTAATGTAACGTGTTACACAGCGTTCATGTTCTCAGTACAGCGGGGTTATGCTCTATGACCAATTCAACGTCTTACACAGATACGACAAGATATTACTGTATTGGTTTTGTCCCATTCCCCGACGATATCTTGACGTATCTGTGTAAAACGTTGATTTGGTCATAGAGCATAACCCCCCCTGTGTGTTTACCATGAGTTGTCACTCAGTGTTAAATCGCCTGACGTAACTACAGTAGTTACGTAAATACGCAAAATAGTTATCCACTGCGCATTTTAGTACCCAACTATCCGCTAGAGGCGCCTAAGAAGTTTCCATACATTTTTTTAACTACAGTCGCTAGCGTATAGATTGTCAAAACTCATGGTAGACACACAGGAAAAAAAAGACGCTTGCAACAAGCAAAATAAAGGACACGGCGTAACGTATCATGCTCGCTGCGAATGATATTGTATAGTTAAACTATGGTTTTTCGAAGTTAACGATGTGTCGAACTAACGGTTAGTCGAAATTCAGAGGGAAACACATAATTATACCCTGTAACACCGGTCAGCGTTCCTGGATTTACGCTCGCCTACTTTTCCCCAAAGGCTCAATGTCCAATCCAATAAATAAAATCACATGAATAATTTCAAGGTAAATCAAGTCTGAGACAAATGAATGGTACTTTAATAATGTCTATTTACTATTCATTTCAATTATACGTCTATTTATTAAACCTAGTGTCATAATTCAACACAAATGATCGATCGCATATGCCACTGCGTGTAACTAATTAGTACTTAATGTCAAAACTAAAAATGCAAATGAGAATTACGCCCACTTTTTAGGTTAACTAGGTATTTTATGTAACTAGTGTTTTACGTATGGATTTGCAACACTTTATCTTACACCTTTCGGTAGTGAAGGTCGTATGTCAAAATTACGCAGATGGGCGTATAGACATGAATGAAATGTTTAGCGAATATCTTATCAAGTTACAATATACGAGGTGAATTTGACCCGGTAGACAACATACGTAATTTCAAAAGGTTTTTAAATGTTATCTTCTATGGAGAGTATATAGGGACGATTCCACGGAACAAATTGGGGCCATTTCCACAAATAAGCGGAAAACACCCTCAGTATGTCGGAAAATAGCGAATATCTTATAATTTTTCAATTGGAAATACTAGTTTACATTTATTTCTATTATTTTATAATGTATTATTTATTTATTTTTATACCAGGTAAAGCAAGGAATCTCTTGGGTCACCAAAGTTCAAAAGGAATTTACATTTTAGTTGAAAGAGGCGCGCCTACAAATCTACACATTTTATTAAATTAGTCAATAAATAATCATTGAGGTATTGTGGGCGCGGTTATCATCAGAAATCAATTAACTTGTGAGTTTTATGAATCTAATCTTATGAGAATCTACCCGGATTTTTACCGCATAGTGCCGGTATTTGCCATTGAAAGCATAGAGTTGGAATAAGACAAGTCAGAGTCAAATCGTTTATTTCTTTAGACTTACAAAATAAGCACTTAGACAAGTAAATTTTTTACTATATAAACAGCTTGTAAAATAAAATAGTTATTACTATCAAACAAGAAATAAGGTGCAACTGGCTCTAATTCAGGTCAAAAGAAAGGCGTAACTTGACATCTCTTCATTTGAAAGCATACGTCCATACTATGCGTCTATGTTTCCAATATATGTGCCCAAAAAGATACAACACTGTTTGAAAACAAACCACGACACAAAAACTAAACCTCACTTGCTCGGCGTCGACTATAAGTTTAATCAATATTTATTGAAGGATCGATAAGTAATGCACAAATCGATAAGTAATGCAAATTGACGTTAAAAAAGACAGCGCAAATGAGTGAATTTAAAGTTAAACATTTCGATTTGCACACAAACTTTACCACATATAGTTTGACTGGTGTCGATAGATAAATGTTGGCAATATTATTGAAAACGAGTCCGACGGAGTCACGGTTTGGTACGAAGTGAATTTTAATATTTCTAGATAAAGTAGGTAGTACTGTAATCTGTTAATTTTAACGAATCTTTATACTGATTAGTATAAAGATAGAAAAGTTAATGCCTGTGTTCCGGGCTCGTACACTTGAAAAAGAAATCAAAGCTCCTGATTCGTTTTTGAATCTAAATCTAATTTTCTAATCTG
The DNA here is from genome assembly GCA_955876795.1 of Eupithecia tripunctaria. Lineage (NCBI taxonomy): Eukaryota > Metazoa > Arthropoda > Insecta > Lepidoptera > Geometridae > Eupithecia > Eupithecia tripunctaria. The sequence continues at coordinate 14,078,772 of OY041615.1, forward strand.
ATGGAAGCGACTCGACGACAAAAGAGTTGGTTTTGCACGACATCGAAAACAAAACTTAGATTTTTCTTTTCCGAGTTGGCCCCAGATGGCATGACTCATCCACTCATGAGAGAGCGTACCATACCAGGCTAAGGGTGCCTGGATCTCATCATTTTCGCGTCTATACACATCTTTTCTTACGGCCTTGTATAGAAACGCAATCGTAGTGATTTATCTTTCCGTTCGTTTATTTTTACCTCACAATAAAATTAACGATCTACAATGGTAGACATGGTAGACATAAAAAGTTTGGTTTTGTGCTTGAGATGAATTATATTGGTTGCTTTAGGTTTCGTGTTTTAATTTGCATGAAATATTCAGATAAAGTGCTAAGAGACGAAGGAGGATAACCATCGGGGCATTAATTTTAACTGCTTGTGGTTTTCACGTTCCGATGAAGCGTTCCATTGTTTTTTGTTAAGCCGAATTGTTAGCTTATCCGGGATCTAAAGGTGGCTTTAATTTGATGGATTTTGATTGCTATTTATTTATTGGTTTTTCTCAAGTTTAGGTATTGCGTCACATCGATTCGATATATCGATATTGGAGATACCAATAATACCTTACCTTTGTCTATTCTGTATAAATACCTTAAACATGGTACTTATTCACGATTGCTGTCATTCAACCAATTTACGTCAAGAAAATATTCTTAAATACATTCAAGTGATTAAGAGACTTGCTTGATTTACTCTGGATTACGTGTCGTGTTTATAATTGTGGATGCTGCGGCAGCTATTTCTTCGTCGCTCTTTCTTCATCGCTTAATGTTACTGGTGGTATAAGGCAATGTAACTCACAAGTCCATCGCAGGCAGAGATCGCTACCACCGACCCTGGCTGACCTCTGATGGAGCCGGTGTAGTGGCAAGAGGTCGCGCCGTCGCTCGGCCGAGACCGGCTGCGGCCGCTGGCTCGATGTCGCTCCACTATCATTGCTGGTGTGATGAAGGTTACTGATGGTCTGTTGACAAAAGAAAAGACTATTATTCATCGACATACGTAGAAAAGACATGCGTGTTTGAATCTATGAGGTTTGGTGGTAGGTGTTTGTGTTTTTGAACGATTTCCAATGTTTTCCAACGAAAACGGTTCGAAATCGAGCCAGAGAATAATTTTACTCATTTCCACTAAGATATAAAAGGCTTTCTTTAGTATTGCTTTCTTTTGTTTGAGCTAGAATGATAATGATGAAAACTGCTATATCCTGATAGGTATGTAGGTACCTACTACCTCCGGGCCGTTGTTTAATCTAAATATAAAATCAATTAAAATTCATAAAATAACGAAGGACCTTCTTCAAAGAACTTACACTCGGAAGATGATCAATTACATAAAGATATTCATCAAAATAGGAGCTTAACATCAAAGGAATTTCGAAGGCGCGCCTTCTATAGAATTCACTGTGAAGTCGGACACAGGCCTACGAGTTTGGGATTCTTGCGCGCGCACAATTAATTATGAAAACGTTTCGCAAATAAAACGAAACTGCTACCAGGTAAAAGCTAAGCGGTAACTTGTTTCCTAGACTATGAGTCAGCATGTTAATGTACTTAAGTTTACCTCGTTCTAGTGTTGCAGGATTTAAATTGAAATATAATACTAAGTATAATCCTAATACCTAATAAAATATACTATATACATATATTTTATTAGGTTCATCTTAAAATATGCCAAATCCGGACGCGTATGAAACTCTTTCATTTGGTCGCAGAGAATTTCATATCTAATCTAACAAAAACAATATATAAAGTAACACTTATAACATCGGAAACAAAAAACCTTGATATTCATTGAACAATTAGACCTGATTCCAATAAATTCTAGAAAAATATCGGCCAAGGAATCCACATCACACATACCGAACCTATAAAAAGTGAATTAAAGACGACAAATGGCTGTTTTATCCGTTAGATAGGTACAGAAAAGCCACTACGGTGGAATTCTACAATTTATTAATTCTTGGTACTTTATTTCTGCCTAAAATGGTAGCGACATGTGACACTGTATGACTTTGACTTCTCAAGAATCAAGAAGACCTTAGTAAAGACCTTTGGGTGTCTCTACATAGTCAGGTATTTAGGAGCGACCATAATCGATCGACACCTGCTACGGAACGGAAAGTTTAACTCGCACATTGAAGGTACCTATTGAACGTGTTAAACTCTTAAAACTATCATGGTAATACTACAAGATGTTTACTACGATTTGTGTTTTTTTGTGTTTTTCAATATTCTGGCACACACACGGAATAACTACACTGAAGTCACTGCGAGTGAGTTTTATTGGCAGTTAACCCATCAAGGTACCCGCACTTTTTGTCTAGGTAAAAAAAAACAGACAAGAAAAATTACTAGGTATTTAGGTAATCATGATTAATTTGTCTATATAATAATCATATTAATAGTCCACAGCTGAACATAGACTTCTCCGCATCATCATCAACTCGTCCACTGCTGGACATATGCCTCCCCTAATGAGCGACAGAGCTCCCTGTAGGCTTGACGCATCCAGGCTGGATGTGTCAAGCTTACAGGGAACTCTGGCTGCTAGCAAGCTTACGCAGATCGTCAGCACACACCGCATTGCGTTTTACACTACGTTTACCGAATCACGGTCTCCACTCAAAAACAAATCAGTTCCATCCGACCTTTAAACTTTCTGCACTCAGCCATCTTCCTACGCCTTTTGCCTGATCTTCTCCACAACAACCAACGAGTACACCATTAAACCACAGATTATACAATATTAATCTTAAACGCACCTCCCTGCACTTTGTTCTAATGGCCATTACTTAAGTTACCATTAAACAAGCTAAACACAACTTACCTTATCTAGCACTCAGCTCACTGGCGCCGCCAGAGTTTACAGAACCGATGTGATACTTATTCAGTTGTAACCAGCATTAAAATAATTTTAGGACCTAAACGGATCTTCTTGAGGTGTTGGGTATTTAGAAATAGTTAGCCCTCACAATCATATCATTCATCATATAATTTTGGGGATATTGTAAAATTTCTTGGATCTTCTTGACCCTGAAACTAAAACATTTTGAGCTATTTCTTTCATTGCAAGGATCACTGATAGTGCCCTTTCTATCTTTTAAGGATGTATCTTCCTTTAATTATACATTATTTCCGACATAGGACAAAATTACTAAATAGGAGATCAAACGCATCAAGCGAATTGTATACCTAACCTTTTTTGTGACTTTTAGTGTGGAAGTTGGGACTGAATAGCACTAATCTATCGCTTCACCAGAACAATTTCCTCCTCAGAATTATTTATTTTGGTATTTTACCTTTAATGTGGTTAAAACTAATCTATCAAAACCGTGCAAATAACACTATCGCATGCACTATCTAGAGTTAATTTTATCTATGGACGATTCTGCGACGATACCCGTGTCGTATTAAACCGATTGGTTACCGGAAGTCGAACCCTGGTTTTGTTCTTGACTTACTAAAAATAGGTAAAACTTGTTCACGAAAAATGTACATTTTAGAACGAACCACCACGAACGAAATCACTTAGTTTGCCACCACGCCTTTAAAAAGAGTTCGGATCGTTCGACTAAAATAAAACTGCCGAGCTACCGATTGTCAAGCAAACAAGTCAAGTGGCTGGCACACAGATATGCTCATTACAGCAATTAGCCGAGGCAAACAAGCCAGGCCCGTATACTACGTGATGACACCGATTTCCGTATTCCTTACTGTACGTAAGTACTGGTACCTACAGATTATGGTGTGAGACCACCAAAGCTGTAGAGTGTATTGCGCATTCAATCGCTCATTTTTTATTCATTCGCATTCATGCTTATCTATGCCACGCAAAAACAGGAGGCTCTATGTTATGCTGTATGCATGTTTTTTTTATTCTTTTCATCATTCTCTACAAAATAGTGAAATCTAGAGAATGTACCCAAGATCGTCCAGTAAAAATGTATTCCCGAGTTATTTTAATTAGTCCCGCAAAACTTGTTCACGTTTTAAGGACTCTGTAGTCGGTTTTTTTGATTTTCAAACATCATCAATTATTGGTTTTTATTTGTTCCCAATCATTACTAGAGGTGCGTAGTCAATGGGCCCTTTATTTTGCCCTGGATTTATCTTTATGTCCTCGCTCATGCTACTATCTTTTGTTTTTCTTGATTTTTCGCTTGAACTTTACGATTTGTCTTTTGTTTTTTGAGAAATTGTTTTTTCTTGCAACGATTCTTATTTGTTTTATAGTATACGTAGTAGTATGTAGAATAAAAAATGACACTTTATTTCCGTTTAATTTGGCCTTTTCTGAGTGTAAGTAATTTTTATGTGTTTATGGAAATAAAGAGTTTATGATTTTGATTTAGGTACTTTAGACAAGGTACGCTGCACTGTGCCCGGTTTTACTAGATTTCTTTGGAACCGAGAGAGACGGAGACCAATTCAAACGGAATTATATGGATGATTCTCATTAGATCCACTGACTAGAACCACGATAGATCTATCGAGAACTTTATTTCTCAGTAGTTGGTACTTATTAATTTTAAATCAATCATGGTTATTAACACTAAAGTCGTTCCGGTTCATCATTTCAGTTATTCCGTGATTCTAATTCTAAGTGGGGGAACTAAGATCTGCACGGACGTCTCGCATAGGAGTGTTTTGTGCATTATCCCCCTGCCTAAGCAGGCCCTAACCAGCCCAGCTCCTTGAAGTATCGGAGCAGGACTTTAGGTGACTGACAGCTTCGTTTCAGCTTTTCTGTGGGTGTGGATGGGGTTGATTCCTCAATGAGGCGCGTCAGCCCTGTTTTGTGTCTGGCCTCCTCTGTGGCCGTGCAGTGTAGTTATTCCGTGATCATGGCGCATGAAACTGTGCCGAAATATTGGAAAGATAAAATACTCAAATCACGGTAGGTAATCCCGTTGTAAATTACTTTAGTTTATTGGTATTTTTCCTTGCACATCTCGCGCAAACCTCTAGTTTAACAACACCTTTACTGACAGACATTAATACTTAACTACATGTAGTTAGCTACACTATAATAGTTAACTACAGCACCTACAGATGAACTACTGACCAATTGCACTCATATTGAAGATTATCTACTAATGATCTAGATTTCACATAGCCGTATCTGTGCGCTAGATTTTCTTGTTAAGAGAATATGAGAGAGATCTTTCCTTATAATTTTTCCGTGCAACGTTTTATAGTTATTCGTAGGTGTAGGCAGTTTCTGAGAAATAAACATTATCTGCAGGCAGACGTTTTATTTACGCAAGTACATACTTCTATAACAGTCTTCTCAACAAAAGTAGGTACCTATATAAATTAATTTTGAAGTTTAGTATTTCTTTTTCACCAGTACCGCTTATTCGTTGAGACTAAATGTCCGATAAGGCAGTAGGCAGTTATAAAATAAACATTTATATTAAATTTAAAGTTGCTATAAATGTTACTTAAGATCTGGTTTACGCCAATTAGCTCTCAAATGCTTTATAGGCTCTTTATTATCCTTATATCGTCGGAAGAACATAAAAGGTGAGACTCGGCAAGATAAGTGCGCGATTAGGTCTAATGGTCGATTTACATGCAAACTCGTCTATTAAACCAGTAAATTATGAAGGATTTAAACGGTTTAGTGTAGTAGGCACCTAAGGTGACAATAGCGACTTTCCCATAATAAGCATTGAAGGCGTTTTAAGCGATACTAACAAGGTACTTATAGCTTTTAGGACGTTAACGTGTTTGCTATAAACCTTTTCAATTTGCTCGTATAAATCTGCGACCAAAGCCCTTTTCCCCGACTTTATCGACAAAGCCTTTGTCTCTCGTTCGGCGATTGAAAAAGAAACAAATTAAAAAGCATTGTTTTAAGCACTCTCGTATCAAGTTTCGAGTATAGCACCTCGGTGTTCGCAGTAAAGTATAAACTCGGAGGCCTGTGGTTTCGGCGCCCTGCAGTGCAAATCCTTTATTTTATTACTGCACCTTAAGAGGTCCATGCACTTGTTTGTACTTGTTAAAAGGGTTTTTTTGCAAAACCTATATTTTTTCTTCAGTGATAATAAATAACTCTGGACAATCCACGAAATATCATCTAGCCCCCAACTAAACAGAGCTTGTGTTTTGGGTACTAGATAACATAATGCATTATACTACATAGATAGAACAATGTAATAAATAAAATATGCTGGACCATTCATGGGGCTAGATAACGCTGTGTGATTTGGCCAGCATTATTATGACTAGCTGCGTCCCGCGGCTTCGCACGCGTTGTTCCTATGAAAACATTAAAAGGTGATTTTCATCCCACGGGAACAGATTTATGGGATAAAAAGTAGCCTATGTTTTATTCCAGTATTAGAACCAAGTATGCAAAATTTCAGCCAGATCCGTTCAGTCGTTTTGGCGTGAAAGGAAAGTATAATATATAATATAATATAATATATATATATATAAATATATTATATTATGTTAAATGTTATATTTTATATTATCACACCATCACACTAATATTATAAATGCGAAAGTTTGTATGGATGTATGGATGGATGTTTGTTACCTCTTCACGCCAAAACGACTGAACGGATCTGGCTGAAATTTTGCATACTTGGTTCTAATACTGGAATAAAACATAGTCTACTTTTATCCCATAAATCTGTTCCCGTGGGATGAAAATCACCTTTTAATGTTTTCATAGGAACAACGCGTGCGAAGCCGCGGGGCGCAGCTAGTGATATATATATTATATATATGAGTATATATATATTTAGTATAGTGTTATATATATATATAGTGTGATGATTAGTGTGATGTGATGTGATTCACACAGCATCATCAAGCCCCAAGCTAAGCATAGTTTGTGTTATGGATGACTGATACGAGTATATGGAATATAATACTTATCATAGACAGATATTTTTAGTAAACGTAGAAAATACTCATAACATGGGTGTTATGGGTATTTTAAAGATATACATGTCCTATGAAAGTAAACCGCGAAACTTTCTCAGACAAAAACCTACTTAACGGTCACAGTAAGGAAGCTGTTTGAAATTTTGAGGTCGCGTTTTCCGATTTATTTTCGTTATTTTGTAAAATTTTACCGTTCCTTAGTAATGGACCCGAATAAAAGGAACTACTGCGTTAAAAATCACCGATAACGTTTTTAACGTTACACTTGAAACATACCGACACGTTTCGCTACCAATTACAGAATTATTATGCAAATTGTTTTGAAGTTAACAAGTTTGCGCGAAACCGGCTTTGTTTCGCGAAATTTATCATCGCAGGGCCCAATTTACTGGCACTTGCGCCTGCGCAGGCCATTAGAGCATTCCCGGGCCTATCCGATTACGGACGATGAAAATAAACCGAACGAAGATATCCTGTCAAGATTTCCTGAAAGTCTGATATTTCTTTTTTCCTATGGTACACGCAGCCTGTGATATATGCCCATGGGTATGATGTTTTAAACCATATATTTAAAATAAAGCAGAAGGGTCTCAATGCGCTGTAATTTTCAAAATAAATTAAAACTGTACCATTTGAACATTCATATGGTAGGTAAAATGCCTCGGAGAAGGTATCGACCGTCCTTCCGTTTTCTGGAAAAAGGCACGCTCTTTTAAATTTTCTGTTAAGGTCTAATAAATATCCGTGAAAAACTCTACTCTATTTACTGTGGCGTTAGTAGAAAAAAAAATGCTAGACGTCTTTTTTTAATTTGACATGTTATTTTCTCACAAATTTTCAACAAAGTTCTACAACATCTTGCACAAAATTACGGTTCATTATCACTTTGTAGCCGCTATCAAGTATCGGAACACTCGCGCTAACATAATACTGTAGTTTGCATATAAAATGGAATTTATATAACCTTTATGGTTATTATCGGCCCATTGACTACTTTTACTGGAATTAGGGAGGTATTATGTAGGCCGTAAGTTTGTAATCACTATGGTTTGTCCATTTTGAATGGAGCATGTTAGTAAACAAAATACGACACAAATAACAAAATCTCACTTGCTTGGCGTCGAGTTTCAGATATAATTGTAAGCAATTTTTATTGAAGGGAGGATCTAAAATCGACAAGTAATGTAAATTACGTATAAAAGGACGCGCCAACAAAGTAAATTTTAGGTTAAGTATGGGCGGTTTGTTTACGTTTATGCCTCATTCAAAATGGACACGGTATAGGTTGATTATTAGTATAGGCAATTTTGGCAACTGTTTTTGAGATGAAGTGAGGTTACGATCAACCTTTTCTTTGAAATATTGGATGTGATTGGCAAAAGACCGCTTTAAATCTTTGCCTCTCTCTCCCAATAAGGTTTGCTGGAAGAGAACTTTTATAAGCTCGCCTTTGCCATTCTTTTCTTTTGAATGTTTTACCATACCTTTTGTTTTATTTTGTGCCATAAAGAATTAATAATTAAGAAGAACATAGAGGTAAACCATAGATGATTAAAGTTTTTAGTTCAGAAAAAGAAGTATTATAGCAAGTAATACAGGTAATTTAAATGTAAATAAAAGGAATAATTAGATCTTAGCAAATACATAAAAACATAATTATTCATTGAAAGACTGTTTTTGCCAAAATCATAATGGGACATGATTAAAATGGGCTGGACAAGAAGTCCATGATAACACCTTCATGCACCCTGCGTTCTTTGGAACGCAGGGTGCATGAAGGTGTTATCATGGACTACTTACCTCTATGTTCTTCTTTTTGAAAGATCGTGGATGCGTAAACCTCAGGATAAGAAAAGGCTGAACAAAAACCGCCGGCTCTTCTGGGATTAATGATGATGAAATTATGTAAAGTTGTTAGGTAATTTAAAAAGCTTTCCTCTAATCAATCCCAACCTTGAACAGTATTTTATTTGGCCTTGGCCTTAGTGTTATCCAAACAGTTTTCAGCAGACCGGCGCGGTGAGTCAAAGTTTATTCTGAAACTAAAGTTTACCTACGTACGATACCTATCACTAGTAAGTTTATTATACTCTCTACTCCTGTTTTGCAACAGTTACGTTATTGCATCGCCTCAGTGGTCAACTGCTTCGGTGCTGTCTTAAAATTTGCACCACACCCAACTCTTTTCGCGGGTGTTGTAAGAGGTGACAAAGGGATATCCGCCGGGGGGAGGGCAGTAGCGCTCTCGGCGGAAGAATTCTACCACTAAACTGCGATCCCAAACCCGCATGCCTAGTGGGGATTGTGCGCACATCCCTCATAAGATAAAAGCCAAAGGCGCTTATCAAGAGGTGGCCTGAATACAACAATGTGCTAATATAGGCTGTTAAAGTGGAGGTTGTCCACTGTATAGGGTCTGTCAATTGATATTTTGAGCCAGTCTAGAAGATGAGTCAGAGTCAGAGTCAAATCGTTCATTTCTTTAGACTTACAAAATAAGCACTTAGACAAGTAAATTTTTTACTAGATAAACAGCTTGATAAATAGTATGATCGATAGGATGATTATGATGAATTTTAATCCCATTGAAGTAATTATTTGATTTCTGTAAATTATCCATAGTTTGAAGGCTTACTATAATAACAGGGCTACTATAATAACAAACACTAAAGCTTAACCTTCCTCAAATGTAGTTTCCTTATTAATCGATCGGTTTTGTTAATACTGAAATACCCTGGGCAGGCCCTGGTAAATGTACCTTACGCAATCCTTGCAATATTCATCGTTCATTGTATTACAATAATTGCCACATAAATATGTATGAATTGAACTTGGAAGACCATACTGCAACTTTCAAACCGTCAAGTTTTTGTCGCACACCCATTAAAAATGCATGAACCAGCGTGAGCTTAAAAAGAAAATCGACAAGGCCGCAGTCCCGCCTTAATTTTTGGGTGATTGCTTGATGTTGCCATGTGAGATTGTTTTTTTTCTGAAATGTATTCAGACTCTCAATTCTATTCTCTGCAATTTTTTCAAATAATTATTTAACTGTATACCATATTTTCAACAAGATAGGTATTGCTATTGACTGCCCCTGAGCATTGTTAATTACAATAATACATAGTTTTTTTCAAAAAGGCTTTATTTAACATCCATACATCTCTTTTTAAAGTAAATTATAATATTTATTATTGTATTTACTAGGTATTTTAGATAGGAGGCGGGTAGCAGCGCCGTCTGCCATCAATTCTGTCACCATACTGCGATCCCCAACCCGCATGCTCAGCGTGGGCATTTCCCCCCATGAGATAACAGCCAATAAAGGCGCTTATCAGGGGAGGCCTGCGTCCAGCAGTGGACCAATATAGGCTGTTGAGGTGAGGTGAGGTGATTTTAGTTATTCTGTATTATCACTACATTGTTTTGCCTTTCTGCATAGGCCTCTCCCAGATTCTTTATTGCATTCGGTCATGAGTTCTCTACCTCCAATTTGTGCCCGCTTGGATGGATTTGATGTCATCATCCTTCCGTAGAAATAGGAAGGTTTGTTATTACGATCTTTTAAATTATTGGTCAAGATATGAAAATCTTGATACGAAAAGGTGTTTTTAAATGGCCGCGTCAGTCTGAGAGACCTTTTAATCCGTTTCAGAAATTCATTAGCCATGAATCCGTTTCACGATTGGAATTTGAAACGTGTGATAAATGTGGACTGATGATGGTAAAAGGAAGATGTAGTAAGTATCAAAAAGTAATTTACAAACTTTTAAAATAGTCAGGGTTTCTAACACTAAAATCACTGTGGTTTTATTTATATTTTTTGGTGTTGTTGTGTCGTGGAAAGCCACAAATATACGTAAGTGATTTTAGTATATTTGTAGGTTAAGAAGGTTTATACAGGTAGATTTTAGTGTAACCAAGCTTTGACGATTATGGCTATCGTTATGGCTTCGATATTCAAAAGCCCTTAGATGGCAACACAAAGGGCTCGTAAAAACCTATAATCATTTTCAAACCCCCATTGAAATCCATTTCAATGCATTGCTAGCTGATTGGCTGCACCACTGCGATATGCGTGGGTACAAAAAACAAGTCAAGTGGGAGTTAGACTTGCGCACATATGGTTCCGTCCTTAGGTATGACATTATCGACGACTAAATTCCTAGTAGACCACTCACTCCGTAATAACTTATTCATATACCTAGACTTTACTTTTGTTAAAACTTTTAAATCCATCATGGTTATTAATACTAAAGTTATTCTATGATCATGGCGCATGAAACTGTGCCGAAATATTGGAATGCTCAAAACTTAAATCATGCTAAATATCTCGTTGTAAATAACTTTAGTATTTACTTTTATTTTATCTAAAAGGCCGTAGTAATAGTAACTCTTAGAATTTGAATCGCTTATAGTCTTCGTAGCTGTGTCTTTCGAAAGCATATTACTATTAATTATATTAATTATGTATTGTGTAGATAGGGTACTTAAAAAGTATTGCAATTTTAAAAGTGTGATACATAGCTTTGCATGCCAGTAATCAGAGGGCCTAGACAATGTGACAATCAATCGAAAGCGATAGTAGAAAACTCCAGAAATGTATGGGTTTGATATATGCCTTAGATATGCCACGTGATCTGTTTCGAATTTTTCCCTACGAATCTGTCAATTGTTTTCGATTCGCTTCATAGCGAATGCCGGTTGGCTACGCCCTCTGATCAGTGACGTTACAGCGATAGAGGCCTATGTCAAACGACAGACGCACCTACGCACAACGCAGTCTTAGTAACAGGGTTCCGTTATCACATTTTGGGTACAGAACTCTAAAAAGTGCACGGACTACTTCCCGGAGCGTTCACACGGGGCAAGTGATAACTCGCCTTCTCCGAAGCCATTGGATGCAAGTAGTACTTCCTTCAGCATCGCTTTGATCCCTGGTGCGCACTAAACGCATTAAATATCAGCTAAACGTCCGCGTAAATATATGATCTTAGGACGAAAATAGGATTATATGTTGATCTGTTCTAACCTAAACTAAATAGAGTACATCATGCTGATCGTTTCTGGGAAGTGTAGACGCAAAGCTGCAATTTAATGTTCTCATCTCCTAGATTATGCGTGTAAACGGGTTAACTACGAACCGTTTTTGTGTTGGAAAAACACCAACGTTTCTGCTAGTGTCACCCTCGGTAGGTAAGTGACGATGTATCACGACACGAATGGTTAGAAGGTTTAGAATCTTGATTTATGCGCTAGACAAATAAATGGTAGGTACTTTTCTACACCATTCCTCCACCACCACTAGAAAAGGTTTGCTCGCACTATTATTTTAATATTATTGTGTGGCCACCCAAAACTTTCATTGGCTCAGTTGACCAAAAAACAATAGCTATAATATAGCATAGCTATAATATAGCATATATTATATGCAACAAGTTCGGAAAGTAGGTGATTTCCGACGAGTAGCACATTATTCACGAGCGAGCGCAGCAAGCGAGTATATAAGCAGACACGAATATGAAATCGTTTTCACGCAAGTGCAAGCATACAATGTTTTAATAAGCATTGTGCGAGTAAATAAAAAACTAGGGACACGTAACCTAAATAAAACTAATTGTGACTGACGAGAAATTTGACAAGAGGCGGGATTTTTTTCTTAAACACATGCACGCTTTACGTACGTACTTACTACTGCGCATGGGCTGAAACCGCCATGTCGTATCGCAAAGAGGCTCAAGAACTTTTCTCACGTAGTGAATACTCTTTGTTAAGGGCTGACAGTGAAGTTGAAAAGTAAAGAGCACTAGCGGAAAAGTGGCACTTTCCACACGATTTAGCTACTTGGAAAACGTAATTTTTAAGCACATGCATTGTAATACCTATAATACCTGTAATACCTATCCTGCCATTTATATTTGTGATTTTGAATACAAAGAACTAGCCTAGATGTTTATTTTACGCTTGACTCTCAGACACGCAAACTTTGAAGTAAACAGTATGGCTGTTCACTCTTAGCATACAGTACAGCAGCTTTTGTCAGTTTTAATCAGCGTCAGAAAACAATCTTTTGATTGCTGTTGGATTGTCATCTGAAAGCTGTAGCAAACCAACTCCCGTTGCCTTCCAAAAATGCACCCTGAGTGATTCAGTCTCAAAAACGTAGGTAAAACAACTAGACGTAGAATTCCAGAGATAGGAGTAACCAGTTGTAATTACAGAGTAGCGAAAACAGATAACCGCGAACAATAAAACATGCTAATTTATGTTTATTCTAACAGCTGCCTGTCATTCGCAGATTTATTGACTGGTATTTGTAGGTATTTGGCCGAGAATGCCTGTTCTCGCCAGATTAGGAACTCATTATATCTAGAGAGATACTGTAAAGCCCGATTAGGGTAATGTTTGCGTTTATTTTCAAAGTGTTTGGACCTGTGGCTTATCTTTGGGTATTGGCGTAGCGCTGATTTACGTGAATGCTTAGTACCTAATGGTTCCGGTTTTCCTCCTTGAAGAAATGTTCTCGGGGTTACCCTCTATTGTTTAGCAGTAGAATAAGAAACAACTATAAAGGGGATTTGAATACTTTTTTACATTAGCGGCCAGTTTCCCTACAAATGTAGATTTTCCAAGAGGGAAAACTGAAAACCCCGATCATTTTTTAACGCATTCAGGTGACCCGCAGCTGGGGCCACCGCTACACAGGGCCGCAGTAGGACATCTGCGTCTTGGCCATGGAAGTGTTAGTTTATTATGACAGATTTACAAAACGAAAACCAACTGGTTTGGTTGTCAAGCTAGGTTTATATCTACTAAGCTCGGGGATCCCGTGAGTACCACAAATTTCAACAAACAGTAGATAACAGTAGAGAATAACACAAATTTCAACATTTTCTCTGGTTTCATAAATATGAAAACACGAAGAAGAAAAAAACATATTACGTTAAAAATAAAACCATGCAAGTGCACTGTTTTGCACATAATTTGGTCGAGATCTCAGGAGGAACCCTGCGGTCTATTGAAATGACATATGATTTAATTCTTTAGTTTTTTAATATATAATTACTTATTATCTGGTTCCTTGAATCAGTTCCTTCATAAGTTGTGTAGTTTTCATGTAAATAAACAAAAACTTGATTCCAGCACTTACAATCCAAAAACGTATGATCTGTTCCCGCTCCTATGAACGCAAAACATCCTATCCACAAAATTTTGCGAAATTGGGCAGTCTCATTCCCTTTTCTTTCTATTGAATGAATAATACCTACAAGCAACCGAGTAAAGCAAAAAACTAGAAAAAAGTTGGCGAGGAAGTGAGTATGTTATGAAGTTCCGATAGTTTTGTCGCTCGGCTATAAGATTTAATAATATATAAGTGCATCTTTTTTGTTTTTACGGAAGTATATCTATTGTACGTTTCTTTAGCGAGAAAATAGTCGATAGTTAGTCGCTTACTCGCCGACGAGGCGGCGGGACAACTACCTGAGACGATCTAAACGTCATTCGTATTGAATGACCTATTATGTTACAGTGTTGCATAACTTCATTCATGAGCCTCAAGGTTATCAACCTTATCAGTGGGTCTAGAATAGCGCACATTTTCCTCATTAGCAGAGTTTATATAATAACCTGTTGGTTTATAAACTCTTGCGCTCGTAATGTTGTTTTGCTTTTATCTACCTGCGATACTTATTGAACTAAGGAAGCCGTGGGCGTCGTCGTCGTGCCGTAGGAATCGTCCCTTCAAATTCAGCCCGTTGATGTTATAACAGGCAAAACTAAATCCCCCAGATTGCATTAGCTCCCTTTGGAGTCTAGACTCTTGGTCTGTCGGGTACCGAGTAACGAGGCTCTCTAGGTTTTACAAAAAATATCAGAGTGTCTGGTTGAAGCGACGCGTGACCCAAGAGCTGGTTAGTATCTGGTGCAGCGCATCAGCATTGCCATACAGCAACGGAGCAATGCAGCCAGCGCGTCTTGGAGAAACTTCCGACTGGTATTGACATTCATCAGTTCAGCTATCTGTGTTTTGTTTTCAAGAGTCTAAAGTTAGCTCGATTATTTCACTGTAAACCCTAGTTCTAATTTGTTTCAATGATTTGATTATAAATTTCTTTACTACATAAAATATTTTATAGTTTTGGCGCAAATCTCTTCAATAAAACTCTTATCCTAGTTTTAGCCTCGGCATCAATTTGAATCCTTAAATTTTAAATCGGGGTTAGGTATGTACTTGGCATAGATTTTATAGTGCTCTAAAAACCTGAGTGATCCTTTCTGCGAATAGAAAGATGAGCCCGACAGCTTTTAACTGTGGCCTATTTTAATAAAATGGGCCAACCACTTTATGTTCCTTTTAAGATAGGAAGTTCGTCATAGGGGAAATTTATAGTCCTATCTAGCTTCTGCCCGCGCCTTTGGATACCTCATTTTTTCCTAAATTAAAATATTCCTTATATATTTTTATTGGATAAGATGAAGAGAATCCATGTGCCTGAATTAGGTAAAAATCTGTTTGTCAGGCAAAGAAAAGGCAAGTTATTTTAAATTTTATAATATTTCAAATCGATTCAAACCTTAGTTTTGGCATGTAGAGTAGATGTAACAAATAGCCATCTACCTAGCTTCTATTCAAACAGGTCTATAATCTCAGCCAGTAATATAAAAAAAAACTATTTATTCTTGACTCGACTCTTTGTTTGTTATATATTTTAACCCTAATTTTAGACGTAGTCCTAGTACGTAATCTTATATTTTTTATGTGATACGATAATGAATGTGCCTGAATTAAGTAAAAACCTGTTTTTCAGTCAAAGAAAAGGCAAGTTATTTTATAATTGCATGTTTTAACATTATTTCAGACTCGATCTGTCGTGCATGTAGAGAAGAAGTAAATAATATCCATCATTATTCAGGTCAAAAAGCTCGGAGAGTAGTATCAAAAATAAAAATAAAATATTCTAACAAAAGACATGGATCAGAGAGCTCATGTATGAGATGTATGACTTTAATGTTTTGCGAAAAATAGCGCGGAAATAGCTCCCACAATTTATTAGATCCAGTAAGTAGTGCGTACGGGAATTAGGCGCCTAGCCAACAGCATGTAGAGTTAACGTCTTGATCTACTAATGGTACTTGTAGGTACTTACGTAATGGAACTCATCGTCCACTGCTGGGCATGACTACCCAAACAAGGGGGGTTTTGCGATAATAGTCCAGTTAATAAGGGATTGTGGATGGAAAGGTCGAACGCTGAAAGCTTTCTTTCAAACTTTCTGCTTGCGTGCCATTCAATCACGATTCGACGGACGAGTCTATATCTAGACAATGATTGGGAATAGATAAAAAAGGGTCATATGGAATCAAAATTGTCCAAAATTTTATCACCTTTTATTATATATTATAAAAGTTTCCTAAGATGCAGTTTAGACCTTCTTTGTCCCCTATTCTTACGGCTCACCTCACTGAAGTACAAGTAGGTACTACTTTTAGGATGTCCATTATGGTATAGATAGATCGATGTAGTCCATACCTACTTGTTTAACGTAGTAAGCATAAGCATATATATAATGAATTTATGAACAATAAATAATAATAACAGAATATAACAATTAAAACTAGTATTTACAGTTAGTATAACTATTTATAAAAATCGGTATAAGCTTTCGTTAACTAATGTATTTTATTGGATTTATTATTTTAGTAACTAGCTCAAACCATGTTCAAAAACTACTTTTTATCAAGCTGTTTATATAACGTACAAATTTGACTTGTTTGAGTGCTTTTTTGGTGAGTCTAAAGAAATAAACGATTTGACTCAAAAAAAGTTTCCAAGTCCAACTTTCTGCTTTGGTATTTTCCACCCAACACCTTCATTTGAACGCTTATTGACTGGACTATCAACTGTTAAACACAATGCTTAGCAAGTGGATTGCTGATATCAATAGAGTGCTACGAGAAAGATACACAGATAAAAGCAGTTTCTCGGGTATGATCCTTTTGTTGCCTCTTACAACATCCACGGGCTATTGGAGGGGTTAATTATTACGTCACAGCGAACTTCTAGGTACCTACAAGTAGTGTACTTCTAGTTAGGTACCCAATTACGTTACCCTATTGTCAATTTTGAGGACAGGCATCAAGTCATGGCTATTTCTGTTCATGGTCTATTCCATCAATTTTAATATTCACGATCGGGTCACGGAACAAAGAACGCGATGACAATTCTCATTTGCTTTACTCGTCATAGCTAATCTAAACTATGGTCTTTTCAAATAATAAGTGCGTACATACAATATTTGAATAGACGGCTTATAGTTATTAAAAACGATTAATATTATTAATTTGTTATGGTAAGAATTCAGCAGAAAATCATAAGTGTAACCTATCTACTACTTACTGTTGATTTTATACCGACTTCAAAAAAAGGAGGAAGTTCTTCGGCTGCTGCTGATGCTTTTCGATTTCTCCGGTTAGGTTATGGAAATTACTTCGCTATTCGATAGAAAATTATCCTGAAGTGATCCCATAATGAAAGTGTGGATGGATAATGGAAGTGTTTGATAGCCATAGTATTAGTAATGGTTTGTATATTTTTGTTGTAATTTTATTATTATAATTTTTAATAATAAGTGTATTATGTATTTATTTTATATTTCATTGTCGCATTTATGCTATACTTTAATGGCAATGTAAATAATTATGTAATTAAATAAATGAATAATATTATTCGCGCGGGATTAGTTTTGCCCTGCAAAACGTGTAATATTAATGAATAAGTCGGTTTTAAATTTTTATATGATTATTATTATCATATTATTTTTGTTATTTTAGAAAATAACAAAGAGTTCTAGCAAAACAATTGTCCATTTCCAAGAATTCCACAAAATACACTGTATACTTACAGACAGGAGTAGATATCTAGATATAGCATCACAAGAAACAGTGGGAGATTTACTAAGATTTATGTGCATAGTCTAAAGAACGTCTGAAGGCCAGGAAATCGCTACTTTATGTCGTCTACAAAATTGAACAAGCTTTTGTAAAAGTACTTCGGTCTGAGATACCCGGAAGACGCCTGGTTTACTCAGGAGAGGAAATATTTACTAACAAGAAGGTTGACATGAAGGTGGTGTCAATACAATTATATTTGTTGATATTTCTCTCGAAAAGCTTTCTTATAATTTACATAAAAAAATAAAGACCACAGTAGTTTGACGAATTCATTACGAATGTAAGGTTAACTACGCTAGAGATGAAACGTTGGTGTTCTTCCAACACAAATTAGGTTCGTAGCTAACCCGTTTACATCCGTAAGGATAAGCAATATTGTTCAGGATATTTTCTGACTGCGGTGTGCTTTGTATCTCGAGGTAACGAAGGGTCAGCGTAGGTATTTTACCCGTTATGAAGTCAAAACAAAAATTATCAACTTGAAACTTGGAAAAATTGTGGTTTCATAGTTCTTTACACTTATTTTTAATTTCTAGAGGTTGATGGAGTCAAGGTGACACGCACAATAAAAATTAAGCCCAAATTAAATCGAGTCAGCCTAACGACAATGATAGCATCGCTATTAGGCATGGTGTCTATAATGGTGATTGATTAGGTACCTAAACAACTACCCAGTTTTTTTGCGATCTTTGAATTCGACTACGTGGGTGTCTAATAAAGTAGGTACCTCACAACATAGAGTTTATTTAACTACGTCAGAAAAACGTATAAAAAGAATATGCTATTGAAAGTTGTATTAAAAATAATTTAGTAAGTAGGTTCCTAAATTAGGTCAGTGAAATTGACGTTGTTGCATGAGTGTTGCATACTTTGCATAGGTTTTCCATGATAATGTGACGGTTTGCAAAGATAACGCAGCAGATGTGGCCCGAAACAGATAGTAAAGCCAAGTTCAAATATTGGAGAAGGTCGCCTCGATTCACGATAGGCAAAAACTACAGTCGACTCAGTCCGTTGAGTCGAGCGCACGCGTGAATACGTTACCGACAGTTTTATCACCAAAACGAGAACTTGATAAAAGGTGGCGCCTACGAATGGCAAGGCCTGGGTTATCAGTAAGACACAAAACTCGTTGAACACTCGTAATAATACAAAGTTGTCGATCAATGCTCCCTTTATTCAAAAGCGTGAGGTTCAGGGCCTTTGAATTTCAAAGGCCCTGAACCTCACGCATATCAGCTCTCGGATTTATCTCGCTAAATAGTAGAACTTTTATCTGATGCTGTTACGAGATTGCACAATGGTTCGCCTTTTTTCAGGAGATAGGGCTGATGGATGGAGGCGGCTCAGGATTGCTATTCGTAGAGTCGTTTGGGGGTGCCCAATGCTCTGCAGCAGGAATTACAACAGAACTGTATTATTGACATTAAGTCTGTATTTTATCATCTCATCTCATCATCATCTCGTGTTGATGATGAGATGAGCCTTTTATCTACGTCAAAAGTCTAGACATTATTGTGATATTATATTGTATTGTTACCTTTATGGCCTCACATTATCCGTTCATTGTTTCATGAGCGGTGTATTAGGCCTGTTTTATTCAAATTGCTAGTATAATGTTAGAGGATTACGTACGGTTACGCAATGAGCCGTGTCTTAGTAGGTACATACATACATACTTACCTATTTTAGGTATCATCTGTATCATGTACATTATACAGGTCAATAGTGGCATGTACAATTATCAGTCTTGTTGTATTTTATGAAACGGAAACAGGAGATAAAACCTAATCATCTTTCTTGTTAATTTGATTCTTTTTAAGTATTATTATAAGCCGAAATTGTTGAAACAGTTCACGTAGAACTGAGAAATTGTTGTCAAATCAATGAATTTAGTTTCAAACGTGACTTCTTGAACTTGTTTAGGTATTACAGATATGGAGTAATTGGTACTCTCAACATAATTGGATAGAGATTATTATCAAAAATATAAATTTATTTCCGTCGATTTAAACATTTAAATTGCCTTTAATCTCATCACCTATGACCGGTTAAGCGTGAGTCACTCATTAGCCTAGCAACAATTAACTATAAGCGATTTGTGTCACAGAAGTGGCAAAAGTTAATAAAGATTAATTGTGTCTTTAGATTATGAAGACGTCCTATTACTTGTCTTAATCTAGATCAGAACAATTGAGTATGTACATTTTAAATCGAAAGACAGACAAAGGAAATCATAGTCTACCCACAACGCGTCTAGAAGACGAAGAGCCGCCGAGTGGATCAAAATTCAACCTCAACAGCCAGTATTGGTTCACTGTTGGACGCAGGGCTCCCCCTGATAAGCGCCTTACTGGCGTTTATCTAATGGGGGTACTGCCCCTAATCCCCACGCTGGGTAGGGTTTGGGATCGTAGTACGGTGGTAGAATTGTTCTACAGGGGGCGCTGCTATCCGCCCCTGGTGGAAGCCGGGGGCGGGCAGCAGTCGCCCCTTACGACACCCACGGGAAGAGTCGACCAAAAACCGACCCTGTCGGAAGCGGGGTCGAAGAATTCCCTCCTTCCGCCCGCAGAGGGCCCGAGAGGTAAAGTCGTAACCTCCATGCCCTCGTAGCATCTGGCAACAGCCCAAGCCGAGGCTCGCACCTAAGTGGTGGCCCTTGTGCGTGTCGCCCCAACCTAAATTTTACCGGCGAGGCGCCCTCAAACCAGCCAGCCAAAAGTCCGGTAACGCTGTCATGGCTGCGGTCAACAGCATTTTAGTCCATTCGAGGAAAAAAAATAACTCACCGTAGATCCAGTCTAAGATCCCGTCCATCCACGGTGAGGTTGTAATGCAGAGAATGCGGCAGGTCTTGTTCCACATGATGCAGGTCCCGCCTGGCCCTCGCGTGGCCGTGCGCATGCGCATGTTCCACGGTGTGGGAGACCAGGGAACCCTCGGCCGTCACCTTGACCGGGTGCGTCACTTTCACCTGCGAGGGGTCCAGGTGTTTGTGGGAGTAGATACCTGGGAAGATCGGAAACTTTAATAAATAAATCTAAAGAACATTTGAACACACTTACAAATACACATGACTACTTAGTTATTACTTAGTTGCCTTTAGTAAGGGCATTCTGAAAGTTATAATACAGATTCAAGGGGCATACCCGAGCGATTTTATCATATATTATTATACGTTTAACATCGGAAGTTTAAAAAATCGATCGTACAGTTTGTGGTACCTATCTATTTTAAGCTATTTTTTAATACGTCTGTAATAGTTTTATCTTATTTATTTTAGGAAGAGAAGCGAAAATAGAGTTTGATGACAAAAAAGCGCAACTTCGTATCTCTGCCTAAGCTTTACAAAATGAAACTATTACAGAGGCATTAATAAATAACTTATAATAGATACCACTACTACACTAGGTCTTGATTTACTTTGCATGTTCTTTTTGGATTTTCCTAATCAGATTTTCTTAAAAAAAACTAATACAAATTTTACGCGGGCATCCTTGTCGAACGATAAACAGAAGAACAAGAGATTGCAATGGGGTAGTCGGGTGATGAAATCTCACACATAACTTTAAAGACGATCGAAAAGCGAACTTATCGCTATAACCATTTTCTCCCAGTTCACCTAGGGCCTTCGAGCCTGCTACACAAGATTTGGGGTAGCCCCATTCTTTTTCTAACTATGAATTGACTGAACAAACAGAATCATTGTACAATTTACACAAATTTACCCAGCTATAAAAATAAACATCTATTATACCACAATTCCTTATCAGTTATCTCACATCTGGCGTTATGTACTCTCGCTATAAAACCGTAAGAAGGTAGGTTACTAGGTACGCGCATAAAAAAAATCAGTTTTTAATGTAACTAGCTCATCGACTCTATGACTTGACTCTATCAATGTAAGTAGGTAGGGACTTACGTAATGCTAATGCACGGGCCTTAAAAAGTTACCAGGTGCCAGCCAGGTGGGATGACGATCTGCGAAAGACTGCTGGCAGATGCTGGATGCGTCAAAATGAAGACAGGGAGTTATGGCGCTCATAAGGGAAGGCCTAGTCCAGCAGTGGACTGGCTGATGATGATGATGATGAGATATAATTATATTACAGGGGGTGCCACGAAACATGTATACTAAGCAGAATGGGGGTGCTGCAGGACCCCGAGGGTATTACATTTTATTCTAAGATTTTTTTGATTAGTTCCTATTAAGTAACGAGTCAGTCATCTCGAAGAGAATTTATTTGACGGTCTAAATTTCATAAGTACAGTCAGCGCAATAAATGCGAAACGGGTTGTTTTTGGAACAAAAATTAAGACTGTTTTAACATTATTATTATTATTATTAATGTTATGAGCATTCAAAGGATTTACATAATTTTTTGTTTAAGTATGTTATATTATGACATGAATGACAAAATAATTTAACTTATTTATATTATTTGATTGTAATTTTATTTTCAAAGATATAATTAGGTGTCGCCTGCGCAGCGCAGTGATGTTTGAGATGAGATACGTATACCGGGACAAATATTTGTACGATCTGCAGATATTTGTTCAGGGCGTTCTGGATGTTTTCTATGTATAATAAAAAATATCTATCTATGTAGTGTATTGTATTATGTATATCAGTTATCTAGTACCCATAACACAAGCTCTGCTTAACTTGGGGCTAGATAATGCGGTGTGAATTGTCCTACATTATTTATTTATTTATTTATTTATAACCTATCTATCAACCCGTTTATCAGTTGACGATCGCGTCGAGAAGGTAAGCTACGAGATGATAATTTATCGACGTTATGTGTGCTTTTTAACCGACTTCAGAAAAGGAGGAGTTCTCAATTCAACTGTTTTTTTTTGTTACGTTTAGTTCAGAACTTTTGACTGGGTGATCCATGATTCTTTTTTATTTGAAAGCTGGTGTTTCCCGTGTCCCATCTAAATTGATCCAGTTCTGCCAGTGGCATCCATGAGAAAATCATAAAATTGAAGTCGGTTTAGGTATAGTTTTTTTTAAACAAACCCAACTATTTGTAGTTCTACCTAACCTCCTAACCTAATATAATTTTTGTATAAACATCGATTGGCTGACGAATGGTAGTCATTCATTGATTGTCGCCTGATTTTTGTTATGTGACTTTTTGCCGAGTTATTGTCTGAGATTTAATTCCAACTAGTTCACAGATAAACACATCTCATTGGCTGAAAACTGTTGCAAGGTGACTGTAGAGTGCCACCAACTTTTCTGTCGAAAAAACCAGAAAAACCAGAACTGAGACTCAAAATTAACTATCTTAAAAACCCTTAACGCAAAGAGAGTCAAGTTGATAGGCGTTTGTACCTCTACACTACACTATTTGTCTTTATGTGACATCGTACCTTCCAAGCAGATGGAGTTTATACATAAATTTATTAGTACTTTAAAAAAATACGTATACATTATTATTTTCTATGAAGTTGACTAAAAAAGATTATTACTTTAGCTACTTCCGATTTTTTAAAGACTTTATCGAGTGTTGTTTTGTATGTCGATGAAAACTATGCTCGGTGCAAAAACCACTCTCATGTCATAATGATTCAAAATAATTTTTATTTTTTATTTAAGTTTTATTTCGTGCATATGAAGCAGAAATTCTTAAAACGTAGGAAAGTATGAACCTGGCAAGAACACAACAATTTTAAGTTTTAATTAAATGCTAGATTGCTACTCTTCGTTAACGACGCTGTAAAGTGAACAGATAAGCGTGTAGCACTAAACTTGCTTGCATTAGATACTTGACGGTGCTTTCCAGGAATCTCGGAAGCCAAATAAACAAAATGTCTGACCTGTAGGAATCGCTGATGGAAGTAAATATGCTCCATGCGCGTGGAGCACTGATGATGCAAGTATCGTACGACTGTTCTGCGATCGTCTATTTTTGGATAGATTATTATCTAGGCAGGTAAGCATACCTGTTTTGGATAATTTCATAGAAAATGTTTGGTAAGCAGTCAGTTATGTCATTGTAAGTTTATATGTGACTATAAATTAGGACTATAGGTCATTAAAAATTAATAGGTATAATAATAATAAAAATTATTTCCAACAAGGTTTGACAGAACAGGATACAGAATAGGTCCTTATATCTAATAAGGTTCTACGCTGTTTAAAAGGTAAATATCACACTAACATTATAAATGCGAAAGTTTGTATGGATGGATGTTTGTTACCTCTTCCCGCCAAAACTACCGAACGGATCGGGCAAAAATTTTCCATACAGGTAATCCTAATACTGGAATCAAACATAGGCTGCTTTTTATACCATATATCAGTTCCCGTGGGATATAAATCACCTTTAAACTTTACCATAGAATAAACGCGTGCGAAGCCGCGGGGCGCAGCTTTTAAATCATAAATTGTCATGGTTTCGAAGTAGGCCTGATATAGAATTTTTTTTTTCAGGAAGCTTAGTGTAGTTTATTTTATTAAACTACAACTATTTTAATAATAACCTACCGATTGGTATATAAGAAATAGCGTACGTCGACCACATTAATGCCAATCTGGGTACGTCTTCGAAAAAATAACACTTATTAAACTTTCGCGATTTGTTAACATTATTTAATTAAATAACGAAAAAATAACATTTTCAAAGCTGTTAAAAAATATGCTACTGCTTGGCTAAGCCAAGATATACATAGATACATCATGAAAAAACGTAGTGAAAAAATGCTACGTCTATGGATACATCGGTACATTATTCATTTATTAAAGGAATACCAGCAGCAGATACAAAATATTATGAAAATAGAAACAGAAAGTTCAGAAGTTTTCACGACTAATTGAACAGTAGATACATAAAAAGTGTGGACACGAAAAAACAGTAAGGTACAGTAAACAGATACCATTATGAATGTAAGCGGGTTAACTACGAACCTTGTTGGAATTCGTCAAACTTCGAAAGTTTCTTTAGTTAAAATATTAACAGATAACCTACAAGATTACAATGAAGACCTAAGATGAAGAGGCTTATCATTAATGAAGCCTACTTGCCCAAAAAGACCTAGCAACCGCCTAGCTCATTAAACTCGCCGTCTCATAATAATAATTTATTCTGAACTTAATCAGAATACAAATTCAAAGAACAATGGAACATAACTCGTAGCTGCAATCATGACGGGCGGGTGTCCAAAACTACATTTTAGGTAGGAGATTAGTTTGGGCGGACAAGGGTCAATGTCGGGCCCTGTACCGCACTAAAGGACTACCTCTATGAGCCGTGCAGCGCTACTTTATTAAAACCGGACAATTTAGTTGTTTGTGTAAACAGAAGGAAACAAACGACTCTCACTTAGCTTTTGCAGACATTGCAATTAAAAACGGTGTAAATAAGAAAGATTTTCCTAATTTTGTCTCTTGTGTTTGTCCGTAATTGTGTTTTAAGGTTTTTGTTATTATAGTGCGTAAGCCCTCTTTCTGGGATAATATATGATTTATTGTTATTGATGCTGTTATGTTATTATATGACGATGAATAAACTATTTAATCGCTTCGCATCAAAAATATCGATAGAAACGCATACCTTGCTGACGTGTAATGGATGCTGTACCCCCGCGTTAAACAATCTCCTATTATTTGCGAACTGTGCGTCTGTTTTGATTTTTTATCGTGAGTTTATCTAATTTATTATAATGTATATTGATGGAGAACCTTTATTAAATAAATAAATAAATAAACCGCGATATCATTTCAGCGATGATGTCCTTTAACTCGGTGCGACACTCTCGCCTGTGGAGATGATCTCTAAGCCGGTGGCGGCTGATAGGCGCCAGCGCATACGATTAAATCACGTTAATGAGAGTTTAGTTAATAGCGTCACGTTTTATGAATCACTAAGAAAGAAAGAAAAGTTTACTAATCATTACTAATTTAGGATGTTTTAGATTTAGAAGAGATCACCTAATTTTCAAAAACTTTTGTATGAGTTCGTATAATAGAGCCATTTATCATGACCTCTTGAAAAACCCTGTCACTTATGTTTATAACCTCCTCCTTTTTTTGAAGTCGGTTAAAAATCACAAAATAGCAATCCAGACTGAGATGAAAAATATAACACATGAAATAAATATGACCTGTTTAACTTTCTAATCAACTGACGCAGTTTCACCAACTGACGTATATTCAGATTCTTCAATTCCAAACACCACTGTGTCAAGAACAAAACACCCAGATCAGGTGACCTTAACACGTTACACTGTATTTGAAATTCAATCGGGCTGTTAGCAACAGCCACTTCTTCGATTCCCATTTCCTAGTATTCTGCTCTATTTTATTAAATTCCTAGCTTATCAATCATCATATGAACTAATTTCATTTGAAATCTGTGTGCGCTGTCAGCTAAAGTTAGACAAGACACTCGACACTCGGCCACACAAGTTTCACTTGACTCTTTTTCTCGCTCTATATTTGTCGTTCACATGAATGAGTTTTATTATGGCAATATGTTATGAGCTAGATATTAATTTACAAATTTATCCCTTGATTAGGTAGGTAGATATAGTTATCGTCGACTATGGTTGAACAAAGGCGTGTTTAGAAGTTTAGGAGACAAACACTTTTAGAGTTGTTTGTCTTTGAAGAGTTCTGTGCAGTGTTTTTTTGTCTTTGAACACAAAGTTTAGCTTAATATATTTTCTAGATAGTGGTGTCTATTCAGATGTCGTCAAAACGAAATTAAACTTATTTGACAGGGTTAAAAATATCGCCGTTCCTGTCTTAACGATTAAAATAATAAGGATGGCATCATTTATAGTTCTATCAGATTAGTTTAGTCTAGTTTTGGCAATATCTGAATAGACACCACGTATATATTCATCATTTTTGTCGTTTATTCGTAGATTATGTACCTCTGACAACTGTGGTACGATGTATACTAAGGTAGGTAAGGTATGTAGGTATGCCTAATTTGACTAAGTAACTATATTTTTTATCTCAAACAGACACACCACACTGTTCCTACAGGTTGCCACATATTATGTATACTAAGCCAAACAGGGTTTAACTTTAATTTAACTAACTAACAATTTTTAGTTTTTTCTTTTTGCACGCACTCTTGCGTTATTTGACATGATAAAATATTTCACAATAGTTTTTTCGTTGTTTAAGTAAGACCCATTTTCATTATGAATAAATGATTTCTTAAAATAAAATATAATTTTTTCAATAAAAATACAAGAAAACAAAACGTAAAACAGAAGTTGATTCTCTTCTTGATTCTCCTGGGGTACAGAAACACCCCCTTTCAGTACACATGATTTGTGGCACCCTGTATAGGTAAATATTGTGATCCGATCGTTGACCGTCCATCTATTGTTACGCATGTGTTTTTCTACACACTTTTTGCGACGTTTCAATTTAAATTCACTTGTAAAAGATCAATTCGTCAATCCATTGATAACCAGCAATACAACCTGATGTATTTTTTGCGCGGGCACGCGTAGGCTGTAGGCGAACGTTCGGGGTACCCCAGGGGAGCTAATATTACCAACAAGTATAATGCTATATGCAAACCAAGTCCAGTTTATCAAGTCCTTTAGCACGAGATAGAGCGTCAACCTTTCTAGGCCACAAATAAAAAGCTTCAACCAAAAGAAACGTTTAACTGAACGGAGAAGTAATAGCGCAATGAATGAATTTAGAATAAAGTAGAGTAGACAGATGATAGAAGGCTCAAAAGGCTCTGAATTGAGTGAGTATTTTCTGGAAAGACAAATTCACAAAACAAATCATCCATCATGAATGCCATTCCAACCAATAATTATAAAGCAGTTGATTGGATTGTGGAACAAATGAGCTAGGAATTGCCTGCACCGTAGGGCGCCGACTGGTAATTTCGACAGATCTCCATAATCATGTTTAGTCCTTATAGAGACCCCCCGTGGGTATAATAAGTAAACTAATAGAAATAATTATTCGATACAATGCCGGATAGTAACCAGTCTAGTAATTTTCAGTTATTGCCTCTATTTCGAGCTTGCAATCATCGGGCAAGGCAGTTCAAAACGATTACTAATCATACGCGTTAATATCTAAACCAAATTCAGATTCGCTATGTACTCTACCGTGCGTGTATATATGTATGTATGTATCCGTGTGTCAAGTAAAAACATAGTCTTGGTACAAAAATAGTTATACAGAGATAAAAGAGAGTTACATCACCTTCAATGGTAGATAAATAATCAGAGTAAGCAAACTAGAGCATTAATGAGTGATGTGAGACGACACACGGAGGAGCTTAGCAGTTTCCTGCAAAAATATCATACGTAACAATTTGTTCAGTGACTAAGATTTCTACCGACCACCTTGACTTAGTTTTATCTAACTCCTAAAAGGACTTAAATAACGAAATGGAGGATTAGTTACTAATTTTAATCACACAAACACAATAGGACACGATAAAATACAAAAGGTCTTTATAATGCTATTAGTGATGCTGCTTAATCAAGAATAAAAACTCTTAATTTATATGTATAATCATTGCACACTTAGAAAATGTTGAATGGTTAAAGATCTGGAAAATCTATGCCACCTAAGTGAAAAAATCAAAACCTTGTCAGATAAAGATGCTTGTATGTTCCCGCAATATAATTTTAAAAATTAAGTAGGTAAGTACCTAGCTGGTGGCGTGATGATGATACAATATCTATGTATAAGAAAACCTTGCTATATCGCAGAGTAGATACATAATGTACGTATTCTCTCCTGACAGTTCAGACTGTGACGTCAGCACTCACGTCACACAACCAGATTCGCACCTTTCTGCACCCAGATAAGACACAGTGTCAATATTTAACGAGATAACAGAATCAAGATCGTTATACTTTACTTACACTTTCATGTGGTAAATTTATAAAAGTAGGTACTTTTACGATAGCTTATCTAATGTTCACTTTGTAATTGGCGAGCGCCAATTGAGGTTAGGGTAAAATCTCTGAAATCTCTCCAAATCTTCTGTAACGGAGATGTATGGAGCAGATTGATTCAGATGGACTCGTGAGTGTGTCACTCATATTATTTCATTGCTTGTTTGTTCATTTTGTTTCACATTAGTAATAAAAATGGAGATTTACATAAGTTTTTGGAACAGTTTCATGACAATACACTGGTTTTGCTGAAAAACCAACACAAACATTTCGAAATATTTCATAACGTGTAAATAATGCAAAAATTATAATATTCCATCATCATCATACATACTCATTTAATTAGCTGTTAATTTTCTTAATATAATTAGAATAAAAAAAAGAGTGCGTGCAAAAGAACGCGATTAGGAAGTTTTTTTAAACAAATAATATAAAAGAAGGGATCAAAAAAGCGTTATTCACGAGTAGATCCGCTCGGGGTCCAGAATCACCCCCTTTCTGCTTCGTACACATGTTACGTGGCACCTTGTAAAGGCCCTGAGTGCATAATTGTTGTGCAAGTGGCAATAAGCTCTGTTTACGATTGGTCTTTAGGTACTGAATCGATTCAGATTTAGACGGGTCGTCGACCCTACGCAGATGTGGAGTTTATTCCATTAATTCTGCCTCAGATTGCCAGTTCACGCACTTTACGGTTATTGGTTTCATTGCGTTTATAGTTTGGCCTATTTTTGGGATCTCAATGTCTGCAAATAGGTTGTGCTTATGTTATTAGATACCTATGGCTGTTTTGTAAATTGTGAGGTACCTAGATGTTGATAATAATCGTTTAAATTAATAGAAGAGGCTGGTTTGAACTGGCAGACCTTAGATAATTACGTATACTTACTCAAAGATTAAAATGTTGTTGCATAAGCAACTATGACAAAAAAACCCTATACGTATGACGTGAGAAAACTGGTTTTCAGCAGAAACACAAGACTGGGTAATTTTATAGTTTAGCGTAATAACAAGTTGATAATGCGGTAGGTATAACGACCCAATTTTTACATTTAATATTAATGAAGACGTAAAAAACTGATCGACAGGTGTGGTCGAAATAATTATAGTGGACGACTTATCGCCCTTGCGTTACTAAATGTAGAGTAGGTTCTTGAAGTAATAATTTGCAAGATACCTACAGCAGTTTTATATGATTAACTGGGTATCATGAATAAACACCTTATAAAGGAAACGAGCTTGAAAGGACTAATTAGACTTGTCTTACAGCATAATTATCTGCTAGCGATAGTGTAGGGAAACAAGTGTTTAATTATAGTAAATATGTGGTAGGTAGTTATAGTTACCGCTTTTAGTTTCATTTTCTGACTCATTTTTTATATAAAATGATGGAGATTTACAATTGCCGTGCGAGTTTCAATTTTTTTAGTAGAATTGTTCAAAAACGTCGCAGAAGCTTTGTCTTCAATACATTTTATTAGGTAGTTATAATAAATACGCCTAATTATTAAAATCGTTGTAAACTCGGCAAAGTATGACTAATCTAAGTTGATAATTCAAACTAAAGAACTTTATTTCTAAAATAACATTTGACAGACAATTTAAAGCGTCATATATGTGACAGCTAAAAAGACGCACTGGAGATTTGAGAGGGATTCAAAGTTAATTTAGAAATGACCCTTGTCAAGTCATTTTGAGTCTCGTCACTGCATCTTAAATCATAATCTTTGCCAGAAATCGTTTCAGAAAAAGAAAAGGGCAAAAAGCTGCGGAACACGAAAATGAAATAATAAAAATATTGTAATATTGAATGAAGAATACTTACCAGTATGTATTAGGTTTCTTATGCTTTCATGCACCTCCGCTTCTTCGGCATCCATCGGCGAGTTAAAGTTTATCGTCACATGTTTCGCCCCGCACCACGCCACCAAAGTTTGGAATAATAAAATCCTAAACAAAAAACACCGCACATCCATTTTTTTAAACACCCAAATGTCACACACGAACATTTTTAAGCCCGCACTAACGTCTTTCAAGATCACTTTACTATCAAGATGCCGAAAGCTCGACTATTCGACTCTGCGCTTACGACCCTTTATGCTTGTAGTTGGATATCGTTGACGAATACATTATTCGTCGCAGGATCTGGTGTACTGTCATTGTAAACCTGAAAAGAAAAAAAGCCGGTTAAAAAAGTTCGATTAACATTAATCGCATTTATACTCTACTGAACTACAACAAAAACTCGTAGCATGAGGAAGCTTTTTTGTTCACGGTCAAAAACACCATTAGGGAACTGTCACATCAAATCATGTCATTTTACAGCAATTAATTGGTGATTGTTTATAAAAAGTGAAGTGTGCCTTCCAAGGCCGAAGCCGAAATGAATATTCTACATGAATTTGATGGAAATCAACCAGACGATCAATTACCTACTTAGTAGGTAAAAATTTTTTTTTTTACTACTTATAAAATATGCATCTAATTATATACAGCTTAACCTAAATAAACGCATAAAATAATACTGGAATTAACTACGTTAACTTAAAAAAACCGATTAGCTCACCTGACAAATTCAATGTTTAACCGTTTTCTCTTGAAATAAAGAAATAAGACTGATAAAAAACCTCAATCTTTATACCAAATTCTTAACTTTAATACTATAGATTTATGCAGTTATTAAAGGATTAATATATAGGAAATGCTAAACACAAGCGTACGCCGAGAGTAGAAGAGCAACTACCTACACGGCCGCAGAGCCAGGCTCCTATCTCTATCTGAGGACCGATATCTAAGAACGACTGCGTTACATAATTTAGCTCACTACATTACACTATACTACTATCTCGCTCGTACTGTCATCCTCACTATTACTATTATTTGAGATATGACTACTTAAATCCCGAAGATTTGACGGGGATGGAAATGGTGCACGGTTATAATCTTTATTTAGATTCTAACTCTAGTCTAGAAGTACGATATTGCATGCTTTGTTTAAGTTTCTAGGTAAAAAAATATCTAGGTATATGTACCTACTTATTTTTGATCTATCAGCTCATCACACAGCTGAACATGCATCCTCTGAAGGGGATTTTTCAAATTATATTTATTTTCGGGATAAAAAATGACCCCCTTTGGGCTTTCGAGGCAACCTGTACATTGATTATACTTCTGAGATTGAATATTTATCATTTACCTGTGATAGCCTAATCCTATAAAATAAATCCAAAGCTGAGTTATATTTTCAGTTTGTCTATTCTACAGTTTTGCATTTTATACGTAAGCGTGTTCCTATAAATCCTAACTTTAAAAGTGACAACATAATTATCTTGAAACAAGTCTTTACATTGACATAAAACACAATATTATCGTATATCGTATAAATAAAACATAATTTATACGATATACGAAAAAAGTGGCTGTATAGCTATATACGGCCAGCTTATGGCTGACGCTTTCTTCATCGGAATCGCAGACACGAATGATTGACAGTCACTGATATTATTTGCAATTTTAAGCCATAGCGTAAACCTCTCCCTGCAAAAATGCACATATATTACAATGAAACCTCGATTTAAGTAGGCAAAAGACCCGGATTCGCTTGAGCTATGTAAGTAAGTCATTGTGTTAAAGATTCACCTCGATTCACGTCTCTACTCCAATTTGTAGTATTCCGTAGGTAACTGTATGCACTATTTAATTACCAAATAAAATAAAAAATAAATTACTTGCTTTGAACACTATCCTTTGTGGTTTGGCGAATTTTCGCTACAGATCTATTTCCGCGAAGTCGTTTTCCGCGATCGACATTTTAAGATAAATATCGTGGTATTGATAAAGTATTTTTTCAAATCATTCATTATTTTCAATATTCAAGAATTTTACACCTATATTTTATTTTTGTATAGAAGTCTTAGTTGTTAATATTTCACGCGCATAGTCGGTCTATTTTATGCTTATTAGGTCTCAGATATGCATAATGTCAAGATAACAAGGCCGTTTCTAACATATATTTATTTCTTTTATCATTCATTATAAGGTAATTCCACTTTTTGCATAGCAGTGATATGTTTTCCTTATCTTACAAAAAAGATTGTTTAGCTGTCATTATATAAGATGTAGAAAAAAACGACATTCAAAGCTATCAAGATATTAATACTTCCCATAAATGCTGATATGCTAGGTTTTTTACCCGACTGTTAAATAATAAAAAAGGTTTTAGTAACAAACGAAAAAAACCAACTTATAATTAAAATTAGAAGAGACGCCGCTATAGATTAATAAAATTATATCTTCAATACAAAATCATGCTTTCATAAATCCTGATGTTAGAACTATGTTGTGAAAAAAATGCGCTTCAGGTACCTAGGCATTGAATTTTAATTATCCTCAGAAAGTTAAGGTATAGCCACCGATAAAAGTGTTAGTGTTAACATATTGCACTAATTATCTAGATGTGTAATATAACGTCAGCTAAGTTCTAAAACATTTTTTTGAATCGGAATATTCACTAAGCTTATTTTATGGTACGTTAAACCTACCTAACTTAGACCAGAGAATTCAATATAACTATAATTAGACGCAGGTTGTTTTTTATGCCAGTCAGCACTTCTTTAGCTATCTTCTAAAAGTGAATGTCAACAATAGCAGAATGCAACAATGACCCTTTCTTGGAATGTGTTCTAAGAATGAAGAGCCGGGAAGGGCCAACGTGTCGATAAGCCGGCGCCAGCGGCTAAACTTAATTTACTTGTTTTATTTGTTTTTGTTCCCTTTCGTCCGGAATGACGGCCGGTGGCGCCTCACCGGCCAACGGTGTTGCCATCTTGGGAAACTTCCCTTTTATTCATAAATAAATAAATAATGCTGGACAATTCACACAGCATTATCTAGCCCCAAGTTAGTTCAGGGCATTTGAAGTCTTATAAAACTTTTGTTTGTAATATTCGTTTTATAAGTAGAAGTGTTAATTAATATGCATCATTTTATCACACTTACAGATAGTCGGTAAGGTGTAGGTATATTTAGAAACCTTTTTTTTGCTCCATGTTTCTTTTTTACTTTTACTTGTGTCATTCGATTTTACTACCTCATCTATCTACGTAGAATTAAAAATGATTACTTAATTATGCTGGACAATGCACATATTCCCAAAATAAGCAGAGAGAGAGCATAAAAATAACCTATACTGTGTGAATTGTCCAACATATTATTATTATTATTGCTTAGATCTTTCTATCTCTAATATATGAGATTTACAACGGTAATCCTAGAGTTACCATGTGGCAACACTGCCTTTTAGTCGTTGACGTTTTATGGATTTACCTACTGTAATTAGCGTAGCACGGCAATAAGGAGAGCTCTCTTTTTATCTTGCCTCGTTAACGGTTTTAGAGTTCCTCTGATTATCTTGCTGTGCTGTACATACCTACTTAGTTATTTTACAGTGATGTATGATCATCATCGTCATCATTACCATTACCGTAGGTACAGATGCGTTTAAAGATATAATAAACGAGAAATTTTTGAAATATAATTTTCTTCTGATTTTTATGAGACTGATTACGCCCAACAAGGTTCACATTGTGTTAATTACATATTAGATACTAAGGAAAGTATCTATATTGTCATCAATGTTGCATACCTATGAAGCAGGTATTATTTGATGAGAACATTAAATATTGAGTATTGAGACTATTTCCATTTTCTTCCACCTTAAATTTGTGTTTTAAACTTTCCATATGTATACTATTTATTGTCAGAGCAATAATTTACTTTTTTCAATTAATACAATTCTTATTTATCTGTGTAAATAGCGACAACGTGAGGAGCCATAAGTAGCTCACAGCTGTCAAGTTTTACGTCTTGTGACCGCGTTGCCTCGTGCCAAACCACCTGTTTGTTCGCACCTGTACTTATTTGTGCTATTACCGCATACGAATTGCGGACATCTGTGCAAATCGTATGACGGCAACACCATTGATCGCGCGATTCCCGCTAAAGGTTAACTATTGTCAAGTGTTATATTTTTCATCAATTTCTACTCTTATGTAATGAATGTGTTAGCGAGAAAAAGAAAAATATAGGTCTAGCAAGTGACAGTATTTTATTAATTTTTTTTAGTTTAACGAACTTTTGTGAACAAACCCACCACAAAACCCACAATTCACTGATTCCAGAATCCAATTGAGTGAGCGCACTCACTCCGCTATGCAATCTTTGGGTTTAGCAAGTAACAATATTTTACTCTTTTTTTAGTTTAAATTAAAATCTTCACACTTTTCCAAGTGTTGTATTTATTAACATAGAAAATACTCGAAAAAATATTAGCAGATCGTATAATCATTCCAAGCCGGGAATCGAATCCATTATCTCCTGCTTTGCAGGGGGACCTTCGCCCGATGTGGCACAGTCAATTATGATTAGGTTTCGAATGTTAAAACACTATAAATAAATGAGCGAATGGAAAACTAGCATCATACAATAATCTTCATCATCAGTTTGCATAAACACGGTAATCTTTACAACTCTAGTTTCCCGGTACCTCAGCATCATGTTATCAGATTGATAATGATAATGACTGTGTACAGACCTAATCTTAGTGCTGACCCGATTTGTGCCTATCCTAATAATGACCTAGACTCAATCCTCCGAGTTGTTCAAACACTAGGTACCTAGATAATGGAGGTTTAAAAGGCCGGGGAAGGGTGAATTGCCCATACAAACGCAATACCAAAATGATTTCTAATTCAACCATATTTGCAGTATACCATTGTATTATTTGTATTTGAATCGTATTTATCTAGGTCCCGCCGTTGTTTTTTTTTTCAAAATACTTACCTAAAACGAAATATAGACAATCGCATTTTGCACATTTTTATGCCAAAATAGACCAGTTTTCTTCCTATTTGATTCGTATTAAAAACAATAATATCTTACGCGTTCTTAACGGTCGAACATAGCTTATATTGTCTAGTTACAGAATAACAATACTATGTGAAGAATACAAAAAGTTTTCATTCATCATTTTTGGTATTACGGAACACAACCAAATTCATACCATTTTTGAACGGCTACTATTGCTATCGCGCACGCACGGGGCGGGATTACTTCGGTTGTGTGATCGCTCGGACAGGTACGCACGCCACGCACACACGCTAATGCAACGTGTATTTACACGGTGCGCCCGCCGCAGCCGCGCCGCTCAGCCCCGTGTGACGACCGACGTGACGACAACGAACGACGATCTCCGAGGTCGTTGTCGCAGGGACACCTTTTTAGGTACTTACTATGGATGGACGTTAGAATAGAAGGAAGAGTACTTCTTATTTACGATTTTCTAAACTAAATCAAGTGTTGGGTAGGTACATGGTTTCAAAACGAGTTTGTATGAGGGCCTCATTCTATTTTGTGAGGTGGGACAATGTCATGCTTCAATCAAATGTCATGTCATCAATTTCTAACAGTAAGGCGTTTTGTTGGATGAGTAGGTGCATTGTTTTCACTATTCACGAAGACCTCGGCGGGCAAGCGAGGTTCCGCCGGAACGCAACGGGGTCGCAGGTTCGATTTGCGGCTCGGGACAAATTTCTCTATAGATCGGGTGATTTGTGTATTTTATATGTATAATAAAAAAGATATATAGAGTATAGTACAGTAGTAGGTATATAATTAGTTGGATTGGGATAGGAAGGTTAGTTAGGTGGTATAGTACCTACTCAGGTAATTGAGATGTTTTTATGTAGTGTTGGCGTACCTACCTACGTTTAGTTTTTAATAATAATAATACATGTGTTGTGGTTATGACTAAATGCAATGTTTCACATTTACCTACCTAGCTACTAGTTTAGTATTTACTTACCTATGTCGATGTCTATTAGAATTACTATAAGGCGATGGACTTGCTAGTGGTTTCTTTTTCACTTCTTCCGCTAGTGGACAAAAAATTGAAGTGAATTAAAGTCAATTGCACCTTATTTCTTGTTGATAGTAATAACTATTTATCAAGCTGTTTATATAGTAAAAATTTGACTTGTCTAAGTACTTATTTTGTAAGTCTAAAGAAATAAACGATTTGACTTTGACTTTGACTTTGGTAGATAAATTATATTTGTAGATAAGGTGCGTATTATAGTAAATTGTATAAACCTGTGTGTAAGTACCTATACCGTGTCCATTTTGAATGAAGCATAAACGTAAACAAACCGTCCATAGTTAACCTAAAATTCACTTTGTTGGCGCGTCCTTTTATACGTAATCTCCATTACTTGTAGCTTTTAGATCATCCCTTCAATAAATTTTTTTACAATTATATCTGAAACTCGACGCCAAGCAAGTGAGATTATGATATTTGTGTCGTAGTTTGTTTACTAACATGCTTCATTCAAAATGGATAAACCATAGGTAAGGTAGTTGTAAAGGATCTACAATGACATTGTAGTCCGATCACTCATTCATTACATTACCTACTCAAACAAATAAATATTTTTACAAAACACCTAAAAAATACGTTAGTGGCTGTTTTACTGCTTCAATCAAACTTGCACAAATTGTAGGTATGCAGGTACAAGTACAAACATATTTACAACGAATGTTTGTTGTGTTGTCATTCCAACAAAGCAGAACTTTTGTTGTAAGTTTCTATCTAGGTAAAATTTCTGCCTCTTTTTGACGTAAAGAAGTAACAAACATCTATCTATCTATCCAAACTTTGAATTATATTTTAATTTTTTGAAGTATAGGTAGGTAACTGCATACTACTACATAGGCATTTCCTGGTAGATTTCTTGAGATATAAGTACCTACCTACGTACCTACCTATTAGGCCTTGTAGAAAAACTTGGAAAAAAAACGGATAAGCAAACTAGTAGGTAGATACTTCGGGCACGAATGTAGGAATTGTATGTTTTATAAAATCCAGGAGTTTGTTAAAAAAATCTAAGTAAATGTAGGTGTAGGTTATAATAAACATTTTCTGTGACGTCATCCTAGGTACGTACACATAAGGTGAACTTATGGTGCAAATCTTATTTTCGTCACTAATTGCAACCGCTTCGTGGCGAAGGCGGACCTTGCCTGCTTCAGACGCGAGAAGAACCGAGTTCAAATCTCCACGTCGCGTCGCGGCGTTATAATTATTTTTCTTTTCTTGTAACTTATTTGTCTTCGAGTCAACTCGAAAAATAATAACAACTAACAGTCTAAAGGTTTCTTCGTTGTTTCATTAATTTTAGTCATACCGAAGCGACTGAAATCAAAAATGTGTCAGTGTACTTTTTGATATGATTTAACCTTTTCTAAGTGTAGGTACATTTACATTTATTGTATTTATGATAATAAAGCATTTTTGATTTTTGATGTTTTTATGTATG
This sequence comes from Eupithecia tripunctaria, assembly GCA_955876795.1. Lineage (NCBI taxonomy): Eukaryota > Metazoa > Arthropoda > Insecta > Lepidoptera > Geometridae > Eupithecia > Eupithecia tripunctaria. Next base: position 14,116,947 of record OY041615.1, read on the forward strand.
AGATGGGGGACCTACCTTACCTAGGTTTAGGTAATTATACCTCTGTTGTAACTAAATGCAATGTTTCACATTTACCTACCTAGCTACTAGTTTAGTATTTACTTACTTACCCATGTAGGTATCTATTAGAATTACTATAGGATGATAGGTAGGTAGGTTAATTAATTATATTTGTAGATAAAGTGCGTAGTAATAATAAATTGTAAAAACCATGCACCTACTCAGGTACCTGTGTGTAAGTAGGTAAGGTTGAGTTGTAAATGATCTACCTACTATGATATTGTAATGTAATCAGATCACTCATTCATTACACAACAAATAAATATTCTCACAAAACTCCTAAAAAATAAGTATTTTATGCCTGCTTCAATCACACTTGCACAAATCATAGGTAGGTAGTTAGGTAAGTAGGTACAAACAAATTAATGGATATTTATAACGAAAGTTTGTTGTGTTGTAATTCCAGCAAAGCAGAACTTTTGTTGTAAGTTTCTATCTAGGCAAAATTTCTGCCTCTTTTTGACGTAAAGAAGTAATAAACATCTATCTATCTATCTGTCGAAACTTTTCCCCGTGTAGCGGACTGGGCATTGAATGCGTAGGTATATTACTATACATACTAACACCTTCATGGCCCATGACGCAGATGTCCCACCCACCACGTCTCGACCAAGAGATATCCACTGGTGGGCGGCCTGCAGAACAATTCTACCACCGAACTGCGATCAACCCAACCTGCATTCCCAGCGTGGGGATTATGGGCACTACCCCTGAGATAAAAACCAATAAGGCGCTAACCAATAAATACACATCCCTAAAGAAATAGGTAGCTACCGCCTTAAATTGTTATCAGTGGCAGATGTATAGATCTGCCGTCCGATCACTAGAAGGTCGTTAAGTGATAAAACCAAATTTGTGGGTATGAGCCAAAACGTGGGAAATGCTGTCCCTGGAAATTGGGAAGACATACAGATTTCTTTGTTAGACCAAATTATCCATCAACATTTAAGCTACTATTTTATTAAATATTTTGTTTAAAAAGTTAAAAGTTTATTTTTCAATTTAAGATTTTGTGTTTTAGTTGAGCTTACCAGCTTTAAAATGTGACCATCTAAAATGCAAAAAAACGGCTTGCTGAAGCGCAACCGTATTTAAGAGTTGTAACAAACTGTAACTGCGATAATATTTTATAACGAGTAACAGTTACATGCATATTCAAAACTAAATAACGGCTAAGTTACTTACCCGTGTTCTTGAGTAGTAAGTGAATTGAAATGTAACTAACCTCAACTCTGAAAATGGCGTCATCGGACTTTAGTTGTTTATATTGTTGTTCTGAGATGCTAAAATTAAAGTATTTTCGAAACAAAAACATAGTAGTTGGATAAACAATCCAAGCTAACTGTTTTTTAGTGCTGAAAATACTGATCTGAAGTATATTGATATAATTACAAATAAGCAGTTTAGTCTAAATTTTCCTAAAATGAATAAGCTTGTTTAAGAAGGAAATAAGGGTCAATTAAAATAATATAATTTAACAATTTAGTTAAAATTGCCTTCTTACTGTTTACGTCATTATGTAATCAATGTATAAAGAGAAAAGTACAACTATTCTAAAAAAAATCTTTATGATTACCTTATTTATTATGAAAAAGATCTGGGTTAATAATCTTACCACAAAAAATCTACTTAATTACTTTTACATTACTAGCTGCGCCCCACGGCTTCCCACGCGTTTCCTATGGAAATGTTAAAAAGGAGATTTATACCACGTTAACTGACTTATGGGATAAAAAGTAGCCCATGTTTGATTCCAGGATTATAATTATCTGTTTGCAAAATTTCAGCCAGATCCGTCCAGTAGATTTGGCGTGAAGAAGTAACAACCATCCATGCATCTATCCATACAACCATACAAACTTTCGCCTTTATAATATTAGTGTGATGTGATAGTGTGATATTAGTGTGATACTTAAAAGACGTAGTTTACAACAGTTTACAAGAAAAGTGTAAACCTTTATTAACCATTATTATCTATGATATGACTTTATTATCAATTATTCGTTTATATTATTCGTTTTATAACAATTAATTAAAATTGAATTGTTTACTCAGACTAGATTCAATCTACTCTTTCATTTTTAGTTACATTCAGGCATCTCATGCCAGAATTGCATTTTGTGTGGTGCGCTTAGGTATATCTTTTAACGCATTGATAATTGCAAATGTTATTGCCTTCTCTATAACTTTTGGTGCACATTTAAATTCAGGATTCAAAACATCTTTATAATCATCAATCACTCGTACTTCAGTTATCGAGAGCATATCGTGGTTATTTCTCTGGAAACAGACTTGTGTTATGTCTTTCAGGTCTTTTACACTTACAGCCGGTTTCTCGAACGCTAATCACATCCCAAATCAGTTGACAAGGTATAACTTGTCACTTAAATAAAATCAGGTTGCACGAACGCTGATTAAACAAAACAGCAAAATCTCATATAAGTTGTTCAAAAACAAATTACCTAATCAACATTCTCTCTGTAGTTGGTACTTCATGATATAAATCTCTATTGTGCTGGAATGGACGGCTTGTCTCCAGATAATTCTGTTTGTGGTTATTTTCACCACGTCGTAATACTTGCGACCCCCCTTGAGCTGATCAGTCCATCTGCTTAGAGATCTATCGCGATATCGCTTGCCCTCCACGTTGCCAACAATGACCAGCTTTTTGAGGTTCTTGTTGCCGAGCCTTGCAATATGACCGAAGTAGGAGAGTATACGGCGGTGACAAATCGTGGATAGCCTGTCCTTCACTTTCAGTTGCGTAACGATCGACATATTGGTTGGTGCGTTTCGCCGTCCAAAGAATCCTTCTTCTCTCTAGATAAGATGGTCCATGTCTCTACTCCGTATAAGAATATAGGGAAGATCAGAGCACGAACTAAGAGCGCATCTTTGTCTTGCACGAGATACTTCAGTTCTTCCAGATGCCATTAAACCGACTCATTCCGTCCCTTCCCATAACCATGGGCCGTTTGATCTCTGGCACACAGCTACCATCATTGCAGATGTAAGAGCCGAGAAATGAAGTTGTCTACCACTTCGATGCCGCGGCAGCTATGTATTTGGGCCTGAGAGGACTAGAGGAAAAACCTTTTGGAGGCATAGTTTTTATATCCACTCTAGCTAGATTAGAAGCGGGACACACAGTGAAATCCTGAAAGTCGTACAGTTTGCCTTTCCTTTTCATGGCCAGCTCTACCCGATGATAAAATCAATCGTAGCTCATGAAGCTGTGACCAGACTCAAAAAACTGAAGAGTTATTGTTTCGGTTGCTATCAAGTCACTGTTAATCAAATATAATAATTAAATAAAACAATAGCCAGTTCTTATTTTGGGCACAACAGTTATCCATCCAAATATGTAGTTATACTCTTCACCTCGCGGAATTGAATAATGAATATGATAATAACCACACAAGGATTTTTTCATGTGTCGTGAGGGTCACGAACTACGAATACTTTGCTATTAGAACACCCAGACCCAGAAGAAATATTTGCATCAAATATTTCTACCGCTGCGCCGCGGGATCGAACCCGCCACTTTGTTTCTCAGCTGGTTATTCGTTTACTGAGTCACAGTGGTAGTCTAATAATAGGGAATAAATATTAACTTGTAATATTATTTTTAACAGTGTGATAAAAACAATAACTTGAGTATTACAAAAACTTCGCTTTTGAACTAATTTCTGGCCGGAATTCGCACTAATCGTATGTATGTCCTGCCTCCGTGACGTCCTAGCGACGTGTTATGTTATATTGTTCTGTGGCGACGAGTGTGCAGGAGTAAGGGGCTTGCAGAAAGCTTCGCAGTTAACCTTTTCCTAGCGTTGCATTGTCATTATACTGTTTTTTAGTTTTGTTTTTATTCATGTGAATGTATTAGTTTCACAGCTAAAAAACGGTCACCGTCTTTTAGTACTGTAAGTGTTTCAATCATACATTGGTTTTGCAATGACTAGCCAGCTAAGTATATCTAGCGCTTTTTTAGTGTAGGAGTGGTTAGAAAACTGTTTTTTAGACATCGTAAGCACAAGAGTGGCATGCAGTACTAAAATATACTAAAACACATGTAAAGTCAGCTAACGGTTTATTTTTATTGTCATTACAAGTAACCGTTTTATAAGCTGGTATAAAACGGACAAAATTAGGCTTCAATACGTTGCTAAGCTGGTTTAATCGTGTTTTAGTATTGTAAAGTGAGGTAACCGTATTTTAGTTTTGGAAAACCCCAAAAATGATGTAGATAGTGGTGTAGCTGGACTCTGTATCTCAGCACTGACAAGAGATAGAATTTTTTTAACCAGATTGGAAGATAGAGCAAAAGCTGCCTTTTAGTATGGTACACAAAAGTCAAATTTGACGAAATGTCACTTAACGGCCTTTAAGTGATAGGACGGCAGAGATAGATACCTAGCAACCTACATTTACTCACACACACACACACGCATAAGACGGCACGGCACTATGGTTGTGTGTTCCCTTCACGTATTGTAGTACCGCGTCCCGTGCCCCGCGCGCGCCTGCATCAGCTAACCTGAGATAGCGATATTCGGAGCGGAGTTTTGTACGCGACTCGAATAGAATCTTTGCCCGGTGTTCTCCGGCCCCTTAAGTGGAGGCCTTGTAATAATTTAGAAAGCTCTGCTTGCTTAGTTTAAAAACTGAGTTTTTTTGAAATTCAAGGGCAGTTGTATGAGGCAAATAACAAAGGGTTGTAAAATATTTCGTGATAACTTGTTGCTCTCTTCAGAATAATCTTTAGAGAGGAATAGAACACGAATATGATAGGTATAGAAGCAATACTAGCATGGCATTATACTCGAAGCGATTTATTTCATACACGACAAAACTCTTTATCAGGGTTAAGTTCGCCTTTGTACATATATTTTAAAATAAGTTCATACTATATATTATTTGTGTGTTCAATAAAGAATTACAGAAAATTATCAGAACAACGGAATACAATCTAGCACCTACCGTTTTTGTACCGTACGTTTTTTTTTGGTATTAGATGAAGCGTGAATTATTCAGCATCATTTATTTATTTTGATTAACCTATGGCAATAATTGCCTGACTAAGTAGAGTGATATAAGGACTCCAGTAATCCCGTTCGATAATGCAAACCTCTTAAAACATCGTGTCGGGGGAAAAAAGCAAATTAAACGCAATAAATATCCGATGATTCTAATGATACACGAAACTAAATTACAAACCTCTCTACCAATCTCAAGCATTTTCACTTTCGACTGACGGGTTTGAAATTGACAGTATTTTGATTGGTGTCCGATAAGCATAAACGTATAGTGAAAGGTTAAAAATGATTCTGGAATGCTTGCTTGCGAAGGAATGGACCGAACAATGCCAGTACGCCGCCCGTCATCGTCTCGCGAGCCCCACACCTTCACACTAATCTGTGGTCTTGTGTCACTCTCACAGATCACTACTGTGAAATGACAGTATAATTAATTTTGTTTTAAAAAACTATAAAACGACTTCAATTTTTATAGTTTTTTCATGGATTTTAAACATAAACAATAATTGGTTGATATAATAAGCACAATCGGCGAACGCCGTCGTCGTCGAGTTTTAGTTTATTCTATTTTGTATTATCAGAACATAAATGAACTCATCATCATCGTCCGCAACTTAATTTTTAAATACCAAAGTTTACGTTCATTTTGTTACAGAGTATTTGTTCAAAGTGAAACTTTTCTCCTCGAGTACGTTGGTAGTCTCGGTGAAGCACTATTTCTTTTGTGGTAGAGGGCTTTGTGTGCCTGCAGCCATTGTGAGGACTGGTAGCGCCGGTTGGCTCGGCTCGAATTATTGCCCTTTATGAAACTGCACTCAATTGTTCGCTAAATATGTGGGTAGCGCTCTGAACTCTGCAGTTTGCGAGGAATGCTTTCCTTGAAACTAGTATTTCTTCCAATTACTTCTATGTACATACTGCGCTTGTAAAAGTTTATCACGCTTTGTCAGCATATTCAATGGATTTGTCGTTTAGGTTTTTGTAGAACGGAACAAATTGATCAGATCGGGGCTAGCCTATGTCAATAGTTGGAATCACGGTCCTTCTGATGTTTTGTATGTACATTGGAATCCTACTAGTATTCCCACGACGCAAGTGAGTATGCCATAACTCAAGTCCTCAACCCGGAAGTCGAGGAACCGTCTGCCTGTCTGTCTCGGTGCAAAAACAATAGTCTACTAGTCTTTTTTCTTGTGTCCATTGTGTTGTTTCTCTGACATCTACTATTTGTATTGATTGGTGGCTGGCTACTGTCCAGCATTGCTGAAGACCCAATCATGAAAATATGTCATTGTCTAATTTGACATCTCTTTGACGCGTGAAAGTGCTTATTTTGGAGCTCTATCATTTATATTCGTTATGTGGTGCTCTGTCTCCTAAATTTTAATTGTTTCGTCTTGTACAATGGTAATATGTAACTATAACCAGGTATATTTATTTTATGTACCTGATAAACTAAAATAATCTCGTTTATCAGTTGTGTTAACAAAGTGACGTGTTTGTTTCGTCATAATCGGCTATTGAACCTCGGCTCAATACGAATCTTCTGACTTAGAGGTAATCTTATCTAAGGGGATTTATAAAATTTAACATGGTGAATTTTACTTCATCAAAAAACATCGTCGTCAATTTAATATAGATAGGTAGATATTATGTTTTTAAATAAATAAATAAACAATGTTGGACAATTTACACAGCATTATCTAGCCCCAAACTAAGCAGAGCTTGTGTTACGGGTATTAGATAACTGATATACTTAATATTACCTGCATTAACAATAATATACTTACTATTTATTTAAGAAAACTGTCAAAACCCCTTTTCAGTTGTGTTTAATATGTTTTGTACCTCTAATTGACAAACCACCTGTCCTGAGGAACCTCCTGAAAGGGGTTTCACAGTCATGAACTAAGATAATACTGCAGTACTATCTCTAATTAAACATATTGACACTTGACTCGTGTTTGTCGTCATTTCAGTCGCTAATCGCCGTTAACTGATAGCATCTAGACTGACAGGTGATCTTCTTATCATGTCCGTGCTACTTTATCACTTTACTTTATCATCGATGCTTACGCTTCTCGCACTATTCAGCGCAATGTCTAAAAAATCTGTGACCTTATGTCGCTTTGCGAAATTTTGCACAATCTGCGTGTGCAAAGCAAACATATCGATTTGCTAATAAGGACTTACCTAATAGTAGGATTTTCTGGTTTTAATCGTTAAATGTGAATAGAGACTTTCAAGTATGTATGTAATCTTCGGCTTTTAATAGATTAGAGATACCTTAGGTAACCTACTCTGTGGCGGTATTTTTGTGTGTACTCCTCAAAAGACGAAATACTATTGTCTGCTGACTAAGTCGATCTAGATGAACTCTTTCTGTCTATTATTATTAATATTTGTTCAGTCAGTTCAGTTACTGATTTTAATCTACTAGGACGTCATGAGTCAGAGCAAGGGAGGCTCAAATCAAAAACACTTTCATGCACATGAATTACAAGTATGAATAATTTATGAATGGCATTGTTTGTTAAAAGTGACAGCTTGTCAATGTTGTCCGTACGTAGCTCTGTTAGAAACTGGACTAGAGTAATATTTACAAGGATGAATGGACCAGTAAGAAAGTGGCTTAGGAAATACGCACATATGTGTATAATTTTGTAAATATTAAGTCTATTTTTTTGTTAGAGCAAGACACACCTGAGTGGAAATAAATAGCCTACCCTACCCTAGAGACTTTAAAGAGAAGGAAGGTATACAAAACAAGCTAATGCCTACTGCACTCAAGTTGAATGACATTACCAAATACGAGTACCAATAGATGAATCGGATGAAATTCAATTGTTTACTCGTTCGAAGTAGACGCAACTTGACCCTACACGGGTAGATAGACCAAAGACTAGCTATTTCGATGAAAAACTTTTTAGGATCTCTAGCGCAAGAATGCATGCAACATATTGAACGCGTAGGCGAGATTTATCGTATGCGATACGTGTAATGTCCTATTGTATTCGCGAGCGGCGATTGGTATACGTGTTTTATTCAGGTTACAAATTGCATGTGATGAGTATTCTTGGATGAGAAAATATAACAGTTTAATTATGTATTTGAACCAAGGCTAGGGGATTTGTATTAATAGGCAACGAGCCGAGTTTAATAAAGTTATACCACGAAATAGTTATAGCGGTTTAAAATTAAAAGATGAACACAATGTATAAAAACACAAGTAAGGTATTGTAGGTATTGAAAAAAAGCAAGATAATAGACGGATGTTTAAAGTTCAAACAAACTATGGTATTTTATTATGACGTAGAATTTGATAAATTACTATTTTGTTTTTATGAATCCTGTTCTTTTGTTTTATCTAAAATATGAGCAGCTAGAGTATTGGAACTTATTACCCTATAAAATTTTATATTTTACTGAAATATCTTTAACACAGATTCCCACTACAGAACTCTTAATTTATTTGATAAATTCTTAACATTACAATGAAGTTTGAACTTTTTAGGGAACGAATTTAAATTTTAAACACTTGTAATTTATTGTTGACTCTTACAAAACAGAACAGATAATTTATTCATGCTTCGTGGTATTTCTGTTTAGTTGAGGAAATGTGTAAAACTACTTAATTTAAAATACAGGAACCCTAGTCTCTATTCATAGAAACGATGAGGTAGACAACACGTGAAAATTATTACGATAAATGTGTCATTAATATGGCTTTAAAATGTTATGTTTTGAATATATGTCAAGTATATTCCTTAATACCGGTTTTCAAAGAACGTGTCTTGCGATATATTTCAATTAATAAAAACTATTTTGCCGGACACGACCTAAAATTTTCCAGGTTCAGGCCTCAGATTAAATAATATTTTAAATGGGAAAGTTTAGATGTATGGATGGACGTCTGTTACCTTTTCACGCCAAAACAACTGAACTGGTTTGGGCTGAAATTTCGCATACAGGTAAGCCTGGAATCAAACATAGGCTTTTTATCCCATAAATCAGTTCCTGTGGGATAAAAGTCCCCTTCAAACGTTTCCATAGGAACAACGCGTGCGAAGCCACAGGGCTAGTTAATCCATAAACCGAACTAAGCACAAAGTTAGAGTGTGGGAACCAGATGTTAAAATACAGAAATTGATTACCTTCGTTATATGCGTGTGTGTTTTGTTTCGCTAAACGCGCTTTACATAAAATATTTACGTACGTACGGTTCCTTCCTGCGGTTCTAGTAGGTATCTAGTATGTACATGTACGTACAAGTAGCAAAAGCCATTTTATATGAATTGTAAAGACAAATCATCTGAGCGTCTGGTCGAAACGACCCGTGACCCGAGAGCTGGTGAGTATCTATACAGTATCTGTGACGGGGCAATACAGCCATCAGCGTCTCGGTGACAATTCCGACTTGTATTAATATGGATCAGTTGAGCTATCTGTAGATTATAGTAGATTGTTAATAGTTAGCTCAATTATAATTACTAGTTCAAATTTATTTCTATAATTTGATTGTTATTTTCTCTGTTAATTAATATAGACTTATTACCTTAAAAAGATTTGTAAAAATTCGTTATTAATCAGCCTATATTAGTCCACTGCTGGACATATTCCACCCTTAATGAGCGCCATAGCTTCCTGTCATCAGTTTGCCGCCTCTGGTATCTGCCTGCCTACAGGCTTTCGGTCGTCAAGTCGTCATCCCACCTGACCGGTTTCTTGATCTACACTTGAACCTATTTGTATTTAGTTTTTCATGATGTTATCTATATTGATCTTAAAAGGGGGTGAAGCCCCACCTCTTAATGTAGAAAATGTCCCCCTCTTAATATCTTATAGTAGTAAATTAGCAGTGGGACAGAAAAAAACATGCCTGTACATGTTTTTTTCTTGTCCTTTTCTGTCCCACTGCTAGGCAAAAGCCTCCCCCAAATCTTTCCACTCCGTGAAATCTTGTATTGTATGTATATATATATGTATATATATATATATATATATTGTGCGATTTTCAACCAATCATTTAGGAAGGCGTTGAGGTCGTCCCACCAATTTAACGTCAAATATTTTTCAACCATCGTGAACCCATCATTCTTCTCAATGTCATTCTTCGAACAAGTCAATAAAATGTAATGGGTTTTTTGCTTTGCTTCAATCACATTGCAACGTGTGTTTGTCGCTGGGAATTTAAATTAACACAATTATCGGACATCCATCCCTGATACTTGCCAGACTATTTATTAACATTCTTTGAAATCCTGACAGCAAATTTTTCTAGAGACAAAGGTCTTGGTTAGAAAGAATGAACTCTAGAAAATATGATAAATACCTACTCATGATATATGTATGTATATCTATCTAGTAACTTCTCATGGTAAAATATCCTTACTAGATTAGTAAAATTGAGACTTGTTCGTGAAAAAATAAACCTTATTATAAATAAAGCAAATTAGATAAATAAATGTATTTTTGTTTAGTTTGTGAGTCCTCTAGTTTTTGCTTCTCTTTTTTTTTAAATAAATAATATACAGTGTTGATGATGCTGATACAGACAAGGAGACATTCAATTAAAAACAGCTAGTGACTACAAATTACGAATTTACTCAACCTCATTCACTCAGGAAACAAATTTACTTAATTTAACAGTCTTCCACGATTTCCCATAAAGAGTATATTACAATGCAGCTGCATTTCAATAGAAAACATCGACAAACTTTCCCGGATAAAATGACCAATTTAAACGCAAATGTATGGTGCATAGACGAAACCTATCTCATACCCTGACAATAACTTTCCTAGGTGACATCGCCTAGTGTTCTCGCCCACAGCTAAGTACGTACACAAGCATAAATATAACTATTTATTTCATCTGACTTTGGAAGTGAATAATGTAGCTCATGTTATTACAATGTTGCGTTAAAGTGTAGTCGTATCAGGAGCTTTATTATTTGGTAATCATTTGGATTGAATCCTGATCGTCATAAAATTTGATAAGATAATTAGTAATTGGCATGAATGACATCTTGGCAACAGAGAAAACTCTCACTACGAAATGAACAACGTGCAAGAAAAGAAGAGAAATTACTTCAGGAAAAAACTGCGGGATGACGAACCCAAGCCCAGCAGTAGGTAGGTAAGTAAAACGTAGAAAATAACGATAAAAAAGCATCCTGCAAATAGATTCTTGAGTCAGATAGCATAGAAAAGGGCGTCTTTTGCATCTGTGGACAGGCAACTAGATGCTCGCGTGGGCAATACGAAGGATACATAAATCTGTCCCCGATTGTGAAGAGAAAATCGTGAAACGAAAAGTACACCTACTTACCATGGATATAGAACATTGTGGGCGGTATAGCTTATTTATAGACCGATCCAATCAATATAATTTACAAATCATTGTAATCATTAATTTGATATTCTAACAACAAAACCATATTTAGACCATATTTTAGTGTACCTAGAGCAACCGAACCTTGCAGGCAGTTGCAGAAAGTATTTCTTCACACTAATATTATAAATGTGAAAGTTTGTATGGATGTATGGATGGATGGATAGATGTTTGTTACCTCTTCACGCCAAAACTACTGAACGGGTAAGGCTGAAATTTTTCATACAATTTATCATAATCCCAGAATCAAACATAGGCTACTTTTTATCCCATAAATCAGTTCCTCTGCGATATAAATTAACTTAACGTTTCCATAGGATCAACGTGTGCGAAAACGCGGGGCGCACGCAGCTCGCTTTTCTAATAATTCTTACAGAAGCAATAAAAATCCACACCTTTGTTTGAACCACGCGGTCATGGTCAACCAACAGATGTTACAACTTACAAAGCAACAAGCGTCGTTGCCGTTGGTAGCAAGTAGAACATTTGTGTAAAGTTTGATAGCTAGGTACCGACGTGGTTGCCATCGGCGGCCTTACTTTTTCGCGTACTTTTTGCCTTTACTCGTTGCTTTTACTCGTTGCTTTAGCTACGGTACTGCATTTATTTATGGGCTCCTACATTTTTCAGATTTCATTCTGTGTTCAGAATTTATGTGATATCTTCGTGAATAATATAATCTTAAATTACAAGGTCAGGTCATGTAGAATGAATTGTACATTATCTACACGTTTTTTTATCTTATTACCAAATAATTTTATTGCCTACCTATTTATTCTTTTCGATGATATTTAGGTATATTTTATGCAGTGATTTAGTATTTACGATCAGGTTTTCTTATCGCAGGTCATGTTATCTCTGCTATTATTGTAAAAGCCATTTATTTTCTAGAAAAATACAAATACAAATTTATTAAACAACGATAAAACACTCATTAAAATTATATGAATTGGAAACAAAGAACTTGCAAGGATAGCCTTTGATCCGTCTTTGATCAGGGCGACGACCAAGAGACATTACTGACTTGAAAAATATGTACTTACTCAATGATTTGAATACCAGACCTACAATTTTATTGGTGCTTTAAATATAAAGAAATACACACTGAACCACGGTTGGAGCTCCATAAATGCCCACATCACCTAAATAAACTTTTATAGATCGATTTGCATCAGTTTACTCCGATATATATAACTGGGTTAATGGTAAAAAAGAGTCATACACCAATTTCGTATGTGTATGTGGTAAAGCAGTTAATGTACGCCCCCAGTCGTTCACGAGGATATAATAAAAATAATATTTATCAGTCTGTGATACCTTCTATATTTTTACATACATACATGTTCCCATCGGTAAATACAAGGAAATTCGTAAATACCAAGGAAAGAGTCTTTCCTTACAACAATCTCTCACCACTCACCTCACTCAATTGCGAACAGTTTGTCTATTTCTAACAAACATTACCTTTGTAGCTTTAGCCAGCAACTAATGAACTGGAGCAAAATGTACCACGAGATACCTACTAGTGATTTTATTACTCAGATCTTGATGTATGTTGATTCTGCGATCTATTTTCGTACGGCGCGACGACGATCTTTCCGGAGGCGAGCAAGTTCAGGGAAAATAGACGAGGAAATGTTTTATTGAACTCTGGAAATTAGGCCAATGTGCCAGAAAAATCGAACTAGAATAAGCAGGGTTAGAGAACTCTGCAGGACTTTTAAATATCGAGGCCAGTTAAAATCGAGTTGAGATTTACAGCATCGATATTCGGGAGCAAGCACGTTTGACCCAAATCGATGACGAACATAGTTGCTGAAACGCATACGGTGTTTTAGTTTTTACCGAGAATCGAATAGAACGAGGGCAATGCTAATCTCTAGGTCTTTAGTTCATGAGATCGCATTTGACGTGTCTAGTCTACGATAGGAATAGCAAAGTGGTTATCAAAACAAACGTGTCTTCCTCGGTCAGTATGCATATCACGAGGAACTTGTTGCACCTCTGAATAACGCTATAATCTATGCGATAAGTCGTCATCCACCACGTGTAAGCAAGTACCTTTGTGTCCATAATCTAGACCTAGCGAATTGCATGCTTTTGTTTCTAGATGTAATTATTCGTCAATTTTATCTTTAGTTTGTGTACTGACTCCCCCATAAACAATGTATCACCCAAACTCTCTGACATTTTGAAATATGTCCCAGAATATTATGTGATATCCTTAAATTGAAATATCGTGTTTTAGTCTCCAATACTACAGTGATCCATAATTCATGTACAATAGCTGTAGTCTAACTTATTCGGCCAGATTGCAAATTTGCAATGATAGAGCCAGTTTCAATTTACGTAATAACTTTCAGAACAGCCAAGACATTAGCTCGGCAACAATACCGAGCCACAATGAGATGACTCGAAGGCCATCGAGCCAAGTTCATGATTGTACATCGACCGCTATCATTGACATTCAATGCCGTACCTCAGGCACAGTACGAGCTGTATAGCTGGTGCATATCTAAACAGTAAATAATATTGGAGAGTTACAGAAGGTTAAAATCTTGATTATTGTATTTGACAAAGTTCTAAAACTGAGTAGGTATGCTATACTGCTATAAGTATACAGGGTGTTTGGTATTGCGACCGGCATATTCTTATTCTTATTCATATTTTATTAGTGAGTGGGGGCATGGGCTACATTTCCCGGTAGACTCTGTCCTAAGTACTTGCCTGCGTCCTGAGTACCCCAAAGCTGAGATACGATTTTTTCAAAGTTTTTTCCAATCACCAATCGTAAGATGAGAAGGCGGTTTGAGCAAATCATAATCATCATCAGTTCATAAGCTCAAAATGACATTATATTAAATTTTAATTGTATTTGTTATTATTACTTGTATCTATGTTAATATTTTATTGTATATTTACTACAAATTTATAATTACACAATAGGTATATAAAATTGTATTGTAGGGATGTAAGAGATGGCCTGGAAGAGATCGCTTCTAAGCGATAAGGCCGCCCATTGTACTCATTTCATATGTTGTATCCATGTACGTGTTATTTTTATGGTGTACAATAAAGAATTTTTGTATTGTATTGTATTGTATGTAATTATTGTAGCAATATTTGATTTATAAACCTGACATGTAACTTGTATTTTTTATCAATACAGAACTATAGAACTATATTCATTCAGAAGGACAAAACATAAATATTGTGTATTTGGCGAATACGAGTTTAGAAATTACAACATCAGTTATCATAATCGATACTAACCTTTCTATAATGTTATGCATAGTTAAATAACCATGATCTATAGAATAATACAAAAGTAAACCAGCGAACTGCATCGTGACGATGTTTGATCACTGTAGGCGCCACTTTAACTCTAAACTATTAACTTTGTTATGTCCCCCGCTGCTTTACATGTTAATCAACTTGCGATGGAACTGAATGTACTTATATTTGCATATTAACCATAAGAAGAACTCCTAATTACGATGTAGGTATTTAAATGGTATCCGAAAAAGGAATTAGTCCATTATACTCCTAAACACAGCTTGACCCGATTTACTATTGTACATTTGAATCCAACGAAGATTACGATTATGCACGTGAATACGGTCATTTTAAAAGCCAACGATATGATGATCAAGATCGATTAAACGGTCTTTAAAAAAGGCGGTTAAAAAGAAACTTACACGAGAAAAAAGAGAGAAGATGGAGAAAAGGAACTCGTCATTGGATTCAATCTTGAAACCATGATGAAATCTGATATGTAGTTATAGAAGGAATAGCTATAATATTCTGAGAAACAATAGCTCTTGCAAAATGCGATTGCAGCAAATCACAGTAAAATTAGAACGCAGCAGTCCCGGTATCTATTTCGTGAGTATCCAGCGAGTGGCTCGACATTCCCAGACTCAGGACGCTAGCAAAAAGACTACATCGCGATATTTATCCATTTCACAGCAGATTTGTTCGTTTACTCGAACTAGATTTAATGATTATTTATTTTTCAGCCTGGAAACGAGATGATACAGATGGTGGTTGTGGACATGTTAACAGCCGCGACTGCGGGTGCGTACAGTTTTTTTGCATAACAACCACAGAACGATGGAAAATTCTCAATATTTTGTATTGTATTGTATTGTATTTCTTTATTAATCAAAAACTTATTCTAGTTTTATTACTACGACACTTTAAACCTTACAATATGGTTTAAAGTGTCGTATTCAAAGATATGTTTGGCTAGGATTATGATGAGAGGAATAAAGAGACCCAAGAAACAAAAGACTTCCTTATTGAAGTCCGTGAAAGGATTTTAGAAGTGAGAACTAAATCGAGAAGTGTAGAATTTTTTAGCTAAAACAACCTTTTCTTACAGTGAATCATCAGTCTTACAGTCAGTAACACAGTTCTTTCAGAAGATATTTCAGTGAATCTGGCCTCGAGCCGTCTATGTCGAGTTCACGGTGAGGGTTGCGTTATTGCTTCGGTCCATTTAACCCATTACATTGACGTAACGCTTCTTTATCACTCTATGGCTGGATGTGCTCGGAGTTGGAAGTTGCTAACCAAAGGGTTTAGTCTAGTTGTGGGTGCATTGTGTCGATTCTTATATACCAAATGGTTTTTGGTTAAAGCTCTATAAAACACTTGATATAAATAAGCAGCAGTAAATTACATTCTACCCATAGTTTGGACTCAGGTGTTTGTTTAAAAGTTACCATGCAATATCACATAGCAATTAGCAAATTACAAATATAGAGCCTGATGGTTGGTTGTTTTATGGAAATGCCAATAAGTATCAATATTTTTTACAATGACACTAATGATGTCACAAGCATCTCTCCTAGCCTAGTGGCAAGAGCCCAGAGGTTACAAAAAATAACATATGACGTGATGTCAAGGTCGATAATTGACCGGGAGTGTAAGGTTCCCATGAGACGCGAGGCGCGAAAATTATCAACGACCATTTAATTGATACAGATAGTGACATGACTAATGCCAAGCACCAAGACAGTAGAATAATAGCAGACGTTGCTGAGTAATGGCAGGAGATTTATTTGGTAGAGCAAAGTAACTAGTACTGCATGTGTACAAGGGAGGTGTATATATGGCTGCCTTTACTTAGGACAGTCAATCATATTTTCTTATACATTGTAGGTATTTTGCCGAAGTAATTTATAGGTCTTAGACTGTATTTTGTCTAATTTCAGCCTTATTACAATATCTAAAATATTCTGACTATTTGTTGGCTGCTCGGCATCATAAAAACTACAAATAGTAAGAAAATTCAAAACTTGATACATACATAGGTTTATGATTTGTATTAAAATTTCTGAAAGGGCCCTATTAAGTCAATAGACATACCATATTTATGTTGATAATAAAACGTATAACAACATAGTTTACCACATATCTGAACCATTTTCTCGTAATTGAAAAGAAGTTGAAAAATCTGATGATGAAATGATTCCGCCCACAAATTAGCATCGCGGCGTTTCGCACGTTATAGTGCAAAGTGTAGACTGCAATGAAACGCTGAAACTATTTAAGGCCTCACAAGGCCTTCGGCCTACTATGGAACTAGCTAATGGTGAAAAATAGTTAAGCTAATAAAAGTCGAAAGGAATTAGCACTTCTGAAACAATCAGTTTTGGTCATTCACCTTATTATTTCATAGAGCGAACCTTTCAATAGAAAACACATAGTAAAAACAGATTCATATAACGAAATCGATACCGGCGCAACAAAAAATAAGGGTAGGTACGAGTTGTAAAGAAAACTTGTAAGCTGATCGTCCTTATGATATTACATATCAGAAAATAATAATTCTTGGTAGGTGAATTACGTGGGATACGGGTATATTTTATAGCACAGGAAATATACGAATTATGAGCAGAAGTTTTTGTAGAGATACCATAGCAACCAACATTATATTTATGTATTCAAGATTTTATCCCTTGAAAAGTTTGAACACATTTTTTTTAGCCGTTTCACTGTTTGGCAATGGCCTCTTTTCTACTTCCACTTCTCGCTAATGATGTGCGTCAAGTAAGTCTTTTAACTCATGCTGGGCCTTCCACGTCGCCTTTTAGCTTTGGGTGGGCTCCATCCTCTCGTGGTGTTTGCCCAAGTCGCTGGACGGTTCTGTATACTTGTCCGACCCAGTTCTACTTCAGCCTTTTAGACCAACGTTTACTATGCGTGTTTAATGCTGATTCGACAGCTTGAAAGCCATGGAGCACAGTAACCTAAGATACAGCGCTCCATGTACGTTAGCAGACTACCAGGGCGGATTGTGCTAGATAATATCAGGTGATTTTAAGAAGTGAAATACTTACTGTGCTTATGTCAATGGATTCTATCTAATAACATTATTATTCACAGCGAGTCATCGGTAGGAACTATTGTGTATTCTGTGTCGGTGTCAAATGTCACCGTTTGTATGAAGCGGAATCTGAATTATATAATTTGAATAATGTTTGAATATATTAATCACATGTTGACCCAGTATACATACAAATATCTCATTGATCATTAAGTTATTTTTGTGTATGTCTTTCGATTTATCTTGTTTCATATAAATCGTACATTGATATTGGCAGTTAATATATAGGTATATTTCTTGTTATGATTTTAATTTCTTCTTCATTAAGTTTAAACTTCAATGCTATCTGATTTTAAATTATACAACATATTAAATTAATCATTACGAATTTTATAAAAACGCTATTGCTTTGACCTGCAATTAACCAAGGTAGTAATTTACAACCTTATAAATAAATTATAAATACAGAATTACTGAGATTCCGAATATTTTATAACATTTTAATGGTAAACTACCGGTCTATAGCAGAATATAATTTTAATTAAGTGTAGTTAACGTTGTATATGTATGAATGCTACGACTTCACGCTATAGGATAGATCTTAATTTATCATATCAAACAGTTATAGGAACATTTAGCAACTTATATATTATATTCGCTTGCAGATAAGAGACCTTTTCGTTAAATAATAAATTGTTTTAAAGAGGAAATATAATACGTAAACGAGTTATTACAAATCATTATTAAAATTTAGTGACATTAAAATCCTGATTACTCAGTTTGAATTTGTACTCTTACGATACCAAAATCCTCGCAAATTATTATTCGTACCGTACAAAATTATTATTTAAATTTTACTACTTACGCTATAGACGTTCAGCTAGTGTCAAAACATGAATCCCTAACAAGTATCATCTGAAAGTGTGCTAAACAACAAAACCAGTTAATCATACATTTTGCATGTTTCAATAAAATCTGCGTGACAACCGCTAGTCTTTCAGTTTGAAGCAGTATCGCTTTCGCAAGCCATGGATATTATTAGCCATGGTAAATAAAGGTGCATACTCACTCGACTCAGTGCATTTTCCGGCTACCGTAGACACATTGCAGACGATCCTTTAGAAAGTGAAATTTGTCAACTGACTATAATTAATTCACTGAAAAAACGTGGATATTTTCGCAGACACCGGGAATTTAAATTTTAAACACGTGGTTTTGACAAATAATTTTAAAAATAGTCCGTTTATTTTTGATAATAAATCGGTATTTTTATTTTATTGTAAGGGATGTGAGTGTGCGTTCGGAGGTTCGAGTCCAGGCGGTGGCGGCGGTACGCGGCGGGCGTTCGACGCGGCGACTTGCGGGCCACTGACTGCGTGTGCGCACAGCCGATCCTCTCTTCCAATTTTATATACCGCACGGGCTTTGCATACAATTTTCCGATTTCAGTTATTGCGATCGATAGCGTTGCGAGCTGTTAACTTATTTCCCTGTAAACGGAAAGCTTCTGAGGAACGAATTGATTTACAATTTAAAATTAAACAGGACGGTAGCATACCGGTACGGTACGGTAGTTAGCTTTGTTTTATTGAAAATAAAAAAACTACGCTTTATACGAGGAGCTTGGAGAGGCAACCTCACTGGCAGGACTTTTATAATGTTCTTGTTGGTCCTAAATACTCAAAGTCGAGTCCTGATTTGTCTCGTGGGGAGACAAAACTACTTGACAAATTTTGTTAAAAAAAAACGTGAAGCTGGTGTGCTTTTTTTCCTACAAACTACGTTACTGGATGGTTTTGTACGCAAAACGCATTGTCCGTTATTGCACGCGATCCATCCATCCACACAAACTTTCGCATTTATAATATTAGTGTGATGTGATAATTTCGTTCTCAAAATAATATGTTTATACCCTTAATAATAGCTCGATCTGTTGTTTCCAAATAAATCGATTAACGACCCCAGATTGCGACTTGTGTCTAATTGTTATTTTGTCCAGAGGGCCTAGACAATGAAACAATCGATGTCGAAAACGAGTAGAAAATGTCAAAAATGTATGGGTTTGACACATGCCTTAGATATGTCACGTGATCTGTTTCGAATTTTTCTCTATGAACCTTTCAATTGTTTTCGATTCGCTTCTAATGAACACTGTCGGTTGACTACGATCTCAGTACGGTTTTATATTTTATTAAAATAATACCGTCTATACGTGTACAACTGCTTCGTGTACATCCCAAGGTTGTCTGGAAGAGATGGATTTTAGTGATAAGGCCGCCCTTGAGCAACTCTGTTATCCTGTATTCCTGTATTTCTTTTTTGTATATTTTGTTGGTGTGCATTTATTGTATTGTATGTCGACTAATACTATGTTACATATTTAATTTATACTTTGCTAATACTTGTTTTTTTATCTTATTCATAAGGGACTTTGAGTCATTGCTGACTTTGTCAGTCCCATATTTTATCAAACTAACTACTTACCTATTACTACTAACTAAAATATATCTAAAACAAACCTAAATCATTTAATTCTCTCACTCAGTGGAACGCCTTAAATTATTTGGATAACACCAGTATCCGATGGATTTACATTGTACTCGTACATACGTCTCATAAAAGTCAGTTAAAAATATAAACTACACTCACGAAAATGTGCTAAAGAACAACCAACAAATCAACAAAAGAATGCAGACCGGCAAAAACAAAAGAGCATGACACTATCTCAAGAATTTGAACAGCTCCCAACAACAACATTTATTTGCAGTTTCTTCAATTTAAACAAGTACCTACCTAGCTGAATAAATTCACACATTAATGTATGATAATTCTAAATAAACTCTGGGCTCTTTATGTGAAGCCATTAATGTTGCAAGTTGATTCGATTGAAAAGGACAAAGTAATTGGAAAATTAGTTTAGGCTATAAAATGCTAAATAGCATCTCGTTTATCTTCGTTTTCGTCCTAATTTCATGGCACGAAGACAAGCGTTCAACCAACTACCAAATTTATTATTTAATATCTATTCTATGATAGATAATCAATATAATCATAGATATTAAATAGTATGGCATAGAACATAGCTTGAAAGAGCTATGCTCGGAGTCTCTCTGAAGGATAGCATTCGTAAATAATACAACCGAGAACCAAAGTTATCGACATAACTCAAAGAATTAGCAAGCTGAAGCTGAAGTGGCTACCAAAAGTTGCCTTAAACATACTTACTCTGCAATAAATCTTACAGAACTTATCCTTCGGTCTCCACACTAGGCAAAGCTTGTATCGTGGAGACCGCAGGAAAATTTCTGTAAGATTTATTGTTACTACAGTAAAGGTATGTTTTCATTTTCACTTATGTAGGCGCACAATAATTTGGTTACAGTCCCGTATAAAGATTGGAGCGACGTCCTGACCTACTTCTGGGCTATGAAAATGTGCTGCCATTAACTGGAAGGCCATCAGACGGTTACGATGATGTCACCATGATGTATCGACACTCGAGAGACAAGAGCGGTACAAGGGATTAGGGCCATTTCAGTAACTACCTATTAACGCCCTTCGGTGTGAGACTGGTGTAAAAGATCCTATCCTACTAATATTATAGACGCGAAAGTTTGTAAGAATGTATGGGTGTATAGTTAATACTTTTATCGGGTATTTATCGCGTAACAATTGGTAATACTGTCGCCCCGGCCCCGTGACCACGATCGCTGTAACGCGATTGAAACGTAGGGGAAATAATAACAAAAGGTACGCGATAAATACCCGATAAAATCATTTATTATGTTAACAAATCGCGAAAGTTTAAAAAGTTTTTTTATGAATGTGTGTTTATTATTGTTTCACGCAAAAATTATAAACGTAATTGAATTTAGAACATATTGTGCACTAAGTTAGTGAATTCAAAACATCGTTAAACTTACTTTCACCACCATGGAGCCGAATTTATCTTACAACCTTTTTTAATCAATACTCTATGCTTCTATTATAAAGAGGAAAGATTTGATTATTTGTTTGTATTGAATAGGCTCCGATACTACTATACCAATTAAAAAAAATCTTTAAATATTAAAAAGCTGACTTTTCTGGGAGTGATAGGCTATATTTTATCCCGGAATTCCCACGGGAACAGGAACTACGCGGGTGAAACCGCGACGCGCTGCTAGTTTATTGTAAACTCAGACTCGGAACCTTCTTGGTATACAAGTATCTTGTGATTGTAAATGTTATTTTTTTGCATTTAGTCATTTTGAAAAGTTACGTGTTGCACTAGAAAGAGCAAAGATTTTTACTTGTTTTTATCCACGCGTTTAAAGAACAACTTTGCACTCTTGTATATGAAATAACTATTCTCATTTATTGACATAGGCTGCTTTGAAAAGAACGTGCAAAGCTATGGGCAGCAGTTTGTCCAAATCTATATCTGTAGTGGCTAGGTACATTGAGACGGCTGGCCCTTACTGGTTTACAATGTAAACATTCGGAACCAGCGGTTAGTCGTATTTTACAGCTCGAGATAAAATTAAACCTGATGCCAATAAATCTCGTAAAAATCGCATTGGAACTACATAAATAATATTATTTATTTCGTGTAAGTTATGAGACCTTCGATTTAATGTATCGATACGCTACAGTTCGAACCGTGATCTCTAAACTCTTGTCTAAATAAATCTTTCACAGGGGATCTTAGAATTTCTAGTAACGTGCTAGACAAAACTATAACTATCTATTGACTTGTTAGATGTAATTTCTAGCAGTGCGCCCTACCCGTCATGACCTAGGGAACTGAGACGTGGACAGGACATTCTCGATAGGGCTGGTCCACCAGTTCAAAGTGGCTCAGCGAGCTGGAAAGAGCTATGCTCGGAGTCTCTCTGAAGGATAGCACGAATAAAGCAGAGAACCAAAGTTATCAACATAGCTCAAAGAATAAGCAAGCTGAAATGGCAGTGGGCCATATTTCGCGCAAACATTCGTATTTCTAGAAAAAACTACGTTCAAGCAACACCCGAACTTTTGCATTTCTAGAATAGGTCGTACCTCTCCTCCTAGGTATCCCATAATCGGTCGTGTGTGGCCCAACTGTCCTGCCATCAACTGTCATCAACCAGTCTGGTTATCAATTGTCGCTCTGGCGTCTACCAGCTGTCAGAATATATCAACACCGAATTTATACGAGCTAATCCCGTACAAAATGTACTTATAGTATTGAGTAGAGTATATTGCAACATGGCGAGTGAGAGACGTGTTTTGTGTTTACCGCTGGGATTTCGGTTGATTCATTTCAATTTTGATTTATACATTTTATAATTCATACTTTATAAGGATTTACAAATAATCATGTTATTTGCAAAATAGGTAACAACAAGTCATCAATATAATTTCCGTTACCTAATAATAAGGACAATAAACCGGAAATTCCATACACCTTCGTAAGTCGTCCCTTTTCCTTTTTTATTCCTGCTCTACAGTTTCCCATTGGTTTATCCCTTTCACAAAATTGAAAATACCTAAGGTTGTTTCATTGAATTAAAACTAAGCACCTATATTAAAGATAAGTAAGTGTTCTTGAGTGGAGACCGCGACTCAGTAAACGTAGTGTAGGACGCCCTCCGGCCAGGTGGGATGATGATCTGCGAAAGACTGCAGGCAGATGCTGTATGCGTTAAGCTGAAGACAGGGCGCTATGTCGCTCATTAGGGGAGGTCTTTGCCCAGCTGTGGACTATTATATGCTGATGATATTAAAGTTTACTAGCCAAAATTGAGTTTCATGCTATGTATATGTTTTTGTACTGAATGTCTGTCATAACATCGGATCAGTTTGGAGTGCCCCACATCAAAGAAACCACAAACTGTTCTACAGAAATCTGCTCCATCAAATAAAACAAAGGAAGTCTTAGAAACTGTGGTGGAATTAACAGGAAGCAGCTAAAAAATATTTGGCACGATATTAAATTTCTTTATTCGTCTAGTCTTCTACTTTTTTTAGTTTTAGCGGTTTGTTGACATGGTATGGCTATAATAAGAATTTATTGTTTCCTACGTTATTGTAAGATTTATTTCCCGACGTTTTTTGCAGTTTCCTTCCTATTGACCTCGCTAATTTATTGAAATGGAAAACCGTTATCAATTAGCGACGATTTAATAACGCTTTATAGAGCAAAGCTGTTATTCAATGAGTCACTTCAGTCCATTTCCATCAGCTTCCGAGTCGTAAGCCTCATAAAGACAATGAAGAATATCCATTAATATATCGTATCCATTTTGAATGGAGCATAAACCGTAAACAAACCGCCCATACTTAACCTAAAATTCACTTTGTTGGCGCGTCCTTTTATACGTAATTTACATTACTTGTCGATATAAGATCCTCAATAAAAATTGCTTACAATTTATCTGAAACTCGACGCCAAGTGAGTTTTTGTTGTTTGTAACGTGGTTTGTTTACTAACATGCTCTGGATGGATACGGTATAGACTTGAGCGTGTAACAAGGCTTTCGCTAGCAGCTTTGCTATCTTGACCTGTATAATTAACTAGGTACCTAACAAGGGGTTCTAACAACTTAAGCATCTATTGATGGACTATTTTCAAACGCTATGTAGGTACTATTCATAATATTAAAAATGAATATATGTATATAAGGAGATGCTATACAAATACATACTTATAGGTATATTTTAAGATATAGGTAGGCTAGGTAGTAGGTATAGGTAGGTGCCCGAATGGTAATTTCAAAAGGGAAGCCGACAGGAATAGCATATGTATACCCCCAATGAATAATTAAAAATTTCAATAAGTTCGTCCTTTGAAACGTCTACAACACTTTACGCGATGGGTCGACCCAATACCGGGTCCAATACTCCTTTTAATATACATGGAGGAAATGTGCCTACCTGTCTCTAGGTACTTTCTTTACGTTTATGCTACAAACCATATGAACTTGCTATTCAAAAAATTTATACACACAACAAGACATAAAACTACCAGAAAGGTAGACCTCTACAAATACAAAAGTAGACCATTTTTCTAAGAACTCGCATGCCCAGCGTGGGGATTCTGGGCATTCCCCCCATGAGATAAACGCCAATAAGGCGCATATTATTAGGGGGAGGCCTGCGTCTAGTTGTGGACCAATACAGGCTGTTGAGTTTGAGGTTGAGGTTTCTATTAACAAATGTTACCATAATTTATGATATAATTAAGTTTTTGACAATATTTCGATATTTATTGTAAATATATGTACGGGAAACTTCTTTTCCGATTAATTTAGGAACCTGTTTTCTCTAATAAATGCAGAAAACAATTTAAAACCGGAAACGGAGTTTCCGAATAGCTCTGTTGTCCTGCTGAAGTCTTTTCTTTCCTTCTTTTCCCGAAAATTAAAAGATAACCGTCGTGCCAAACAAACATCCGAAGTGTTCCTAGAGTAACTCTACTACACATGTCATAATTCCAGCGGCTAAACACATGTCATCGTAAAGTGCTAGAAATATGCCCGGTTATTGCACTGCTAATTTTGTGCTAGCGTTTCATCCTACAAACGTCTGGGACGTGCAAATGGCGCGTAGCGTAGTAAAATAGATGCGGAACGTAATAACGGAGAGCGTGAAATAGTTATGGGTACTTTACCTATCATTTTCATCATCATCTTTACTTGTCCACGATTGCTGGATGGATATGGCTCCCCTTTAGGCCATATCAACCATCCCCTAATAAGCGCCATAGTGCCCTGTCTTCAGCTTGCTGCATTCAGCATCTGCCTGCACTCTTTCACAGGTCGTCCCACCTGGTCAGAGGGCATCCTACACTACGTTTGCCAAGTCGCAGTCTCCACTCTGCTTGCTTTGCAATAAAGATTAGTATTATATTTTATTTTTGTAAAGATTGAAAGAAAATATTTTTAATTACCTTAGAAAAGAAAAATACACACAAAACGAAAACTTATGCTACTAAATGAAATTATAAATTTTCACTCAGCGTTGTGCTACAAGAAATCCAGCGCTTTTTTTGTTCCAGTACTATAGTATATGTACTAGTTGTTACACATAATACATTACAATGTTACTAATAAAAACAATTAAGATGCCAGCAGACTGTTGCAAAAAATCTACAAAGAGCTCAACTGATACATATCAGTACAAGTCATCGCGTCGTCCCCAAGACGCGCTGGCTGCATTGCCCCGCTGTATGCCAATGCTGATGCACTGCGCCAAATTCGGTTCATGCGTCGCTTAAACCAGACGCTCACATAATTTTCAAAAACCCGGAGAGACTCGGTACCCCCGGACCATGTATGCAATGACTAGGTACCTCAACCTCAACCTCAACAGCCTGTATTGGTCCACTGCTGAACGCAAGCCTCCCCCTGATAAGCGCCTTGTTATGGCGGCGTTTATGTAATGAAGGGTAATGTAATGCCCATAATCCCCACGCTGGGCATGCGGGTCGGAGATCGCAGTTCGGTGGTAGAATTGTTCTGCAGGGGGCGCTGCTGCCCGCCCTCGGTGTATATCAATTAGTCGCCTCCTACGACACCCACGGGAAGAGATGGGGTGGTGCAAATTCTAAGCCAGCACCACACAGCTATGCTAGCTATGACAGCTACCATAGCTGTGTGTTGCTGGCTATGTACAACTCACCTAAATTAATCATAGAGGTCGGTTAAAACTGTCAAAATGTATGACGAGCTAATCAACACATGGGCGGACAGGACACCTAATCCAACAGTAAAAGAGCGGAAAGAGAAGACCTAGTTATGTCATAGCATTAGCAAGGCGGTAATGATAGACCCGGCGTTATGCCAAATCGTGAGATTTACAGTCGGCGCCACTTCTTAAACCGGGGACGCCGGAGTTTTTCTGTGTCAACTATTTATAAGTTTACGATAGAGTTCATGCAGATTATTTTGCGATAGAAGCTTAGTACGGCATAATATGTTTCACAGTTTTAGCCTTAAAAGTCCTTGTTTAGGGAGACGCGTGGCGTGCAGTGGCGCGGACCGCACTAAATTCAAATATATGGCGTTGGTAGGTGTGTTTACGGAGCGTTTTTAGACGCATTTGTTTGAATTGACGAGACGCAAGCGGCGTCGCTCGCTGCTTCTCACGCGGCGTGCACCGCCCCTCTTCGCCCCCCCCCCCCCCCACAATACACTTTTTTGTAAAAAAATAACGTGAATTTATTCAGAGTGGTCTGTGGACATTCTTCTAAATTCATGTTAGGGGTGAGAAAATAAAATTTTACCCTAAAAATAAACACACCCATTTTCAGCAATGCTACAAGATTTAGATGTTGTTTCTTTATTTTTAACCATATTGCTAAAAAAATCTATCGAAAAAAGGGACCTACGTACTCTACCTAAAACCTCCACAGAGCTGGCCTATCATTGGTACCAGGTGAATGATTAAGATCTCGCCCTGTGTACCAACTCTTCTAAAATTAGCTGAGCAGTTTATTTGATAACAAATAGCTGATAAGTAGACGCGCTGCTGTTGAGTAATATGACAGGAGCTGACGGCCAGTGACTCGAATGTGAACATTAGCACGTGACTACACGGTTAGAATATAATTATTATTTTACATTATTTTAAGAACTAAACTTTAAAACTAAGTTTTTGATGATGAACAGGGACTAGATAGTCCGATCACAAAGCAAACTGACCATTTTTATGAAGAATTCTATACCTTTACTAAATAAAGAATATCAACAATCCCACAAAAAAAATTAGTACAGTTTTTAAACGGCGGATATGTGAGCAGCCTTGTGTAGGCTGTTCACAGTAGTCCGCCATCTTAATTAAATTTTATGCCATACTAAGCCTTTCCACGGACGAAAGGCTAGTATATAACTTTTGTTATAATAATATGTAATCACAATATCACACTGATATTATAAATGCGAGAGTTTGGATGGATGTATGGTTGGATGGGTGGATGTTAACTCTTCACGCCAAAACTACTGAATGGATCGGGTTGAAATTTTGCATACAGGTAATTCTAATCCTGGAATCAAACATAGGTAATATAATAACCCATAAATCACAATTGAAACAATTGAGGTAACTGCAGACTGTTACAAATAATCAACAGGTAGCTAATTCAAATTAGATTTAATTCATTGGGAATCCCATTATTGGGTGTTTTGTTACACTAATGTAATGACAGAGGCCTAAAGGAAAAAGTAGGAGGTTAACTACTACATTTTCCTTTTAAAAATAATTAAGTCAGTAAAATAACATTTAATTTTACGACTAATAACATAATCTACAAATGCCACAGTTATTGTAGTCGAGGGTACAATAGAGAAACATTATGTCGCATCGTCATCGAAAAAGGAACATAGACATCATGGTCAAAATCGTGGTGTTTTTTTCTTTTATATTCGTAATGTTTTACGTCACTCGACAATAAAAATGTAAGAATACTATTCTTACATTATACATCTTTATGTTATATTGTTTTGAAATTTCAAAGGATTTTTACATAAGTAGGTAGCTAGTTTTTTTTCAATAATTTCGTAGAAAAACACTTGTTTTACTGAAAAAACAATTGTGAAATATAATGTGGTATTAAAAATTCAAGAGTGCGTGTAAAAGAACACAAACAACGGTTCCGGCCTGAATCACCATATTCGTAGCACCCTGTATAAAGATGTGGTGTCATTTTTAGGGTTCCGTACCCAAAAGTTGAAACGGGGCCCTATTACTAAGGCTCCGCTGTCCGTCCGTCTGTCTGTCTGTCTGTCCGTCTATCACCAGACTGTATCTCATGAACCGTGATAAATAGACAGTTTAAATTTTCAGAGATGATGTATTTAATATGTTTTTGTGTCGCTATAACAACAAATACCTACTTATACATAAACAGAATAAAATAAATATTTAAGGGGGCTCCCATACAACAGACATGATTTTTTTGCCGATTTTATAGATAATGCAAATGGTACGCGAGTTAGACCCGCACTTGGCCGGTTTTATTGTATATTTTACCCAAAAATCAAGATAATAAGAAAATACCTTCATAATAATTGGGTTTGTTTTATAAAACTAACACTTTATGCTGTTTGCATTGTCCAACATTATTTATTTATTTATAAAAATAGATACTTAGTTTTCTCATGGATGCTAGTGTCAGTACTAGATCAAATTGGGCCACACGAGAAGCACCAGCTTTCAAATAAAAAAAGAATCATAATCTAAATCAGTTCACCCAGTCAAAAGTTCAGAGGCAACAATCATAAAAAAATACATTCGAATTGAAAACTTCCTCTTTTGAAGTCTGTTCAAAACCCCAGACATATCTAGCATATCATGACTAAAATATCCAGCGAATCATGACTAAACCAGGCTAACGAATATTTTTCAAGTGGGCCATTCCTTGATAGATCCTTGTCATCAATTTGCCTTATTGGCGTAATTGAAAGGCGCCAGTCTGGACCGAGTAGACTCATTGCACTTCAATAAGATTATGATTTGACCCAATAGGATCCAATAAGCTTAGGAGGTCGTAGGTCGGAGTAAATCAGAATTATTTCGAAGAAGCACTTGAGAGTCTCTAGGCTAGGAAAACCAAATACTCGTAGCACTGTTTTACTATCTTGAAAACTAAACTAGGCTGCGACTGGATCGTTAATGAAGCTGGCATGTATTTTGACAGTTTATGATAGAGATTTTACGGATTTGATAAATAAATAATAAATAAAAATAAAATCATTACTTTTGAGCTTCTGACTGGAACACGGCTCGCCCCGTGATCATGATCGCTGTAACGCGGTAAAAATGTAGGGTCAATAAAACAAAAAGGTACGCGATAAAAAATAATTAAATATGTTAATATGTACCTAGGTCGGACACGGTTAGTGTAGTGTGTCGTAGTGTGAACTTGGACATTCCTGATTCTGAAGACGAATTGAGGGTAGTCGTGGATACTGCCGTCAATACTCGGCTGTAACTCCAATTACATTCAGTCGCCCCGTGACCACGATCGCTGTAATGCGGTAGAAACGTAGGGGAAATAAAAACAAAGGTACGCGATAAATACCCGATAAATAATCATTTAATTATGTTAACAAATCGCTAAAGTTTAAATCAGAATATGTATTTTCTATTGGCATTTTATTTGCTAGCTACCTGTAATGGGGATCACTTCTGGTTGCCATAATGTCCTCTTAGTTTTATAAGTTTTATTCCTATGGAAACGTTTAAAAGTGATTTATCTCCCTTAGGAACTGATGAAGTGATTTATGGGATAAAAAGTGGTCCATGTGTTATTCCAGGCCTAGAAGTGCCTTTACATGTAATATTTCCTAGCCTGATCCGTTCAGTAGTTTTAGCGTGAAAGAGTAACAAACATCCATTGTATGAGAATGCTCATGCAATGCAGAATGCTCATGTTCTCCTTTACTCTGTTCTTTTCCTCCCGTCAACACCCCGCTCCCTGAAAAGTAAGCTTTTTATTGATGAAATATTTTTTTCAATCGATTCAGTGGTTTCGGAGCCTATTTAATACAAGCAAACAAACAGTCAAATCTTTCCTTTCATAATATTAGGATAGATTTCACATTTTTAATGCTATCAACTAGATTTTACATCCATACCTACTACTCTAGGGCTTATGTGAACTTTAAAACTAGATTACCTAAATTTTTAATTACGAATGTATATTCTCACAGTACTAAATCATGCTGGATGTATACAATCAGCCTAATTACCTATACCTATACCTAATTATTTGAAATCCGTTTCGGCTGTTGACGGAAAATACACCAACAATATATTTAATCGGTCATTGGTTTTACCAGCGATAATAATAAAAATAGCAACGCAAGTAAATTGGTGTGTAAAACAATTCTCAATCCGCTTTTATCCTCGTATCTCTGTGAACTAAAATCACTTTATTAGATTTTACTGTGTTCATTTAATTTCGAAATCGTAATTTCGGAGGATCGAGTTTTGTCATGGTCGAATTAAAATTAACTTCCGTTCGTAAAAACACTGTCGTCTAAGAATTTATTGTAAAACAGATGCTGAAATATCTCCTCATTGAAGTTTCGTGAAGTGTGTGATATTTGCAAGCTAAGGGTTCCGTACTGTACACACCTTAGTGAGCTTCCCCATTAACATTTTTTATTCATTTTAATTTATTCCGTCAATAATTAAAGGTACTACACTGATATTTCTCTATTCTAACACTGTTAGCTTTTTGCTACCCATAAAAAAAATTGCACTGAACTTTAAATCTTACAAGATATGATGGAACTCGTTTCCGTTTCTCCATTTCTCAGAAAAAACGCCTTTTGTTTCGCCAGATTTGTGACAAACCAACATTTATTACTTTGAAATTCAATAAACTTTCTATGTTGAACTGAATCAAAAAAATATATAAAATATGTAGGTATCGAGTCTTTTCTATCAATCTCTAATGATTCAATTATTTTTGTTATATGCTCGTCACGTCACGTGTCTTACAATAATAATTTAATTGAAAGAATCACTCTAGTTGCCAAATTCTCATTTTTGACTGTTATTGTTTGTTATGTCTGCTTGTTTTTTATATATTATGAAGTTTCAACAAATGAAAATTGATAATTATTTATTCGCTAGCTGCGCCCCGCGGCTTCGCACGCTCGTTCCTATGGAAACGGTTAATAGTGATTTCCCACGGGAACTTATTTATGGGATAAAAAGAAAGTAGCCTATGTTTGATTGCAGGATTAGAATTACTTTTATGCAAAATTTCAGCCCGATCCTTTCAGTTGTTATGGCGTGAAGAGGTAACAAACATCCATCCATCCATACGTTTATACAAACTTTCACATTTATCATATTAGTGTGATGTGAAGTATGATAGGCATAAGTAAAGGTACTATTCCACCGATGCGCGAGGATCTCTGATTGAAACGTATCCCAAAACTGAAGTCAATGCACAGACTTTTTTCAGCGTTGTTCAGCTCAAAATTTCAGTTTCAGTTCAGGTTTACTCCAGGTAAAATTTTATTTTCATATAAGTTTGCCTCAAGGAAAATAGATTTGAATTGGAATATTTACAAATCCTACTATAAACGCTAAAGAAAAAGTTTGTAAACATGTCTGTCTGTATGTATGTTTGTTGCTCTTTCACGCAAAAACTACTGAACGAATCGGGCAAAAAAAAAATATTATAGGTAGGTAGTTCTAGACCTGGAATAAAACATAGATATTTTTATCCCATAAATCAGTTCCCGTGGGATAGGCGTGCGAAGCCGTGGGGCGCAGCTAGTATAAAATAATTACATTTTCATCCCACCATCTCGGAAAGAGTATTTTTAATCTTCAATATCTGAGTGGAAAAGCCGTTTTTATTTTCTAGAGGATAAAGTAAATTGAATTTAGAACATCGTGTGCACTAAGTTTGTGAATTAAAAAAAACATTAAACCTATTTACTGCTACCTCTATGGTGCCGAATATATCATACACAGATTACCCCCAATAGATACCGCATTACGATACTTTTGTTCGGATGCTAGCGCACCAAAATTGGCGGAAGGCGCGGGTTGCGGGGACTGAAACAAAGGCGTTGTGTTTGGCTATTTCAAGGTCGCACTAATAATGAACTAAGGGTATACTCACCGTAGGGTTGGGAAAGTCGAACACCAAATTAGAATTCATCGATAATTAGTTTGTAAATTTCGTATTAAAAGAAAATAAACAATAAATTTTCTATAGGATCATGAATTTATACAGACATTAAAACTAATATTTTAAACCTAAGTAAATGACAAAAACACTACTACTATTTAATTAAATAATATAAAAAAAATCGTACACATTACACAATAATGATGAGAGATCATCTGTTTTGAATTCAATTATAAAGTAAAGAAAAGTAAATTAAAAGTTTATTTCAATAATAAAATAGCACTATTTAAAGTTAAGAGTTACAAATGTAGTAGGTTATAAAAAAAATTGTATTTATCAGTCTCTGTAGGTGTTGTTACCCGTAGTCGAGTGACTGTCCTCCGTACTAGTTAATACAATAATACCTACCTACCGAGAGTCCCGCTCATCTACGTCATCCACCATTTTTAACGATATCGACTAGACTCGAAATAAGTGAAATTCACAACACTAGCGTAACACGTGCCTTTGCCGAAAAGAACAACGAGTACAATAACAGCAATGCGGAAAAGAGACAAGTGACCGTCCTTACGTACCATTAGCCATTATAAGCTGACCTGTTCTATGAATGATAAATTTGTAATTATTTTACTTACCGATGAAATGTTAATCCGTCCTTTTGGTAGTTTGAATTTCTTGATGATTTTCCACACCATTTCACTGCACATGAAGTCATTTTATCCAATTTTCTATCACAAAACCAATTGTCACAAGCGTTAGAGCACAGAAACGTAGGAGTCTGACACTTGGTCGAAACTGAAGCCGTACTTCGAAGCGGCGATTTACATCTGTGCATTTGCATTGATGCGTGGTGCGCGGTCGTCGTCTTTCATGCGGAATCTATTGGGGGTAATCTGTGATATCATACAACTTTTTTTTAATTTGTTAAAACAGACTCGGAACCTTCTTGGTGTTCTTTTTTCAATTTGCTTTGTACGCGGTTCTTTACGCGGCATTTTTTCACGTCACTGTTAAACCTTATATTAAAAACAAGAAACTTGAAAACAAGTAAAAAAACTAAAATGAGTCATTCTAGCGACGAGGAAGTTTGTTTGACGCCAACAGAATTGACTGAAACTGTTAATAATGCACAAATGAGCTTTCTCCCTCAACAATCACGCGAGAAGTATTTAAAACAGTACGATATGTCCAACACGTGGCGACTAGCAAAAGGAGCCAAAACTTTCTCAGAAAACGTTTTGCTGGCATATTTTATAGAATTATCCGAGAACAAGAAAGCAAGCACTCTATGGAGTACGTATTCGATGCTAAAAGCAACAATAAAGATGAAAAAAGACATACATATCGATACCTATCGTAAATTATTGGCATTTTTAAAAAGAGCCTCATCTGGTCATCAACCAAAAAAATCGAAGGTTTTCACAGTATCTGATATTGAAAAGTTTCTTAACGAAGCACCCGATTCCGTATATTTGGCGGCAAAAGTAAGTCAGTTGCACATTCAGTATCTACTTAAGTATATTAATCTCAATTAAATAGTATACTTAGTGGATGTTGATAGGCATAATTATGCGTTCATATAAATTTTATTCATTTATCTACTACAATACTCTTTATGTTACAGGTTGTTCTTATTATTGGAATAAACGGAGCATGTCGAACTAATGAACTAACACAACTTAATGTCAAAAACATTGAGAAACATTCAGATGACTTACTATTAATTAATTTACCTAATACAAAGACAAAAAGAGACCGCAACTTCGTCATTCGGAAAATCGTTACGCAAGGAATACGTAACGATTGTTGAGAAATATCAAGCCTTACGCCCGCCTAACACTCCAATCAATAGATTTTTTCTACAGTATCGCAATGGAAAGTGTGTTAGACAGCCTATGGGTACTAATAAAATTGGCAGTATCCCACGAGAAATAGCAACATTTCTTGAACTTCCAGAACCCCTGTTGTACACGGGTCATTGTTTCCGACGAACTTCAGCCACACTTTTGGCTGATTCCGGAGCTGATCTGCTGAGGCTGGAAGTCCAATGCAGTTGTAGAGGGATACATTGCGGATTCCATCCAAAATAAGTCTAAAATATGTGAAGGCATCGTAGGAGCCATTACACTGAAAGAGCCTCAATCGGATCCTTGGACTGGCCCTTCTACATCGAAAATAAGCCGTTATGAAACACCTAACCATCTCCCTCTCTCTCCAACATTCACGCCAAGGGAATCCGATGAATCGGTACAACTATTAGTATAACAGATAGTTTACCGAAAAACAGTACACAAGTGACTAACACCAATATTACAGTACCAAACAAAAATATTACACTCAATTTAATAACTGTTGCAACGTTACTTTAAATTTTTCTTAATTATACCTTAGTATTATTTTGTTATAATTTAAAGATTATTCTGTAATACTTACCTGTCATAATGTAGTAATTAATACCTAAACTGAAATAGAAGTGTACCTATCTTGTGATTGTAAACGTCAATGTCATTTCCTCGCTGAGGTGGAATGAAAAGTTAGGTGTTGCACTCGAGTGCAAAGATTTTTCACCTCGTGCTCTTTTGATTCCCTCGCTAACGCTCAGGATTCTAATTTTGAATCACGAGCGCAGCGAGTGCTATTGCATAGCTTCTATCGCGGGCCTTGAGCGCGGGGACCGAATCCAGAAATTCCGTAACGAAAAAACCTCACGCTCCCCACTCCGCCGGGCAAGGAGGTGTGGCTTGAAGGCCGTGCATCGTCTAACGTCGTTTCAGTTCGGCAGTCTTCGACACGGCGTTGTGTGCGTGCGATTAGACGTATTGTACGACTCTACGAAACTCGCACGAATCGAGACGAGCTGCTCCGAAATCGGACGAATACATAAGCAGCTGTTTATGAGAAAGTATATAGGAGTATAGGGTCACGCTCAAAAAGTGTAACTTGAATTAATATCAAAGAAAAAGCAATACTGCATGAATAAAATAAATAAATAAAATTATAATTGCATAAGTTGATACAAAATGCTATGCAATAGCTTTACCGCGGCAGACCCCGAGTGCCACACGTCTTTTATCAATAAATTGCAATTTTCTTTGTCAAAGATACCTACTGCTCTTTTCTAGCTCTCATTGTCAAGGCGTGTTGTACCAAGACCCATTTCTCCGAATTCGCCTGCCACCGGCGGGCATTCACCTAATGATCTCATCGGCCTGGATATAAAAGTTTGGATCAATTGACTTTGTTTATGGAACGCTTTCTAGGCAAACCAGACGCTCTAGTTTTTAAGCTACGCTGAAATCCTTCCGTGTCGACAGGGTGTGGTCAAAATTACTTGGTCGGCAACTCGCGGACGTGAAACTAAGCGATTTTACCAAATTTTAACCTGCTTCAAAAAAAGGAGGTTCTCAATTCGTCTGTATATTTTTTCCTTTTTTTATGTTTTTTTCCTCGGAACTTTTGACTGGGTGGTCCGATTTGCATGATTCTGTTTTTATATGAAAGCTGGTGCTTTCCGTGTGGTCTCTTTTTAATTTTGTACAGTTTTGACAATGGGATCGATGAAAATTCATAAAAAAACTGTAAAAATTTAAGTCGGTTTATAGTTTTTTAAAACAAAATTAATTATTGTATTGTCAACTTGCGGACAAATGAGAAACAGGGCTTTGTACAGTCAGATAGATAAACGAAAACTACAAACAACAATATTATGATAGTAGAGTTCCTCATCAAATAACCAGGTAATCAGAAATAGCACGGAGGGTGCAAGGAACCAAAATTGAACTTAATAATTTTTTATTGATTTTTTCTAACAATAATTTACAATGTTCCTGATGCAACGACTAAATACTGACTCACTTATCATCTTACCCACTCGGCAAACGTAGACGCCCTCCAGCGAGGTGGGATGACGATCTGCAGGCAGGTACTGGAAGTGGAAAGCTGAAGATAGGGTGCTTTGGCTCTTCTTATCTTAGAGGAGGCCTATGCCCATCAGTGGACTAATGTAGGCTGATGATGGTGGTGATGCAACACATACTGGTACGTACGTGTAGTGCGATGAAATAGGTAAATACTCGTACAGTCATAACATTGACGTTTTTGAAAAAAAACTATGTCCGTTTGGTCATTAACAATTGTCAACGAAGAACGAAGACCACTTTTATAAATATTATTTAAAATTCAAATTACATTAGTTATTAGTTACATTTATATAATTGAATTGAATTGAATACAATAAGCGTTTAAAAGGGGAGAATAGGTATTTTTATCAAAGAAATTACAATCAAAGAATAAAATAAATTAGAAATACATAGTATTTACAATAACAAATAGAATATTATTTATACTGAAATCACATTATTGGTTACCTACATTAACATACTGACTTGAAACAAACTAGTCTTTGCCTACATATTAATAAATTTGTACAAATGTAAACCTCGTGTTAGTCTTGTAGCCATTCTCTAATTTATGAATATTTAATTTAGCTGAAACCAATTGTACACACTTACTACATTACGGAAAATGGGTGAAATTAGCGTCGCTTTTATTTTTAGCTTTTGTTATCTGTAAGAACAAAGCCTGAAAATAAAAGCTGAAGAGCGTCAGAGCCAACGCGTCTGGTCGAAGCGACGCGTGACCCGAGAGCTGGTGAGTATCTGGCGCGGCACATCAGCATCACCATACTGGGGGGGGGGGGAATGCAGCCAGGGTCTTCGGGACACTTCTCATTGGTATTTGATATGAAGCCGCCTATAGATTATTGACAAGCGTTTGCAGTTTTCTCAACTCTTGTATACATATGTTTCTATATCACTGATTTGTGTGGAGCTGTGTAGACTGTGTAGGCTGTGCCGGCATAGAATTTGCACCAACTCTTCCCGTGGGTGTCCTGCGTTTGAGTTGGTGCAAATTCTATATATCAGGTGACTAACGGATATCTGGCGGGGCGGGCATCTGCGCCTCCTGCTGTCCAATTCTACCACCGAAGCTGCCCGAATCCGCATTTTCAACGGGAAATGGAGTGGAGACCGCGACTCGGCAAACGTTGTGTAGGACTCCCTCCGGCCAGGTGGGATGACGATATGCGAAAGACTCCAGGCAGATGCAGGATGCGTCAAGCTGCAGACGGCGTTATGGCGCTCATTAGGGGTGCCTATGATGAAGGCGCTTCATATAAGCGCCCTGCTACCTTTTATCTCATGTGAAGCCTGTGTCCAGCAGTTGACCAATTCAGGGTGTTGAGATTGAGTTGAGGTCTTAATAACTGATATTCTTACCTATTGCAAAGCAGCCATTATATTTCCGATACCGGTACAAAGCGCCTCGCTGTCTGCTTGGAGAACCAGTCAGATCAACAGGTCCGATTATTCACACAATTACTCACACCTGAAACTGGGTAACCGCTATTCATACTTCATTAATTTTCGCGAACATTAAACCATTCACAGCTGCTGGCTTTTGTTGTGGCACATCTAAGGAAGACATGACTTGATATTCATCAAGTAAACAGACTTCGTGTTTTGTAAGGATCTTTGTGCAATTGCTTGTAGCGTAAGTTTGTGTCTGAAAGCTTTTAGAAGTGTGAATATCAAAAGCAAATAGCTTTCATCATCTTTTGATCGTGTTTGGCATTAATCAACTTGCTAGTTCCTTGATAGCTCTAAAGATCGATGCCATCTCAGCTCTATGTGCTCTACCTTTTCTTGGCACTTGATATAACTCATACTTCCATGTTGTAACGCATTGGTTTACTGGAATGTTTTATGATGATAAAAAAATAAATAAACTATAGGGATCAGTTTGTTTTTAGGTGTAATTTTTATTTAATTAATCTACAGAAAACTGACTAGTAGGTAGATGTGAGTTTTCCGTCGAAATTTTTTATAAAATTGGATGAATGGACTACAAACGATCATGGCGGATCAGGCGGACGAAGGCCGCTCTCGTTTAAGCTCCCTTCCTTGGTTCTTTCGTGTTCGTTCCTTAGCCTTCGCTTGCTCGCTCGCTTGGTCAGTACCCGCCATTAAGTGCAAGGGCAAGTGACGAGAACTGTAAACTTTCAGGATAAAACCGCTTACGGGAAACCTCTCTACAAACCACAGTCAGGTTTTTACACCGTTCCATCCATCGCCTCCGCTAATTGTTGTTACCTCCTAATCGTACTAATTAATGAGTCTAATTGCTCTGTGGCCGTGATACCACGAGTTCACACTTCATGTTCAACGGCTAGTTTAAAATCTGGGGCTTAATCAGTCGTTCTAGACTTTAATTGGTCTGCGTTCAGGTTATTGGCTCCGGCTGTGGCCATTTGTACAGTAGTGGAATAAAATAGGTTAATTTTTAAACGTGCTTTCCACGGCACGGGGGTGTAACATCGTAAAATTCATCCGCAGGTTAAAACCCAATAGCAATACTTTTTGCCCTGACTAGGGATTGCCATTGGTCTTGCGTCTGACCTCTTGCCGGCCATCCTATCGTCCTATTGGATAATGATGAGATAGAGGATGATAATAATAGACAGTACACCAGTGCTTGCACAATTACATGTCCTGCGCAAATGGATGGTCTTCGTTGAGACTGCCCTAGTCCACTGTAGGACATAGGCCTTCCGTTAATGAGCGCCATAGCGCCCTGTCTTCTGCTTGACGCATCCAGCATCTGCCTGCATTCTGAGACTGCCCACTGTGTTCAAAATTCGGCTAGGGAACATCATTACAGTAAAATACGTAAGTAGAAAAAAATATTTTCACTTCTCTCGCTCGAGTCGTCGCAAAAGTATTTACTATATGTCGGTCAAAGTTTATAATAATATACCTGCTGAAATAACTTCCTTGTCCTTCCAGAAGTTTAAAACAAAACTATTTAATTGGCTCTTCAAAATTGTTTTTATGACATGAAAGAATTTTTTAACTGACATGATGGCGACATATTATTTTAATTACTATTATTGACTGTTTATGATTAATCTTGATTTTATTGTGAATTTTTAAATGTTGAATATTTTTAGCTACTGACAATTTATAATGTTTATTTTACAATATGACTGCATGTGATTTCAAATCTAATTAGTTATAAAATCTTTGTACGCTCGAAAAGTAATTTGAATTTAGAATGGTGTTCCTGCATTTCAATCATCGATCAAGTTTTCGCCGACCCCTCGCGAAATACTAGAGATGAAGATTAAAAAAACGAATGTTTTTGTAAATTCGTTAAATTTGTATTTCAAGTATAAATACTACAAAAATATATCTCTTTTACACTCTAAAAAATACTGTCTGGTATCACCTAAGTATCATGATGAATGGACATATCAAGTATTTGAACGCACAGTGCAACTATAACGTAACATTTTCATACTGATCGAGGTGCATTGTATGTAACTCGAGAGCAAATGTTTTTTGTTTCGTGCCTTTTAAATCCCTCGCTAGCTCAGTAGTCTCGCTACGCTCGTACTCTAGACTGCTTCGCTAGCTCGGGATTTAAACTCTGCACGTGTAACAAAAACCGTTTGCTTACTTGTTGAACAAATAACTATTATTTTATTGAATTTTAATTCCAAAATTCAGCAACGAAAGAAAGTCATACTACAAACATAATTTAAGGTTACCTTTTTATATTTGTTATTTTTTTCTATCTACCCTATTTTATTTTGTGTTGTCAGCTTGTTGTTGCATTTTGTTTGTATAAATTTATTATAAGTGTTTATACCTATCTATCCTAAATTATATTATATAGCGCTATTATATAAGAGCTTGGATTACCTACATCTACGTATTTATAAGTAAGCCCTAGAGGTAACATGTTATGTATACAATATTTGTTACGAATTACTTATTCTCATTTTAAGTGAACTTGTATAGTTTTTATGAGAAAATAAAGCTTCTTTAACCTCATATACTTAATAGGTATTTTTATACGTCTCATGTACCATTGTGGAACCAAACCGAGTGTTTACAAGCCCAAAATAATATACGCGTTAGAATTGGAAGATTAACCTTCGCCTTGCGTATATACGCATAATCCACGAGGCTCGAATCTAAATCTAAACTGAACCTTATCTCCCGGGCTATAAGAGCCACGGTATAATGGTTTTCAGTAATCTTTTAAGAGGCAAGCTAATGGTGTTTATGTAGAGTTGAAAAGTTTTCATGTTTACGTTCGGAGCACGCACTTTGAGTAAAGTCGGTTCAACATTGTTGTTTGGGTTTGATTTCAGTGGCCCTGTTTCAGTGATGGCTATGACCTCGTGATTGTAGACTACGGACTACGTAAGACTGGTGATATCGCCGCCGTGTAACCGTTAAGAGTGTGCCATAAGCAATTTTGTACTTCAAAATCGTTATTTATACCTACTGACCTTCTAAGTAGGTAATATTCTATATGGACTTACATGTTGTAATGCATTGGTTGTCACATTATGATGATGAATAAAATAAACTAATATTAATAAACGAATTTATCTCAGAATCCGTGAAAGCTACCACCGTCATATTTAGAAAATGTTACTTCGATCTTTTTTCTTGAATTAGGTTCGTGTTTTAGAAACACGATTGGTAAAAGTTTTCTCATTAGTATTTTTTTTTTAAATATAGATGTTTTGCACACATTTTGCTATTAATTTCAGGAACAGCACACTTTTTGCTTCGGGTCTGTTTTGCTAGGAAACCTAGAAGTATTTCTTTAGTTCTGTCTTTTAATTTTTCGATTGGTTTCATCAACCTGTAATTAAGAAAAAACAGTTTTTCGCATAGAAAATTCGATGTACTCGCGAGAAAACCATATCTAGTTATCCCGCTCGAAATCGATATTGCACATTCTTAAGACTGTGCAATAACGCCGCCGCCGCCGCTACGATTTCGATATCGATTTCGAGCGATTTGTAGCGTGAGTCATCCTTAAGGCGAGCTTATCCAAGCACTTTAGGCATTTAGCGCTACCTCAGCCCCCTCATGGATAACTCACGCTACACCGCACCGTGCCGGGTCCGAGCCGAGTGTCGGCCGTAGCACGGTCCCGTGCCTACGGGCCTTTTCTGCTAAATCACCTGTGTGCACGTTCCGTCTGGTCGCTGGCCGGCTACAGTAGGAGGAGAGGGGCAGAATAAAATGGCGGATCGAGTAGTTTGGCCCGCACTAGAAAATATTGCCTAATTTGAGAGTTATTCCATGTATCCGATCTTAGGCGACTCAACTCTATACAATAATAATTCAAATATAATTTTCGCTAATAAACCCTTTGTATTGCTGGCCAGCTGGGTTAGTGTTTGTCCCTGTCAAAAATACATCGGGTAAGAGAGCTGGCAGCACCAGGGCAAAGATAACAGACGCACACAAATCACAAAGCCAACCACTACCTGCATGGCGAAACTAACCGACGCGCTGCGGGCGGAGGCGACTGAAGGCTCGACAATCGACTGAGGATTGATTTCAAATACAAATCTGAACTGCCGATTCCTGCGGCATTGGGTAGGGGTGCATTCAGTCAGTCAGTGCTTGCAACCTACACCTGGCACTGAGTGCACACCTGCCGCTGTAAGCATTGATTTATTAAAAAGGGAAGATGAGGTATTGGTTTCTCGAAAGTGGCAACCTCAAATTGTGTGCTCCCACCCACCTCAGTCACCGTCTGACGGCGGCGGCACGGGCGGTCGTGATTCGCGTAAAATATAGTTGTCTCGTTCTCACTTCGGTCTTAGATACGTCTTTCCGTCTTTGTTCTTCTTTGTATTGCACAGGACTGGAAATATAACTGTGAGCGTATGTGTTTGCGGGTCGTTGTAACACATGCCAATTTTTGAGTAAGAACTGGGAGAACGTAACCTATCTTCCCTTTTTATTTTAATAAATGGCTGTAAGTAATGTTTTTTTCTTTTTTTCTGTGTAATTTTTAGTGTGAACAATATGGACCATGGTCTGAAATAAATTATTTTTATTTTATAGTTATTGTATTCTCTTTGGTCAAGTAAGCGTAAACTCTATCAATTAACGAATGCTACGCTAATTATACGTACGTACTTAAACTTACTTATACTCGTATATTGATCAAACAGAACAGTTCTCACTAAATAGAATAGAACTGTTTTCAAAAATCTAGCAACGTAACAGTCGAGCGTATTTTCCACAATCGTGAAAGATTTGTTTCGTTCTATTAACAACCCGTGCGTTCTCGTCAGCGCGATCTAGAGCTCGGTCACTGGTAGTAGCGACATCTAGTTATAATTTACGTCAACTTTTTAAGGGATAGTTTTCGTGACTTCATGACACATCTCTGAATTTTCCATTCGGAAAGGACTACACGTCTGCAGGGTATTTTAATTCCTTCCTTTCCTTTCTTCTTTTAATGGCGTCTACGGTATTTTAATTCATTTGATTGGTTTCCGAAGAGAAAACGTCAGATTCGAATTTGAATTGTATTTCAAACTTTTGAGAAATCAAATTAGCATTCTAAAGTAACGTCAACTTTAGAATGCTAATTTGATTTGTTAAAAGTTTCCGATATCGAATCCGACGGCCTTTCCGACGAATTAAAATACCCCTAACACCATTGGGGTTGATTATGTTGTTTTAGAACTAGTTCAAATTAGCTAAATTAGGATTTAGGAATGTCATCAAAATTCGCTTAAATTAAGATTTACGAATCTTTAGGGATTTACGTAACGTTTGACATTCCTAAATCCTAATTTTATTTGACGACCTCTGTGGCGCGGTGGGCGAAGGTCTGCCTGCGACGCAGGAGGTTGCGGGTTCGATTCCCGCCTCGGGACAAATTTGTGTACGATCTGCAGAAATTTGTTCAGGGCGTTCTGGATGTTTTTTCTATGTATAATAAAAAATATATATCTATGTAGTATTATGTAAATCAGTTATCTAGTACCCATAACACAAGCTCTGCTTAGCTTGGGGCTAGATAATGCTGTGTGAATTGTCCAGCATTATTTATTTATCTATTTATTTATTTATTTATATTTTATATAATTCTAAAACAACAGAATCGACTCATTTTAAACCGGATAAATGTAAAAAATAAATCTATACTATTCAGGCATCTTCTCAATTCTATGAGGTGTGTCTTCATATTAATTACAGAAGGCCAAGTTCGCAGAATCCTCACTCAGCACAAGGCCCACTGTGCGCTTCTTTGAAACCACACCAACCGTCATTGTATTTCATCTGTTCTTTTTCAGAGTACCTATACATA
Organism: Eupithecia tripunctaria; assembly: GCA_955876795.1. Classification (NCBI taxonomy): domain Eukaryota; kingdom Metazoa; phylum Arthropoda; class Insecta; order Lepidoptera; family Geometridae; genus Eupithecia; species Eupithecia tripunctaria. The sequence continues at coordinate 14,160,587 of OY041615.1, forward strand.
TACATATACATATACATATGCAGTTACATAGATAGTTCTCTAGGATTATTTTTATACTAGCAACGTCTCGCGGTTTCACCCGCGTAGTTCCCGTTCCCATGGGAATTCCGGGATAAATATAGCCTATGTCACTCAATGAAAAGTGAGCTTTTTAATGATGAAAGAATAAACCAATTTAAAAAACGATTTTATAAATCGGTCTAGTAGTTTTGGAGACTATTCAATACAAACAAGCAAACAAGCAAATCTTTCATCTTTATGTTATAGTATTGATGACTTCAGGTGTTACAGAAATGTAAAATGTAAACATTTAAAACCATCTCAGCGATTCAATATTTTAGGTACGTAGGAAACGCCAGACATTAATATTGCAGACAGATGCTGGATGTGTCAAGCTGAAGACAGGGCGCTATGGCGCTCATTAGGGCAGGCCTATGTCCAGCTGTGGACTAATATTAGGCTGATGATGATGATGATGATGATATTTAGCCTTTACCATAATCCTTTCATACTTAATATTATAAACGCGAAAATATGTATGGATGTTTGTTCTTCACGGAACAACTACTGTACGGAACGGCCTGAAATTTTGCATACAGGTAGTTCTAGGCCTGGAATAACACATAGGTACTAAATTCTATTCACGATATCATTTCTCGTGAGATAAAATAACCTTAAAACGTTTCCATAGAAACCCGTGCGCCCGCAGGCGGCCACTAGTATAGAAATGAAATTATAATTATCTACGAAGGCGTAGAGAAGCTGATAATTACCGTAGATGATCTACGCGTAGCGTAGCACCTCTACGAATTCAATAGGTACCTATTTATGTGCGTAGAAAACGTAAAATAAGGGCCGGGCCGCTTTCTATCAAAACGAAGATGATTAGAATAGGGTATATGCATGGTTTTTCTCATTTTTTTTAGTCTTGATCTACCCAGGTTGATCAGACGAAAAAAAATATAACAGCTAAAACAATTTAAATTATTGAGGTAAAAAACTGAAAACCATAAGTTATAATTTTAAAATAAAATAAAAATTAATGAAATAATTAAAATAATTAAAAACAGTTTTTAGCTGTTATATCTTTTTTCGTCTAATCAACCTGGGTGGATCAAGACTAAAAAAAATGAGAAAAACCATGCATATACCCTATTCTAATCATCTTCGTTTTGATAGAAAGCGGCCCGGCCCTTATTTGCCCTTAATTTATTTTATTTTATATTAATATTAAATTAATTTTAAATTATTGAGGTAAAAAACTGAAAAACTTTATAACTTATAATGTGTTTCAGTTATTTTGATCTACCCAAGTTGATTAGATACCAATAACCCTGTTTTTCTATATCAATAGAGAATACGTAAGAAAATATTCGTTTTTTGGAAGTCACATTCGTCAATTATGTAATCAGCTCCTGATTTTAACTAACCCATTGTGAAAGTATAAAATGTACAATTCAATTTTATTTTTAATTATTTATTAGGTACTAGCTGCGCCCCGCGGCTTCGCCCCAGTGGACATGTTTATGTCAAATCCCATCCGGGATAAAAAGTATTCTATGTCCGTCTCCTGGTTCTAAGCTACCTCCCCGTTAATTTTCAGCCAAATTGGTTCAGCCGTTCTTGAGATTTTTCTCGAAAAAAATTTCAGCTCGATTCATTCAGAAGTTTTGGCGTATAGTAGGTAACAAACATCCATACATCCCATACACACTTTCGCATTTATAACATTTGTGTGATGTGATGGGAAGTTTAGTTCCCATACTGGATCAGTATATATTATTATGGTAGAAGCAAGGCCGCACAGAAGTTCACGGCCGGCCTCCGGTACACTTACACAAGAATATAATTAAGAAGATCGATCTTCTGATTGGGCGATTCAGTTGGATTCTGGGAAACACTTTCCGATAATGTTCTCTTTGATGATGTCGGCTTTGTCCTCGATATACATACTAACGCCTGTATTATAAGAGCTTCCTTAGTCATAGATCAATGCTTGAGTTACGTTTATGCCATAAAAGCGTTACTGAAACGTAGATTGATGACTAAGTAAGCTTTCATAATACGGCCCTAAGGTTATAATATAATATAGGACCTGTCTTTATCCAAATTCCAGAAACATCTACATCCCCTTCGAGAAATCCTCAAGATTAAATTAAACTTTTATAACTAGTTATCCGTTTGTTTAAGAATAAAGTCATTATTTCTACCAAGATGTACATATGTATGTTATTTTGACTTTACACAATTTCGGCACTATTGCATGCAGTTACAATCTGCGAGTGTTATATTAATTAATAGGTACTGATGAGCAAAAAAATAAGCCAATTTCAAACATGCTTGTAAAAAGAAATGTCGAAGGTAAAATAAAATATAATGTAAGTGATAATTATTGTATGTCATATATTATAGAATGTCAATAGATAATTTTAATAATTAATGATGCGATGCTACTGTTTATTATAATAGAAAATATAAAGAAAAAATTAAATGCTTAATTTTTTCGATTGAATTTGATATTTATATTTTGTCAGTAGTTAGGACCCCTCGCGGGTAAAGGCCTCTTCCAGTTCTGTCCAGTTGTTGTGGTATTATATAAATGACTATCCCCTTGAGTCCCGTAAAGAATTTCTAGTTCCAGAAGCAAGGTAAGTAATCAAACTAAGTTATATCTGGAGTCTCTACATTCAAACGAGAAGACGGCGCGACATAGTAAGAGCTAAATTACTTGCCAAGTTGCTAATAGCAATAAACCTACATGTAAATCAATTATGTTTTTATTTCAGGCGTTTAAACAAACATCAGGACTATACAGGGTTTAGGTTACGTACTTTTAGAGGATGGTTTTTTGTGATGGGAGTGGATGCTGCGCGTATCTACATATAAAACCATGAGAGTTAGAGAAAAGTCCGGGTTCAATTTATGACAAAAAAAACTGTCTCGTCATGATTTTAATTTTTATACTGTTTACTTCGCTTCGAAATATTTTAAAATAAATAATGCTGGACAATCCACGCAGCATCATCTAGCCCCAAGCTAAGTAGAGCTTGTTTTATGTCAATTCTAGCTGCGCCCCGCGGCTTCGCACGCGTTTTTCCTATGAAAACGTCCTGCAAAGCAATGTAAAGCCTATGTTTATTCCAGTATTAGAATTACACGTATGCAAAATTTCAGCCTGAACCGTTCAATAGTTTTGGCGTGAAGAGGTAACAAACATCCATCCATACATCCATAATAAACTTTCGCATTTATAATATTAGTGTGATGTAATGTAGGTACTAGATGACTGATATGCTATACATTATATTGTTTTTTTTATTATACAACAAATATTTGCAGATCGTACAAATATTTATCCCAAGGCAGGAAGCGAACCCGCAACCTCCTGCGTCGCAGGACTCGCAGGACATCAAATAATACATGGGTACGTGAAATGAGAAATGTGGCAGAGGGAATGAGACGCTACGAGCTTCTTATTTCCTGAACGGGGATGGGCCGAAAACCATTCGTGACAATTTTGCGATTAGCATTATGTTATGAGTCAGAGTCAGAGTCAAATCGTTTATTTCTTTAAACTTACAAAATAAGCCCTGAGACCAGTCAAATTTTAACTAGATAAACAGCTTGATAAATAGTAATTACTATCAAATAAGAAATAAGGTGCTATTGACTCTAATTCACTTAATTTTTTTGTCCACTAGCGGAAGAAGTGATAAAGGAACCACTAGCAAGTTTAAGTGATAAACTTGCTAGTGGTTTCTTTTTCACATCAACTAATACAATCTTTGCAATCTTTAACTAAGTCTGTGTTAGACTTAGTTAAAGATTGTCTTAGTCAAATGATATGGCCTTAGTCAAATGTTATATATATCAAATGTTAACTTAGTCAAATGATATGGCCGGATGTCGCCCAGTTCCACACCGACAATAGTATGTAAAAACATAGTTAACACAACTATGTTTTTGTGGAACTGGGCGACATCCGGCCATATCATTTGACTATCATAGTAAAACGATTAGTTAGCAGAATTGGGTGCCTTTCTTGTGAACAATCCACAATATCGTCAAACCATCTAGCACTTACATTTTTACCTTCAGCTTTGGACAAATCTTTAAATCCGAACAAGACTAGGCGCACACACTAATATTATAAAGGCGAAAGTTTGTATGGATGTTTGTTACTTCTTCACGCCAAAACTACTGGACAGATCTGACTGAAATTTTGCATACAGGTAATTCTAATCCTAGAATCAAACATAGGCTACTTTTTATCCCATAAATCAGTTCCCGTAGGATGAAAATCACCTTTTAATGTTTCCATAGGAACAACGCGTGCGAAGCCGCGGGGCGCAGCTAGTAATAGATAATCCCGGAACCTTACACGTTTTAAGGCGCATACCCGAGCCAATCTGACAGCAATTCCTATTTTATCATATTTTTACGTTTATCATAGGAATTTTTACAAATCCTACGTTCAGTTTGTGGTATCTATTATAAGCTATTTTTAAAGCTATTTTTTTTAGGAGATGCAAAAATAGAGTTTGGTGGCCAAAAAGCGCAACTTCGTATGTCTTCCTAATCTTTACAAAATGAAATTTTTACAGAGGCATTAATAAATAGCTTATAATAGATACCACAAACTGAACGTAGGATTTTTAAAAATTCCTGCGTTCAACGTAATAAGAAGATATAATAGTTGGGGGCGCCACTTTCGCTGGTGTATGGGCCTTAATACTAACAGGTTTCCGCTGTATTCGTAAAGGTCTTCTTCAGAATGCTAAATAGATATTATTACTAACCTTCCTATTTTAAACCAATGAATGGTGTATTTTGCCCGTGACATAGAAATTCAGTCTATGAGTCAACTTCCTTCATTTATTCCTATCACATCCGATTAAAGTCTAAACTGTCTATAGTCTGATAAATTGGCTCGTTTAACTTTAAAGTATCTTTGTAGTTTTTTGATTCGAGAGAAGTAGACGCATGCTTGTTAGCGGCGTGTGGTGGCGACGGCATAGAATTTGCACCACCTCTACTCTTCCCGCGGGTGTCGTAAGAGGAGACTTAGGGATATTTACCGGGGGTGGGCAACAGCGCCCCCTGCTGAACAATTCTGTCGCCAAACTATAAACCCCAACCCTGATGCCCAGTGTGGGGATTATGGGTATTACCCCCCATGAGAAAACTGCCAATAAAGATGCTTATCGGGGGCCTGTGTCCAGCTGTGGACCTATAGAGGCTATTGAGGTTGATGAAAAGCGCCTTATTGCCGTTTATCTCATGAATGCTAATGCCCATAATCCCCACGCTGGGCATCAGGGTTGGGGATCGCAGTTAGTGGTATAATTGTTCTGCAGGGGGCACTGCTGGTTCAGGTTGTCAGACAGATTTCGCTCTTGAACTATAAGACCGCCAATTGTCACTTCATCATCATCATCAGCCTATATTAGTCCACTGCTGGACATAGGCCCCTCTAATGAGCGCCATAGCACCCTGTCTTCAGCTTGACGCATCTAGCATCTGCCTGCAGTCTTTCGCAAATCGTCATCGCACATGGCCGGAGGGCGCCCTACACTACGTTTGTCGAGTCGCGGTCTCCACAAAAGAACTCGTTTACCCCATCGGTTGTCGGTTCTTCGCGAAATATGGCCGGCCCACTGCCACTTCAGCTAATTATAAATAAATAAATAATAATAATAAATAATGCTGGACAATTCACACAGCATTATCTAGCCCCAAGCTAAGCAGAGCTTGTGTTATGGGTACTAGATAACTGATATACATAATACAACACACTACATAGATAGATATTTTTTATTATACATAGAAAAACATCCAGAACGCCCTGAACAAATGTCTGCAGATCGTACACACATTTGTCCCGAGGCGGGAATCGAACCCGCAACCTCCTGCGTCGCAGGCAGACCTTCGCCCACCGCGCCACAGAGGTCGTCTTTGAGCTATGTCGATAACTTTGGTTCTCTGTCGGATGTATTCGTTACGAATCCTATCCTTCAGAGAGACTCCGAGCATAGCTCTTTCCATAGCTCGCTGAGCGACTTTAAACTGGTGGACCAGCCCTATCGTGAGTGTCCACGTCTCAGCTCCGTAGGTCATGCCGGGTCTTTATTTATGGTCGGAATTGTCATTTAGGTTATAATATTTCATTTGTATTTTTTTTTGTTAGATTTAAGTGTGCAATTAAAGTATTTTCTATCTATTTTTCTATCTGCTGCCCGCCCCCGGTGAATATCCCTTAGTCGCCTCTTACGACACCCGCGGGAAGAGTTGGGGTTATGCAAATTCTAAGCCAACACCACACAGCTAAAAACACTACTATACAACATTGCTTTGTATAAAACTACTGTACCTACCATATAAGTCGAACAACATGCCGAGTAGCTATTAACTTTCACGTTAATTCTCAATTTAAACAGTTCCTTGGTTCTGTAATACACCTACTTACAAGCTAATTTAACGGGCCGTTAAAACCTAAGTGCTTTTAAGCATTATGCATTTGGTGCAACCCACCCGTATTGTGCAATGTGCAAGGCATTGTTTGTAAACACAATATGCACATCCATTTCACTCCTCAAAGGACTGCATTGTCTTTTGATCTTAATAAAAAATATAATTAATGCATTTACCGTTGCTTGTTACTAGTTTATGCACTCGGATTCGCTTGGTGCACGTGATAGGTACCTGAAAAACCTATAATTTGTTGTAAAGCACTACCTACTAAATTGTTGTCCACACTACCCAAAGGTTAGCAGGTAGAGAATGCTTTCTAGCATTATGTTCGCCCATGTACAAATTTTGTGCAATAAAGTATATTCTATTTATCTATCTATCTATTATTACAAAAAATGTACAGATACATTTTGCAAGTTTGTTATTTTATAAATAACCTTTTACAAAAAAAACTTACTAAGATTATCTTTTATCGAGAGATCAAAATTCTGATTTTATAATTGCACAAATTTAGAATAGAATGTTTCCATAGAAACATCGCGTGAAACTACGCGTATTTTTCTTTTTATCCCATGTTTTATTCCAGACCTAAAACTACCTGTTTGGTTGTGTGTGGTTTACCATTGCAACTATTCAAAGACTACCTCACAAACAGAGTTCAATGTGTTAGGATCACTAGTACTTCCAGCTCATATCTTCCAGTCAAATACGGTGTGCCACAGGGCAGTATTCTTGGTCCAACACTCTTCCTTGCCTATCTAAACGATCTATGTAATATGGAGTTACCACTTGGTAAGATTTTTACATACGCAGATGACACCGCGCTTGTTTTCAAGGGAGAGAGCTGGAACACGGTTTTCTGTAATGGCCAGAATGGGTTTAATATGGTAACAAATTGGCTAACCAGTAGTCTGCTGAAGTTAAATGTGTCTAAAACCAAACTTATGACATTTTCACTCATCAATAAATATCAACCGCCCCCTGACTTTCATATTGCTGCCCACACGTTCTCTACATCGTCCAACTTATGTGCTCAGAACTCTTGTACGTGTCTTAAGCTGCAAAGAACATCACATATTCGTTATTTAGGTGTGACGCTTGATTCCCGATTATGTTTCGATCAACATATCTCGACGCTGGTAGGTAGAGTAAGAAAACTCATTGCTATTTTCAAGAACACTCGCCATGTTACTGACAAGGACACATTTCGCACTATTTATTTTTCCCTTTGTCAAAATCTACTTACATACTGCATAGAGTCGTGGGGTGGAGCCTCTAAAACCCTACTGCTCCCTTTGGAGAGGGCACAACGCGCTGTGCTTAAAGTCAGTAATTTCCTACCCTACAGATTCCCTACTGCTGCACTTTACCAAGAAACTAACGTCTTAACGGTGCGTCAATTATTTATATTGAGACTTATAATCAGACAGCACAGATATTGTCCGGCAGCGCGAGGAGGACGACGTGTTTATAGAGTTTTTGATGGAATGCAGCCTTCCACTTCGTTCATACAGCATTTTCCCTGTTTTCTGGGAAGCTATTTATACAATAAACTCTCTAAAGCGGAATGTTTGCGCGATCTTAACTATTTTCAACTGAAAGCATATATCTCCAAAATTCTTAAAAACCTTTCGTATGACTGTACCGAGGACTTGCTGATTGTTACGAAGTGATCAAATATATACCTACTTTGCTTCTTTAACGTAATAAATACTAAATGTTTGTATATGTATAGCTGTTATTATGTAAATTTTAAATAACTTATAACCTCTACCTTAATAGAGTAAGCTGTTTCACAATTATTTTCTTATGTATTAGTCTTTATAGTTCTACGTAGCTTAGAGTATCAATTCAATTTTATTTTATTCTAATTTTATTTATGTTAACACAACAAATTGAAATGTTCCTTTAATTAATTAATTTTTTTCACAATTATATGGAATAATAATTAATAATTACACATTATTATTCTTACTTTTTAAGACTTGCTGTTTTAAGATATACTTATAACAAGATTAGAATCATAACAATTTCTGCTTAATTTGATTATATTAGGTCCTTACATATGAAATTGGCGTTTTGTATGGGAGGAACAAAAAGTCGAATATTTTTTAATATAATATATTTAATTAATCAAAGTATGAACCATTATTTTCTATGCACTTTTGCCATCTTATAGGTAGTTCATTGATCCCTTTACTAAAAAAACCAGTCGGACGGGAATCAATAAAATCTTTGAAGGCGATTTGGACTGCCCCATCGGAGTTGAATTTTTTCCCTTGCAAGAAGTTATCCAAATTTCGAAAAAAATGGTAATCTGTTGAAGCAAGGTCCGGGGAGTACGGAGGATGTCTTAGACTTTCCAATTGAAGCTCTTCTAATTTAGTAGCCGTCTGTTGCGCAGTGTGTGGTCTAGCGTTGTCGTGAAGCAGCAGTGGCGTGGAGCGATTGACCAGCCTAGGTTGTTTAGCCGCTAGCTTTTCCATCATGGTTTGCAATTGCTGACAATAGACATCAGCCGTAATAGTCTGGCCAGATTTGAGAAAACTGTAATGAACAATACCGGCACTAGTCCACCAAACGCTTACAAGTAACTTTTTTGGGGTTAATTTTCGCTTGGGGCAGGATTTGGCTGGCTGGCCAGGATCCAACCATTGCGCTGAGCGCTTCCGATTATCGTAAAGAACCCATTTTTCATCACAGGTAATGATTCGGTTTAAAATACCTTCATTATTGTGCCGGTTTAGTAATGTAACGCAGCAGTCGACGCGCGTTTGCCGGTTTGCTTCAGTCAATTCGTGAGGTACCCACCTTTCAAGCTTTTTAATCTTCCCAATTTGCTTCAAGTGAATTAAAACAGTTTTATCACTAACATCGCAGCCTGCAGCTAACTCGGACGTGGTTTGCGATGGATCCGCTTCCACAATAGCCTTCAACTCTTCATTATCAACTTGAGTCTCAGGCCGTCCACGGGGCTTGTTCTGCAGGTCGAAATTTCCAGAACGAAAACGTTGGAACCAAAAACGAACTGTGTTTTCTTTTGCAACACGACCGCCATACACATCATTCACCCTTCGAGTTGTTTCCGCAGCACTAGTGCCACGGCGGAACTCGTACTCGTAAATAATGCGATATTTTAAGTTTTCCATTTTGTAAAATGAGTGACGCAAACAGAAAAAAACAGAAGAAAAAAAACAAATGAATGACGATCATCGAAGCACAAATACATGAGTCTATAGCTGTACAAATTTGAATTTGGAATTCCTTACCAAAGAGGAGAAATTTGTGATTAAAGTGGCCAGTACAAAAAACGCCAATTTCATATGTAAGGACCTAATATTATAATTAATGTATGACATCATTCTCGATCTATTTTTGTAACATAGTAGGGGGAGCGCAGCTGCCTATATTACAGACTTCTCAGTCTAGTTTAGGCAACTGAGGCTTCATAATTATTTGATCAGGAATTTCAATATGTACTTAACTTATTTTATAATGTCAGACAAATTAATTATGTTAATTTATTTTTTGAAATGATTTCTTTTTGCAATAAATTTATTATTATTATTATTATTATTGTTTGAAAAATTTTAGCCCGTTTGTTCAGTAGTTTTGGCGTAAATAGGACATGCATCCATTCATCCACCCAAACTTTCGCATTTATATTAATTTGATGTCATGATAGTGTGAGTTCAATGATTTGTCTCGATTTAATGACGAGAAAGTGAATCAAAAGCTGTAACAAGCAAAAAGCTTTGTCCTTCAAAATCCGTTCAAAATTGCATATATTTTTGCGCCATGATTGCTATAATGGCGCAGAATTGAATATTTGTGAATCCCACGGCCACGGCCCTGTATGGTGGGATTGCAAAGAGATAATGAGTTTATGATGACTTGTGATATGAATCCCATAGTGTTTCGTGTGTGGTCTAATCAAAGGACACGTTGTTTTCGTGTTCATTTGTATTCCAAACGAATGAGCATACCTAACCTACCTGAACCAAAAATGAAGATTAAACATTTTTCAAGGTATTCAGACTATTAATATTTATACTTGGCGCCTTTATTCCACGAAATCAAGTCTTAGGTACTATGAATATGTATGGAATAAAATTCGCTTCGAAATAATACGTTTTGTAAAAGAAACCATTTATCGATGGGTAGGGTAGAAACCTCAACCTCAACAGCCTGTATCGGTCCACTGCTGGAGGCAGGCCTCCCCCTGATAAACTCATGGGGCGTAATGCCCATAATCCCCACGCTGAGAATGCAGCTTGGGGATCGCATGTTGGTGGAAGATTTGTTCTGCAGGGGACGCTACTGCCCGCCCCCCATTGGATATCCCTTAGTCGCCTCTTACGACACCCACAGGAAGAATTGGGGTGGTGCAAATTCTAAGCCAGCACCACACAGCATTAATACACAATTCAATAAAATACTCGTATTTAAGTTTATTCATCAATAATCATGAGCCTGAACAATTCTACCACCAAACGCGATCCCCAACCCGCATGCCCAGCGTGGAGATTATGGGCATTACTTCCCATGAGATAACAGCCAATAAAGCGTTTATCAGGGGGAGGCCTGCGTCCAGCAGTGGACCGATACAGGCTGTGGATGGATGGATATAACTACTACTAAAATAATATATTAATTAATTTTGTTATGAAAGACTAGAAACCGACTTCCATTTTTATAGGTAATTCATGGACCCCATTGTCAGAACTGAACCAAATTAAAATGGGACCACACGGGAAGCAACAGCGTGTACCTCTCATCATATAAAAATACAATTAAAAAAAAAACAGTCGAATTGAGATCCACCTCCTTTTTTAAAGTCGGTTAAAAATTGAATCGGACTTGTATTAATTGGCCAGTGCCATACAACATTATAAATCGGTCATGGCCGACAGAATTAGTTACGGCTTAGTTTGTAATTAATTTGAGCATCTCCCAGTACGATGTTTAACATTTGACATCGCGACAGATTTGTCACAGGTGAGTGGTCATAGATGGGTCACTTATATTATCTTATCTTATACCTTTAAAACGAGCAATTCTTCATTACGGATGTAAGCGGGTTAACTACGAACCTTATTTGTGTTGGGAGAACACCAAGAAGAAGGAAGAAGGGATGCGGAACGCGCGCGTCCAGAACCGCACTGGCCCTGAAGATGGGGATGAAACGTTGGTGTTATTTTTATTCCAACACAAACAAACCCGCTAGTTTTTATAATAAATCGTGCAATTCATGTCTCGCAATCCGGATCTCGGAAACAAAAGGGTTTCGGGGGCGATAAATCGATCTAGCTAGGATTTATTTTCGGAAAATGTAAAATAAAAATGAAAATTACTTTAGTTATGTTCTTAATAATTAACTTTATCGTAATCAATTGACTCTTCCTGACATCTATTGGCAAATAGTATTAGGTACTATAATTTCTAAAAAGCACAATTTACAAAAAAGAACCGGTCACCCAGGTACAAAAGAAGATGAAACGAGTCACATAATATAATATAATAAGCATAATAGGCTTAAACAAAGTCGAACTCAAATGTCAGTTAAATTATCGGATGATCGTGGACTTTTTATTCTGTTAATTATGCAAAAAATTATGAAGATATAGTTAGCCAGTTAAAGTTCTGCGTGACGTGATGTCACACCTTATAAAGACACGTTTAGCAAAGTGTGACGTCACTAGCCCCCACTCCCAAACTTTTACAAGCTTTATTTTTGTTATTTTTTAAATATTTTTTCCGTTTTTTTATTGGGGATAGCCAAGCTTTTGAGTTTTGACCACCATCATTTATAAATGTGACGATGTGGCCTAAGAAACGGCAAAAAATAAATAAATGAACTGAAGTGAACTCGATAAAGTTTCCTATGCGATAATCCAAACTCCTAAACTAAATATAACGTTATCTGTGACTAAGGCAGAGTAATTTTAAAGTAATAGACCGTGAAATAGTCCATGGGCGTGGGTCGTACCGTACCTAGCTGCATAGAAGAGACGCGGTGAATGGACCCGGGATATTGATGTCCCTTTGTACTGAAGAGGATGAAAGCTGATTAGCTGAGAGGATTTATGAGCTAAATAATAGCTAAATAACGGAGACTTTCCATTCAAAGGTAGCTGAGAATAAAAGCCTATGTATCTGTGGATGTAACTAGCTGGCAACCCAACACACCCACTGCTGAGCCTAAACATCTAGACTCTAAACCTGAACGCGCACATGTCCGCGCCGAAGTCACAATTTCAAATCTTTGTATGAAATAGCTGTTTGGTGCTTAGTATTTGCATCACTGCGATCCCCAACCCGCATGCCCAGCGTGGGGTTTATGGGTACTACTCTGTATAAGATAAAAGCCAACGCGCTTATCAGGGGGAGGCCTGTGTCCAGCAGTGGACCAATACAGGCTGTTGAGTATAAAATAGTATGCAACCCCGCGCACTTATCCGCGCTATTATCGTCCAAATTCTCTAGGTACCTTTGTGGATTCCGGCGGATGCGGCGCGGGTGCATGCAGTGGTCACCTACGGCCATTGATTAATTAAAAAGGGAAGATGAGGTACTAGTTTCTCGAAAACGGCAACATCATATTGTGTAAAATTGTGTGCTCCCACCTCAGTCACCGTCGGACCGGCGGCGGCACGGGCGGTCGTGATACGCGTGACATATTGTTGTCTCGGTCTCACTTCGGTTTTAGACACGTCTTTCTGTCTTTGTTCTTCTTTGTATTGCACTTGACTGGAAATATAACTGTGAGCGTATGTGTTTGCGTGTAGTTGCAACACATGCCATATGTTGAGTAAGCGCTGGGAGAACGTATTTTTTTTTGTAACCTATCTTCCCTTTTTAATTAATCAATGCCCACGGCTATATATTTACCAAAATGCGAGCAAAAGAGCGTGGGCCCTTGTTTTGGTAAATACATCCATTCGATTTTTTCTTGGCCTTTCACTGGCGGTCACTTCAAATGCCTTTAGGGCTGTCACACTGCTAGACATAATAATTGGCTTTTTACCAGGCATACCCTGGCAGTCATGCCAGCCGGATCAACTGACTTCCGATTGCCCTTACAATTTCAGACGCCAGGTGGCCTACTCCGAAACCACCGCATGGTAATAAAAGCTTAACTTGCTTGCTGGGTGGTTCAGAGTTGGCCGATTTCTGTAACAAACACTTGCAGTGTGTTTCACAAGAATACGAGCTGGATAAAACACCGTAAAAAAGTAAGTCTACGCGGCTTAGACAATAAATACTATGAGCATGTAAAGAAAGTAACACCCAGGGTCGTGTGTCTGGTTCGAAGTCTACCAGTCACAAGAGGTGACGGTGTAGCGCGACGATGCCAACGTGTCGCCCATTCACATGGGGTTATTTTTAGAAGGTGCATGAACTGCCGACTTTGAAGCCCGTAGTACCTACTGTCAGTCAACTGTATTGTTTCCATAGATATGAGGGTAAAAAATAAAAATAAAGCAAAGGGAGATAATGACCCTTATGAAAAGTTTTTCATTGGTTAGTTTCTACCGAGCGACTTTTGATGACCTTACAATTTAAAACATGGCCGAGCTTTAGAGAATAACCCCCTTATTCACTATGGTCTGCTAACATAAAACAGCTGCTAAGTAGTGTTATTTCTCAGTCTGACTTATGTCAATAGAAGAAGACAAAACTAGATTTAGAAGTGTGCTAAGTAAGCAGACTATCATGAATAAGGGGTTAAGTCTTTATAAAAGGTTTTATTTACCTCTTTGCATTAGGTTTACCATTGTTTTGATAATCTTCTACTTCTTCTATCTAATCTAATCTAAATCTTCTTACTTGATTTTTTGGCTCTACCATCCCTTCCTACTAAGTAGAGTCACAAAATTATAACCAAAGCAAACGTACCTAATGCAAAAAATTTTACCTGATTCTTACTTTAACTTTTACTCAGCTGTTCGTCAAATAAGGCACCTAATCACTAACGCTTCAATGGTCATGACTTCATGACTGGGTTAACGAGGGCCCACCATTTAGGGCCCTTTATGGTCCAACAAAGTTAGATAATAACGACACATGTCTTATATGGATCTGTTTTGATTAAATCTCGACACATATGATTTGACAGTTCATTCTCACATCCTCTAAAAGGACTTCCCATTTGGGACACCTACTACACAAACACACTTACTTACTGCCTACGGCTTTACACGTTAATTTCCTAGATAATCATTTTATTTATATTATAGTTTCTTAGGTTATTGTATTGTTAAAAAAGTTACTCCATTTTTAAAACTACAAACCCATTAGTTAAGCCATAGCTAAGCTGCAGCACACGCTGCGACTTTAGCGGCATCATCATCAATGGCCTTTACATCCACGAAGGATGGTTTATGTAGTGTACTTACGTAGATGACTTGTAAGGCCTATACGGGAACGACAGATGCGGCCGCAGTATTGGCATCCGTGTACCCCGGTAGATAATGGTGGGTCTGCGGCAGCCGCTGCAGCCCGTTGGTGCTTCAGTAATCGCTTGGCATTCAGCTTTTGGTACCACCAGCTCGTTGTGTTTTTTTATAATGTGGTCGGTTTAGCGGTTTAGCGGCATAATGTGCGGCAAATACAGTGGACCAGCGGCATAATTGATTTAGTTCAGATCATTGATTTAAAAAGGGGTTCAGATTAACGAAAAGTTATAGAATAGTTCATAGTAATACAAATACCTATACCTTACAAATTAACATGTGTACCACATACGTTAATTTGTAAAATATATTAACACATTGTGTGTTGGCATTGGTACCTACATTGAGATGTATCCAGTTGGTAACCTGGTGAACGGATATTCATCCGACCAAACTTTAGCGTTTTTAACATTAGTGTGATGTGATGATTAGTAGACAACAGTATTGCGTCAAGGGGATTAATTTGGGCAGTGCCCAGGTCACGTCATACCTAATGGATCTCCCGACAATTGCTTGTAGTATCCTATAGGGACAGCCAAGGTCACTATGGAGTATGGACCATACATGGAGGACGCGACTCAGATAAGAATTAGGAGCCCTTTTGGCTTTGAAAACATCATTGTTGAAAGGTAACTAGCTAACTAAGTAGGTAAGTACCAAAGCAATTTCTGAATTAGGATCGGTTGAACTCATTGATTTAAAAAGGGAAGATAGGTTACGTTCTCCCTGCGCTTACTCAAAAATTGGCATGTGCTACAACTACACGCAAACACATAGGTACAGTTATATTTCCAGTCCTGTGCAATACAAAGAAGAACAAAGACGGAAAGATGTATCTAGGACAGAAGTGAGACTGAGGCAACAATATTTCACGCGAATCACGACCGCCCGTGCCGCCGGTCAGACGGTGACTGATGTGGGAGAACACAATTTTACACAATATGAGGTTGCCACTTTCGAGCAACCAGTGCCTCATCTTCGTTTTTAATAAATCAATGGTTGAACTACGTTGTGTGCAGCAGTCTACAGTTAGCTCAACTGTAAAATAAATACCTACTACCTAGGTACCTCCTAGTTGTTAGTAATCATAGGAAAAAACTTTGTAGGTTCCATCAAAAACACCTATTACCCTACCTATTCATTCACGTAACTACATGTATCTAAAAATCTATATTTTATTATAAGCACATAGGTCTACCTAATCGTGTTAGGCAAATCAGGAATTCAATAATCAGATAAAGATTAAAAAAAAAAGGAACAATGGTCATAGTTTCTCGAAGCTCGTTTAAAATTTCGTTATCTGATAGGAACGCGAGCTTTTGGCGCCTTTGTTTTATTACGAGGGGCGGGCCGAGAGGTGTTATTTATGCACAAGTTACCTACCAAGAAAAATAATAAGAATATACTATTTACTAACAAAACTAATATACATACTATACTAGTTTCTGCCTGCGGCTTTCCCACGCGTTGTTTCTATGGAAACGTTTGTGATTTTTGTCCCATGGGAACTGATTCAAGGGATATTTTTTTCATAAGTTTTACGACCTCCGTCACTTTTAGTAGCGACATCTATCCGTGTGCCAACTGCCGATGGCATGTCAGATATTGCTACCTACTAACGCCATCTTACGTCTTGCGACGAAGACACGGCCAAATCACGCTGACGAGAACGCACATAATTTAAATATTGTCATCTGCAGGCATTGATTTATTAAAAAGGGAAGATAGGTTACGTTCTCCCAGCGCTTACTCAAAAATCGGCATGTGTTACAAGTTACAACTACACGCAAACACATACGCTTACAGTTACATTTCCAGTCCTGTGCAATAAAAAGAACAAAGACGGAAACACGTATCTAAGACCGAAGTGAGACCGAGACAACAATATTTCACGCGAATCACGACCGCCCGTGCCGCCGGTCCGACGGTGACTGAGGTGGGAGCACACAATTTTACACAATATTAGGTTGCCCTTTTCGAGAAACTAGTACCTCATCTTCCCTTTTTAATTAATCAATGTTTGCAGGGGTATTTTAATTCGTCGGAAACGCCGTCGGATTCGATATCGGAAACTTTTTACAAATCAAAATAGCATTCTAAAGTTTCGACGGAATATAATTCAAATTCGAATCTGATGTTTTGGCTTCGGAAACGAATCGAATGAATTATTATACCCCTGCAGAACTTAAAGTAGGTACGTACCAAATTTCAGATCAATCCGTCAACAGCAAGATGGTCAAATTAATTTAAATGACTAGATTTGATCCAAACAAATAACCAACGGGGCAAGCAAAATAAAACCGTTTGAAAAAAGAAATGTTTTGGAAGAGCGACTCAGGTATTTTCTTTAGGTAACTAGTAACTACCTACTTAAAAGGAATCTCAAACAACTTCTTATTCGTAGCAAACAACAAAGTTTTTATTCGTATTTGTAAAAAGAAGCCAAAATTTCAGCCCAGATGTTCGGGGTGTTTTCTAAGTAATAAAGAGAGACTAATTAATAGGAACGCATGTAAAATATGAATCCATAAAAAATAAATAAGATTATAACTTTGATTGATCCAATAAAAACCTACTCAGGCAGGGCTATGTCATCATCACCTCAGCTCAGATATAAATTAATACCTTCGGCCTTAGCATGCCCACACCAATCAAAAAGCAGTTTTTAAGAATAAAGAACGAAGCGAGGCATAGCCTGCCGGTAACGTTGACCACTTCGAAACTGAAAAACTAGCTTGAAACTTTCCGATTAATACATAGTTATCCATTTTTATTGTATTTAATCCTTGTTCTTTACTTAGTAAAAAGCTAAAATGTCTTTATTCTCAAAGGTGAAACACATTATAACAGCCTGGAATGGAAGCATACACTTTTTCGCTATGCAGCACCTCAGATCAAAAACTGTTTCAAGACTGATGTAAGGTATTTAGGTTACTGCATCTAGATGTTATCTGTTAGCGCGTGCATTTCATGGCGTCGAGCCGTCATCCAAATTGTCTGCAAACATAAAACAACCATCTCGTAAATTGTCCTTAATTTAGCCCCAGAATCTAACCTAGAGTCGCCGGCAGTTGGTGTGGCAGAGATGAAATTACAGAAAACTCAATTGTTAGCAAAATCTTAAAGGTACCTAAGGTAGCAGTATATCACCTTTTTTCTTGTGTTTATGTTATTATATTAAACAATCATTTGTACTGACGACTGTGAGATGCCCATTGGGTTTACTCAATCTTAAACTCTACCAGTTACCTACTACATAAAGTTAGACATTGTTGAATTGCAGATTTAGAGAACCATGTTTGCTTCGAAGCAATCACTCGATACTTTGGCAGTTCTTGCCATTGATTTATTAAAAACGAAGATGAGGTAGGTACTGGTTGCTCGAAAGTGGCAACCTCAAATTGTGTAAAATTGTGTTCTCCCACATCAGTCACCGTCTGACCTGCGGCACGGGCGGTCGTGATTCGCGTGAAATATTGTTGTCTCAGTCTCACTTCGGTCCTAGATACGTCTTTCCGTCTTTGTTCTTCTCTGTATTGCACAGGACTGGAAATATAACTGTGAGCGTATGTGTTTGCGTGTAGTTGTAACACATGCCAATTTTTGAGTAAGCGCTGGGAGAACGTAACCTATCTTCCCTTTTTAAATCAATGGTTCTTGCCATATTTATCGAGTAGTTACATTACCAGGAACGGCCCTCCAGTCCAGTACCTTGGCGAAATCACAATAGAGATCAACCTTTATTATGAGCAAATCTGCCTCTGTCACTAAGATGCCATAGGAACATCCGTAATCTATACTCAGTAATAATTTGTCTAGTCTAGACTTAAGTCAGTTTGGTTTAATTCAACCACAAAATTGTAACTGAGTAGATTATGCCGGTGATTTATAAGCTCCACTGAGTGAACGGTAGGTACTTACCTAGTAGGTAAATAGATGCCTTACCTAACTAGTGCATATTATCTGGGCGACTCACATCTTATTTGAGTGATAGGATCACAGAAATCGTAATAACTTAATGTTACGATTTCTGTGGATAGGATACAAAGAGTTGACATAAATGGGAAAAGGTCTTCTGGGTCTGTAGTTATATACAAATATTAGGTCCTTACATATGAAATTGGCGTTTTGTATGGGAGGAACAAAAAGTCGAATATTTTTTAATATAATATATTTAATTAATCAAAGTATGAACCATAATTTTCTATGCACTTTTGCCATCTTATAGGTAGTTCATTGATCCCTTTACTAAAAAAACCAGTCGGACGGGAATCAATAAAATCTTTGAAGGCGATTTGGACTGCCCCATCGGAGTTGAATTTTTTCCCTTGCAAGCAGTTATCCAAATTTCGAAAAAAATGGTAATCTGTTGGAGCAAGGTCCGGGGAGTACGGAGGATGTCTTAGACTTTCCAATTGAAGCTCTTCTAATTTAGTAGCCGTCTGTTGCGCAGTGTGTGGTCTAGCGTTGTCGTGAAGCAGCAGTGGCGTGGAGCGATTGACCAGCCTAGGTTGTTTAGCCGCTAGCTTTTCCATCATGGTTTGCAATTGCTGACAATAGACATCAGCCGTAATAGTCTGGCCAGATTTGATAAAACTGTAATGAACAATACCGGCACTAGTCCACCAAACGCTTACAAGTAACTTTTTTGGGGTTAATTTTCGCTTGGGGCAGGATTTGGCTGGCTGGCCAGGATCCAACCATTGCGCTGAGCGCTTCCGATTATCGTAAAGAACCCATTTTTCATCACAGGTAATGATTCGGTTTAAAATACCTTCATTATTGTGCCGGTTTAGTAATGTAACGCAGCAGTCGACGCGCGTTTGCCGGTTTGCTTCACCTTTCAAGCTTTTTAATCTTCCCAATTTGCTTCAAGTGAATTAAAACAGTTTTATCACTAACATCGCAGCCTGCAGCTAACTCGGACGTGGTTTGCGATGGATCCGCTTCCACAATAGCCTTCAACTCTTCATTATCAACTTGAGTCTCAGGCCGTCCACGGGGCTTGTTCTGCAGGTCGAAATTTCCAGAACGAAAACGTTGGAACCAAAAACGAACTGTGTTTTCTTTTGCAACACGACCGCCATACACATCATTCACCCTTCGAGTTGTTTCCGCAGCACTAGTGCCACGGCGGAACTCGTACTCGTAAATAATGCGATATTTTAAGTTTTCCATTTTGTAAAATGAGTGACGCAAACAGAAAAAAACAAAAGAAAAAAAACAAATGAATGACGATCATCGAAGCACAAATACATGAGTCTATAGCTGTACAAATTTGAATTTGGAATTCCTTACCAAAGAGGAGAAATTTGTGATTAAAGTGGCCAGTACGAAAAACGCCAATTTCATATGTAAGGACCTAATACAATACCTACCGCAGGGATCTATCGTCGGTCCTTTCCTATTATTAGTTTATATGAACGACCTGCCTCATATAATAATGACATTGTATTGTTTGCTGATGATACTTTATTAATTTTTAAAATGAAACGACAATACACTAATTTCGACGATGTAAATAATGCAATCTCAAAAGTAATTCATTCGTTTCGTGTCAATATCAAAACCAAAACGAAATGTTTTTGATCTATTCTACCATTGATTTAAAAAGGGAAGATCGGTTACGTTCTCCCAGCGCTTACTATCTTCCCTTTTTAAATCAATGATTCTGCCTAATGTAAACGTAAAAGGAGAAACGTTACAACTTCTAGAAAGTACCTACCGTATTCTTAGGCATCACCTCAGTTAGTTATTAAACTCAAAATGGGGCCTACACATAGCTATGCTATCGAAGAGACTTAGTTCTGCAGCATATGCAGTCAAAAAATCCATCATCTTACAGACGTTGACAGTTGGACACATCTAGACTTGTTTATTTCAGCGACTTCCATAGTATTATGTCTTATGGTATACTGCTGAGGGGGAACGCTAGAGTTCGTGCAATCTTATATAAAATGGGTCCAGAGAATCCCTAAATAATAAATTTAAAGAAATAAGAAAATAAAAATATTTATAAAAACTTATTGTACATTATAAAAATATCAATAGTTTCCCAATAAATATCGATTTAAATACTTACTGGAAATAAAAATAAATTCGCTGTACCCACAATTAGGCTTCATAAAGCTAATGCATCTTTTATAGGGCAATGTACCTATATGCTTCTACAACAAAACCCCTACTGAGCTGCAAAAATTACAGGTTGTTTTTTAAACAATCTATATTAGGTAGGTAGGTACTAACCTACATACCTACCCACACTTACGAAAAGCCAAATCCATATAATAAAATTTGGAAAAAAATGTGGTATATTTTATTTGTATCTCTGCGTTATGTAGGACGTACGTAACTAAGTAAAGAAACGACGGTGAAACCTTTAGCCTGTTGATTGATATTTTTCGAATTGACCCAAAACAAGACCAATTACCTATGGCAAAACTAACTTCTACCCAAGCGATAGTTACAAAAAATCTAACACTGTGGTTTATTTAGAAGAAACTTAAATCAGTTAAGATCTGGAAAACAAAAATTAAGGGCACACGTATAGATGAAACCTTTGTCTGGCGATAAATAGTCACCAGGGCAAGCCGTGAATCCAGATGAGAGTCGGCGCCGCTGTTGATTGTGTGCCCTTTGCAAATTATTCAAAACGTGTCATGTAGGTCGGTGCTTCCTTACATATGTATTTCTATAAGGTATGAACAATCCACCTATCTCCATTGAATGATTTTGCTTGTTAGTCGCAGATATTATTTTTCCCGCCATGAACCGCCGCCGCAGCATCCGGCTCGTGGCGCCCAGACCACTGGACTAACTTATGGACTAACTTATTAAAATCTGATCACAGAGAGCGTTGATGGGCCTTCCTTTGCGCCAAGTAAATAGGTAGTTAGGTGCTTTGTGAAGAGGAGTAGGTACTAGGTACCTACTGGTTACTTAACGCATTCATTGGTGTCGATTCAGTTGTTTTAGGATTAGCTAAAATTAGGATTTCGGAATTTCAAATAGATAAAAACGATTCTATGGTTGTAAAATTTGACTGACACGTTTAAAATTAGGATGACAGCTCTAAAATTACATTGATAGATCTAAACAGCTTAACTTAGTTTTAAGTAGCTTTAACCTTATTCTTTGTATTACATTTTAGCTATGGTTAGAAACGTCTAAGTACCTAATTTTAGCAGGCATCTAATTAGGTCATGATTAAAATTTATCGATTTTAAACTAGTATCGATTTGAATTTCTAAACGATTTCTTAAATACTGGATGAACTGTTTGACCCATGTAAAGAAGTATTTTAAAATAACATTTTAGAAAAAAACATATTTTGCTCGCAGCAAAATCCCAACCACTCAACTCAGAGAGGTTTTGCGATTTTGAAAAACGTTCTAATATAGGTATTTTTAGGACCTTTATAGAGAATATAATAATTTTTAGGTCTACCTAGCAAAGAAAATTTAGAAATCTTAAAATTTAGGTTAGGAATCCTAAAACACAGAATCGACACCACTGCCCAGACTTGGACAGCGCGGCGGCGGCGGCGCGCCCGGCCGCCGCCGCCCCGCCGCGTGCAACCCACAGAGGCGCGTCGTCGCTTCACCCGGCGCTGAAGAAAGACAATACCTACATTTTCGTCTTGGGCCATATAAGTGCAGGGTGAGGAGCAGCGAACTGTATTGCGGCCAGAGGAAGCCAAGCCAAGAAAAGAGAGCGCGGCATAGATTGCCAGCTATATCTTAAAAATTAATGGTTCCCAACAAACAATCAAATGATCCGAGTTATAGACAATAAGATAATCGAGCTATCCTATGTTTGTATCGAACAGTTTAGTATAATGCATTCAGTGCCCAGTTCAAAGGCAGCGGGGCGGCGGCGGCGCGGGGTGGCAGCGGCGCGGCACTTCACCCGGCTGAAGGTATACATTGTTGTCTTGGGCCATGAAGATGTTAAACTTAAATAAGATTTATGCAGGAACACCATCAGAGACTGAGATTCTCTGTAGACACCACAAAGGTCCTTTGACGATTAGGAAGCATTTCAGTATTTCAGTATTTATTTATTCACCATTTCGTTACACTAAATAACATTGGCAAGTCAATTTATACATTCATGTGTAAGATAATTCTAAACATTACATAATTAATTATTCCATGTTGACATTATTATTACATTAATAGTATATAATAAAGTATGCAGTATTAAAGAATCATCTCACATCTCGTCTACTCAATGTAATGAAGCGAACTGAATGACTATGGGTCGCATGTTACCATGATGTCATTACACGCTCCATTGGCATGGAGAATCTATTGGAGCAGCTTCTTATTTGCATACGAATGCACTCCGGCGCAGGAAGTCAATGCATTGTCAAATAGCTCTAATGAATAGAAAATCGGAACGCACAAGATTTTCATAACGAACTGCCTACCTACCTACTTATTTAGATTTCTAAGAAGTTTGTTTTTGTTCTCCTGGCTTTCGCTGTTCACTTTCGTCCACTTCGAAAATTGTTGGTAGAAAAGTCATTGACTAATTCTGAGATTATTTAGGCTGCGTATAAGTATACAGGGTTATTTTGAAAAAAACTATGTTTTTGTCTGTAGGTAGGTAAGGTACTCAAACCGTTCGAAGGAATCTATTAGGCATGATAAGTACGACTCTACTCTACCTAATGTGCCGTGCAAGTTTCTCTGTTCCTCTCATATTTTATATGTATAGATGGGTTTATGAGTTGAATAATTTTTATAAACATATAATGTTTTGTGGCTTTAAGTTCCTACAGTCTTTCATCCCTCAGTTGCATCCCAATTAAAATCAAATTTCTAAGCAGTATCAGTCAAGTAAGAGGCTTCTATAATGTAAAGCAAAAGAGAGTGACATCACTGGCGCCGCCACGCACCAATTGTCGGCAATTGTCTCGTACTGGAGACGCTCACGCAATTTTACAGCCTAATGAAATCATTGTAACTAAATAATAATTGTATGGCTCAGTGCTGTTCACGCTCATTTTATTTTACGACCCGTCCCTTGAGTTGCTTCTAACAGTTTTAACTAAGTACACAAATAAATAACAGGATGATTTCATCACCTAATAACAACCTAAGGGCTCATTTACACGGACGGCAAATTGCCGACTAGAGTCCGCGCCACGACTCAAGTCTTACGGCAAAAGGAACTACATAATTCCGATCACGTTAGTGAAATAATTGATACCTGCGACCGTTTTTTACTGCGAAATGTCCAGAATAAGACATCTTAGACCAGGTGAGCATAATTTATTATAAATAAATACGAAAAATTTGTTTTATTTACTATAGTTCTGCGATAGCAGCGCCGCGTCTATTGGACTTGTCGGCGTGGCGCGGACTTTACAAGACGACTGCATCCGACGACGGCTGCCGTAGACGCTGTCGTCGACTGCAGTTGACGGCAGTCCGTGTCAAAGTCAATGTCGCGAAAGTAATCAGACCTAAGACTCTGCAGGGTCTTTACTTCTTAGTTTAGGTACGACTGAATAAGGCTATCTGTACAATAACATTAGGAAGGTAGGTAAGGTACCTAATCTCTATTGATTCAATATTAAAGAAATCAATATTATAATACTTACCTACAAATAGAGTATAGACTCTACATGTAGGTAAGTATTATAATATTCATTGATACAGATATTGAAATATGTCTATATGCATGGTAGACCGCGTAAAGCGGGGTGAATAGGTTTATAGGAATGGACGAAATAGTCGTAGGTAGGTACTTAGCAATAAATACATTCTTTTGCATAGGTCAGAACGACTGTTACGAAAGGTGAACAGCCACGGCCCTCTGCCACAGACTAAGGATACTTCCACAGCTACCAGCCAGTAAATCTCTTGCTCCAGTATTTCGTCATTTCTATTCGCCCTGGAGTCTCTATTTGCCCCATTTTACGGTACTGGAGAAATTAATCCAAATATAAAAGATGGATCACTCTGCACATTGATATTACGGTAGGTAGATACGATAATGTGTTTCGTCTGGAGGTCATCGCACTCATCAATCAAAACGTTTGCATCAATTAGTTTCAGAGTCAACTGCAGGGCACGATGAAATAAGATATCTTACCATATTGAAGTTGTGGCCCTTAATTGGATGCAAGCACGTGATTAAACGGTTTAAATTACCATTAATCTTAACTTTATGTAGTCTTTACAGTGCCTAGTGCAATCTATTATATTTATTTATGTATTTCTAATTTACCATCAAGCCACGTACCTATTACAGAAACCTGCCCCCGGTGGATATTCCTTAGTCGCCTCTTACGACACCCGCGGAATGAGTTAGGGTTGTGTGGTGCAAGTTCTAAGCCAGCATCACACAGCTACATTACACTTGTCATCTTTTGCTATTGCTATTCAATAAAATATAGAATAGAAAAAAGAAGAATAAAATATCTTTATTTTATAGAATGAACATAAAGAAGGAAACCCTGTATAATTTAAACTTGATGAGCAATGAAAAAGTTAAGTAGGTGATGGAATTTCAATAGTACTCGTACCTACGGAAATACGGAATTAGGAACCAGCTGTAACTGTATGAACTTATAAACTCAAAATACGAGTTAAAAAAAATATCTTTACATAGGATTGTCGTTGATCGCGCGCACTGAATCTAATTGATAATCAGTAGTCTGAACTTCAAACTATTCATTATTTACTTTAAATATTATGTATTTATTCAGTTAATTATTCTATATATACTTTAGTACTATTCTTACATACCTATCTATAACTGATACTTTCTCATTGTCACGCGCTTATAATTTGTATTTGGCGCGCCAAGTTTACCATCGACACTAACAGCTATCCTTACTCTATGGTTACAGCCTGTTTCCCACGAAGCAAGCATTTATCTTATAGGCATAGATGTGTGCGTCGAAGACGAGTCTGTGGTAAAAGCAGTACTAGTCTATGGTTATTGGTGACAAATGTTTGTTCTCAACTACTCGTTCTGTTGACAAATGACTTGTTTTCCATGGTCTCCTTTATGCTGGTTGGTCTAAGTTTAGATACGTCGCTTTATAGAACCATTCTATGATTTGATTGGAGAAATTATAAAACTTCAAATATTTTAAGCGAATAACACCTATCTTATCAAAGTCAACGAAAACAAACCATGTGCTAACATGGCGATTTTACATATTTCTTCGCATGTCTTGTAACAGTTTTATTGCGTGGCTGTTGTTATGGAAAGACTGTTTTATTGTGTGAATATATCTTTTTGACAAATTTTCTTCGTATCACTACCAGGAAATAACACTGCGGGAAAATGAGTGTTGACGCTTATGGTCCGAGCTCTCAAACGCTCACATTTTTGGACCCTGAAGAGTCAGATCTTATCGGAGCTGATACGCAGGGCTCCGAGTTTGAGTTCACCGACTTTACTCTCCCATCCCAGAGTCAAACGCAAGCTTCCCAGCATGACCACGGTCTCATATCTTCAAACCAGGCAAGTGATAGTTCGTTTGTTGTTTGCACCATAACCTATGAATCATCGGTTACCTTTCGTAAACCTCAAGTTTGTTATTCTTATCGGATTTCTTTTATTCAGGTCAACGGTTTGGCGCGATTAGAACTGACTTCGAAAGTGTCCAGTGTGACCAATGCCTTGACTGAGCTGCAGTTTGAGGAAGAAGATGAGGCTCTATACAGCAGCAAGGAACTACCGGACCATGCGTGCAAGTACTGCGGGATACACGACCCCTCTACTGTGGTTATGTGCAACATTTGCAACAAGTGGTGTGTATTCAATGATTTAATCACTTATATAAAAGGTGACCTTGAAGTTCACAGGCAAACAGCACAAGGAATGTTATCTACTAATCCGTAACAAAATTCAGTTGCAGTTTGATGATTGGGTGACCTGAATCTAAAGAGTACTTACCACAATGGTACTTGACTTAATGCGAAAGAAATTCATCAAATTTAAATTACTGAAGTTTTTATCATTGTACTTATTAGGTTAGGTTTGCCTTAATTCAAAGAGTTTTAAGAGTGGCACAAAGAAATTGTCATAGACAGTGTTTAGAACAATATTAAACATGGAAATTTATAAGGAATTTGAATTGAAATCTTGAAAAAAACTTTTGAATGTTTGCAAAAGATAATATACCAGGTTGTGCTACTTCAAGTTGTAAATTAGTAGTAGTATAGTATTCTTATTTGCTTGTCATATTTTTATGTAATTTTTAAGAGATAACAAAACAAAAAGTTACTTAACTAAAAAGTTATAGCATTTCCAATTTTGTATGTGTGTTACTGAGGTGGACAGATATAAATGATTAATTCATCATTCATAGTTTACAAACATGTGTTTTAGGTTCTGCAATGGGCGCGGCAACACCTCTGGCTCCCACATCATCAACCACCTGGTGCGAGCCAAGCACAAGGAGGCTGCTCTGCACCGCGATGGCCCCCTCGGAGAGACTCTGCTCGAGTGCTACTCCTGCGGGGCTCGCAATGTGTTTGTGCTCGGATTCATTCCCGCTAAGGCAGACTCAGTTGTTGTGTTATTGTGCCGGTACGTATTTGATTATTTTCTAATTTAACTATTATACTGTTTTTTATTTCATGTCATAAGGCTGTTGTTTATTTGTGCTCACATATTGTTAAATTGTTGCTATACATGAAATACTTTAATTTTCCCTCTAATAATGTTATTGTGATTGATTAAATTAGTTTAAGCCATTAATTTTCCAAATAAATAAATAAATAATGCTGGACAATCCACACAGGATTATCTAGCCCCAAGCTAAGCAAAACTGGTGTTATGGGTACTAGATGACTGATATTTTTTGTACATATTACAGAAAATACCTAGAACACTCAATAATTTTTTTCAAATCATACAAACATTTGTCCTAAGAAGAGAATAGAACCCGCAACCTCCTGTGTCGCAGGAGGACCTTCATGGAATGCCATGGAATATGTCTGTCTGGCATATGCTATGGCAACTGAAAGGCTATTGTAGTTTTAAATTTTATCAATATAATGTTGGTTTAACAAGGTCATGGTGGACATCTCTTGGTCTTACTAAGAGATTACTTGACCTTCAACAGCCTATATTGGTCCACTGCTGGACGCAGGCCTCCCGCTGATAAGCGCCATATAAGCGCCATTATTGGCAGTTTACTCATGGGGGTAATGCCCATAATCCCCACGCTGGGCATGCGGGTTGGGGTTCGCAGTTTGGTAACAATGATAGTTAATGTAATTCAACCTAATTATTAATATTTCAGACAGCCATGTGCAGCACAGAGCTCATTGAAGGACATGAATTGGGATCAGGAACAGTGGAAACCTTTGATTGGTGAGTAGGAATCACAAATGAGTTAAATCCACTTCTGGCAACACTTGTATAATTTGTGGTCCTATAACTGACCTTTCCCCAGTCTTATCGGTCTACCATCCCATCAAATTTTGAGAGTGTGGGAATAGAGTGCATGTGTGTTTGGGCACACACTTTTTTTTTTAATCTTTTTTTCTTGCTATCTGCCCATTTGGGCATTGGGCTAAGAGTTTTGTATTGTGCTTGCTGCCAGCCATGTCATGTATGGTATATGCCCATGGGCATATCCATTTCTTTGGTGTTTTCATATTAAGTCTTGAGGTGCTATTCTCTTGAGTTGTCGCGATGTTGTGTCTTTCTTCATTAGATCATTAGCTAGCTTATTTGGGTGGGATTCCAGATGTTGGGCATAGGATCTCAGTTTGGTGGCGATATCTTCCCTGTGTTTGTAGATCGTAGTGCAGTTGGTCATTTGTCACGAACCATGGAGCATTTGATATTAGGCGAAGCATTTTTGATTGAAAGCGTTGCAAGATGTCCAGGTTTGTGTTAGCCGCGGTACCCCATAGCTCAGCTCCATAAGACCAAATCGGTTTTAATATGCATTTATAGATAAGCAGTTTGTTGTCTAACGACAGATTCGATTTTTTTCCCAGAATACAGAACAGTTTCCTCAGTTGCAGACCTAGGGCTTTTATTTTGGTGAAAATGTGCTTCCAATTTAGACGTCTATCTAGGTATAAACCGAGGTACCGCACGTCTTTAGACTGTGGTATTTGTATCCCGTTCAGCTGTACGGGAGGGCACAAGCCATGTCGGAGGGTGAAGGTTGCATGGACCGATTTTGATTCGTTAGCATTGATACGCCAGTTTCTTAGCCAGGTTGTGATGTCGTTTAGGCTTCGCTGTAGCATTTCCGATGCTGTATTTAGGTTTTCGTGGGTGGCAATAAAAGCCGTGTCATCGGCAAATGTACCCACGAGTACTCCTTCCGTCGTTGGTAGGTCTGAGGTATAGATTAGGTACAGTACTGGCCCCATGACGCTGCCCTGGGGGACACCGGCACGTATATCCTCGCCTTGCTTTACATAGAAGTTTGCGTGTGCAAACTTCTATTACCCAAGTGTGTACTTGGGTACTAAAATATGGTCTCGATTAAGACTAGCCGCTGTGGTCTAAAATTCGGCTGATCTGATCATAATTTGCGGTGGCTCAGTGCAATCGCACTATTCCAAAAAGTGCTATTAACACCAAATCACAGAAATAACCTTTATATAAATATGTAGGTTATAATTTACAATGACGACGCGCCTTAACGAGCACATTATACGTGAAAGTCTTAATATTCCTCTGATGATGTGGTGTTGCCTAATATGTTTTAATTAACATAATTTTACGTAATTGTTACAGCTGATCGTGCTTTCTTGTCTTGGCTGGTGAAAGTCCCGTCCGAGACTGAGCAAATGCGCGCACGGCAGGTTTGTAAATATTATAATCATTGCTCTGCCCTTGATATCTTAAACTGGGCTCTGCCTCTAGCTTGTCTTAAGTAATTATACTAATACTAGCGGCGCCTCGCGGTTTCACCCGCGTAGTTCTTATTCCCGTGGAAACTCCGGGATAAAATATAGCCTATGTCACACCCTGAAAATTAAGCTTTTAATCATTGAATATTTTTTTTAATCGGTCCAGTAGTCGAGCCTATTCAATACAAAAAACAATCAAATCTTTCCTGTTTATAATTAGTATAGATTATAAATGCGAAAGTTTGGATAGATGTTTGTTATCTCCTTACGCTAAAACTACTGAACGGATCAGGCCAAAATTTGCATACAGGTAATCCTAATCCTGTAATCCAAACATAGGATTCATACTTTTATCCCATAAATCAGTTCCCGTGGGATAGAAACCACCTTTAACGTTTCCATAGGAACAACGCGTGCGTAAAACACAAGTAGCGCACGGTAGTCCCCGAGATACCGCTCACCGCCCTGGCAAATATCATTAAAATCCGTTCAGCCGTTAGGCGTGAAAAAGTAACAGACAGACAGAGTTACATTCGAATTTGTTATATACCTATGTACCTATAGGTAATAGCATTTTACACTACATCTGTGTCAATATTTTCAACCATTCTCATATTTTATATTCCTTGTACAGGTTACGCCCCAACAGATAGGTCGTTTGGAAGAGCTCTGGCGAGACAATGTGGATGCTACCTTTCAGGATCTGGAGAAGCCTGGAGTAGACGAAGAGCCCCATCAAGTACTTTTGCGGTAAATATCACTACGCATCCGCGGATAGGAACAGCGCAGGGCGGTTCATCGTGCCGAGGCCTTGAGGGAGGCCTATGTCCAGCTGTGGACGTCGTTAAATGATGATCACTAAAAACGACAGACTTGATTACTTTAAAAACAAAAATATGTATATTGATTGCTTGACACAACTTTTAAAACCATGCGAGAAAATTAACAGGAAGTTACTGTTTTTTTGCTATTTGAACGCCAAATGTACGTGAGTAACTAACGCAATAACCTCAACAGCCTGTATTGGTCCACTGCTGGATGCAGGCCTCCCCCTGTTCTGCAGGGACGCCTGCTGCCCGCCCTCCGGTGGATATCCCTTAGTCGCCTTTTACGACACCCACGGGAATAGTTGGGGTGGTGCTAATTCTAAGCCAGCACTACACAACTACGCGTATATGCAATTACGTATAGTCACAACAATGACGTAACTAGTGGCCAATTCAGGTGTTGCCAAACTACCTACACTAATATGATAGGAATATAATTATTGCCCTCCCCTCATAACAATCGAAATAAATATTGATTATGGCATCATTTGTAGTGATTTAGAATAAAAATAGTTTTTTGATACTGTCGTCGCGTCTCCTTACAGTGTCTCAAACAGCTACTACTTAAGAGTGTGCTAAGCAATTTTATTCAAAATCGTTATTTATCTAAGAATCTGTGAATGCTACCACATTCATATTCAGGGAAATGGTACTTTGATCTATTATCTTGAATTATGTGTTTTAAATACACGATGGGTGAAAGTTTTCTTGATAGTTTATTAAGCTATTGCATAGCTTCTATCGCGGGCCTTGAGCGTGGAGACCGAATCCAGAAATTCCGTAACGAAAATAACCTAACACCCCCCACTCCGACCGGCACAGCGATGATACTGTTTAGTTTTGTCATAAATGACTATGCAATAGCTTTACCGCGGCAGTCCCCGAGTGCCACACGTCTTTTTTTTAAATAATAGATGTTTGGCACACAATTTGCTATTTATCTCAGGAACAGCGCACTTGTTTTCTTCGATTTTTGGTTTGCTAAGAAACCTAGAAGAATTTCTTTAGCTATGTTTTAATTTTTGGATTGGTTGTTTTATTAACTTGTAATTAGGTAAAAACAGTTTTAAAGCATAGAAAATTCGGTGCACGTCTCTGCTCTAACTTCTCACTCGCGAGAAAAACATATCTTGTCATCCCGCTCGAAATCCATCTTGTAGCGGCATTATTGCACACTCTTAACTACCAGAAAGATGAATTTCCCTTCCCTAATTGATTTCTAATTATTTCCAGTTATGAAGATGGCTATCAGTACCAAAACATCTTCGGTCCACTGGTAAAGCTCGAGGCTGACTACGACAAACGGCTCAAGGAGTCTCAAACACAGGAGGGCATCGAGGTCCGGTGGGACGTTGGCCTGAACAAGAAGACCATAGCTTACTTCACGCTCGCCAAAACGGATAGCGATATGAAGCTCATGCATGGGGATGAGCTGAGACTAAGGTAAATATCAGGAACTACAGGTGCCTCGCGGTTCCACCCGCTTAGTTCCCGTCCCCGTGGGAATTCCGGGATAAAATATAGCCTACGTCACTCCGAAAAGCTTTTAAATGGTAAAAGATTTATTTAAATCGGTCCAGTAGTTTCGAAGCCTATTCAATACAAACACAAAGGTCCAGTAGTTTCGAAGCCTATCAATACAAACACAAAAAATTAAATCTTTCTTTTTAATATTAGTATAGATGTGATAACCAACTATACCACAAAATCTAGAGACATAGAGGTCGAAAATCTCTGGGACTTGACACGGACTTTAGCGCCTTTAGTCCCGTCACAGTCTAAAATTTATGGCATATTATTTAAATAAATACAATAAAGGAATTTGAAATTCATTTCAAAACATAAATTAGCATAATTAATTTGTCTGACACTATAAATATAAATAAGTTAAGTACTTATTGAAATTCCTGATCAAATAATTATGTAGCCTCAGTTGCCTAAACTAGACTGAGAAGTCTGTAATAAAGGCTAATTATCTCGTGCTAGCTCGCCTTGGACAGTATGAGGACATACAGAATGCAATGTTATATTATTCCGTTTACTTGAAACCCCATAATAATAGAATAACAACTTACCAGCTGATCAAACATGGCTAAAGAATGTTGTATAGTATAGTGAAGAAAACCTTGTGGAATTAAACTGCCAGTGTGTGCTGTGTAAGGCTTAAACTAGTAAGGTCTCACCACATTTGTTGACGGGAAATAGATTAATAGATATAAGAAAATAGATATATACACTAAAAGTTATATCTTCAAGAAATGGAATCAAAATAATAATATTTTTTTATTGCAAAAGAAATCATTTCAAAACATAAATTAGCATAATTAATTTGTCTGACACTATAAATATAAATAAGTTAAGTACTCATTGAAATTCCTGATCAAATAATTATGTAGCCTCAGTTGCCTAAACTAGACTGAGAAGTCTGTAATAAAGGCTAATTATCTCGTGCTAGCTCGCCTTGGACAGTATGAGGACATACAGAATGCAATGTTATATTATTCCGTTTACTTGAAACCCCATAATAATAGAATAACAACTTATTCAGAGGTAAAGCGCTTCGTTTTATCCAGGTATCCAAGAGAAGCCGTGCGCAGAAACTATGCAAATAAAAGTAACCTTAGTTAAATTTAGATTTTAACTTGTATACCATAATTTACAGTTTTTCTGAAATCAGTTTTTCATATTTAAGTATAGTGTGTGTCATGC
The DNA here is from genome assembly GCA_955876795.1 of Eupithecia tripunctaria. Classification (NCBI taxonomy): domain Eukaryota; kingdom Metazoa; phylum Arthropoda; class Insecta; order Lepidoptera; family Geometridae; genus Eupithecia; species Eupithecia tripunctaria. The sequence continues at coordinate 14,193,902 of OY041615.1, forward strand.
TAAAGAAACTTGTTAGGTTTCAATTCAATTTTTATAAAATGTTAATTTTCCTTTGGCCGTAAATTAGATCATTAAGGTTAGAACTGTTCAGACATACAGGATGTTGATTTTGTTAAACAAAAAAATAAATTAATGAACATTCCATTCCAGATATGTGGGTGAACTCCACAAGGCTTGGTCCGGCGTGGGTCACGTGATCAAAGTGCCCGACAACTACGGAGACGACGTGGGTTTGGAACTGAAGAGCGGCGCGGGCGCACCGCTGGACTGCACCTCCAACTTCGTGGTGGACTTTATATGGAAGAGCACTTCATTTGACAGGTACGATCTTAGAGGGTAAATGGTAGCACGCCTTACTTGAGGAAGTACCGTCAGTGCTAAACTATACAATGGAAAACTATGTTTGCATGATGTGCAAATATTGTTCTTTTTTAGGTTTCTGTACCCAAAAGGGTAAAACGGGACGCTATTACTAAGACTCCGCTGTCCGTCCGTCTGCCCGTCTGTCACCAGGTTCATCAGATAGTTAGACAGTTGAAATTTTCACAGATGTATTTATGTCAAAAAATCCTAAAAAACAGAATAAAATAAATATTAACGGGATCCCATACAACAGACAAGATTTTTTTTGTCGTTTTTATAAATAAAATATATCCATAGACACATTAAAATATTTATAGATGGTACGGTACGGAACCCTTCGTGCGCGAGTCCGCCCCGCACTTGGCCGGTTGTATTTCGGTTTTATCATGTTTAGCGTCTACAAGACGCTAAGACGTTTTCGTTGTCCTGCAAAACCAAAACATACGTCGCTTGCATAATATAAGCGTTTATACTAAAACGAATTGGAAACTTCGATTTAATTTTCATGGGCCCTAAATACGTTTTAAATCATTTATTCTCAAAAAGACCATTGAAACCATTGAAACCATTTATTTATCCGTGATTGTGGTAATATACAATTGATCTTAAATTTAGTTTTAGGTCAGCACAATCTACTCTTTCGAGCGTACAAATCAGATGTGTTTAGAGTTGACACAGCTGATAGAGCATGCAGTAAGATTCTTCTATATACACCAAAAGAATAAAAATATCCGAATTACAATAAAATTTAAATCAAATTATATAATAATTAAGAATAATTATTAAGTCATGTCACGAACATAATAAGACAAATATTACATGTCACTTACTTGACAACAGGGTTAAATAAAATGCGGTTTACATTGGTTATGGTCGTTCAAAATTTACTCGTTCAATATGCCTATTTTTCAAGAATCGCATTAAATAAATTGAATTAATCTTCTTCCAGGATGCAGCTAGCCCTGCGTAAATTCGCCGTGGATGACTCATCAGTATCGGGCTACATCTACCGGCGGCTGCTAGGGCACGAGGTGGAGGAAGTGTTGTTCCGCGTGCACCTGCCCAAGCACTTCAGTGCACCCAACCTGCCGGACCTCAACCGCTCTCAGGTAACATTCTACTGCTAGTCTTTTCCATTGTGGTGATACTAACCACCTGCTAGTTAGACATCGTTGTGACTGCAGTAGTCAGTGGATCCAGCTAGTACAAGACAGTTCTAAAAGCAAGAGGCCGAAGCAATAGGGTATATGTATCGTTTTTTTTTAATGTTCTGATCGATTCTTTAGGTCATTATTTAGCGGAAAAATGATAAGACTCTCACTGAATTTCGCAATAACAAGGTAAAAAAAAAAAACAAATCAAAACTACAATCATTTTCGGGTGTTAAAAACGCTGCCATATTGGCGCCATGTTTATTTGACGTCGACGTTCACACTCGATTAAAACCTTTTGTGACGACCTCAGTGTGATCTTCTCAGGAAAGAGGTTATGTGAAAAATCAGAAAATAACCAGCAATACGAAATTTGAAGTGGGCAGAATAGTGTCAAATCATGATGCAGCGCCAAACATAAAAAATATGAAATGTGAACAGTGATGTCACGTCCGCTCTTGCCAATGGCGTAGCGTTTTGAAATTTTGCGATTGAGATTTAAAATATCAATTTTTCAATGGTTAGATTCTGCAATAAAAACATCTCAAAATGCTATGTAGATATGTTTCCTTACCAATAGAGAATACATATCGTCCATTTGCGACGACAGTGTGACATCACAAAATCTCTAATTTTACAGGAAACTACTTTTAAACTTTTGAATGACCATAACTTTTAAATTATTATCAAGATATCTTTACTATGTATGAGTTGATTACAGTTTTTTTTTTATAATGAAATGATTTATTAAAAAAGAAGTACACATCTGGAACGAAAATAATTCCTTAATAGAGTTAAAAAAAAGGTAAATTTATCAAGTTTTTCCAGAAAAAACTAAAGTTTAAAAGGTGACATCAAAAAAATGTCTCGTAAACTTTGCTTAATTTTTTTCAAGAACAGTGTGATAAGTAACAAATGCCACGTTGTCGAATAAAATGAAATTAAAAAAGAAACTCACCTTTATCACCTAGGTCGTGGTAAACCCGCGATGTCACGTTTTTCGTCAAAATCAATAGCACTTCACATGTCAAGACCCAGATGACAACTGAACTGTCACTGTGTCGAAGCAACCTCGATCGTCGAACGAGACAGTGCTAAACTGTGATATTTTGTCTCATTCTCTCATTGTATTTGTTTTATTAGTCGGAAAAAATATCCCGTTTTTGAAGATGGTAGAGCGCGAGATCGCGATTCAGAATATCAATAAAACGAACGTCGCAAGTGGACGATATATAGTTTTTTAGCCATTTTGAAATGACATGCATATACCCTATTCAGTGCACCCTACCTGCTGGACCTTAACCGCTCTCAGGTAGTGCTAGTCTTTTCCTTTCATGCTGATCACCAGACCCGCTAGTAAGACGTCATTTTAAAAGTTGTAGTAGGGAATCAGTGGATCCAGAAGGCGCCTACTGTAGATAATAGTAGTCTTTCTGTCGTCTTCAGTCTCGTGTCGAGCGTATGTTTCGACTTCTTACGCCACGACAGAATTAGTCTAGTTAGTGGGCGTAGCTTGGGACGCCCTCCAACCACTTAGACTAACGACCTGCGAAAGACTGGGCGGATGCTAGACGCGGCTGAAGACAGCGCGCTGTGACGCTCATTCGGAGAGATCTATTCTTTTATAGAAAAATACTTACGTAAAAGCTGTCAAAAGCGGCACGGACGTAATAAAAGAAGATTTGAGATACTTATTATCAGCAGATAATTTTCCGCGCAACCATTTTCTAGCTAATGAGCTAGAAAATGGTTGCGCGGAAAAATTGATAATGATCAATTTGTATGTTTTACTTTTAGGTGTACGCGGTGAAGCACGCCCTCCAGCGCCCCCTGTCCCTGATCCAAGGTCCGCCCGGCACCGGCAAGACCGTCACCTCCGCCACCATCGTGTACCAACTAGTCCGTCAGAACGGCGGGCCCGTGCTCGTCTGCGCGCCCTCCAACACCGCCGTCGACCAGCTCACGGAGAAGATCCACAAGACTGGCCTGAAAGTGGTCCGCCTCTGCGCCAAGTCGAGAGAAGCTATGGAGTCTTCCGTGTCCTTCCTAGCGCTGCATGAGCAGGCGCGCGCGCTGGGATCAGCTGATAGCGAGCTCAAGAAACTGACGAGATTGAAAGAGGAGGCGGGGGAGCTGTCGGCCGCCGACGAGAGGAGATACCGCGCGCTGCGACGGTTGGCTGAGCGGAGGCTGCTGGATGCGGCTGATGTGGTGTGCACGACGTGTGTCGGTGCCGGCGACCCGCGCGTGGCTCGCATGCGCTTCCAGTCGATCCTCATCGACGAGGGCATGCAGAGCACGGAGCCCGAGTGCATGGTGCCCGTGGTGCTGGGCGCGCGTCAGCTCATCCTGGTGGGCGACCACTGCCAGCTGGGCCCCGTGGTGATGTGCAAGAAGGCGGCCAAGGCGGGGCTCAGCCAGAGCCTGTTCGAGCGGCTCGTGGTGCTCGGCATCCGGCCCTTCCGGCTCGAGGTGCAGTACCGCATGCACCCCGAGCTGTCGCGCTTCCCCTCCGACTTCTTCTACGAGGGCTCGCTGCAGAACGGCGTCAGCGCCGAGGAGCGCCGCCTCGCGCGCATCGACTTCCCCTGGCCGCGCGCCGACCGGCCCATGTTCTTCTACGTGACGCAGGGCCAGGAGGAGATCGCCGGCTCCGGCACCTCCTACCTCAACCGCACCGAGGCCGCCAACGTCGAAAAGCTGACCACGCGCTTCCTCAAGGCGGGCGTGCGCCCCGACCAGATCGGCATCATCACGCCGTACGAGGGCCAGCGCTCCTACCTCGTGCAGCACATGCAGTACCAGGGCTCGCTGCACGCCAAGCTGTACCAGGAGATCGAGGTGGCCAGCGTGGACGCCTTCCAGGGCCGCGAGAAGGACATCATCATCATGTCGTGCGTGCGCTCCAACGAGCACCAGGGCATCGGCTTCCTGTCCGACCCGCGCCGGCTCAACGTGGCCCTCACGCGCGCCAAGTACGGCCTCATCGTGGTCGGCAACCCCAAGGTGCTGTCCAAGCAGCCGCTCTGGAACCATCTGCTCGCCTTCTACAAGGAGCGGCGCGTGCTCACCGAGGGTCCGCTGTCCAACCTGAAGGAGTCCGCCATCCAGTTCGCGAAGCCCAAGAAGCTGGTGAACGCGCACAACCCCGGCTCGCACTTCATGTCCACGTCCATGTTCGACGCGCGCGAGGCGCTCGTGCCCGGCTCGGTGTACGACCGCGCGCGCGCGCTGCGCGACCCGCTCGCCTACGTGGGGCCGGAGCGCGGACGCGGCGCGGCGCTGGCGGGCGTGCCCCCGGCCGCCTTCGCGCCGCACCGCCTCGGCGCCGCGCCGCCACCGCCGCGCCGCCGCCCCGCGCCGCGCCTCAGCCAGGAGCCGTTGTCGCAGCAGGCGCCGCTGTCACTGTCGCAGGGCGCCTCGCAGCCGGACTTCAGCCAGGAGTCTGCGGCGGCGGACTGCCCGAGCCAGCCGGACGGGCTGCTCTCGCAGGACTCCACCTACCAGGGAGGGTTCCGCGCGCGCTGCCCGCAGTACTGAGGCGCTGAGCGGGGCGGACCGCGCCCCGAGCCCCGCGCCGAGCCCGCGCCGTCGACATGCCTGCGCCGCGCCGAGCTCGCGACCTGACGAGGGACGAGTGTGGCGGGAGACTTCCGGACTAGGGAAATTAGAAACGACTCACCGAGCTCGACACCCTCGGAGGCGGAGCAGTCGACGTGTTTGGAATCTAATGTTTAGCTAAACTCCAACTATAATCCGTCTTGAGATGCGTAAATTCGCAACTTTTGTTATTCATAGAACTAGGACCAGAGACATGACTTCGCGTAATTACTTTAAAATCTATCAGAAACTGAAAACGCTGCAACGGTTTTAACATGTCAAATTCCAGGCCATTCAGGCAGCCGCAAGCAATAATAAGCAAATCAATACCGACTGTCTTGTCTGAGACTTGCCACTTGGAAATCGACTAGTGCTCGAGAAATTCGCGATATAAACATCTGGAATCGCATATTAGGTTTACTTTCTGTGTCTTAACCTGTGGAAGGCCGGACCGGGAAGAGAATTGCACCCATCGTGTGCCGCAAAATGGCGGAATCAGAGAGTGCACTCGACAGGGTTCGGAATTTATTGAATATTTTCAATAAATTGTTTGGTAGAAGGATATCTAATGATTATATTATAAAGTTAGATAATTACTGTACCTTATAATGTAACTTTTTACTGCTAAAGCATTATTACGCTTTTATTTTTCACAGGTTATTGTACCCAATATCAAATTAACACACCGGCTGTAGAAATAATGATATTTTTAGTAAATTCTGTGAACATTTTTTAATTTAATTTATTACCCTCGTTAGTTCAATATCAAAGCAGTTTATTTATATGAAAAACACAATCTTTATAGCTAGAAATCATTTAAAAATACCATGTTGAAAATCACAATTCACACCGAAAAGTTTGCCATTTCACATGTGTTCAAACCACACTTTTATTATTTGATAATAACATTCTAGGTAAAATTTTCATGAAAGTAAGTACGCATGTTAGTGAAAAATATATTATTTGTTACTTGTTACGTGCTAAAAGTACATGTATTATAATAATAATCAATTTTTTCGATAAATAACCAAAACAGGTACGTGACTTGTCAAGGCATTTTTCATAAACAAATTTCATGTTCTTCTAAATCTCAATGCTCCATGGAAATGATTGTGAATGATTATAGACAAAATGAGCTTTTCATAGATAATAAACACTCATGAATGTCCAATACAAAATAATTTAGAATAATGTGGTAACATGTGAGGCATAGATTTCGATCATTGTTCATTCTAGTTCAATTATTGTTTGCATGTGTGCGTGTACAGAGAAAGTGACAACTGCCGTAGCACTTATCAGCGCTTATAAAGCGGTCCGTCAACGGCCTAAGCACTGATCAGGATCACTATACAGGTTGTTAATTTTGGAAACAGTGAATGAAAAAAATATCTTATAAACTAATATTATAGAGAGGAAAGATTTGCTTATTTGTTTGAATTGAATAGGCTCCGAAACTACTGGACCATTTAGAGTTTTTTTTCACCATTAGAATCCTACAATATCTCTGATGAACATAGTCCATAGAATATACCCGTGCGAAGCCGGGGCGGACCGCTAGTATTTTATATTATTATATATACTAATTACAAAACTTCATGAGGTAATCACTTTTATTATAAAAAAAACACACGATGTAAAAAACACTGGTTTTATTCACATTACAAATTTAATATATTTACATAACTTTTATCTTACAAATTATTACAATACAAAATAAGAGCTATAAAACAATCAACAGGGGATATTGAGTCCTGTCAAAAAGGGGGTAAATAACTAAAACGTAATAACTGTGTCCAATGTTCATTATGCCATCGTTTACAGAACCTGAAAAAAGTACATGCTGTATAACGTCATTGGTGACTTCGTATATTTACACATCACATCGCCATTTTGTACTGTGTATGTGTGCGTGTATTTTCGTCAGATGCGTAATAAATAATGACTTTGCACAATTATTCCGCATTTATAACTCATTTTAGATATAATGATATATTCTCAATGAAATTACCATCTGAATGATATATCTATTTCAACAAAAACAATACGCGAAATGTATGAAATCATCAACGGAATAAGTTACGGACAGCCGTTACAAAGGGTACAGTACATTTGACGAAAGATATTTCAAAACTAGTTACATTTGATAACTATATTCATGTAGATTACAGTTCTAAAATAGGTAAAGAATAATAAAATGTATACATAGCTTACCCTTCATGAAGTTTTTTCCACAAAAAATGACACTTTTCGACGCGCTATAAACATCCACACTTGCCTGCCGATGTTCAAATTTGAACTGCTTGTAATGACGGTTCTATGAACTTTACTGAATGAATGCAATGATTGTGGGTTCGTTCATTTCAGAGGTAAACAAATAAAACAATTTAGACTGTATTGCACTGTATTTAAATACCATAAACGAATAAATGGTATCGCTGGTTGCTAGCGCACTGATCAGATCTTAGGCCGACAAAGTTAGTAGGTACTGATCTGTGCTTAGGCAAAGGAGAGGTTAATAATGTCTTCTTTTAAATCAAATTAGGTCAGTAGAAATCGTAGATTCTATCATGGTTTGTTTTCGTCACTGGGTTCATGAGGTTATTTCTTTCTTATCACAGCGTCAATTTTATGGAGTTTTTATTGTTTTCCATCATAATAATGAGGTCTGTTACGTCATCTACTGTACAAGCGTTGTAATCTGTGATGTAAAAGTAGTTCATGAATTAAATCCGAATGTAAATATTATTTGTTGAATGTGTTTCAATTTATTGTTGAATAGTGTTGGTAAAGAAAGATGTGATATTTTTTCATAAGTTAAAAAAGAACGCCGCAATTGCAATGAATGTACTAAATTATGTCGCAACGAAGAGTGAGAAATGATTGTAAAGATAGACTTGTACCGTTTTTAAATCTGCCCTTTACCATGTTTTAGCCACACATAGTGTATTGTAAAACTTGACAAAAAGCTCACCAGTAAGTACAATTTGCAACTTTTCATATAATATAGTGCCTATGCAAAAAAAAACATTTATTTTGTAATGCTAACAACAATTCAGAATCACTGGAACAAAATGATCAGTCAATATAGCAGTAATAATTGAACTGAAGCAATAATCAATATTTAGTCAAAGGTAAAGTTTGTTTCCTAAAATGTGTGTATGCAGTTAAGTAATACAATTTGTTAAATTGTTCTTACATGTGACGGGAAATCAATAAAAACATCATAATTTAGTATAATTATCTGCTTTTTATTTTCATCAATTAAAAACTGTGTATAAACTTCTGATAATTAATGCTTACTTCTAAAATAAAAGTTCGAAATTAATAAAACATTTCGTTTCTTACATTTAAAACAAATTCGCACTTGAGAATTTTTACAATCAAGATGCATATAAAAAAAAGTAAATGAGATAATATTATATGGATGGACACATTGAGATAACAACCTACGCACAACAATTTGAGCGATAGATAATTCTAAATTAATTCATTCCGTACGTACAATAATAACAGTAATAATGCCAAAAGGCGAATTCTACAAAATAAATACATCCAATAAGCTTTTATAGCATATAGCTGGTCTGTGCAACACTTAAATAATATATGTAATAAAAAAGTAACATAATACTCAACTTCTTGTCTGATGGTTTTTGCATGAATGCGAAATAGCTGTTCTGAAAAACCCGTCAGCTAGCTAACTGCCTACTAGGCTTTTAGTCACGCCCAAGAAGAGTAGAAGAGCACGTGTATAATTGATTTTGTTTATAATAAACTTAAATTCTATGGAGCCCTCTGTCAGAATTGGACCAAACTAATATGGGACCACACGGGAAGTACCAGCTTTCAAATAAAAAAAGAATCTTAAAAATCGGACCACCCAGTAAAAAGTTCTTGTAAAAAAAACATTCGAATTGAGAACCTCCTCCTTTTTTAAGTCTGTTAAAAAGATACCAGAAAGAGTTTTTACCTGTTAGCCATCTCACAGAGTGGTACAAGCTAAAATTAACTTTTTTTTGTCGCAGTTAGAATCCGAAACGTATTTTTCTAGGCTCACAAATATCAATGTAGACAGATTTGAAGCGCAGAAGAGAATTCGTTCTTGATGAGGGTTCAATACAGATAATAAGGAAGCCTAGTGTTAGTTCACTGAGGTAGCGGCGGCGGCAGCACAGCTGCGTAGGTAGGGTAGTAGGGGGTGAAACTAGCCCCCGTGGGACCGGACATAGCTGTGTTATTACTATCGCCCCTGTCTTTGATCGTCCTGGCTGAATACGTGGCTTCTTTGTAGACGGGTTGAGCTGGAATAGATCATTTTAAATTTAGTTATGTTAATCTAATATATTTAGTTATGATAATTTCTGAAGGTCTTGTATTACAACCAACAAATACTTAGTAGAGCGGAAAGCGTTGAAATTAACTCCGCTCGCTCATCTCTCATAAGAATAAATAATACTGGACAATTCATAGAGCATTATCTAGTCCCAAGCTACCAGCTTTCATATAAAAAAAGAATCATGAAAATCTGACCACCCAGTCAAAAGTTCTAATGTAACAAACATAAAAAAACATTCGAATTGAAAACCTCCTCCTTTTTTTGAAGTCGGTTAAAAATAAAGTAAGAAAGTAAATAACTTACAAAGTGCCGGATACAGCGACTGGAACGGGGGCTGCTCTGGCGGCGGCGCGCTCGGGTTGGCCCACCCCCCCGCGTAGTCCCCTCCCGGCGCCTGAAACATTATCTGGACTTAGGGCTTTGCGTCTATTTCAGATATTACCTAAACCTCAACAGCCTGTATTGGTCCACTGCTGGACGCAGGCCTTCCCCTGAAGAACGCCTGGCATATCTCATAAGGGGTCATCGCAGTTCGGTGGTAGAATCGTTCTGCAGGGGGCGCTGCTGCCCGCCCCCCGGTTAATGTCCATTAGTCGCCTCTTACGACGCCCAGGGAAAAAGAAGAGGTGGTGCGAATTCTAATCCAGCAACACTCAGCTATTCAGATATTAGTCTAGTTGCGGTCAAACAAAAGTCTATTTCCAATAATAAAAAAAGTACAGTATGAATTAGTTAAAATTGTGTTTTAGACAATAAACCTAACTATAGGTACAATTGATTAAGCCTATGTTTGAACTAGGACCTGTCTTTATGCAGAATTTCACCCGATCCGTTCTGTAATATTTGCGTGAATATGTAACAAATCATCCAGGCTTTGCATCTATTTCAGTGGTACATTGCGAGCCAAATATTTAAATCGTTAGATACGCCCTGACCCCAAATACATTGCACACAGTGGTATTGTCTTTTTTGAAGTTATTTATCTCATAACTAAAGAAATACTTCTAGGATTCTTACCAAAACAAAAACGGAGCGACATTATCGCATGTGATTAAGCTCTTTAAATGAAAAAAAAAAAAACAACCGAAGAAAAAGTGGGCTATTCCTAAGACAAATAGCAAAATGTGTGCAAAAAATCTATTTTTCTACAAAATAAACTATAAAAACGAGAAAACTTTCACCAATCATGTTTTAAAAACACGCAATGCAAGATAAAAGATTGAAGCTACCTTTATGAAAATTTAACATTTTCCTAAATATAAACTAAATATATAGGCTTTCACAGATTCTAAGATAAATCACGACTTTGAAGTACAATTTTGAAGTAAATTGCATATGGCACACTCTTAATTTTTCATTGTTAAAGTCTGTTGTAGCTGTGTGGTGCTGGCTTAGAATTTGTACCACCCAAACTCTTCCCGCGGGTGTCGTAAGAGGCGACTTAGGGATATCCACCGGGGGGCGGGCAGCAGCGCCGCCTGCAGAACATTTATACCACCAAACTGCGATCCCCGACTTTATTGGCTTTATTGGCGACCAAGCCAGGAGGCCTGCGTCCACTAGTGGACCAATACAGGCTGTTGAGGATGAGACTTCGTTGACATATAATTAATTTTTTTTTTAAAAACTATAAACCGACTTCAATTTTTACAGTTTTTTCATGAATTTTCATGGATCCTACTGTCAGAACTGAACAAAATTAAAATGGGACCACAAGGAAAGCACCAGCTTTCATATAAAAAAAGAATCAGGCAAAACGGACCACCCAGTCAAAAGTTCTGAGGTAACAAACATGAAAAAAAAAAAGAACAGACGAATTGAGAACTTCCTCCTTTTTTTGAAGTCGGTTAAAAATATCTTGGATTCTGAATCGGAGTATAGTGTGATGAGATGACTGATGATGAAATGAAAGTGATACTCACGTTGGGCAAGACCGAAGCGCCGGGTGCGACGGGCAGCACCGCCGGCTGGCTGGGCGAGGGCGGCACCTGCCCAGGCGTGGGCGTGGGCGCGGGCTGCCCCACCATGCCCAGCAGTGGGACGGTGCCGATCGTGATATACTTCTTGTCGTGGAGATTCATGTGCATGCCCGACACAACGCATTCCACCTGAGGAGTACAAATAGGGTTTGGGTGTATAAGTGCAAATCGGATTTCTTATTTTATTTTTAACCGACTTTACCGACCCAAAGGATAAAACGAAACCCTACTAAGACTCCACTGTCCGTCCGTCTGCACGTCTGTCTGTCCGTCTGTCACCAGGCTGTATCTCATGAACCGTGGTAGTTAGATAGTAGAAATTTTCACGGTATTTCTGTTGCTACAGTTACATACCAGTTTAAATTAAGAACCATTGAATGAGTGACATTGTTGTTTTCACTTACTCGTTTTTTCATAGAAAATGTATGGGAATTGTTTTTTTTAATTATGGCCAAAACTTAGGATTTGATTTGGTATGTTACTTTGGGAAAATGTTCCTGGTTGGAAATAGAGCTGGTTAAGACCAACTTGTTTTTTTTGACAAAATGTATTTTTTTGGGGCGAACCGTACTTTTTTTCAAAAAACTAAAAATGTCAATAATTTTTTCTTCAAAATAAAACAGAAGGTTCTTAAGAACAAAACCTTCTAACTACAAAAGAAACGGTAGCTTAAGGGGCCAAAAATTTGCCCCACCCTGTATAACAACAAATACAAAACACTATAAAATAAATATTTAAGGGGGCTCACATACAACAGACATGTTTTTTGTCGTTTTTATTGGTAACTAACAGCGCCTCGCGGTTTCACCCGCGTAGCTCCCGTTCCCGTGGGAATTCCGGGATATAATATAGCCTATGTCACTGAAAAGTGAGCTTTTTAGTTATGAAATGTTTTTTTAAATCGGTCTTACTTTCGGAGCCTATTTAATACAAACAAACAATAAATAATGCTGGACAATTCACACAGTATCATCTAGCCCCAAGCTAAGCAGAGCTTGTGTTATGGGTACTAGATAACTGATATACTTGACAATACACTACATAGATGGATATATATTTTTTTTATTATACATAGAAAAACATCCAGAACGCCCTGAACAAATTTCTGCAGATCGTACACAAATTTGTCCTGAGGCGGGAATCGAACCCGCAACCTCCTGCATCGCAGGCAGACCTTCGCCCACCGCGCCACAGAGGTCGTCAAACAATCATCTTTCCTGTTTATGAAATTAGTATAGATGGTACGGAACCCTTCGTGCGGGAGCCGAATCGCACTTTGCCGGTTTTATTCAATATCATTATCATCGTAGCCTGGGCTGGGACCCACCCACTGCTATTATAAGCCTAAATCAGTTAAGATTTATAAATTCACATTGGGGATACGACCTTGCGGGATGACATCACCACGCGTCACAAACCGTGTGATTCGGCTGTTACCACGACACTGGCCTCGATTGAGTTAGACTAATTATACCGGTTATCTAATAGATAGACGAACAATAGGCCTCGATTCAGAACAAGCAGTCTCGACATACTTAGCGAACGACATCGGTCGCAAAGTTTTACCGAATATTATTTTTACGTATTTTGATTTTCTTTACAAGAATCAAGTTTAATCGTAAATCATCAATCGTAAAGTTTGCTACAAATATCGTAAAGATGGCGGTCGCTTGCGAGAAAAATGAATAGTTCCAATGGTAAATCAATATGAATATTACAAATTTAACCTTTTCTTTTATGTTAGTCTACTGTATTTTTGGAAATAAATAGTTACTGAATCATTTGAAACTTGATTCTTGTAAAGAAAATCAAAATACGATAAAATATATCCGGTAAAACTTTGCGACCGATGTCGGTCGCTATCTATGTCGAGACTGTTCGTCCAGGGCCCGCCGCGTAGCTACTCTTAAAAACGTTATCGAAGTTTCAAACACTAATAAATAATGCTGGACAATTCACACAGCATTATCTAGTGCCAAGCTAAGCACAGCTTGTGTTATGGGTACTAGATAACTGATATCTATATGATATGATAAAGAGGAAAGATTTGTTTGTATCGAATAGGCTCCGAAACTACTAGATCGATTTAAATAATTAAAACGCTTAAATTTCAGGGAGTGGCTAGGTTATACTTTATCCTGGAATTCCCACGGGAAGGGGAACTACGCGGGTGAAACCGCGAAGCACTGCTGGTACATAATACAAACTACATGGATAGATATTTATAGTTACACATAGAAAACAGCCAGACCATCCATAACAAATATCTGCAGATCGTACAAACATTTTTCCCGACGCGGAAATGGAACCTGCAACTTACTCCTACGAGTAAGAGTGGGTTTGCCTTAAAAACTAATCAGAAACTACGTTTTTGTTTTTATTCTCCCCAGAACTCTATTCCGACTCAAGTTTGATAAAGTTCATGGCCTGTTGGTTAGTCAGGATTGTTTTTGAACAGAAATTAAATAATTATGCTGTTTTTCTGTGAGTTTACCAACGAATAGCCAACAATGTATCAAAGACACCTTTATTTATAAGGCTCCAAAGTCACCAGGTGAGATTGCGGTCAAACGAAGGCCTCATCATTATCAGCCCATATTAGTCCAGTGCTGGACGTAGGCCTTCCCTAATCAGCGCCATAGCGACGTCTTCAACTTGATGAATCCAGCATCTGCCAGCAGTCTTTGCAAATCGTCCTCCCACCTGACTGGAGGGCGTCTTACACTACGTTTTCCGAGTCTCCACTGAAGAACTCGTTTACCCCAGCGGTCGTCGGTTCTTCGTGAGATATGGCCGGCCCACTGCCTCTTCAGCTTGCTAATTCTTTGAGCTATATCGATAACTTTGGTTCTCTAGGTATATTCATTACAAATCCTATCCTTCAGATAGACTCCGAGCACGAAGGCTAATCAACATTATATAAAAACGGCCAAGTGCGAGTCGGACTCGGATTACAGGTATAAATAAATATATATATAATAATTGTTAGTGCATATTCAATTTCCATAAAAAAGTGCCATCCGCCATTTTGAATCGGTCACCTACCTCGTCTTCCATACCTTACTTAAGATTAAATTACAGATTTTCAAATTATCAGTGCCGAATAATGTATCGATGTCGTGTCAAGCTTTGTTGACATTTTTTGTCATTTAATGTTAAACTACCCACATCTATGTTTGTCAAAAATTTGTTCAGATTAAACTATAATATTTAGCTGTATGTAATATGTATTAAGTATAACTTTTGCGTTCTCATATAAGTGAATAATTATACAATTCTTTTGAGAACAAAGTTAGATACAGTGACGGTTTAGGTTTAGGTTTATAGTACAAAGTACTATAAACCTAAACCTATGGTTTATCCATTTTGAATGAAGCATGTTAGTAAACAAAGTACGACACAAATAACAAAATCTCACTTGCTTGGCGTCGAGTTTCAGATATAATTGTAAGCAATTTTTATTGAAGGTAGGATCTAAAATCGACAAGTAATGTAAATTACGTATAAAAGGACGCGCCAACAAAGTGTATTTTAGGTTAAGTATGGGCGGTTTGTTTACGTTTATGCGCCATTCAAAATGGATACGATATAGTTACAGCATACCTTAAAGTCGTAGTCCAAGTCAATGATATTGCAGTTGACGAGGTTGGAGGGTGGTATGGGAGGTATCTCCATCTGCAGACTCCAGTGCTTGGAGGAGCCGGCCGGCACGGGGCCCTCCTGGATCGTTAGGACGATGTCCTTGGTCTTCTTCCTGTCTGATGATGGCATGGTCGCTCTGTAAGTCACCACCTAAGAAAGAGACAAAGATAATAAATAAATACAATACAAGATAAATATTGTTAAAATTATAAATGCATGAAAACAGGAACAACTAAATAAATAATATAAAATAAAACAATAAATAATGTTGGACAATTCACACAGCATTATCTAGCTCCAAGCTAAGCAGAGCTTGTGTTATGGGTACTATATAATACAGTACACTATGGTTTATCCATTTTGAATGAAGCATGTTAGTAAACAAAATACGACACAAATAACAAAATCTTACTTGCTTGGCATCGAGTTTCAGATATAATTGTAAGCAATTTTTTAGGAAGGGAGGATCTAAAATCGACAAGTAATGTAAATTACGTATAAAACCACGTGCCAACTAAGTGAATTTTAGGTTAAGTATATGCGGTTTGTTTACGTTTATGCTTCATTCAAAATGGACACGGTATAGATACATAGATATTTTTTATTATACATAGAAAATGAAAGAATAACTTCACTCACCTTCCTCAAAAACAGTTTCACCAGATGCACCTGCACGTTGCTCTTGTTCTCGACATCGATCTGCACCGGAATGGCCTGCCCGGGGCAGTAGCCCGACACCGGGGCTTGCACGTCTATGGACAGCGGGGGGGATGCGCAGCAGAAACAACAGAAGGTCTTCTCCATTTGGATGCGGATCGGCTCCTACAATAAATATATGATGAGAAACTATGTACTTATGTTTTTTTTTTTTTTTTACGGTAGCCTTTGTTTGACCGCAATCTCACCTGATGGAAAGCGAAGATGCGGCCGACGGTGTATCACAAAGGTCTAGAAGATACCTATTCACCCTTTTCTTGAAGAGACCCAGGTTGTAATTAATTGCGGTCCACGGCTGTCACCCCGTGGATTATTTTTTATGTCACATCCCACGGGAACCGGGTTTCCTATGTCCGTCTACTGGGTCTAAGCTCCACCAATTTTCAGCCAAAACTTTTACTGGGAGTGACATAGGCTATATTTTATCCCGCAATTCGCACGGAAACGGAAACTACGCGGATGAAACCGAGTATAAAGTGAAAGCCAACAAGTGGCTCTGCCAGAAGTCCAGAGTTGAGAGCAGCCATTCAACTCATGCTGAGTCAGAGCCAATTTTGTAGACGGACCTAAGCACACTTTTTTTTTATTGCTCTAAAATGTATACCTACCTACTTATGTTCTGTCTATAAAATAAATATCTTTTATTCTTAAAGTGTAACTTACAAAACTTTATTTTATCATAGTATAGAAGTAGAAAGGGGTTGGTTATTTGACTATTGTACAAAGTCATGTTTCAAGGATTACTTTAGTGCCACAAAAGAACAATTACTTTGCTCTTGCCTGTGGTCCCGTTGACTGGGCCACAGAAAATTATTTTTTCGGTAGTCCAGTTAACTGTACCACAGAATAATTTTTCATTCCAGCCAATGGAACGATCAACCATCGAAAAAATAAATTGATTTGTATATAACCAGCGAACCTAAAAGCATATAGATAGGTACCTTGTAAGATGGGTTGAGATTCAGATCCAAAGCGTTGATGACTGTAAAGGCCATCTTCGTCTCCTGGTCGAATGCCCATGGACAGTCGAGGGTCACTTTGACCGTGTATCTCACGTACCCAAACTCCCCTTCGAACGAGGATGGTAGCACTGGTGGTAGTGTGCAAGTGAAGTTGTACACTTGCCGCCCGGAGGGTATTTCAATTTGTTCTCCTGTGATATTAAAAAAAATTCATATGGGCAATTTTTAACAGACTTCAGAGGACCTCCTTTGAAGTCTTAATTTTCTCAATTCAACTGTAAACGCTGGTACGTATAAAATGAAAAAAAAGGTCACCCATTTAGATTCAAAGTTTGATTTGCACAGCAAGATTAAGGAAACAACCTATAACCAAGACACCCTAGTAATAACTATTTATCAAGCTGTTTATACAGTAAAAATTTGACTTGTCTAGTGCTTATCTTGTAAGTCTAAAGAAATACACGATTTGACTCTGACTCCCTCCATTTTAGTCGCAGTGGTGATGATGCCTGAGACAGAAATGATTTCATCGAAAAATTTGTATGAAATAATAATAATAATAATAATATATAGTATTCACACAGCATTATCAGCCCCAAGATAAGCAGAGCTTGTGTTATGGGTACTAGATAACTGATATACATCATACAATACACTACATAGATAGATATTTTTTTATTATATATAGAAAATATCCAGAAATAAAATTAGCTTTGAATGACACACTATGTAAGTAAAGGAAAAAATAATTTTATTAATTTGGTTAGTACTTAGTAGGATGTTAGTACGTAGTCTATTTTAATTTATTGTGGTTATTTCTTTTTTTCTAAGTTTATCATAAATTGCTTAATTGTTATGTCTACTTAAAAAGTTGAATTATTTAGTTTAGTGGTAGAGGTAGTTAATAGTGTCCTTTTCATAAATAAATAAATAAAAATTAGTAGTAATTAGAACTGGTTTGAGACATAAGCTATATGATGTGCATCCTCATCACATAGCTTATGTCTCAAACCAGTTCATATATTTTGTGCAATATTATTATTTTATGTTATATTTTTTGTGTACCTATCAAACATACATTAAAAAATCTAACCTGAGCCTGGGTGTGTCAAAATTAAGTTGGAGGTATCAACATCAATCAGAAATGGTATTACCCATATCAAGCTCTTTATCCATTGGAGGCAGATGATGTGTGTGATTAATGTTCAATATTATTTACTTTATTCAATACCTGTATTACTTCCCAGAAGGTAGTAAGTAATCTGGAAGTACTCCTCATTCCCTATGTGATTTTGATCAGTGGTCTCCGTCTTCCCATCAGAGGTTTCCTGCTGCTTGCTCTCAGTCCACTCTGTGTGCGCTTCACCCTTGAACTTAACATGAATACCTGCACAACAAGAGAACTGCATAATGCATCATTTCAGCTAGAGAGCAGAATGTTTGTTTCTGCATAGCAATTTTGCTTACCTTGGCAGTGAAATTAAATCTCTGCTTTTCCCACTCTGTTAATTATAACTAAGATTATTTAGTAATTAAGATTGATATGCATGATTAACCCGACCTTGAAATAACTATTTGATACCTATTTATTTTAATTTAAACTCAATTTTGTCATTACATATTACAAATGCGGAAGTTTGTATGGATGTATGTATGGATGGATGTTTGTTACCTCTTCACACCAAACTACTGAACAGATCGGTCTGAAAATACAGGTAGTTCTAATCCTGGAATCAAACATAGGCTACTAAGATAACTTTTTATCCCATAAATGAGTTCCCATGGTATAGAAATCACCTTTAAATGTTTCCATAGAAATAACGCGTGCAAAGCCGCAGGTTGCAGTTATTTTTATATAATTTAATTTGATAGAGTTAGTTAATTATATGCTTTAGCTTAAAGTACTTGTTGTAGGGGGTAATAATGATGTTCTTTATATTCAAGATGTGATACATCGCCTAAAATAACATGAGTAATCGTCTATTAAGATAGCTTCAGTTAAACATACTCAAAGTTCCATCATTCGCATTGAAGACTAAATTAACGAAGAGACGTGAGACCAGACTTGGTAAGTATGACTCATTTTATGAGCCTATTTGAAGGATTCTAGGACTTACCTCGAACTTTCTTTGGATTATCAAACAAGTATTCTATCCGCCCATTAATAGTTTGACCGGCATAGTAGGTATTCCATTGGTTGTCCAAATATATAATGCCTTCTTTTAGGCTCATCTTTACATATAAATCAATACAAATTACAAAACTATGTGCTTCTAAAAAGTAAAAAGTGTAAAAACTAAAAACAGAAAATCTGTTTCTGTTCGGCAAAGAATGAAGAATGGGCAAAGAGAATACAATAACTTCGTAAGACTGTTCGGTCGCACCGCACGGCAATAGTCTTACGAAGTTATTGTATTCTCTTTGGGCAATAGAATCAGTCAGTGCTGCCAGATGGAATCTGAAAAAAACAGTAAGAGTAGGTACTGTAGAGAGTTTTAATAAGATTTTTAGTTTAGTTTTTTTGTGAGTGTTTGTGATGAACCGGTTGCCGGTTGGTAAAAGTTTCATTGGCTTGTGAAGTGACACCAACAAGTGACAGCTTACCGAGTAGACACGGAGCTATTGGTGCTCGGTACCTAACACTCCTAAGATTTGAGACCTAAGTATATAATGGAGGGAACGGAAGTTTTTTAGATCTCAATTACATAACCGTGGAATTGAGATTTACTAAATTTCCGTTTAAGAAACGTTTGGTATGAAAAATAAAGTTAATCGAAATAATTTGATTCTATTTTAGTGACATAATTAACTTATAAAATATAAAAATTTCAAGAAATATTTTTAGTATAATAGCATAAGTATTAGTTAGTTCATAAGCCTCGACTTGAACAATACAAGCAGATGGATAAATAACAGAAAAATAATAACAAATAATAATAGCTAAAAAAACGCAAACCTCTTGTAAAATGATAATGGTTCTGACAAACTTTTTTTTCTAAAAACCAAATAACTCAACAAAAAAAAATCGAGAAAAACTATGGTATTACTTTTTTTATATCGTAAAAAATGGCTGAGATATTTATGATGGAAGTGCGTACTTCCAGCCAATTTTTTTTTAAAACGTGGACGGCCGCTCCCTAGCCGATGACGTCACAACCCGCCGCTAATTCTCCTTGGAGTACTTTATGTTCCTTGCATTCGACAGTCGCTCTCTCGTATGGACGCCGCTGTGCAGTAAATTATAAGGTTCTCTTTAGTAGAAATGAAAATAAATACTGTATTATGCCTCAGTGCTGCAATTCAACAGTTCAAGCGCCCGATAAACTCTTTTTTTATGTGCCAGTGGTCCAGTCCAGTGGTAAGTACACAAATTTGAATCGAACCCGCAACCTCCTGCGTCGCAGGCAGACCTTCGCCCACCGCGCCACAGAGGTCGTCAAAATAATAATAATATAAAGCGGAAAGATTGGTTTGTTTGTTTGTAGGCTCCGAAACTACTGCACCGATTTGAAAAATTCTTTCATCGGTAGGAAGCTATATAACCCCTTATGAACATAGAAGCAAGGGCCAACCGCTAGATTTCTATGAATGTTTACTAATAAAACTGTTAGAATTTCTGAAACACATAACAAAATACAATACAACACAACAAAACGCAACCTCAAGATGTTGATTGCGAGAACCTACACAGTATGTTTTTATCACCACCCATAATGGGTACCTACTAAAGGAAACACACACACACTTTCAGTAAGTTTGAACAAATACCTACTTAAGTACCCGAAAGTAGGTAATGCTTCAATAGAATATACATACCTTTTTATCTTTATTCCACGGCACACATTTTGGCAGCCTAATCTGGGCAGAATAATCCTGATTCCCAATGAAATATTGTGCCACCATCAAAATATTCACTCCTGGCAGATTTTTCCGACTAACCTTTGAGATAACCTTATTCAATTCTATACACTACATTTTCTATATAAGAAAGTAATTATTGATATCAATTGTTTTAAATGCAAGCAAATGCAAAACGAAGACGATTGTAATAATTTTGACCCTTATAATATTTAGGTGTATTTGATGGTTATTTTGACCCTTTTGTCATCTTCATTGCGCACGATTGTAATATTATATCAATTATTCGATTTTCTTTTTCATTAGTAATCACATCACACTCGTCAGCTCATCGCTGTTCCGTTCATAATCTTGTCTATCTTGTATTACGTGTAGACTATTTATAAATAAGTTTTTGATCATTTGAGTGGCGTACTGAAATTCTATTGTATAGTTATTATGCCTTTGGAATATAATTTTTATCTTTTAATTTTTCGAAAGATTTATTTGACAAAACCCTAGTCAAAAACGTATCACACTCAATCTGTCATGAAACGCTTCCTACGTGAAAAAGAATATAGTAATTTGAGGCCATGCGATATGGAAAGAGGATTCGCTACTATGTACAAAAAGCTAGATTTAGTAAGAAAATACTGACTAGGCAACACTTTCAACTTCAACTTCTTGTGTGCGGCTTCTTCACGCTATCAATTTTACCCATAGATTATAAAGCCCTCCGCAGACAGCCGCTAATTAGTTAGCGCGTCTTGCAATGCGCGATTTAGCGATTTTCCAGCGCGATATCTTACACAGCGGCTTATTGAATGTGAAGGTCATGGAAGTGGGAAAAGGATGGAATTCGTTCCTTACGGCACGAAAAAGCAGGATAGATGTATTTATGTAAAGAAACCGTGAACGACGCGTCATACAAAATTGGGTACCACCGCTACCCGCGCTGTTTTTGAGCACTTTTAAAAACTGGGTACCACAGGTACCCAGCCGGGAATTGAGCGGTAAAGCGCGATTTCGGCGGCGCGGCAGGGTGCCCCCGCCGCCGCCGCCCCCTCCCTGACTTAGATACCTGCTGCGCGAACGACGAAGGCCGTCCCACCTTCCCGCGCCGCCGCCGGCCGCCGCCACCCGCATGACGCGGCTTCATAAAAAGCCAAATCGCAGCTTAAAAAAAAGCCGAATCGCAGCTTCAAAAGAAGCAAAATCAACGTATGCGTTATAGTACAAAATGTTCTGCAAGCAAATATCGCAAAACGGCGCGTCACATGAGCGTGATAGATTTAGATGCTTTACCTACCTAAACAGTTATCTTATTTTGATAGAATCATGAAACTACCTGCCTCACGACGCAACCTAACAATTTGGGGGTAGAAAATAATGAAATCAGAAGTCAGAATTCAATAACCTTATTTCTTTAAGTTGACCGATAAACACATACCTATGTAAAAATAGAAACAAGACGGGATTCTGTTCACTTTAATCTTTTGTCCACTAGTGGAAGAAGTGAACAAGAAACCACTAGCAAGTATATAAAACCTTATTATTAAAGACATACATACATAATAAGATAGAACCTTCAATACCTAATTGTTATGCTTAAATCATCTATGTAAGACATTTCTTAGTGATCTATTGTTCTGTGGACACATCTAAATAGATAGGGGTTTTATAATTTACCACATAAGTATTACGTACCATAACAGCTGATGTTTCTCGTTCTGTCGCTGACCAAAAAGTGGCGTGATCTGGTATCACCTCACAACAACTGAAATCCTCGACACGAAACTGTCTCGTCAATCCGTCGCTTATCGGCGATTGGCCCAACTTTTACTTCTAATTAATAATTATTTTGTTTAGAATACACGGCACCAAGAATATAATGCAATATGAAATAGCTTACTCATTAATGAAGCTGAATTGTATTGGATTTGAAATTTTAGCGGGAAAGCAAACAGGAAATATCAAGCCTGTCACATTTTATAATTGAATATCTATTGAAACTATATTGTTTACCACTACATATACTTACAATATTACATATCTATTATTAAATAAATTACAATATCTTACAAGCGCTTAAAAATAAGCGTTGATGCGAGTAGGGTTTTATGAAGGAATCAGAATTCAAGATCGTTTGGGGTGGTTTGTGGAGGACTTTTATGCATTAGAACATAGACGAGATTATTTACCCACAGCGGCTTATTATTTAGCGCGATATCGGTGGCCGCTACCCTGCCCCGCCGCGCCACCGCCGCGCCGCCCGCAAGACGCAACTTCAAAAATAGCCAAATCGCAGCTTCAAAAGAAGCAAAATCACAGGACGTGGAAACGCCTTGGACAAGCCGAACCGTGGTGACAAAATAGCGGCTGTGTGCGTCAACGTATGCGTTTTAGAACAAAATGTACTGTTAGCTTAGTAAAGTGATATTTATTTAATAATGTTTATTTTATTTTATTTTGCAGGCTTAGCGCTGATGTGAGTAGAGCTTTAGTGACTTGTGTGTGCCCTTTCTTCCAAAACTTATGTATGTCACATGTTTTTGACTTTGAAATTACGTTTCCGTTCAGTCTTCCTGCCTGTCTATCATTTTGACAGACAGATGGTTTTGATTTGATGTTTCGTTTTGAAAGAAAGATTTTTGGAATTGCTTGTGAATGTGATTTTTAAATTTCTAAAATGTCTCTGAGAAAAATACTCAGTTTAGCTAAACCTGTTTGCTGTAAAATCTCCGGTCTGCAGACTTCATCTACAAAATACACGGTTCAAAATAACTGGCTATTGGCAGCAAACTTCTACTCCACCGGAAAATTAGGTTAGTTAGTTTGATAGCTTTTATTGCCTAGAATTAAAACTCTATTACTTACCACTCTCCTAGCTACAATTGATAAAAAAAAGACACCCGCTTGAATGTTCATCAACCACAGATTTCTGGTAATTTTTCTGTAGGTACTGTATCTTAATCTGTAACTGGATTTGATCTACATAGTCAGTTTGCTTACACAGCCCATACTTACTACTAAACTAAGATTATAAGGGCCTGTGTCTCTCATTTATTATTCTCTTTACAAAACAGATATTTACATAACAATAGTACAGTGGCGAATCTCCGAGCCAATATGACAGTGCCACCTATTTTATCTTAATATTATGTTAAAGCACAGGAAATTAAAAAAACCATCTTATATTATATTTTTTTTAAATAAATAATTTAAGTATACTAAGCACTTAATTTCTTTTATTTGATAACTACTTATAAATTTTCAAAAATACTCTGCGAAATTCGCTTCATCCTTTCGTTGGCACTTTCAGTATTTTTGATTAAAATTAGTGGTTGACCTGAAAATCCCATCGATATGTCTAGCGAATCAAACTTTTTGAATACAAATTTAGTACCGTTGGAAAGATGACGAATCAGAGAATTAATAAATTATGCAAACACCGCAGTTTTTTTATTATTTTAGGATAAATTTGATTGTCAAGTTTTATTTTTGTGTAAGTTTTTTTTTAAATCGTAATATCTTATTTTTTAATCCTATTTTGAGGGAAGTTCCGACGTACTTTAATCACAAATGTTTATGACTATTAACAAATAGTAAAAAAAATCTAAATTAATGAAGGAAAAAAAAGTTACGAATGCTTGAAGGTCAAATTTTGGAAAATTCTCAATAAAGTTTAAAATTGACATATCACCAAAACTATAAAACTTTAGTTTGGGAAAGTAAGGTCCAATAATTAGCAAATGACCTCCTCTATTTGAGAATTCACTATGGCGGGATGAGTTCCAGTCACCCTGTATAGACAGTGATGCGAAAATAGAGTTTGTTGGCCAAAAAGGGAAACTTCGTATCTCTGCTTAAGTTTACAAAATAAAACTATTACAGAGGCAATAAAAAGTAACTGAACAACAGCTAAACTAAATAAAGGTATGTCAAAATGGAATAGAAAACAGTGTAATCGGAGTCAATAAAAGAGACAAAGTCAGATTAATAAACATAAAAAGTAAAACTAAATCAATAAATATACAAACAATATATAAACAACTTAAATGGCGATGATAGCAGGAGGCGCAGGACACATGCTAAGGGAAAAAACGGACAAGAGACAAAGATATTAACAGAATGGTACCCCTAAGGTGTATGCATCTTATCATGTATGCTAAAAAATCAAAACACTTATAAGTGAATAAATCTTAATCAATACATAATTGTTTTGAACCATGCATTAGATAATTAATTCAGTATTTATTGCATATGGATGCAATAAATACTGAATTAATAATCAGGTCTCAGTGAATATGAGCATCTCTATCAGTTTGGTTTCAAATATGTTATTTTTATTGAGAAATTTAAAATTTTTGGGCTAACCTATATTATAATTTTTTACCACCATCAAGTTGGGCACAGTCATATCTCACAGGTTAAACATAGTATGCGGTGCCATATTAATTCCAGGCAGCAACAGCAACTCTAAAAAGGATCTAAAAGAGGATAGTAAAGAGAAAGTGGACATCCTTGGTCGGTTTTTTCCTCAAAACCCTCTGACCACAGAAGAGGCTCAAGCGGTGAAAAAGGAGCAGGAATCTTTTGAGAAGGAAAACAAGGAAAAAGCAGAGGAAAATGAGAAGAGTTGGAAGAGAATGAAATTGGGGTGAGAGTAGATGAAGTATAATCTAAATAGTCTTTATTAACTACTAGATGCATCCCGCAACATCACATGCGTTATTCATATGGAAATGCTGAAAGGTGATTTCTATCCTGTGGGATAAAAAATTGCCTATTTGATTCCAGGATTAAAACTGCCTGTATGCAATTTCAGCCTGATTCGTTCAGTAGTTTTTGCCTGAAGACGATGACAACAAATGTCCGTCCAAACTTTTGCACTTATAATATTAGTGTATTGTAAGTGCAAAACTATAATATTTGTAATATCTGACTAGACATGCCCAAAGTGTGATTTTAAACCAACATGTAAAAATATATTTTTTTGCAGCAAAAATAATCATTGTAAAGTATAAAGGCACTTATTGTAATCATGTCAATAATAGTCTCAAAACTTTATTATAGTTACTTGAGTCACCCCTGACTTGGCACACAGACAGAGTAGTGGAAATTGGTTTAGTTGGACTCATAATGAAATAACTAAAATGTAGAAAAACAATTAGTGCACCACTAAGATAAATTATTGAGACATGATCAGGTGCAGAAGCTTATCCAAATCCACACCCTCAACGTCAACAGTCTATATTGATCCTCTGCTGGATGCAGGCCTCCCCCTGAAGAGCGCCTTATTGGCATATATAGGAGGGGGGGGGGTAATGTCCATAATCACGTTGGACATGCGGTCTGGGGTGGTAGAATTGTTCTGCCGGGGGCGCTGCTGCCCGCCCCTGAATATCCCCTAATCGCGCCTCTTACAACACCCACGGGAAGAGATGAGGTGTGTGTGCAAATTCTAAGCCAGCACCACTTAGCAAATCCATACTCTTATCTTACTTCAACCTCTCCTTTGGCTTGGCACTTGAATTTCGACATTATAAATTTTTTCGTTTTTGTTGGTACCTTGCTGTTCTGAACCTTGTTCATTTCTGTTACTTTTAAAAGTTCTTCTGTTTTTAAAATATCACGAAAATTACATATATGTCTTTGTTTTTTACGTTAAAGAAGAAATATCTTGAATTCATCGTTAATAAGCCGGTTAACTATGAACCTTACCTATTTGCGTTACAATATCCGGTTTGTAACCGAGTCAAATAATGATTGTTTCCCAGGTTTGCACTGTTCGGCAGCTCCATTACCATAATGGGGGGATGCCTCGTCATAGAGATGGGCGCCCCTCGGCGCGACGACGAGGGACAACTGATAGAAGACGAGTTCTCACACCTGCCCACCGCTATGCAGTATCTAAGACGCACTTGGAAAGAACTGACGTTCTATGAGAAGGTACTAAAATAATTCGGCAACAGCCAAGTCCGGTCCACTGCTGGACGCAGTGCTCCCCTCTGGTACACGCCTTATTAGGCTTTGTAATTCGTCATTTACAACGGGATATTAACCATGATTTGAGTTTTGAGCATATTTCGGCACAGTTTCATTGATCCATGATCATGGCGCATGGAACTATGCCGAATAAAGCAAGTCACTGCGAATATTAAAAAAAAGGAAATTGTGGTAATTACCTATCCCATTTTTAGTAAATACGATGATTTTAAAAGTTCTAAATAGTAAGTTTAATACCGCAGTATAACTTACGAAAAATGTCTACGTGTGACGAAATTTAAAAAATTCCCAGTAAGATTATATGAAGTTTCGAATAAAATCAAAGGGAAAACTTAAGGTGACTGCGCACCCATCCACGCCGCATCCGCCGGAATCCGTATACGTAGAGGGTTTTAGTTATATGCAGTACGGATAGGCGAGGGGTCGCATACAATTTCATACACAGATTTGAATAAATGCGATGACTTTGCGCTGATATGTATGCGTTTAGCTTTAGGCCTTGAGAGTGTATCTGAGCAGCTGACTGTACAATGATCACGCGACGACCTCTGTAGCGCGGTGGGCAAAGGTCCGCCTGCGACGCAGGAGGTTGCGGGTTCGATTCCCGCCTCGGGACAAATATTTGTACGATCTGCAGATATTTGTTCAGGGCGTTCTGGATGTTTTCTATGTATAATAAAAAATATCTATCTATGTAGTGTATTGTATTATGTATATCAGTTATCTGGTACCCATAACACAAGCTCTGCTTAGCTTGGGGCCAGATAATGCTGTGTGAATTGTCCAGCATTATTTATTTATTTATTTAATGCAGGTTCATAAATCAATTTGCAGATGATAAAAGAGCCATCCCGAGAGAAGTTACTGCCCGACCCATTGCCAGCACCGTACCAGCCGACCTACACACTTGTCCTGGAGTTCACGGACGTACTGGTGCACCCGGACTGGTCCTACCAGACTGGATGGAGGTAAGGAACCTTGGGAAACCTTTTTTTTATCAGAAATAGACCTTCGTTTGACCGCAATCACATATGATGGAAAGCGAAAATGCGGCCGACGATGTATCACGAAGGTCTAGAAGATGGCTACTCCGGACCACATTCCGAAACACAACAGAGTTGCTTCACAGACTGGCCCAGTCCGGAGGGTGGTGACAAGCCACGGCCGAAGCCTACCACCAGAGGGTACCGCTCTTAGCACCACCCAGAGGACACGTGTAGGGTATCAGAGGGTCAACACCTACGGACGTGAGCGATACTGTCCCCCTAACCTATCTATTAAATCAAAGATTTTAGATACTCCTTCGCCGTGTGCTGAACGCATAGAATTTGCACCACTCCAACTCTTCCGAGTGTCGTAAGAAGCGACTAAGGGATATTTACCGGAAACAGCCGCGCCTCCTGCCACACAATTCTGTCACCATACTGCGATTCCCAACCCGCATGCCCAGCGTGGGGATTATAGGCATTACTCCCATGACATAACAACCAATAAAGGTGCTTATCGGGAGGCCTGCGTCCAGCAGTGGACTGACATAGGCTGTTGAGATTGATGAAATACTCCCTGACACCAAAAACTGTGTCATTGTCTTTGAATGCGTGCGTTCATGAGATGCCGAATCACACATACTTTGACTTATAACATAATTACGCAATCATATTTCACGATTCTTTGTGTAATAATTAATTTTGTTTTAAAAATCTATAAACCGACTTAATTTTTTATCGTTTTTTCATGAATTTTCATGGTCCCCCCATTGTCAGAACTGAACATAATTAAAATGGGACCACACGGGAAGCACCAGTTTTCATATAAAAAAAGAATCAAGAAAATCGGTTGGTAGTTGGTACCAGTCAAAAGTTCTGAGGTAAAAAAAAAATACAGTCGAATTGACAACCTCCTCTTTTTTTGAAGTCGGTTAAAAACAAACCACAAAATCAAATGATTTCAAATGAGCGAGCTTTTTGGACGATCTCTGTGGCGCAGCGGGCGAAGGTCCGCCTGCGACGCAGCAATCCCCGCCTCAGAACAAATGTTCGTACGATCTGCACATAATTTGTTCTGGGTGTTTCCATTAATTAATTAAAAAAGTAAGATGAGGTACTAGTTTCTCGAAAATGGCCACCTCATATTCTGTAAAATTGTACCTCAGTCACCGTCGGACTGGCGGCACGGGCGGTCGTGATTCCCGTGAAATATTGTTGTCTCGGTCTCACTTCGGTCTAAGATACGCCTTTACGTCTTTGCGCGTATGTGTTTGCGTGTAGTTGCATGCCAATTTTTAAGTAATCAATGGGTGTTCCGGATGTTTTTATGTATACTAAAAAATATCTATGTAGGTAGGTAGTGTATTGCATTATGTACAAAATTTTACATCAGATATCAAGTACAACACAAGGTCTGCTGTGGTCACGGCCTGACGACTATGTAGGCAGTTTAAGTTCCCCGTGACGTCACGGCTAAGTAAAAACTGTCCCACTCTTTACTTGTGACGTCACTAGACCCCTATTCCCAAACTGTGACACGCTTTATTTTGTTTGATTGACAAAAGAAAAGATACATATCCAATATCTTCTAATAATCTATGTAAGTGACGGACTAATTAGAAGACTATTGTCCAACAATATTTATTTATTTATTTTATAATTAACTATTATGTTTACGAGCTTTATACAAATTTTGGTTAAGTCCTTGTTTCGCAACTGTCGTACTCCCACAATCAAATTATACAATATAACCTTCTTTTTGAATCACTAACCCCCGGTTTCTCGAACGCTTATCATTTTGATAAATGTTTGACAATTTGTCAGGCTGTACACGCACTGCTTTTACTACTCGCGTGGTTTTTTTAGCAGAATTCTGTAACTTAATGGAAGTTCACTAGCGGAAAAATATGAATGTTTGGAGCACTATAAAGTTGTAGGTAGCTAAAATAGCAAGGAATTTTATTCGTCGTACGTGTAAGTTAAGTTAAGTACGCAGGTTATGTTCCGCGAGATTAAAATTCATGCTGTGAGATTCCGCAGTGCGTATATAACAAGCCGTTGACTATCCATTCAATGTGACAAGCGTTCGAGAAACAAGTAGTAGGTGTATATCTATTAAATAAACAGCATCAAAATCCGTTGCGTAGTTTTAAAGATCTAAGCATACATAACATACTACATAGGGATAGACAGACAGCAGGAAGCGACTTTGTTTATTCTGTTTTTAACCGACTTCAAAAAAGGAGCAGGATCTCAATTCGACTGTATATTTTTTTACGTTTTTTACCTGATTATTTATTTATTTGAAAGCTGGTGCTTCCCGCATAGACTCATTTTAATTTGGTCCAGTTCCGACAATGGCATCCATGAAACCATATAATTGAAGTCGGTTTATAGTTTCAAAACAAATTCAATTATCTTCTTAAGAAATTAATGAAAGTCCAAAAAAAAAGGATTGGATAAACTTCAATGTTTCCCCTGTAGGTGGAGCTTAAGGTGCTATATAGTTAATGAGAAGACATTGTGGTCTAGCGGTTATGACATTTATTTGCTTTCTTAAAAAAAACAATTATGTACTATGTAGTGATGCTGTGTGATATGTCCAGTGTTATTTATTAGTAGGATAGGATATCATGGACTGGTCTGACGAGTCTAAAAGACATAATTTATTTCCAGGTTTAAAAAGCGTCCCGGAGTAGACCAGTTCCTGCAATCCGTGGCGAATTCCAACTACGAAGTGGTGATATTCACAAACGAGAACGCATTCATGATCTGGCCAGTTATAGATAAACTAGACCCCGAGAATAAGTTCATATCGTACCGCCTCTTCAGGGACTCGACGCATTTTGTGGACGGAGCGCATGTTAAGAATCTGGATGGACTTAATCGGGATCTTTCTAAGGTGAGCTGGTTTTAGATTATTTACATTGTCAAAGCTTTGCTCAGGGTTGCGAGAAGTGGAAGGGGAATAGCACGGCAATAGAAAAATACAGGCTAGAGTATGATTACTAGTTTATGCCTGTGTCTGTGTTCTTATTGGAGACTACGACTCTGCAAACGTACTTTCGGACGCACTCCGGCCAGGTGGGATGATCTGCTAAAGACTGCAGGCAGATGCTGGATGCGGCGAGCTGAGACAGGGCGCTATGGCGCTCATTAGTGGAGGTCTATGTCCAGTCCAGCTGTGGACTGATATAGGTTGATTAATTACAATAACTTACATTCATTATTGAACAGTTATCATTGAACCAACGTTTCATCCCTTGACGAGGGACTATATCAGGGTGAGTGCGGATCGCGCTAGCGCGCGCGAGGTCGCAGTGCAGGTCTGTAAACTAGGTCTGTAGTTCGACCGGTTTACGTTCATAATGAATTCGTCAAACTAGAACAGTTTGTATAGTAAATAAGTGGATCAGGCAATTTCTGGAATTCTTATCCAAAAATCCCCTGGGCGGTCCTCTCTTTGGGCCGGCAGGGGATTATTGAATAAAAACTCAAAAAATCCCCTTCGCAGGGCATTGTCTCGGTGGATTATTGAAATAAGCCGTTTTTTTCTAACATTACAGTAGGGCACTGCCGGTCATAGGATGACCGAACTGCTTTAAGCTTTTAAGATGATTTCTTTGATCCCCAGGTTATAGTGATAGACTGGAACAAGGGCGCCACCAAGTTCCACCCTCAGAACTCGCTGGTGCTCAAGAAATGGAAGGGCGCTGACGACGACACGGCACTTTTAGACCTCGCCAATTTGTTACAGAGTTAGTTCTGTTTTTAATTCTATCACACACTTTTTTTCATAGGTAGAAGTAAAACATGTAGATATGGTACGCTCTCTCAGCGTTTACTGTTTTATAATTACACAACTACGCAAGCACTCGCTCAGTGACATTTACAATTTTGTGCAGTAATTATAATGAACAATAAAGATGGAAATACGTATCTAGACCGAGACAACGGCAAAAACACGAAATGCCGGTGCCACCCCGTTCCGACTGGATCCGAGCCGAATTTCGGCAGCACGGTCAACTAATCACACTAATATTATAAATGCGAAAGTTTGTATGGATGGATGTTTGTTACCGCCAAAACTACCGAACGGATCTGGCTGAAATTTTGCAGAGTTAGTTTTCTTTATCTCAAAGATATTACACACTTTTTCTCATAGGTATAAGTAAAACATGTAGATATGGTACGCTCTCAGCGTTTACTCAATATTTGGCCTGTTTTATAATTACACAACTACGTAAGCACTCCTCAACCTCAACCTCAACAGCCTGTATTGGTCCACTGCGGGACGCAGACCTCCCTCTGATAAGCGCCTTGCTGGCGTTTATCTCATGGAGGGTAATGCCCATAATCCCCACTGGGCATGCGGGTTGGGGATTGCAGTTCGGTGGTAGAATTATTCTGCAGTTACCGCTGCTGCTCGCCCGCTGGTGTGGTGGATATCCCTTAGTCGCATCTTACGACAGCAACGGGAAGAGTCGGGGTGGTGCAAATTCTAAGCCAGCACCACACTGCAAGCACTCGCTCAGTGACATTTCCAATTTTGTGCTGTAATTATTATGAACAACAAAGACGAAAAGACATCTAGACCGAGAAAACGGTACAAACACGAAACGCCGGTGCCACCCCGTTCCGCCTGGATCCGAGCCGAATGTCGGCCGTAGGACGATCAACTAATCACACAAATATTATAAATGCGAAAGTTTGTATGGATGTATGGATGTTTGTTACCTCTTCACGCCAAAACTACTGAACATATCGGGCTGAAATTTCGCATACAGGTAATTCTTATCCTGGAATCAACTAATAACTTTTATCCCATAAATCAGTTCCCGTGGGATAGAAATCACCTTTCACCTTTAACGTTTCCATAGGAACAACGCGTGCGAAGCCGCGGGGCGCAGCTAGTATTACATAATGTTTTGTATGGACACACGCCATGCAAACGAGTTGCGGCAACGGACATCGCTCGGAAACAAAGTGTGTCCATACAAAATAAATGTAATATTAGTTGACCGTGCGTGCTACGGCCCATACTCAGCTCGGGCCCGGCACCCGGTGTAGCGTGAGTAATCTTTATAACTGAACCCCTTTCTGTCCTAGCAAGAAACCCCACTCTATACAATCCGTACGTTGCTTATACTTACAAAGCCTTATTCTTCCACAGCGATAGCAATGTCCGACGTAGCAGACGTCCGTGAGGTATTAACTTACTACGGCCAGTTCGATGACCCCATCGCGGCCTTCCGCGAGAACCAACGCCGCCTCATGGAACAAATGGAGGAAAAGGAACGAGAGACCAAAAGCTCAGATCAGCCCATAGCAAGGAACTGGATCCGGAGTTTCACTAGACGGGGATAAGTTGCAGCTGCCTGCCCAGAGATGGCGCTGATTGTATGAGATTGGTACAATGAGTTTTGTTGTGATGCAGTGACGGTTTGTTTTCCTATGTTACGTTTAGTAACTTGAACTGTTGAGAAGTTGAAGTGGGTATTTTTAGCTTTCCTTTCTTTTCTAATACATATTCGGATAAGATGTACTCCCGCCTACACATGGATATTTTTGCAACGTCTAACTTCATGTTTGGATACGCACAAACTTAGTTGTTCTCAAAATGATGGCGTTCTCTTAAAACTTACACGCGCTATAGTTTAAGAACTCGCCTTGTTTATTCTATCTGCACTAACAGCCTGAAGGTGAACTATGCTATTATTCTTCAAAGACTTAGCTATATAAATAAATAAAAAATAATGGTGGACATTTTACACAGCAATATATTTGACAATATCAATTATGAATTCAAAAGATTCCCCGTCATTATTTTCTCTATGAATTAATTGTAAATATCAATGTACCTTTCAAGACTGGCGAAATTTTAATGAAGAAAAATTTTACTTATTACAGTTTATATAACTGAAGAGAAATTGACCAATGATGGTTTGAAACTGTATGTCGCGAAAATGTACTTATTGTTATGTTTTGAAGATTAGTTATTTGCAATGTATAAATGTTTGTATGATAGAATGTTTTGTGAGAGCCGTTGTATATCCTCAGTCAAATAGATAGTAAATACCGTTATTAAAAAACTAAATCTTTTATTTATTAAAACTCGTCATCAGGTAGCTCCATATTATTTCTTTCAAATGAGGGCCTCAAACTAGCTGGTGTGTATGAAGGGGTGGTGAAACTGTTGCGTTTGTATGCAGGGGTCATATCAATGTCCAAGTCAAGTTCATTTGTTGGCGCAATAGGTCTGTAAGCAGGCCTGTGTTCGTCTTCCGATAGATTCAACGATATTTCATCGCCTAGAGTTTTCTGTAAAGATATTTCTTCATTTTCTCCATCTTCCTTCCAAGCATCAAGAAACGCAACATCAACTTCTTGGTTCTCGAAAGCGTCGAAGATATCTTGCTCGTTATATTTGTGCCGCCGTTGTATATGAGATAGATAGCCTAGCTCGTATGTGTCAGGGATTTGTTTGAGGCTATTCCAAACACCGCTGAGGTCGAAAATGCGCGTGGCTTCAAAAGGTTCGACTTCCCATTTGAGCTTCTTAGTGAACTGGTAAAGTTGTTCTACTCCGTCATCTTCGATGTACGCCATCCGGGCTCGTGGATACAGTAGGTAGCACATGATGTCTCCCAATGAGTTCTGTACCAGTACTTTAGGGTCATCATCATGTGACAGGACTTGAAGACCTGTCACAGCCATCATCAGTCTGTCAATCACCGGTTCATACAGATTGGTGCAAAGTCCTTTCCTCTGAGTTTTGTTGTATACTTCTAGTAAATCTGGCGGGCAGTAAGGTAGACTGACGCTTTGGAGATCATTTCCCAGGTCTAGTATATCCTTTTTATTGCTAAGCATACACAAATCTGGACCCCAGTGGCTTGTCATGCTAATTAAGTCGTTATTGTGGTCTAAGCTACCAATGTCCATATATGCCATTCTGCTTCTCATACCATGTGTCCATCTTAATACTGAATTAGGTTTGGTTTTTGAGCTGTATCTCATGTCTAATAGGAATACATGATGAGTGGTACCTACATATGCTTGGGGTTTCCCAGGGCAGTATTTGGTAGCACGAATTTTATTGCATGTGATCAAGTCTGCTTGGTTCTTAAGATTTTTCCATCTCTGTATTGGTTCATTAGTTCTTTTGTCATAGAAAGTTAATGTATTCCCTGTTGTATGCAGAAAGTATTCTCTTTCGGAGCCAATTACTGAGCTCCAGTTGTCAGTTAGTTCTAGGAACTTTCCTTTTAGCTTTAGTGTCCGTTTTGTCATTCTGTCCAAATTAACTATTGTAAGAATGTAGTCCAGTGTTGTTGCATACAGTATGTTCTTATGATGCCCATCAAAACTTATACTGGTGTAAGGAAGTTCTGATTTTAAAACTTTAACTTTTTCAAACTTAATTCCTTCATTCTCTGTGATCTTGATGATGGTAACTGTGTGTTTCGCTCTTATGGCAATGAAATTTTGTTGCTGAACAGTTTCAAAGACATTTTCTTCACATTTGTATGTCACCATGTTTTTGTGGTCTATGCTCATTGTGTCTTTGAAGAATTGTGATACATCTGCAATACAAAGTTAAAGTAAGTCACCTATTACTTAAGTTTATTTTATACAGATAGGTAAATAGCTATTTCCAAATGAATTTAGTTGGTAATCATAATCAAAATAATTTATTCAAGAACAACCATACAATTGTGTTTTAAAATGGTACACTTACCTACTGGTAAGTTACTCTGTGTACAGACTGATAAAATAAAACATGAAAGGAGCATCAGTGTGGAGTGAGATGAAGCACTGAACTAGTACCTACTCACATTATACCTTTTACAGTCTGTAAGGTGCTTACCAAGACTTTGCACTTCAAAACCTCAACAGCATGTATTGTTGGACGCAGACCTCCTGGTAGGCGACTTATTGGCGTTTATCTCATGGAGAGTAATGCAAATATTCCCCACGCGGGGCATGCGGCTTGGGGATCGCAGTTTGGTGGTATAATTGTTCTGCGGGGGCGCTGCTGCCCGCCCCTGATGGATATCCCTCAGTCGCCTCTTACGACACCCACGGGAAGTTATGGGGCGGCACAATTCTAAGCCAGCACCACACAGCTAGCCACTTTGTCAGCTGTATTAATTCAAGAAATTAAATATTTGTGTGTCACTTACTCAAACAATTTAAATCACTGTGTATCATATAATCTGACCCATGTATACTAGCTATCTGCAAGTTGCCTTGACCACTGTAGT
Source organism: Eupithecia tripunctaria (assembly GCA_955876795.1). NCBI lineage: Eukaryota > Metazoa > Arthropoda > Insecta > Lepidoptera > Geometridae > Eupithecia > Eupithecia tripunctaria. The sequence goes on from OY041615.1 coordinate 14,229,748, forward strand.
ACCAGTTGTGTGAACTGTCAAAATGAGGGTCTGGGTCATTTTCCAAGTGTTCCGCAGCATCAACATAGTACTTAGGACAGTAGAGCACATTGTCATCAACCCATTGGTGAAGTGTTTTTCGTTTATTTCCTAGTATCACTAAAATAACATAAAAGATTATGGAATAAAATACATAACATGTGAAACATGGTGTTTTATTATAATGGCAATAGTACTAGTTTCTGCCGCAGCTTCACACGCGTTGTTTCTCATATACATTTAACTTCTCAGGGAATATAAGAGGCCTGCAAACCTTTTAAACAAGGGTGCTCTATAGTAAATTGCTCAATGTGGTCTTCACCATGTTAAATATTTCTCTCAAACGAATCTATTCAAAGTATTAAAACAAATCGCGAAATATAAGAAATACCGTATTAATATAATATGACTAATTAGGATGTAATTTTTAGAAAAAGTTTTGGAAAAAGAATTTTGCTTTAATTTTTCACAAAGTGCTGATTAAATGAGTTTTTTGGGAAAGGAAAGATCATCTTTCCTTTAATGGGATGGGATGAAAATCACCTTTTAACGTTTCCATAGTAACAACATGTGTGAAGCCATGGGGCGCAGCTATATCGTATCCATTTTGAATGGAGCATAAACGTAAACAAACCGCCCATACTTAACCTAAAATTCACTTTGTTGGCGCGTCCTTTTATACGTAATTTACATTACTTGTCGATTTTAGATCCTCTCTTCAATAAAAATTGCTTACAATTATTATATCTGAAACTCAACGCCAAGCAAGAGAAATTTTTTTATTTGTGTCGTATTTTGTTTACTAACATGCTTCATTCAAAATGGATAAACCATAGTTGGTCATATTTTGTGATTTGTTTCAGTACTAATCTTTAATAAGGTTAAGAGAAATCTTTAAAACTGTGAGCACAGAATTAGGTAATTTTTCTGCTGAGCCGCCTGAGGTCGCCTGCTCAGGGCCCAATGCTTAAGACCCTATTTTTAAATTCTTAGGGGTCATTATGGCTTAAAATCATTCGATTCAGAATGAACAAACCATTATTTTTCTATGGTCCATTCTTATTGAGGTGATTGAAGTTCAAGAAATCTGAGCTTGTTGCACTGCACAGTACACACATGCAATTTGTATGCAGCCTGCAATCCAGTATAAAAGCTTATAATGTATTATTATTCATTATTTGACTAAAATAATTAATAAGTAGGTACTTTTGAACACTTAAATCATAAATGTCTTACATGCACTTTTATAGTTTCTTGTCTTCTTATACCACTGTTGTTTTGCTAGCAAGAGTTCTGTGACAGGATCAGCTTTCCCAATGTGATGTGGCTCGCTTTTCACTTGTGGCATCAAACTGATATGAGACAAGTTCTTGAAATAACCAGATGGAAGACCTCCGAGCCAGGTCTTATCGTAAGCATAAAAAGGGTGGCCCGGGAGGATGAAATGTTCTAACATTTTATGCTGGTAACCACGCCGTTGTTGTCGGGTAAGAGAGCTGACGTATTTGTATACTCTGATCAATCGACATCTCGATTCCAGGAAATTCATAATCTGTCCTACAGAGGCTGTGTTATCCAATGACTCCGCAATTACTTGTTTTCCTTTGAGCTGAAATATAAGCAACAGGTAATAAACTGCGTGGGCTAGTGATAGGATACCCATAATTTTGCATTCCTTTAGTTTTATTTACGCAAACAGACATGACATGGAATAATTAGGCACGGTCTGATTAGAAGAGAGAAACAATTATTATTTGATGCCAGGATTAATCTATTAGTAGTCAAAAAATTAGAGGTGAGGTTAGCTTGATGTAACTTTATTATCATCTTAAGTACCTTGTTTTGCGATTTACTGTCACCCTCCAGCACACTCATCTTTACTTATTAATTGTGACCACTGTACTATAAATTATGCTATTACTGATTTTCATTCATGCAATCCATACATTAAACAAAGAGAATACAATAACTTCACATTATACCCAACCACAAACACAACACATCGCGCAACGTGACGCAGCGCAGGCAGAATAATAACAAAAACGAAGTTAGCAACACAGACAGACATCTAGAAATCTGACTGAAATTAGCAACAAACCATCCTACTTGTGACACTGACAAACACAACTCCGTCTTTTTATAAGGTGTTTCCAGTGGTTTATAAACATTGTACCCAAAATATATATTTTCCACTTTAGAAGCGAATTTGTAATAAAGCCGGTTGTATTGTATGTCACACGCCGAGGCGCGTGACATAGTAGCACTTTAATTTATAATAATGCTGAATAATTGTGGACTATGAATATTTAGCCAATTAGCAACAAATACATTTTTTCACGTAGGGGGAGGTGGGGTGCATTGATACACAAAAATTTAAAGTCCCATAAAATGTGTATTAACACATATTTTTCAATTATTTTGCATTCAACGTTTAGCTACATAATTAAATATTGTAATGTCATAGTTTAAAATTGTTTAAGTTATCAAAGAAAAGAAATAAATGACGTTTATCAAAAAATGGCTTTTGTGTTTGCCAAAATCTTCGAAATCATCCGTTTGATACTCTGCAAATCCCTGATGCACTGCAGAAGCGAGGCAGCCCCAACATCATCCTAAAAATATTATTATATTGGATACATAGGGTCACTAACGAGTTTTTGGCATGATAGGCACAAGCTTCTTGTGTACATATTTTGGCAGTAGGCTTTAAAAAGAGTTACTTTTACTTGCTCTGTACACCGGGAAAGCCTGCGGCATATTACCTCTAACTGCCAGCGCCCTACGTTCCCTCTCAATGTCAGCATCGTCTTTGAGGTTGTTGGGAATTATATAGGTATTATGTCCGAGATATCTAAAATGTAGGTAGGTATTTACTTTTCTTACGTTCATTCCATTCCAGTCAGGGGGAAGACGACCTCTGTGGCGCGGTGGGCGAAGGTCTGCCTGCGACGCAAGAGGTTGCGGGTTCGATTCCCGCCTCGGGACAAATTTGTGTACGATCTGCAGACATTTGTCCAGGGCGTTCTGGATGTTTTCTATGTATAATAAAAAAATATCTATCTATGTAGTGTATTGTTATTATGTATATCAGTTATCTAGTATCCATAACACAAGCTCTGCTTAGCTTGGGGCTAGATAATGCTGTGTGATTTGTCCAGCATTATTTATTTATTATTTATTATTTAAATGCTCCCTCTGAAAAGTTTAGAAAATAAACTTGTTTTATTTAATCTTCCCATACCCTCAAGTTCACTCTGTGGCCCATATTATTTTGCATAGATAACCTCTCTAATAAAAATCAATTATATTGTAGAAACAAAGTTTTATTTTAACGAAACGTGAAGCTCATTAATAATATCATGGATAATTTTTTTGAACCTTCATTGAACATTTATTGAACCTTCCCGAACCCTTAAATTCACTCTGTTTTCTATATTATTGTGTATAGATACGTACGTACCCTCTCTAATTAAAATCATTATATTTTATAAACAAAGTTTTATTTTAACGAAACGTGAAGCTCATTTATTTGGCTAATTATGGCATTTTTTTTTTGGAGTTGGTAATCTGGTGACAACTACGTCACCCTGATTTCCCGGAGTGACATAGTACCAACCATGGATTGTATTCTCTTTGGTGCCATTGCCAAACATTTTTAGTAGTAGAGGAAGTGCCGGGAAGTGCCTTGCTTGTTTTTTAGGACAAAATCTTGTTGTTTGTGCAGTGCCAGTAGGTATTAATGTTGATTTGAGACAACACATCCATCAACACAACCAGTCATTAATTTTCTTGCTACATCTAATAACCTCTACATAGATACCATACAAAGAGGTGCTAGTTAATGATTCTCACCACAGATTTATATGTATAATAATAAAGATTCCTACTACAAAATAACTATTGTGGTTTACAGCAACTCAAAGCAAGCACACTGCATAGAATAGTCCGACTGTAAAGCAGTGAAAAGCTAAACGTCTGAAAGGAAGACCCCAACTTACAGTGATGGAGGGACGCCAGGGGCTTAAAGAAGCCATTATAAAATTGGATTCACCTCGATGTGTTTTCTATCCAGGACAAACAATAACAGGCACCCTGGAAGTTGAAGTGAACTCGCCACTCACTTTTTCAGGTAAGTAGGTACCTCGGTGGTATAATAGGTCAACCTCAACAGCCTGTATTGGTCCACTGCTGAACGCAGGCCTCCCCCTGATAAGCGCCTTGTTGGAATTTATCTAATGGGACCCCCCATTAGAGTGCCCATAATCCCCATGCTGGGCATGCGGGTTGGGGATCGCAGTGCGGTGGTAGAGTTTTTCTGCAGGAGGCGCTGCTGCCCATCCCCGGTGGATATCCCTTAGTCGCCTCTTACGACACCCACAGGAAGAGATGGGGTGGTGCAAATTCTAAGCCAGCATCACACAGCTATAATATAACCAGCACTTAATAATGGGTCACATTTTGTGATGTTTATGATTATTTATAAAGATTATATAAGGTATAGAAAAACATTCCGGGGACCAAACATTCACTACCCAAACATCTCATGGTTGTAAAATTTAAATTGTTTTTAATTGATAATGATTCCTACAAGGTCAGCGCTGTGATGCCACCAGTTTGATTCATTAATAATACCTATACCGTGTCCATTTTGAATGAGGCATAAACGTAAATAAACCGCCCATACTTAACCTAAAATTCACTTTGTTGGCGCGTACTTTTATACGTAATTTACATTACTTGTCGATTTTAGATCCTCCCTTCAATAAAAAATTGCTTACAATTATATCTGAAACTCGACGCCAAGCAAGTGAGATTTTGTTATTTGTGTTGTATTCTGTTTACTAACATGCTCCATTCAACGTGGACAAACCATAGGTACCTATAAAGATATTGTTGCACTAAAACCAAGCATAAACCCATTGGTTTTTATTTGTATGTTTCTAAAGAGGTTTTTATTTTATGGACCAAAATAACCATAATTCTCTGTTCCATGTAAAATAACCCACTCTGACAAAACTTCCATGCCCATTGCATGAAAGTGTAATCAATTCGTTTAGTTAAACCAGACAGAATATTACAGAGACATTATACACCATGTATTTTAATTATAATTAATTTTATCTTATAAAACTAAACCAACTTCAATTTTTATTTTCCAACTTACCAACTTTAGTTTTTACATGAATTTTCATGGATCCCGTTGTCAGAACTGAACCAAATAAAGGCTTTTATATAAAAAAATAATCATGACAATCAGAACACCCAGTCAAAACTTCTGGGAAAAAAAATCCAGTTGAAATGAGAACCACCTTCTTTTTTTGAAGTCGGTTGAAAATTGAAGTGAATTACAGTCAATTGCACCTTATTCCTTATTTGATTGTAATCACTATTTATCAAGCTGTTTATATGGTATAAAATTTGACTTGTCTACATACTTATTTTGTAAGTCTAAAGAAATAAACAATTTAACTCTGACTCTATCTATTGTAGTGTTGTGCATCATCCGTCAGTTTATGAAAGCCTTAACCAACCCAACTACCTGAAGTCCTAGAGCAATACTGTTGGTGATTATAACTGATAAAAACAATAAAAAAAAAATGTTTTTTATTTATTTGATAATTAACATACTATTAAGTATATCAGTCTAGTACCCATACCCATAACACAAACTCAGCTTAGCTTGGGGCTAGATGATGCTGTATGGACTTTCCAGCATTATTTTATTTACTATTTATTTGCAGTAATATACATGAAGTTCATTGGAGAAGCTACAGTGAACTGGACGGAACAAGAAAGTGAATCTGTCAACGGCCAGAAGAGATATTTTAATGTTGAGTACAGCAGCAGAGAAGAATATTTCGGGGCCTCTGAACTGCTTGCTGGTTCTAATGGTATTTTTTCCCTCATTTCTTCCATTACTGCTGGTCAAAGGCCTCCATATAATAGTTTATAAGTAACTAGCTGCGCCCCGCGTCTTCGAACGCGTTGATTCTATGGAAACGTTTAAAAGTGAGGAATAATTATGGGATAAAAAGTAGCCTATGTTTGCCATTCCAGGATTAAGATTAACGGTATGCAAAATTTTAGCCTGATTCATTCAGTAGTTTTGGCGTGAAGAGGTAACAAACATCCATCGGATGGATGGATGTGAGATCCATACATCCATACAAACTTTCACATTTATGATATTAGTGTGATGTGATGTAGGACCGGAATGAGTAAATAATAAATAGTATATTAGTATTAATTAAGTTTGTTTAAAAAAATTACAAACCGACTTCAATTATAGATGCCACTGTCAGAACTGGACCAAATTGTAATGGGACCACACTGGAAGCACCAGCTTTCAAATAAAAAAGAATCATCAACATCAGATCACCCTGTTAGTGTTAGTTCTGGGGTAAAAAACATAAAAAAACAATTGAGAATGAATTGAGAAGCACCTCCTTTTTTGAAGTCGGTTAAAAATGCTAATCATTATTAGAAGCCAGTGTGCCCTGAAGAATAGCTTGCCATCATTCAGGGGTCTGCCATGCCATGCCAACTATCCAACTGCTGGCCAATTGATTATGGTCTGACCTAGACAAGGCCATGACCAGAAATTAGCAAAGGAATTAATTTCTGGTTCTTGGCCTTCAGTATGCTCAAAGTTCACCATTTTCAGGTTCCGTTTCTGACCTAGACAAGGCTATGACCAGAAATTAGCAAAGGAATTAATTTCTGGTTCTTTGCCTACAGTATGCTCAAAGTTCACCATTTTCAGGTTCCGTTTCTAACCTTAATGCTGGAAAATACTCCTACCCTTTCCGCTACCAGCTACCGATGGCCATACCATCCTCGTTCAAAGGCTCACGAGGGGCCATCAAGTTCTATACTTCAGGACATGTGGAGTTTGAAGGGAAAAACCTGTTTGGTGATATAATCAAGCCGTTTGATGTAATTGCGCCTTTCGATTTGAACCAGGGAAATGCTTCAGTTAGAGTAAGTACTGATTGACTTATCTCAGGCCTCCCCCTGATAAGTGCCTTATTGGCTTTTATCTCATGGGGTGGAGTAGTACCTATAATGCTGCGATCCCCAACCCGCATGCCCAGCATGGGGATGCTGGGCATGCGGGTTGGGGATCGCAGTTCGATGGTAGAAGATTGAAGATGTATGAGCAGAATGGTCTGTATGCTTTAGCACCTTCATGGCCCAAGACCCAGGTGCCATTCTCCACCACGTGCAGCTGCGGCGCGCCCCTGCCGGTCGCACCGCAGAGGCTGGGCAGTGAATACGTTAGTCGCCTCTTACGAGACCTGCGGAAAAACTTGGGGTGGTGCAAATTCTAAGCCGGCACCACACGCCTTATTGACTTGATTTATTTAAATTTGCGATTTGTAAAAATTATTCTGACTTCATTAATATAAGTTATTAAAAAATCAGCCAGATCCGTTCAGTAGTTTTGGCGTGAAGTGGTACCAAACACCGATCCATCCACCCAAATTTCGCATCTACAATAGTCGTGTGATTTGGGTCCGTATTATGGAACCTTGCTCAGTCATCGGTCTATGCTTGAGTGATCCAAATGCCATAGAAAAGCGTTACTCAAGTATAACGGGGAGTAAGGGGCGCCAACTTACATCTTTCGGCGCCCAAGCCAACCTCACCTGCCCGCGGTGCTCCCTGCCGACCAACAAACGAGGAAATGGCAAAACAACCCACCAACACGCACTGGACCAGCGTGGTGGGTCATGGTCCAAACCCCCCCTATGATTGATAGCCCACACAGATGGCCCCAAGTGCCCGGCGACACCAGCGGCTGTGCTGGCGTTGACGGGCGCCATGCCAGCCCTGGGGTCAGGGGTGCTAAGAATCCCCGGGTGAGACCCCACCGTCAAACGACTCTGGCAACGTATAACGGACGAACTCTGAGGCTTGACCATCACCTAGCGCAGTTGGAAGTGGAGTTAGAGAACATTAAATGGCATGTTCTGGGGTTATGCGAAGTCCGTAGAGAAGGGGAGGACACCGTAACCCTAGACTCGGGCCATCTTCTCTACTTTCGCGAGGGTGATAAAACATCCCAGGGTGGCGTAGGTTTCCTCGTCAATAAGGCCCTCGTTAACAACGTTCAAGAAGTCTCCAGTGTGTCGAACAGGGTAGCGTACCTGATCCTTCGGCTATCCAAGCGGTATAGCATGAAGGTAATTCAGGTCTACGCACCGACCTCGGCACATTCGGATGATGAAGTGGAGGGTATGTATGAAACATTTCCAAAGCCTTACACAACACCACTAAGGCTCACTTCAACGTTGTTATGGGGGACTTTAACGGCAAGGTGGGAATCCGGACTGGCAATGAATCCCGAATAGGCCCGCATGGTTATGGAGTTAGGAATCACAGGGGGCAAATGCTTGTCAACTTCCTTGAGAAAGAGGGGCTATTTTTAATGAACTCTTTCTTTAAGAAACAGCCCCAAAGGAAGTGGACATGGCGAAGCCCCGACACTGTGACTAAAAATGAGATCGACTTCATCATGACGGATAGCAAGCACATATTCAGAGATGTCTCAGTGATCAACAGGTTCAATACCGGATCTGATCACAGACTGCTCCGAGGCACTCTGAATATCAATTTGAAGCTTGAAAGAAACCGTCTGATGAAGTCCACGCTCCGACCTAACACAATCCAAATCATGGCGGGCACCGAGAAGTTCCAGCAGCTTCTCGGGAATAGATTCGCTGCCTTGGATTCCACTGATGACGCTGACGAGACCCTACACAATCTGGTCGAAACGTTGAGGAACGAGGGCATCAGGTTCTGCCAAAGCAGCATACTGGCAAGAAATCCAAACTCTCAGATGAGACTCTCGGGCTGATGGCAAAAAGACGGGAAACCACCCAAGCGACTTCGTCAGAGAGGTCAGACCTGAACAAGCGAATTGCGAAGATGGTACGGCGCGACCTTCGGAGCTCCAACACACGCCTCATTGAAGAGGCAATAGAGCGAAACCGAGGGTCCAAAGTATTCACTCAGCAGCTTGGCAGGAGCCACCTGACGAAGCTTAAAACGCACGATCGATGGGAGGACCGTTTTGTCGAAGCTGGAGATATCCGCTGAGATAGAGGATTTCTATGGCCGATTGTACGCTGCACATGCCCCTCGTCCCCAACGAGTCGACCACGATTCAAGAGCCACCCTGACACGCCACTATACCGACGAACTGCCAGACATCAGTCAAGACGAGATTGTGCGAGCTCTGAGGCAGCTTAGAAATGGAAAAGCCCCCGGTGAGGACGGCATAACATCAGAGCTTTTGAAAGCCGGAGGAGCCCCTGTTATACAGGAACTACAAAACCTCTTCAACGCCGTCCTTCACAGTGGGAGAACTCCAAAGGCGTGGAGCGGGAGTTTGGTGGTTCTCTTTTTTAAGAAGGGAGATAAAACCCTCCTTAAAAACCACAGACCCATCTCACTCCTGAGCCACGTCTATAAGCTGTTCTCACGAGTGATCACGAACCGTCTCGCCAGGAGACTCGACGAGTTCCAGCCACCGGAACAGGCCGGGTTTCGCGGAGGATATGGCACCATAGACCACATACACACAGTGAGGCAGATTATACAGAAGTCTGAAGAGTATAATCAGCCCCTGTGTCTGGCCTTTGTGGACTATGAGAAGGCGTTTGACTCTGTCGAAGCCTGGTCTGTTCTGGAATCCTTACAGCGATGCCAAGTAGACTATCGTTATATCGAGGTGCTGAGATGTCTCTACGACGCCGCAACCATGAGTGTCCAAGTACAGGACCAGCAGTCCAAACCCATCCAACTGCGCAGAGGAGTGAGACAGGGGGATGTTATATCCCCGAAACTGTTCACGAGCGCTTTGGAAGATATGTTTAAGACGCTGGACTGGAAAGGTAAGGGCATTAACATAAACGGCGATTACATCTCACACCTTCGATTCGCTGATGACATAGTCATAATGGCGGAGTCGCTGGAGGAGCTCAACCAGATGCTGGACGGCCTAGCTTTGTCCTCGCGATGCATCGGTCTCGGCATGAATTTGGATAAAACCAAAATCATGATCAATGGCCTCATTGGTGCAGGGGCGCGCCGCAGCCCCACGCAGATAGAGACTGGCACCTGCGTCTTGGGCCATGAAGGTGTTAAAGTCGCTCAGCGAGCCATGGAAAGAGCTATGCTCGGAGTCTCTCTGAAGGATAGAATTCGTAACGAATACATCCGACAGAGAACCAAAGTTATCGACATAGCTCAAAGAATTAGCAAGCTGAAGTGGCAGTGGGCCGGCCATATTTCGCGAAGAACCGATAACCGCTGGGGTAAACGAGTTCTTGAGTGGAGACCGCGACTAGGAAAACGTAGTGTAGGACGCCCTCCGGCCAGGTGGGATGACGATCTGCGAAAGACTGCAGGCAGATGCTGGATGCGTCAAGCTGAAGACAGGGCGCTATGGCGCTCATTAGGGGAGGCCTATGTCCAGCAGTGGACTAGTATAGGCTGATGATGATGATGATGATGAAGTATAACACCATGACTGAGCAGGCTTTTATAATACGGGCCTTAATATCCGAACTTCCGTCCCCAGGAGCCGATAGAAATGGAGTTCGAGGAGGTGCTCACATGCGGCTGTTTCGGCGGAGACCCCGTCACGGTGCTGATCCGAATTCCCTTCTCTGCTTACTGCCCCGGCCAGCTCATACCCGTGGAGGTCAGGGTGACCAATAGCAGCAATGTGGAGATCACTGGCATGATATTCGAGTTGTTGACGGTAAGTTATATGAGTCAGAGTCAGAGTCAATTCGTTTATTTCTTTAGACTTACAAAATAAGTACTTAGACAAGTCAAATTTTTACTATATAAACAGCTTGATAAATAGTTATTGCTATCAAACAAGAAATAAGGTATATTATTGTAAGTATAAATGTAAGGTATATTATTGAAGTAGTTATTAAAGTCCCCTTCTTTAAGCAATACTTCAATAGTTATTCATTCATTTATTTATTTCACAAATGGACACGCTATAATTAATTTTGTTTTAAAAAAACTAAACCGACTTCAAGTTTTAGAATTTTTTCATGAATTTTTATTGATTCCATGGTCAGAACTGAACAAAATTAAAATGGGACCACACGGGAAGCATCAGCTTTCATATAAAAAATGAATCATGAAAGTCGGACCACAGTCAAAAGTTCTGAGGTAAAAAAGATTTAAAAAAAAAAAATTAAGAAGGAAAGATTAAAGAAATACGTTCTGCAGATATTTGTTCAGGGCGTTCTGATCGATTTATATGTTTTATAAAAATATCTATCTATGTTATTTATTGTATTTGGTGTATCAGTCATCTAGTACCCATAACACAACACACACTGCTTAGCTTGGGGCTACATAATGCTGTGTGGATTGTACAGCATTATTTATTTATATGTATTCTATTCTATTCAACTTAATCTATAGTTATTAGGTTATTACCATTTCATTGTTACATCCGCTCATCTGAGTTTTCGTTGCGTGACGTCATTGAGCACTAAATCCAACCTATAACCTTGAACGCGATAAAATATTTCGTTGGAAACGGGTCTAGTTCATTTGTTCTATAAATATTTTTGCGTGTAGCAGAAGACGGAACAAGGTCATATTTATTAGGTATGTCCTTTAATTGCTTTTTCGCAAGCTACGCAAAAATTGATCAAAGTCAATGTCCCATAAATAAACTTATTATAACGTATCCATCGTAACTTTGTAGTAGATGGATTGAAGGCTAATTTATTTTTATTATCTTACATAACTCCTTGAAAACAGTTCATCTAAGAATACAGACTTGTTTAATTCGTAACGTTTGTTTTGTATTAACAGTAGATATAAAGATAGTAGGGGCCATGCGAGGTCAGAATTCGTCTGGTTTTTTGCACTAGCTCATTAATATTCGTTATACGTTTAGCATTCAGACAGATACAATGGAGTGTTATCGCAAACGCACCTAATTTGTATTGCTGTAGGGACGAGCGGCCTAGCCAATACGAGTTGGCCTTTCAACAGTACTGAGTGAGAAAGTTAATAGGTTTTAAATTGGGTTGAAGATTTCCTTAAGATTCTGCCCAGACTAGTATTTTATTCTCTAGGTAAAACAGTTATATCTATATAATGTATCTACACACTAATTTGGTAGAATTTGACTACTTAAGTTAACTTGTAATAAGTAAATCTCCAGATCAACTGGTCCATAAAACTATATTTCTCTGATTACCTAAGTAGGTAGAATTGATTGTACACCGAGTTGAGAAAGTGCTTCATAATTCCTATATAGTGTGTCATTAGAGACACGAGGTAGGGATCGCACTCCCGAGTGATACATAGTGCTTTATACTTCGAGACACGACACAAAATTATCGTTTAAAATCTTCAAAATCGCCCGAGTAAATTCAAACTGCAAATTCATATTTAGCAATAAATACGCGCACATATGATTTGCACATGGTTCTTTTTTGAATTGTTGTTTCCCAATACGGAAGAGGCCGATGACATATGGCGGGCTTGGAGTTAAAACGTTTCGTCTAACCAATTATGAAAAAAAAAAACTTAACAATTTAGAAATGGATTTATAATCTTCGATAAAATATTATTGTGACAATTTTATCTTTATCTCGTTATAAAGATCTGATATTATTTGCAGCTATATTACAAATCATAATAAATAGATAGTACCAACATTCATTTTCTCACAGGAAAAACTCCTTGACAAGAGTTTTAAAATAAATGTCAAATGATAACGGATAGACATCTAAACATACATGATGCGCAATTTGGTTTCAGAAAACAGCTCTCAACCGAAACCGCAATTCTATGTTTAAAGCATACTGTGCACTGTGCAGTCAGTATTAAATTAAATTTAAAATAAGTAAAAATTCAATTCCTGAGATGCCTTCAAAATTAGCTAGCCTACCAACTTAAAAAAGTAGAACAACATATGAGTTTAAATTATGAACCATTGAATGAGTGACATTGTTGTTTTCACTTACTCGTTTTTTCATAGAAAATGTATGGAATTGTTTTTTTTAATTATTACCAAAACTTTCGATTTGATTTAGTATGTTAATTTGGGAAAAGTGTTCCTGGTTGGAAGTAGAGTCGATTAAGACCAACCCGTTTTTTTTGACAAATGTCATTTTTTGGGCAAATCGCAAATTTTTTCAAAAAACTTAAAATGGGAATATTTTTTTCTTCCAAATAAAACAGAAGGTACCTAAGAACAAAATCTTCTAACTACAAAAAAAAAGGTAGCTACCCTTGGAATAGGGGCCAAAAATTTGCCCCACCCTGTATATTGTAAAAAAAGTGAGGTCTTCAAGTACCTGATTCTGTGCCAGTTATAAAGCTTGACGGAGCGGAACTTAAACGCGTCTACAAGTATAAATACTTAGGGATTTACGTTACCGAAGACCTTGATGACCAGGAGGACATAGAGAACGCAGAGCATTGGCGGTCAGATGTAATATGCTGGACGCAGGTTTACTCGCACTGTGCGTTCCTTGTATTACCTAAAAAAATTACATAGAATTTAAGAGAACTCACAAACAAAAAATGGACCTAAATTGTTGTCTGATTTAACGAAACCCCTACTCCTAGCGTTCCCGCTACAAATCCCAGCGGCCGATCTCAGAGTACGTCCAGCCAGAGGAGCTGATGTCCAGCGCTAAGCATGGAGCCACCATGAGCGGCAGCCAGAGGAACTTCGAGGTGGGGCTGCGGGTACCGGACATGATCGCGCCCAACCTAGAGCTGTGCAGTGTTATCGATGTGGGGTACTTCTTTAGGGTAAGCATCAGTGAGGTACTTTCTTTGGTCTAAGAATCAGTGGGGTACTTCTTTAGGGTAAGAATCACGGGGTACTTCTTTAGGGTAAGAATTAGTAAGGTATTTCTGTAGGGTAAGAATCAGTGGGGTATTTCTTAAGCGTAAGAATCAGTGGGGTGCTTCTTAAGGGTAAGAATCAGTGGTGTATTACTGTAGGGTAAGAATCAGTGGTATATTTCTTTAGGGTAAGAATCAGTGGGGTACTTCTATAAGGTAAGAATCACTGAGGTATTTCTTTATGGTAAAAATCAGTGGGGTCCTTCTATAAGGTAAGAATCACTGAGGTATTTCTTTATGGTAAAAATCAGTGGGGTCCTTCTATAAGGTAAGAATCACTGGGGTATTTCTTTATGGTAAAAATCAGTGGGGTACTTCTATAAGGTAAGAATCACTGGGGTATTTCTTTATGGTAAAAATCAGTGGGGTCCTTCTATAAGGTAAGAATCACTGGGGTATTTCTTTATGGTAAAAATCAGTGGGGTCCTTCTATAAGGTAAGAATCACTGGGGTATTTCTTTATGGTAAAAATCAGTGGGGTCCTATAAGGTAAGAATCACTGGGGTATTTCTTTATGGTAAAAATCAGTGGGGTCCTTCTATAAGGTAAGAATCACTGGGGTATTTCTTTATGGTAAAAATCAGTGGGGTACTTCTATATGGTAAAAATCAGTGGGATACTTCTTCTAACTAACATCTCTTCCACAGGTGACTATCAAATTGTCCGGCTGCAACGATGACTTGCAAGACGAGGCTGAGCTGTGCCTCGGGCTGGTTCCCCTGAAGGAGACCGTGGAAGGGACATACACCCACCCCAGGGCTCACTGTCTGCCTTTAGAAGCGCCGCCTGAGAATTACCAGTCTGATGCTAGACAGAAATACCAGTCTGATGCTAAACAGAATTACCAGTCTGATGCTAAACAGAATTACCAGTCTAATGCCAAACAGAATTACCAGTCTGATGCCAAACAGAATTATCATTCCGATGCTGGACAGAACGGGACTGGCAATCCAAATGGAACCTTTTTTGAAGTTAATCAGGTATTTACGCAATTGTGTTTGAAAGTTAATCACGCGTATTATAAATACGAAATTTTGGATGTATCAACTGTAGGTAAATTCTCCTTTAGGTAATTTATCGAACATTAGTTAAAACTTTGTGAAACGATCTGTAGGTATTTTAATCAGTAGGTGGAATCGACCGTAGTTGTTTCAAAAATAATTGAATCAAGTTAAGTTATTATGATATATCGAACATTACTTAAAACTCTGTGAAACGATCTGTAGGTATTTTAAACAGTAGGTGAATCGACCGTAGTTGTTTCGGAATAGTTGAATAGTTGAAAAAGAAGAGTTGAAGTTTAGTTATTATGATTATGTAACTGTAAGTACAGACAGCGTCAGTAAAGGTAACCCCCTGCATAACACATGCAAGGTTATGTTATGCGTGTGCAATAGCGCCGCTTTGAGATGGATTTCGAGCGGTGAGAAGTACAGAGCAGAGACGTGCACCGAATTTTCTATGCGCCAAAACTGTAACCTAATAACAAGTTAATGAAATAACCAAACGACATAACTTAAAAGACATAGCTAAATAAATACTTCTAGGTTTCTCGGCCACTTTTCTACCCACAAAACAGTTCATATGGGATATAAATAACCTTAAACAACGCGTGCGAAGACGTAGGCAGAAGCTAGTAGTTTAAAATAGGACTATTTTCAATATTTTTAAATTCGTTGTTTCTATGGAAACGTTTAAAAATGATTTCTATCACACGGGATTATTTATGGAATAAAAAATAGCCTATGTTTGATTCCAGGATTAGAATTACCTGTATGTAAAATTTTAGCCCGATCCGTTCAGTAGTTTTGGCGTTAAGAGGTAACAAATTTCCATCCATCCATACAAACTTTCGCGTTTATAATATTAGTGTGATTAACCTATTTATCTGAATGAAACTGAAAGGAACCTAACTTAAGCACACCCCATGACATCTTATCCTGTACAGTTTACCGCACCCTCTGTAGCTAATAAGTATTTAACATAAAACCTTTGTTACAGATAATAACAACTCCGTCTTCAAACAGCATCCAGATAAAAGCGACCAGCTACCAGATAGGTTTCACCACCAACACTACCAATCCCCCCACCAACTCTCCTGGCAACACTGGGCAATGGCCCAATCCTTACGGGATATCCATGCAGTGTTTCACACCTCCAGGTGTTTACCCTAACTCTGGGCAGAATAATGCGCCTTCCACTGCACCGTCTGCTCCGCCGCTGTAAGGGCTTCTCTTTATAACTGATAAATGGAAAATATTGACTAACTTACGCGATCTAAACACATTTTTTGATATATTCGTCCCTCTGCTGGGCAAAGGCTTCCCCCAAATCACATGAACATATTATTGTTATTTACGGGGTACCCTATTTATCGCGTATTTTTCCCGACGTTTACTCACTGTAAATAATAAATTTATTTACAGTGTATATTTACAATTTACGATAAATACCCGTTAAATAATAATAATGGGATGTCTGTACATAAGAAATGAAAAAATATTCCAAAAATTTTCTGATTCGACGGGATTACATACAACCAGCGTCCTCTTCTCATTACGGGGATGACACCGCTAGACCACTAAGACGGATACCGTGTCAGCCGAAAATATATGGAACTTTGTACGGACTAAAGCGCGGTTAGTCTTGTAGTTAGTTGTGGTCTGTACACAGTGAGCATCGCAAACGTCTTGTGATAAACGAAACAGCTTCTTTATAAAACGATATAGACTTCATTACGAATGTAAGCATCACTACGAACCTTATTTGTGTTGGATGAACACGCGCTTAATCCGTAATGATTTCGTCAAACTACGATAGTTTTTATGGTAAAAATATATGTTGTGACTCAGCCGGAAAATTCTCTAATAGAATAAAACTGTCTAAGGCCTAGCCTAGACTCTAGGCTACGATATAAAATGCTAATTTCTAGAACACAAGTTGATAAAACAACATAAAATTGACTTAGATACGATAGTATAGATGTTTGACCAGACAAATTTAGCGGAAATGATGGGAAAACCCAACTTTTCCCTCCATAAACAACTTTACCGAGTTAATATAAGTTGAAAATTGCACAAACTACTCCACTAATAATAAGAAACTATCTCCTCAATCTAGTTTTGAAGTATATTTAAGTGCCATTAGCACTAAGTGCATTTAAATTAGATTTATCTATATTTACAATAATATTAAGAGTACAAACTATATTTCATATGGTGCAAAACTTACAATTTACATTGATGTTTTTAAGCATGTACTTACAATTTACTATTACGCATAAGTATAATAATAATTGATGCATCATATGCGTTGAATGCTTCGTTATTGTTATAAATAAGATAATTCTCACACAATCGCTTGGAAGGCAAATGAAACTGTGTAAAAGCGGAATTTTACTGCCTAAAATGTTATTTAATAACTTGAATAGTGCCTATATAAGTACCTCAATATACTATTATACTGTAGCATATTATTATAAAAATGTTAATTATTTTGCTATTTACAATATTGTTTAACTTTAAACATGCCTTGATACTTTTGAGGTATGCAAATTATAGTGTATTAAAAATGTTTATTATTTTACTATTTAGTTTTATACACGTTAATAATAAATGTCTGTTGAAAGAAAACCGAGTTTTATTTGAATACGTATATTTATTATAAAAAGAACATTGTAAATATCGGTCTTAAAAATATAAATTGTAAGTTGTATTGTTTGTTAATAACCCTGTTATAAGAAAGGGATTTTCAAAAACTATAATTTGTTCGTAAACATTAAACATTGTGCATATATTTATGTAAGATTAATACAATTTAAATTTGTACATAACACGCACCAAAACAACTATGCAAGAGGCACATTATCATTTTCTCTTATCATGTTGCATTTTGCATACATGTCTATTAAAATAACGATTAAACATATTTTTAGATACCATATGGCCATGAACAGGGTATTTATGGTAACAAAGGGTTATCTTTATCTTTCTGTCTGCAATTTATATTACAGATACAGTAGGTACTTACAAATCTAATTATTTCACTCTTAATTAAGGCAGCAGTATTTAGGTCCTTACACTATTCTTCATAATATTTTGCATATTTAAAGACTAAAACATAAAAAAGCAGCCTTACGGAAATCGCAAATACCATGACTTGTTGTCATGAACTTATGACAAATTTACAAAACATAAAAATCTGCTGTCGTAAAAATAGTAAAATATCCTTCATAAAAACTTGTTATATAAAAACATAAAATTGTGATTTTATCACATCAAACTCTAAAATTGAGAACACTTTTTAATGACACTTTAATTTAAAACAGTTTATGTAGCAAAACTAAATATTATCATCGATTTTAAATCAAATATTAAAGCTAAATAAACCCTTCGAAACATTTTTGCCTAACAAGGTTACGTTCATAAATGCATTGAGTTTCCCTTTAAAAGCTAGAATATTTGATCAGCATAACCTTACGTACCTTCGTTTTAAAATGAGACAATATTATACAGTGTGATTTAGTATAAAGTGCACAAATAAAATTGGGAGAAACTCTACCTTCCCAATTTTATCGACGGATTTTTTTTTATAGAAAAACACATTTCACCCAATTTCTTAATGTGTAATTTATAGAAAACCACCTTTATAGTAGGCACCTACGAACTATGACGTAAAGACTCATTATCATAGTGGATCTTAGCTTCCGGCACTACACATTAGCGCCAGTTGTCTCCATAGATAAGCATACAATTTATTTATAACTACAGGGTTATTAGTATTTCACTGACATCGCGATGAACTGATGACGCCAGAGGTAGCAAGCAACCGGCATTCGCTATGAAGCGAATCTAAAACAATTGAAAGATTCATAGCGAAAAATTCGAAACAGATCACGTGACATATCTAAGGCATATTATCATATCATAATATATTATGTCAAACCCATGGCTTTTCGGACTTTCCTACTATCGCTCTCGATATCGATTGTCACATTGTCAGGCCCTCAGGTCTTCTTTATAAAATCACCTCCAACAAATAAACATGATTGTCTGGAACCCAATGAATTAAAGACCAATGTCCCACTACCACTGTCAATTCAGGACACAACCGTTTTTTAAGTTTATTCAATACAAATATAGCACCTCTAAAGGACAATTCTGCAGTTCTATATTATTATTTTTTTTGTTTTATGTTCCTTTCATGACTTAGGTATTCTTTTAAAGTGAAATGTAAATTGACATAACCAAGTATGCTTTGTGTTCCTACCGCGAGTAAATATTATGAGTACGAGTATAATTAATAAATGAATGGAGGGTATCTTTTAAGTACCAATTTTATTACAAAATGTATTAATTAAGAAGTGTGTCATTCGTGAATTACCAATAGCCCTGTATAATGGAAGAATATCTTTTTAAATTCACGTTTACAATAAGTGCACTACAAAGTAACTGCAAACGTAATAGTTGTTTGTATAACATCAAAGATAATTATTATGACATAGTAAAGATTATAAATGTCTTATAATAAAGAACTACGTTTATATTCAAGTTATTATAACGTTATTTGTGCTTATAATTAGTAGAGTATATTTATAGATGCGTCAATAAGAACGTACGGCACTTTTTTGTACTATGCGACTACTAACTTACTAAGTAAATAGGCACGTTAAGTATAGGCACCATTCTAGTACCTATTGTAAGAGGTAGTTTGCATAGTGAGATTAGATCCATAAGGTTAAAAATATCAGGAACTATTGACAAAATTCTAGGTTCCGTTTTAATAAATTCATGGCGGCAAAAAAACTGTCTCTGAAATCATTGATTGTCTTAATATTAGCGGAAGGTAAACTTTCGAGGCGTGTGGCACTGAAAGATGGGAGCTAAATTCCGACCATCGAGGTTAAAATCCAGTCAAATATTACCTCGCTACGCTACATCCCGGCTATATTCTCAGCTAGGGCCGTGTGGCCGCTTCGTGACCACCTTGCATTGCTGTCAGCAGCCATGTTTTACCTCCTTGTAGTATTCTATACTTAAAAGGAGGCATCAAAATATTGCTTCAGATAATTATTGCATTTTGTGAACGAAATAAAAACATTTGTATTGTATTGTATAGCTTAGCACTGCCCGTGAAGTTCCGATTCGTCCTAACCTCTTTTGTTCTGGGCTGGGTGTGAGTGAAGCCGCATATATTAGCCAGTGATTAATTCATTTCACCTCAGGTTTAACTTCCGGCTTTACTGCAGGCACCTCAGGTTTTACTTCCGGCTTTACCTCAGGGTTGTCTTTGTACTCTTTGAATTCCGGGTTGAATGGAGGGCTGTTTGATTCTTCTGAAAAATAAACGATGTTTTCATTTAAAGGGGCTCTTCCCGGTCCTACTGTCGTTAACATAAGCGTAATTGAAAAGCTTATTGTTTCATCCAGCGCAATGTTAGAAAAAGGGACAAAGCGAAAAGAGAGAGACAGCGCCTGATCGCTCGGTTGGTATTCGGTTAATTTGACCGCTCACTCGCACTCTAGGAAGAATTGTGAGCGGAAATTTCATAAAACTTGTTCCAGGAAATTACGTGGAATGATAAAATGTTTTTTTTCTGTATTTCTATAGGTATCTGTTTGAACGCACTTCCTTATATTTAAATAAAATTAGTCAGGCACAAACAAAATAAGAAGCATTGTGTTGTGACCTGCAGAAGTTAAATACACATGTATCACAGAACTTGGGGCTCCTTAAATATTGTTACATCCTGTATATTACTTTTTTAACTGCATACTTACTTCCCAAAGCATCCGGCGTGGAAGGCTCTGGGGCACTGGCTGATGCGTAGGGACTTGGGGGCTGGAACAAAAAAACCTCAAAATAATGAGTTGTCACATTTAAATCGCCTGACGTTACTACAGTAGTTACGTATGTACGCGACCCATACTACGCATTTTAGTACCAAAATATCCGCTAGAGGCGCTTTAAAAGTTTCCATTCATTTTAGTAACTACAGTCGCTAGCGAGTATAGATCGTGAAAACTCATGGTAGGCATACTGAACAAATAGTCCTTATCAGTCAACCCGATACGATGTCTGATCGTGACGACACGACGACGATTTGCTATGACAACTACTTATCTGATAAGATAAGGCTTAATACATCGTTATGCGTTATCAGCGATATGGCCGCCTTTTGTACTACATTTATTTATTACTATTAGTACAATAAAGTGTTCATTCATTCATTCATGTCACAAACACAACTCAGATTTAAGCATGTTTCAAATGCAGCTCAGATTCAAGCATGTCATAAATGCAACTTAGATTCCTGCAGTCACAGCTTAAAGCAGTCAGGTAAAAGCCTACCTACACTAGCCAAACTTTATTTATTAAGTTTGGCTAGTCTATCTACCTATATCTTTATTTATTAAGGACGGATCATGTCACTATCATAGTTTACATTAATTAATTGACTTATATTCTACGCTTTATATTATATATAACTTAACTAATTTATATAACAATTTGGCCTGTAGAAACAAACCACGACACAAATATGTAACTACTCTGTAGCTTTGTGGCGAATTTCAGATATAATTCTAAGCAATATTGTTAGCTTTAAAAGGAAGGATCTCGAATTGACAAATAATGTTTTGAAATTGAATATAAAAAGACACAGAAACAGTAAGTTTTAGGTTAATGGGCGGTATGTTTATAAACATTCTACGTCGAGTTTGGGTATTGAGTAGAGTGATCCTCAGTGGCGTTTTAGTACTTATACCTCAATCTCAATAGCCTATATTGGGTCCACTGCTGGACCCCTGATAAGCTCCTGTTGGCTTTTATCTCGTTCACATTTCTTCTTTTTTTATTCTGATTTGAGACTATTCTGCCCACTTCACATTTCGTATTATCGGTTATTTTCAGCTTTTTCGAAAAACCTATTTCCTGAGATGATCACTACCGAGGTCGTCACGAAAGGTTTTAATCGAGTGTGAACGTCGATGTCAAATAAACATGGCGCCAATATGGCAGCGTTTTTATCACCCGAAAATGATTGTAGTTTTGATTTGGTTTTTTAACCTTGTTAATGCGAAATTCAGTTAAATAATGACCTAAAGAATCGATTAAAACAACAAAAAAAATCGATGCATTTACCCTATTGTTTTGCAGGGGGCGCTGCTGCCCGCCCCAGGTGGATATCCCGTTGTCGCCTCTTACGACACCCGCGGGAAGTGTAAGAAGTGGGGTGGGGCAAATTTTGAGCCGGTTACCCAGTAGGTACCTATACGAGGGAAAGTAAATAAGGTAACTTACATAAGGAGCCCCAGCCGGCGGCAACAGCGGCGCTGCCTCAGGGAGCCCCGGCGCTCCAACGAAGCCAATGTTGCCAGTCTTCAGCAGAGTGGTTCCAGTGAAGCCAGGGTTAGGACCGTTGCCGTACGGCGCACTTGGAGGTTGCTGCGGGGCAGGGGGGTACGGTGATGAGTTGGGGGGGTAGGGAGAGGAATTTGGGGGGTAAGGTGAGGAATTGGGGGGGTAAGGTTGCGAGCTTGGGGGGTACGGTGATGTATTGGGGGGGTAAGGTTGCGAGTTTGGGGGGTAAGGTGAAGCATTAGGCGGGTAAGGTGAAGCATTAGGCGGGTATGGTGATGAATTGGGTGGGTAAGGAGTAACGTTTGGGTAGGGTGGGTTTGAAGGGTTAGGGTAACCTTGGTTCGGGTAAGGTGCCCCAGGATAAGAAGTGTTCTGGGGTAAGTTGATCCCCGGGTTGGGATAAGGGTTTGGGGGGTAGGGAGAAATGCCGTGTGATACAGGGTTGTTCTCGATGGGTGCGATGGGTTGGTTGAACTCTGCTAGTGGAATGGTGCCCATTATGAATGGCCGGGATTCTTCGTCATCGGTGTGGCAGCCTGATGTTTCAACTTTTACCTAAAAAAAATATCATATGAAATTTTGCAGTAGGTATTGTGTATTAAATAGTTGTCTAGTCAGAATGTTTTTAACCAAGCGCAAATTTAGCTTTGCATGTACTTAGTATTGGTCTGAGTTATGGGTGGATGGTCAACCCCAACAACGGTTCAGTATTTTTGTTTCGTACATATCCCCGGGTGTCAACCAACGCTACGCCGCAATTATGCCATGCAGCAGTGCAGTTAGCAAATTATTTCATTGCATGTTACGTTTTATTATCTTGTACCTAAGATAATGTATTGGTGATGACCTAGGTAAGTACTTGGTTATATTATCGTCTTATAAACTTACATTGTTTATTAAATACCACCTAGAATTCAGCTAAAGCCTATCAGAAGACGTTTATGAAACTGTCTGATGACTTAATAGTAGAATCAGTGCAATTTTAGTTGTTTTAAAATAATACCTTGATACATGCTTGTTACTCAACCTAATAGGGCGGACGGTTCCACATCTCATATTTCTCTCTTTCTCAAACTTTGTCTGCTTTTAACCGACTTCAAAAAAGGTGGAGGTTCTCAATTCGTCTGTTTTTTTATGTTTGTTACCTCAGAAGCAGAACTTTTGGACTGGGTGGTTCGATTTGCATGATTCTTTTTTATATGAAAGCTGGTGCTTCCCGTGTGGTCCCATTTTAATTTTGTTCAGTTCTGATAATGGGATCCATGAAAATTCATGAAAAAACTGTAAAAATTGAAGTCGGTTTATAGTTTTTTAAAACAAAATTAATTATCTTGCAACAGTTTAATAAGTTTTCACAATCTGAATGTTCTTTTCATGTTACATTGCATAAATGTAAACTTGCATCAGTCCGTACACTACACAACCTTAGGTATTCTGGCCCTCTAAACCTAATGTGTCCGGGGATGGTTTCATACCGTAGTTAACTATTAACGATAGAGCGTAACATATACTAAATAAATAAATAGATAATGTTGGAGAATTCACCCAGTATTATCTATCCCCAAGCTAAGCAGAGCTTATGGGTACAAGATAACTGATATACTTAATACAATACACAACATAGACAGATATTTTTTATTATACATAGAAAACATCCAGAACATCCTGAACATATCTGCAGATCATACACACATTTGTCCAGAGGCGGGAATCGAACCCGCACTCCTGCATCGCAGGCAGACCTCACCCGCCACAGAGGACGTCAAGACATTTACTTCGAATCTTTTTAAACTTTCGCAATTTGTTAACATAATTTAATGATTATTTATCGGGTATCTTCATTGATTTATTAAAAACGAAGATGAGGCACTGGTTGCTCGAAAGTGGCAACCTCAAATTGTGTAAAATTGTGTTCTCCCACATCAGTCACCGTCTGACCGGCGGCACGGGCGGTCGTGATTCGCGTAAAATATTGTTGTCTCAGTCTCACTTCGGTCCTAGATACGTCTTTCCGTCTTTGTTCTTCTTTGTATTGCACAGGACTGGAAATATAACTGTGAGCGTATGTGTTTGCGTGTAGTTGTAACACATGCCAATTTTTGAGTAAGCGCTGGGAGAACGTAACCTATCTTCCCTTTTTATATCAATGGGTATCTTCGAAAATCTTGTACTTACTTTGAACTTGTAATCGACATCAATGAACCGGCAGCCCATCAGGTTGTTGACATCCATCTCTGGTATCTCCAGCTCCACCACCCAGTTCCTCTCCGTGTTTCCGGGGATGGGACCTTTCTTCACTTCCAGAATTTTGTCGTGCTCCTTGTGAGTATCCGGCTCGTATTCCGCGTGGAACACTGTGTCCTGGTAATGTGAACAATCTTTGAGTTAAACATAAACAAAGTCTTTATTTAGGAACATAATTGAAGTAAAATAACAGAAATAGGCAGTGGTTCTGGTCGGGTGGTGTCAAAATTAAAGATTTCAAAATTAGACTTAGAAAATTGTATTGGAGAAAATATTACTGAGTGGCGTAGTGACGAGGCGATTCGGGTTGAGTGAAGGTCGCCATATTGAAGTTATATACATACCTATAACAAAACGTTCGGAAACACTGCACTGTTCCGATACGCCGCGACAGGCAGCGATGCGACCTGCAGAAGTATAATACTGTGTCGCAGATCGCAACGCCCACCTCCGGTATTAACGTTAGATAAGTTCTACGAACTGTAGGCACTTATGTTTAATTATAAGTTAAACAATAGGTTTTATAAGTTTATTATCGAATTAATTAATGAAGTTGTTCATGTTGAAGTTCATCAACTTTTAGTCCACTGCTGGAAATCGGCCTCCTCTAATGAGCACCATAGCTCTGCCTGAATTTTTTCGCAGTTTGTCATCCCACCAGGCCGGAGGGCGTCCTACGTTACGTTTCGTCGCGGCCATGTTTACCCCATCGGTCGTCGGTTCTTCGCGAGATATGGCCGGCCCACTGCCACTTCAACTTGCTAATTCTTTGAGCTAAGTCGATAACTTTGGTTCTCTGACGGATTTACTCGTTCCGAATCCTATCCTTCGAAGAGATATATAATTTTAGAGTAACTTCAGTCCAAAATGATAAATGCTCAAGTTTGTTACGTTAGGTTAGGTTAGGTACCGAACATAAAAACCCATCTTACGCTAAAGTTACTTAATGGGTTCAGCTGAGTTTTTCCCGCACAAACGCGTGCAGGGCGCGAAATAGAAGCCTATATATTTTATTCCAGGTTTGGTTCTACATTCATGCAAAATTTCAGCGAAACCCGAGTAGTTGTGGTGTAATATTTTTAAAACATTTTTGAACTCCCGAGGAGTCTGCTTGATCTGATCGGTTGGCCTAACTTGGCCTGCAGTTTAATATAATAATAACGAGAGACGCCTCGAGATTTCCCCCGCGTAGTTCCCGTTCCCGTTGGAATTCCGGTATAAAATATAGCCTATGTCACTCCCTAAAAAGTAAGCTTTCTAGTCATGAAAGAATTTTTTAAATCGGTCTCAAACCTTTCCTCATTATAATATTATGACACATACATATATAGAAAACATTCGCGTCCCTGTTCGGGCGCCAATTGTAATAATACAAAAATAATTACCAGATCAAATGACCAATAGTTAATATTAAAGTATTATGTTTGTATGATAATATTTTCAAATTCCAAGTCTTGAAACTTTCAACTCTTAATAATTTCTAAGTTTGAAAAGCTTAGAAAATTTTCTAAACTACAATTGGCAGGCGGACCTTCGTCCACCGCGCCACAGAGGTCGTCGAAGATATAATTACCTTCTTTATCTGGAACCTGATGGCATCGATCTCCACATTGCTGTCGTTCTTGCAGGCCACCTCCACGGGCAGCACCTGCCCCGGCACGGCGCCGCCCGCCGGCACCTTCACCGTGATCTCGGACTTACCGGCACTGAGGCACCAGCAGCAGTAAGAGTTGAAGAACTCCATGCCGATGCCTTCCTAAGTACGAAATAACAATAATACTTCACAAGTTTTATGTGTGTTATTACATCAGACTAATATTATATTTGCAAAAGTTTGTATGGATGGATGGGTGGATGTTTGTTACCTTTTCACGCCAAAACTTTTACTTTTTATCCCATAAATCAGTTCCCGTGGGATGCGCCTTTAATGTTTCCATAGGAACAACGCGCAGCTTGTAATCAAATAATATCTCAAACGAACCCGCGTTCTCTACTCTACGACACCTGACTTCGTGATGTAGTGGTTATCACATCTCCCTAACGGGATATATTTAGGGGATTATAGTTAAACAATTGAGTTAACTGCAGACTCATCATCATCATCATGATGATGAGTCCGCAGTTAGCTCAATTTGCAAACGAGAGGGCGGTCCAAAAAGACATCTAAAATAAGCCTAGTTACCTTGCAATAAGGGTTCTGATTCAGATCCAACGGGGCGATAACCCTGAAGAAGGCATACTTGTGCTGGTCGATCTTGAACGCGCGGTCCACGGTAGCTTTGATCTCGTACCGCACGTGCCCGTCCGAGCCGTCGAACGAGGACGGGCAGTGGGGGGGGATTTGGAACTCGAACGGAAACACGTGGAAGCCGGGGTTGATCGAGTGTTCCCCTGGAAAAAAAAACATTACACATGTAGGTACATATTGCATAAATACCGTAACACCGCTGCCAGTTTCCATGTGTGACGGCTTTAATTGTTAAACTTGTCCGTGGACCAGTTATTCGTTTGCATGATCAACCTACAAATATTTGTTCCGGGTTTCTTCGGGACTTAATGATTTCTAAGAAACATAAAAATTTGGATATTTAGGAATTTTGTTCTTATAGTGCGTAAGCCACAGTTATTAAAGGAAGAAGCTCCAAAGCTATGTGGTGCTGGCTTAGAATTTGCACCACCCTATCTCTTCCCGTGGGTGTCGTGAGAGCGGGGCGGACAGCAGCGCCCCCTGCAGATTAATTCTACCACCGAACTGCGATCCCCAACCCGCATGCCCAGCGGTGGGATTATTGGCATTACCCCCATTAGATAAACACCAACAAGGCGCTTATCAGGGGGAGGCTTGCGTCCAGTAGTGGACCAATACAGGCTGTTGAGGTTGAGGTATAGGAGCTATACATATTTAATTATCTCCAACTATAAGTACTTACAGATGACCAACACACACAACTGACGCCTCAGGCTAAGACAAACGTGTAGGATAAGACACGAAATAGAGCTGTAAAAACCGTAAACATAGGTGTTTTGTATTATATACTTTAGTCTTTACTTTAGCTACTGTGTGTTGGTTGTAATAAAAGAGTTATTATATTGAACTGAGTCTATTCAATACACAAGAAACACGTACATGAAATTACAATACAATGATTATCTTTAATCCTTATTTAGGATATGACTACTCATATGGGGCTCTCTGAAGTGACTTTAATATAATCTGTAACCCATAACTAGGGTAGGTGTTTTCTGGGAGAGCTTGGTGGAATGACTGGCGAGACGCGGCTTAGCTACTGAAAAAGCTGAATAAGCGAAACTCGTTTGCGCCGCGTAGGTACTGCTAGCTAAGCTGTGTCACTACAGGTGTCAGCCAAGATTAGCTTTACCTATTAATTAACACAAGGGGTTATCTTACTAAATTAAGTAGTCAGTAATCTGTGGGTATGCTGACAAGAAAGGTAGGTATGAGTCAGTATGAGTCATTCAATATCTTTCATCCCACAATGCAGCCGGGTTTCTTACGCGAGCGGAGCGGACCCATTTTAACTCGCTAGAGAAAACTGCATGGGTACTTTTATTTCCATCAACATATTTGTAGTCAAAATCAAAAGTTCTTTACTTCCATAAATACAATAAATGTCGTAAGTACTTAATACAATAAATGTTATTAGCTGGAAGCGTTGAAATTAGCTCCACCCACTTATCTCTCATTACATTACACTTTTGCGGTGGAAACCGGTGGAGATGTGCAATTCCTATGTTTTTAATGGAGTGCTTACTTAAATGTATTTAATTGGGATTAAAAGAAATGTTTTCGAAAATTTGTATGTTAGATGCGGATGGGATGTTTGTCACGTCTTCCAGTAGAAACTACTGAACGGATTGGGATAAAATTTTGTAGATCGAGACCTGCTGGAATTATTATTTCAAAAAACCGTGTGCGAAGCGTAGGGCATACAGTAGTAAGATATGAAACTATCCATTCAAATCAAACAAAATGCCTAAAACAAATAAATAGATAACGGATGTAAGCAGGTGAACTACAAGGTCTTATTTGGGATACGGACAGTTACGACCACTTCATATGAGCGACCAGTTCTCTGAATGGCCTCCTCAAATGGCCTCAAATTAGTAGACTCGAATTTCATATCAACTTTGACATTGTGTTGGAAGAACAACGTTTCATCCCTTGACGGACTTCATCAGGGTGAGTGTGGTTCGTGTCGGGGCGGGGGTGGTGCATGAGGGGCACGCTGCTTGTCGTTGCTGTTGAGTAGGAGCTTCGATCAAATATATCCGGGTATTTTTGATCGAAGAGTAGGAGAGTCAACCTCTTGCGGAGATCTCTTTGTGTCGGTGTATTATGATTTTTATTGTGTAGGTACACTAGGTACCTATCTAAATTTGTTGCAATTTTAAAACGATTTTTTTTAAAATGTTTTTTTAATCAATTCTTACTTTAGGATTATTATTATTTTACTGTTGATACAATACAATACAATACAATACAAATATTCTTTATTGCACACCATATACAAACAGAGACAGGACAGGAATATACAAATACGAGTAACGTTGCACAATGGGCGGCCTTATCGCTATAAGCGATCTCTTTCAGGCAACCTTTGGATGGACAGGAAGTTACCACTTCCTAACAAGTGAAGACGGTGGCGTGTTATACAGAATAGAATTTGGGTAAAACATCGTAAACAAATACTGTAGCTATAAATATATAATACAAATATGACAGATATATAAATACATAACATAAATATGGCAGATAAGTAAATATATAGCATAAATATGGTTTATATACATAGGTAAATATATTAATTTGACATTAACAGTGTAGGGGCTCGTCGAAGGTGTAAGACTTCAACTAGGGCTGGTCGGGAATGATGTCCAAGTAAAAACACTTCAGAACACTATAAGTTGGTTTATTCAAACATACACTCAACTACGCACTTAATACAAAAGGTCACTGCAACTGCACTTTAATAATTCACTTCAATAATTTTCCATATCACTTGTTCACTCTTCGATCGCTTAGAACTGAATAATCAATCGGCCAAAAGGCCCAGCTTTTATACCTAAATCGGTCCCGCCTAGAAAATTCCATACATTTCCCGAAGCTATAGCTATCCCTTTCTTTATTCTAGAATATTTTATTGTCCTTGTCTTTCCTTTCTATTCGTTCCAGAAACTAATCTATACATTATATAGGTAGGCATGTATAGCGAGTCGCTCGGGCGCAACTACTATTACTTATTCTGTTTACCTAAAATAACATTCGATTTTGAACTCTATTTTAAAACAACAAGTTTATGAAGTTATTCTAACTATTTTGAGCCTTATCTAATCCACATAAAGTCGTCGTCGCTAACATTCTCCCCCTCAGTGCGCGTTCCAGCAAGCACTATATCCTTGGAAGCGACGTCACAATACTTCTTTCTTGGATGGGATGAGAAGTAGCTTTCATCGATAAGCCGTCCTGTTCGCCGAAGAGCTTCATAGTATTTTCCTGTGGCTAAGTGCTCCGTTTCAATGCACAGCCAGTTCCCATTGTCATATTCTGCACTTTTCTGACTCCTCTCTGTTGTTCGCAGCAGGCGAATCCATCCACTTCCTTTGCTAGTAGATATGCCTGAAGACTCGACCATAATCATTGTCTTTGCTGTTGTTTTCTGTGTCACGACGTTTACTGGTGAAGTTTCCAATGGAGTTTCCTCGACACTTGTTTTCGTGGGGTTCTCCTGCTGGACTTTGGTTACCAGAAGTCCAGCGCCGGGTGTATGTTCCAGTTTCTTAATTTCAGTCAGCTTAGCGTCGGCTGTGTTGCTGGGGTATCGCTGCTGGATCTCAACCGCGTGAGTTTTTTCATTTATTGTGCGGCAGTAATTTACGAAGTTTACTGCTGCTGTCGCACCTGGACGAACACCATGCAGCACCCATCCCAAGCTGGTAAGCGATGCGACTGGCTCGTTGCGTTTTCCTTTCTGAACTTTCCTCGTCACGATGAGATTCCAGTTATCTTGTCCAATTAGCAACATTGGCCTTTGCTTCTCGTACAGCAGTTCATTTTTCAAATTCTTCAGATGACTACATTCATCGATAATTTTCTCGTCGATACCTTGAGATGTCAGTCTTAGATTTTCTATCGTGCGCACTCCTTTCAGCGTGCGCTTATCTTTTCTAGAGGCTCCTTTAATTTTCAAATCCATTTTCTTGGAGTTCTTAATTTCAACGTTATTTCCACCAACGGTTTCAAATTTCAGCGGTTCTGCTGTTCCAGTGACTCCAATGCGACGAGCAATGTCTTTATCAATCAATGACACTGTAGAACCTTCATCCAGCAGTGCCAAAATTCGAGTGGTCCCCTTCGGTCCGTAGACATCTACAGGAATCATCTTCAGGAAGACCCTCCCTCTGTTGGCTGTTGCGTAAACGGATGTCACCGTTTCCTTTTTCGCTTCATTGGTGCTTTCTTCCTGCTGCGATGACGGTGCTGAAGCATGGTAAGCTTGCTCCGAGTGCAGAAGGGTATGGTGAGATCGCTCACATTTCTTGCAGGGCGATGCTCTGCAGTTAGTCTTCAAGTGTTTTCCACGTAAGCACAGGAAGCAGAATCGATTCTTCTTAGCGATCTCCCATCTTTCATTTGCAGATGCTTCCTTGAACTCTTCACATTCGGTAAGCCAGTGATTTTCTTTACATAGGACGCAGAACTTCTTGGGTTTCTCAGGCGCCGTTTCTTCTTCGTCATCTGTCGCTGTATTCACCTGATGACGTGTGTGTCTCTTTTTGCTGGATTCTGGAGGAGCGTAGGCGGCACACAAAGAGGCTTCATGATTCAAGAAGTTCTTGATCTTGACTAATTCAGGTTCATCACCACTGCGTGCTTTGAAATCGAACCATCTTATTCGGTACAACGATGTCAATTTTTCAATTATTTTCTTGCAGGTTTTTGGTGAATGTAAGTATTCCGGTTTGTTCAAAGCGCTGATCGTTGTTACTGCGTTTCTTATGCGTCTAGCGAAAAGACTGATTTCTCGCATTGACTCACCAATTCTAGGAAGATCTTCAATTTTCTCAATTTCAGCAAGCGCGATCTGCTCAGGTCTTCCAAAACTCTTTTCTAGAGTATCCATAACTTCGCCAGGATCAGAAGCAACAAATAATAGACTATTCACTTCTTCTCTGGCAATTCCCTTGATGGCTTTCCTGAGGCGAGCCATATTCTGTATGTCGGTGTGTTGAGCCACGCTATCTAAATATGCTCTCTTGAATGGTAGCCACTCTTCATAATCTCCATTGAAGTTTGGAAGATCCCACACTTTCGTCGACTGTCCTGATTTAGTGGCGCTTATGATGGCGTCGGCGAGTCTACTTATTTCACAATTGTGAGCAGGTTTATCCTCAGCAGGTAACACTGTTTTATTTTGTGTAAACTTTGTCGATTGTTCGACCCATCGTTCCACCTGTATTGATCTTTCCTCGTCAAACTCATCATCGTCCGAATGAATTTCTGACGGACACTGGGATCCACTGACACTCATTCGGGCAAAATTCGCGGCGATTGTAGCTGCTCTTTCTTCGGCTTTTACAATAGCAGCTTCAGCGTCAGCAGCTTCAGCTTCAGCAGTGGCGGCAGCAATGACAGCTTTAGCTTTAGCAGCGGCGGTGGCAGCTGCAGCGGTGGCAGCTACAGCTTCAGCTTCGGCTTCGGCAGCGGCAGCTTTAGCTTTAGCAGCAACTTTAACTTTGGCTGCCGCGGCTTCGGCCCTAGCCGTAGCAATCTTTGCTTTAGCCTCCTCAAGTTCTTTTTCTTCTAGTGCCCGAAGAGCAGATGACTGCGATCTTCTTGAGGATTTCATCGACCTTGAAGCAGGAACATAGAATGCAGAAGAAGCTGACGGTGGAATCATAGCAGATCCTCCAATGTTCTTCGGCTTTACATCAGCAGTTGCAGGATACAATGATTCTAAAGAAACAAACGGTGGAACATCTTGTTGTCCTCCAATATTCTTAGTTTTTACACGTGCTGACCTCCTTAATTGCCCTGGCAGTATTGCTGGGCTTTCGAATGCTTCCGCTGTCCCAGACGGTACAACTGTGCAAGGAGTTCCAATGGACAACGGAGCGGCGGTGCTCAAGTCAGCCAGCATGTTCAATGACGAAGTTGAACTGTATTCGGCACCCGTCTTCCCGGGGCACACCGGTGATC
The DNA here is from genome assembly GCA_955876795.1 of Eupithecia tripunctaria. Lineage (NCBI taxonomy): Eukaryota > Metazoa > Arthropoda > Insecta > Lepidoptera > Geometridae > Eupithecia > Eupithecia tripunctaria. Next base: position 14,262,500 of record OY041615.1, read on the forward strand.
TGGAGCGTACAATAGGCATGACGCGAAATCACTTCCCAATCCGGCTCTCGAAGGACCAAAAACTGTAGGGGCTCGTCGAAGGTGTAAGACTTCAACTAGGGCTGGTCGGGAATGATGTCCAAGTAAAAACACTTCAGAACACTATAAGTTGGTTTATTCAAACATACACTCAACTACGCACTTAATACAAAAGGTCACTGCAACTGCACTTTAATAATTCACTTCAATAATTTTCCATATCACTTGTTCACTCTTCGATCGCTTAGAACTGAATAATCAATCGGCCAAAAGGCCCAGCTTTTATACCTAAATCGGTCCCGCCTAGAAAATTCCATACATTTCCCGAAGCTATAGCTATCCCTTTCTTTATTCTAGAATATTTTATTGTCCTTGTCTTTCCTTTCTATTCGTTCCAGAAACTAATCTATACATTATATAGGTAGGCATGTATAGCGAGTCGCTCGGGCGCAACTACTATTACTTATTCTGTTTACCTAAAATAACATTCGATTTTGAACTCTATTTTAAAACAACAAGTTTATGAAGTTATTCTAACTATTTTGAGCCTTATCTAATCCACATAAAGTCGTCGTCGCTAACAAACAGTTTGATATAGAGGTAAGGAAGTGTTCGTAGACCATATGTTTGAATGTAGCAAGAGACTTAGCTTGTCGAATTGAAGCGGGTAGGGCATTCCACAGCTTAATGGCATGTACGGTAAAGGAAGAGCTATAGGAATGGAAGGGACGGAGAGTTTTCAGTTGAAGAGTGTTGGTTGAGCGGAGGGAGCGGCTATGCGTTTGGTGAAGGTATTGAAATCGTTCTTTGAGGTAACGAGGGGTATTAGGAACGAAAAGGATAGAATACAGGAGTGAGAGGAAGTGTGCGTCCCGGCGCAGACGGATGAGTAACCATTTGAGCTTTATGCGGTACTCACTGATGTGGTCATACTTTCGCAAACCGAAGATAAAGCGTAAGCAGAGATTCTGTAGCCGCTCAAGCTTATCGAGCTGTACTTGGGTCAGATCAGGATAGCTGGCGTCAGCATAGTCAAGGATGAGCGAGGACGCCGATGCGAAGATCTTTCGACTAACTTCTGCCAGTTGGGGTACCCAGGACAGTTGGTTATCAATAAGAATACCAAGGTTTTTGACAGTCTTACTGATCTCAATTTGAACATTATCAAAAAGAACGAGAGGAAGGTGAGTAAAGTCAATCTTGGACACCATTCGCGAGCTTCCGATTAAAGCTACCTGCGTTTTTGTAGGGTTCACTTTTAGTCCATGCGCGTTGCTCCAAGCAAGAATAACGTCCAAATCGTTATTGACCTTTTGAATGGCTTCATTTATTCGTTCTACTGGAGCCTGGGTGTAAATTTGCAAGTCGTCTGCGTAAAGGTGGTTGATATTGTAGTTAATAAGTTTTTAATTAGACATATTTGCATTATTTGACATTTTATTGTAGAATCTTTGACATTTTGGTTTTTTATAGCTAACTTAAATTTTTTTGTTTTTTTAAAATATTCTAATGTGACGATTATTGTAGGGTACTCTATTGCATTGGATTGTGCCTGTAGGGATAGATGTACTTGTTTATAAATAAATAATGAATTTAACCAACCTGACTTGCTTCCTACCAAGTAAGTGAGGACATTGACATACTCCTCGTAAGAGTTGTGGGACACTCTGTAGTGAACGGTCCTGTCATTTTTTCTGCGAGATCTTCTTGATGTCCAATGGACTTTGCAGTATCCTTTGAATTCTAGGTAGATGCCTGCAATCAAATGTATTTATTTATTATTAGTATTTTAGTATAACCTGTAATTAAATAACATTAAGGAAACATTATGGTTAACAGACAGGTATATCTCTTACTTAAAAAGGGAATCTCAAACACCATTATGTATTTATGCACATTAAAAGAAATAAATGTTTTGTATTTTTGTATGAATTTAATAAAATATTGGTAACCTATGTTATGTTCCCATTTTAAACTTGAGATTTATTCCCATTGGGCTTTGAGATTATTTCTATTAACACCATAAACCCTTTCAGTAATTTTGGTGACTAGACTATTTAGATGTATTATCCTATAGATTCACTATTTCATAATACCTTATATTATGAAATAGTGAATCTATAGGATAATACATTTATGATTCCATTCTGTTTATCAAACAAATTACCAGATGCATACTGCATTGTGCAGTTTCTTAGATAAAACTTAGCAAAGCAAAATTATGTTCAAGGTTGCTATATTAACCTTCCAAAAATAGTAAAATAGTTTAAAAAAACTAGAATTTGATGTTGTAAAATCTCAACGAGTTAGGCCATAAAATATATATGTAGTACCAGAACTAATTCCCAAGCTTATACAGACAAGTTTTTGATTTTATTACTTCCTCAAGTGTAAAGATTCAAATTTAGAAAATATTCAATCATTATTCATACATAATATATTCACCATCCTACTAATATTTATTTATTTATTTATTCAGCCAACTAGAGATAACACAAAGAATACAAATTATAAAACAAAATACTTAAAACTAGTGCTATCTAAATTACAGGTTAGCCACAACATGCGTAAATAAGAAGGCAACTCAATATTATACATGCGAAAGTTTGCAAACATGTCTGTATGTATGTTTGCTGCTCTTTCACGAAAAAGCTACTGAGAGGATCAGGCCGACATTTTGCATACAGGTAGTTCTAGGCCTGGAATAACACAGGCTATTTATCACATAAATCAGTTCCCGTGAGATAGGTGTGCAAAGTCGCAGGGTGCTGCTAGTAGGAGTATAAGGCATACTTGGAGACATCAATTTAAACACACATATGGGCTACAATATAATTATGATAGGTATAAATTATATTTTAAAGTCATACAACAGAATAAGTACCTACACAACTAAATATAATCATGCACCACTATAACTCCAGTGGAGGTAATAGAATAATATTTTAATAATTTTATGTACATTGCTGTTGTCATCCATTAAGTTGATTTGATTTATGTTAATAGGTTGATTTGACTGACCTGTAATATGTTTTACCAATACAATACATTTTCCAAGAAAATACAAAAAAAGAGAGATAATAGATTTGCACAATGGGCAGCCATACTATCAGTAAATAAGGTCTATGATTTTTTGTGTAAGTATTTGTAGGCAGAGACGACATCATCTTGCTTGAAGAAGATCCAGCAAAACTACAGGCTATGTTACACACACTAGATGCGAAAAGTAGGGAGGTTGGACTCAAAATGAATGTCAGCAAAACAAAAATGATGACTAACTCTGTCGAAGTAGATATAGTACTGGAAGGTAACAAGCTGGAATATGTCAGAGAGTATGTCTATCTAGGACAGATCATCTCCCCCATGGACTCAATGACAAAAGAAGTGAATAAAAGAATAGCAAGTGGATGGAAAAAATACTGGTCACTCAAAGAAATTATGAAAAGCAAAGATCTTGGCAATCATATCAAAAAGAAGACTTTCAACACCTGCATTCTTCCATGCCTAACATATGGATGCGAGACATGGTCGCTTTCAGCAAATCACAGGGACAAGCTAGCTAAATGCCAACGGGCAATGGAGAGAAGTATGTTGGGTATAAAACTGAAGGACAGGATAAGAAATATAGATATCAGAGCAAAAACCAAAGTAACCGACATACTAACTCGCATAGACCGACAGAAATGGGGCTGGACTGGACACATGCTACGAAACAAGGCAGAAAAATGGAGCAAACAAACCACAACATGGTACCCAAGGGACGGCAACAGAAGCCAGGTGCGTCCTAAAACAAGATGGGAGGACGACATAAAATTGACTTTAGGGCCATATTGGACAAGAGTTGCAGAGGACAGACCTCAATGGAGGCAGTTGGAGGAGGCCTATGCCGAAAGGCACACCAAACTGAGAGACATATTATAAACAAGACAGAAATGAGAAAATCAAACATGAACCAGTTATCTTACACAGTTTATTATTAATCTTAAAACTAAATGTAACAGTTTTGGAAATAAAAGGCTATATTATTATTATTATTATTTGTAGGCAGATAGGTCTATAATCTCTCTATTTGTAATCATACTAGGATAAACCAGTAGTAAACAAGATAGAGCAATCTACTGGCTATTCTGACTTTATCATTAAGTGGACCCTCTGAGTACTGAATAAGGTGGGTCTTTAGCTTTATTTGCATGCCCCTCAGCATGCGCTGATGATACCTACGTCTGATTAAAACGGAGTATCGTTTTAAGCAAGCATTTTAATATTTTTTTTGTAGAGACACTCTCTGGTGTGAGTGGAAAAAAGTCAGTGGCGAGGCGAAATATAAAAAAATATTCGCAGTGGGACGCCTAAGTGGCATCGGCGGCGCCGCGAGTTGAAGGCCACGCAGGAGATTTGGGCAGCACAATAAATAGTAGGTACTTACCGCGAAAAGTTTTAACCTTGGACTGTTCAAATTCCAGTTTTCCTCTTATAACTTGACCTGTAAAATAAGTAGCATCATCTCTATCCAGCGAGATTCTACCTTCGTCAAACCCCATTTTAGGGGTTCTATTCTAGTTTCTAAACAAACTTGAGAAAACCGAAAACCAAAGAGAATACAATAACTTCGTAAGAAGAGACGGGACCTCCTCAGAGCAAAATGAGTCTACCAAACGTCACTGTCTATGACTGTACGCGAAAAACCAACCTATCCACTACAATTTGGACATGCGCAGACGACACATGTCACAAAGACATTCATGGCTACCAACACAAAAAATAATAATAATAGTGATGTGCTGCTGCGGCTTATTCATCGATATCGATATCGATATTTTTAGCTGCCCTTATAAATTTACTACTTACAGTTTTCGAAAAATATTTATATTCTATTATAATTATACCCTTTGTTATTTTGGCTCAGTTGACTAAAATAAAAACACCGTTTACCATTACAAATTTATTACACTAACCAAATCCGAAGCATGAGGTAGTGTCATAATCCGAAGCATACACGACGATTACATGTTTCTTAAAATATAATTATAATAAACCACCAACATTCCTTAAATCGGTACCCAAACACGATAATTATAAAGAGTTTCGAAGTGAATTTTAGAACATGATGGGTACCAATATTACATTTATTTATGTTAAGTTTAACCTAGTCAAATTTATACAAAGTTTTGTTAATTACGTACGTACTTACTATTAAGAATTTATTTTTAATATACAGAAATATTTACTTGCATGATTTTATAAACAACTTATATTATGTTATTATTTTATATCCCAAGAGTTCAATGTAATTTTGTATAAAATACCTACTGATTAGGTATTAATCTTACTTAATAGATTCAGATTAAAATCACTGCCATAATCTATCTGACAGGCAGGGTGCATGAATATTACAAAACTTCAATGAAAATATTGAGTATTTTTCTAAAATATTGAGTACTAATCCTCACGCTGGGTGAGTTGGGAATCGCAGTTGGCGGTGGAATTGTTCAACAGGCAATCTGAAATAGATAAGTACCTTCAGTTAATAAGATATCAGATGAAAACGCGTATTTTATACTAACTGCGCCCCGCGGCTTCGCACGCGTTGTTCCTATGGAAACATTTTAATGTGATTTTCATCCCACGGGAACAGATTTATGGGATAAAAAGTATGCCTATGTTTTATTCCAGGATTAGAATTACCTGTATGCAAAATTTCAGCCAGATCCGTCCACTAGTTTTGGCGTGAAGAAGTAACAAACATCCATCCATCCATACATCCGTAAAAACTTTCGCCTTTATAATATTAGCTATAGTTATTACTATAGTTATATGTATTTATCGGCATTGGCAGCAAAGTAAATTGATAGTTTGATAAATACATAAAATATAAATGACAAAATAATGTATGACAGCTAATACAGTAGTATAAATAAATTACATACCCCTGTATGTAATTAAGGCCGCCATTGACAATAAAATCATTGAGTAGAACTAACCATAAGGCATAAAATAGTCATTTCCGGTGCCAACTTGAGAAAAATAAGATTTGGCTTCAAAAGTTGGCTATATTTTATTACTCCCAACCAGACTAGTAAATTTCATGGTTAAATTTTGGGCAATTGTGTTGCGACAGGCTGGAGAAAACCAGGGACGAAGAGAAAACAACGAAAGCGCGTGCACCGTGCACACAGAGCGACGCGCCGCCGGCAAGGAACATAAATACTAGGGTAGATACTAGGCGAAGAAGTCCAACCAGTGTTGCCAGGGCCTTTGAGTCGTAAGTTATAGTCCGACCGGAAAGAGTAGAAAATAAATGAGGGCGCCACAATTGTTTACAATTTACATGGTATCACCATAATACTATGGCTACTACGTTTTGATCCTTAATATTTTCAAATATAACACATTGCAGTTCTTATTTTATAAAATTTTACTACAAATATTTATGCTCATCACATAAAGGTTTGTCCTGAATATGAATAAAACCCACTATGCTATAGTAAAGTAAAGTAAAAATGTTTTTTATTATATACATGCATTAAAGAAATCAAAGCCTCCGTTTGTCTACCGCACCGATACCGAGACGAATAATAATAAGAGCAATGGTGAGTGCAACCCAAAAAGAAAGCAAGCATATTTTGTATACTCAAAGGGAAAAAACACAATAATAGACAATTTTATTGAATAGTAATATAATAGGTAAGTACTAAATCATACATAAATCACTCTAATGACTCATAGTCAAGATACTCAATACCCGACATCGATTCTTCATCAAAATGTTGTGGTAGAACATAATTAGAAGTTCCTGCCATACCATAATTTTCATCTTCACTTTGTACCAAATTTACACTATTTTTTTTGCGTTCATTAAAAATCCTCCTAACAGTGCTTTTGGATTTTCCTGAAACAAAACATAAGTAAAGTATCAAAAATAAAGGATTGCACTACAAAATACAACTCAATGGAACAAAAATCAACAAAGACTATTATGTATGATAATGATAAACTAGGATTTTGGATGGATTTACACGATTCTTTTAGTAAATTATAACAGTTTACGTCCAATGTTATTATTTTTAACCAGCTACTTACGGTAAAATCTGCTTTTCATTTAAAAACAGCTTCTTATTCAGTCAGCAGCGTCCCGGCTTGATACTCAGCCAAACATCTCCTAAACACTTTGTAAATAATATCACGGGCTCCACTGTGTATAGTTTTATTCATATTGCTAATATTTTACGAATTATTTGCTTAAACTTAGAGAAATAACAACAAATCAAACAAACAACTCGAATACTCGCTCGACCGAAGTTGCAGTGTTTCCACAAGCGGAAAATTATTCTGGTTAGTCAAACAAATATTCGCTTCCAAACAAAAACATTTAAATTAATGTCAAATCAAATGAATTCAAACAAATACAACTAAACAATTTCATTTACATTTTATAGTGATTGAGATTAAATTTTATTAGGTATTTAGAGTAATTTTTATTAAATTACTTTATTTTTATTATCAATTAAAATTAAATTACTTAGGTACCTAGGTTTTCACAATTGCATTCATGTTATAAATATTTATAATTTAACGTCGATTAAAATTGTAATATATATTTTTGTTGGTTTGGACACTTTCGGGTACAGGCCTCCTTTAGTTCATGTCTAGTTATAATGGCTGTTTATGTAATCTAGCTTTGTCCTAGTCATTCACCATGTTTTTTCTTGATTTGTATCTAAATTATTCTTCTTTTTCATCCATCATTGGCCGCGATTCAACAGGGACTCGATACTACGTTATTATTGTATAATACTACACGTAGAACGTAGAATGCCCGTATTGGGATACTTGCTTTATATTTTGTGTTTTTAAATATTATTTTAAGATTTGGAAGAGGCGGCGATTTGTATGTTTTAGGTATGCGTTGTAAGATACTGCGTTATGCTTCTGTTTTCGAATAATCAGCTTTATGTATCTATTAAGCGCATTAAAATTATCAAAATGTCAACAAAACATTTTGAATGCTTGATTCTTTTAATTTAGCATGATTTTTAAATATAAGCAAGAGAAGGTAAGTGTCTAAGCAAGACGATACTTTATCAAAATATACGTGCATAGTTCAATTTTGCAAGGAAAAGCTGAATCTGGCGACAAACTCACTTAAGCGGCCACACTGGTCTTTCAAAAAGAGTTGCCAGTTTTATAGTAAATTTTAGTTCCAAATTAATTAATTTCTACTCTTTCTGGTCGGACTATAAATGTGCCTTCTTAAACTGTTTGGATTACGTCTCATCCGGTTACTTTACTTCATTCATTCATTTCTATTTCATTAATGATTCATTCAACATTCAATCCATTTTCGTTCGTTTCGTTCGTCAGTTGTCAAAATTTGGGCTTAGGGACGCCACGCGTGTGTTTTGCTCCGTTTCAACTTTTTCGTATCATTAGAAAATTTTATATTTCTAACTTAAACTCTTACAAATAATCAATTCTTTCTGGTGATTTTCCCAATCCGGTGTGTTTCTTAGCCATATTGCTCAGCGTGCTTCCATAATTTGCATAAATTCACGGGTAATAAATTTTGAATCAGCCTAAAAGAATAATGCTGTAAAATTTTAAATAAAATGGGTTCACCGCAAAAAGATATCGAGCTAAGTCCTGTCAGGCCTGTGCCGACTAAGCACAGCTCCAGATAATAAATTGAGCGTACCCGCAGACGAGGAAGATGTTATTATTGGAAGATTTCGGAAAATCAGTTCAGCGAAGTCGATGGCTGCTACAAATTGAAATATCCAGTACTGACCTGCCCCTGAGGCACGAGGACTCCGAAGCAGGGCTCCAGTTCAAGAACAAAGAGGCCAGTGAGAAGGAAAAGTTGCTGTCCGACTTGATATCCAACGGGACTGCTATTATTAAATCCACATCTCCGGTCACCAAAAGCAGCTTCAGAGACATAGAGAAACCTTCCAGGTTCAAGGATCAGCCCTCAGCTACCAGGTTTCAGGTGAGATATCTATTTAAAACATATTTTTTGAATACTGTTGATGTGAACTATTTTCGCTTAGAATGTACTGATATGTAAGTATTTTAATTTAACATAACCTGTTGTTCGATTACTCAGCTTTACAAATAAGAATTTACGAGAGAGTGGACTGTATTATGCGAAATAAGTTGTGTATTTATTTTATGGGTGGTTAACGATAAATTTACAAAGCATTAGGTACATGAAGGAGTGTGATGACGAGATGAGTGAGTTCGGGCAAAATAGGATTTCACTAACCTTCTGCGGATGCGACGAGTCGGTTCTGTATCCGGCACCTAGGTCCACTTAAGCACTAACAGGTTACCTAACAAGTTGTATACTCCCTGATCAGTAAGTGTTGGCCAGTTTTCCAGAGTGTGACGCAGTGTGAAGTCCCGTAGCCTTTGATCACCAGCACCATCAATCACTCCCAATCCAAATAATTGCACAATTAATATTAATAGGAAACGAGACGAGATAGGATAGAGATATTCCTTTAAAATAAAATATGTGCGCGAAAATATGTAACTGCTCTGTTCGAGATCCAAAATTCGAATGTCAAAACTATTAAATTCAAATATACGCGGGGGGGATACCCTAACGGTCTTCAACGTTACGCGATGTCAGCTGTCAAAGTCACGTAACTAGATATGTCACAGGCAGCTCGTATAGCCAATTCTGAACATTCCGACCACCAAAATACGCTATTTTCAGCAGGCGTATTTTTCGCACGAATATATACGAAATTCAAGATTAACTATAACGAGATATGAAACGATTTTACACATAAAATAACGATTATTTTGACATTTAAAAATATACATAATACAAACGAAAAACGAAACAAAAATTAACTTAATTACGATAAAGCCGTCCGTTGGAACTAGTTCGGTGGGGGGCTAGATTCGACATCCTGGGGTACCGGAAGTACACACAATTTGACGACAGGCCTTTTACTTTCTCCAGACTGAGTCTTCAAGGTCAGGAACCACACGGCAAACATTATCAGTCCCAGAGTGAAGTTGGGTTACCCGTCCTAACTTCCACTTCATGGGGCTGCATTGCTCGTTGGATATAAGCACAAGAGCTCCGACGACAATGTTGTCTTGTGCATCTACCCATTTATGGCGTTGTTGCAACGTGTGTACGTATTCGAGATGCCATCTGGCCCAGAAGTCTTGATGCATCTTCTGGATGAGTCTCCATCGACGAACAGGAGTGACCTGAGTCTCCAGGATGGGAGCTTCGGGCAACAGCGTTAGCGGTTCAAGCGTGAGGAAATGGCCTGGAGTTAGCGCTACAAGATCATTAGGATCCGAACTCAAGGGGGACAAAGGGCGCGAATTCAATAAGGCTTCAATTTGAATCAGCAACGTGTTAAATTCCTCATATGTCAGGCGTTGCCCGCCGACAACGCGAGCAAGATGGGTTTTGACATACTTAACTCCTGCCTCTACTAGCCCCGAAAAATGTGGGCTTCCAGGAGGATTGAATCTGAATTCCACCCTTTCAGTCTGGGACGCTTGCGACATGAAATCCTTCAGCAGGTTACTGGCCCCGACGAAATTCGTCCCCTGGTCAGATACCAGTTGAGAGCAGCGCCCTCGACGTGCTATAAATCGCCGAAGGCAGGCCAAGTAGGCTTCGGAAGTTAACTCCGATGCGAGTTCCAAGTGAACCGCCTTGATAACCGTGCACACGAAAACACAGACGTACCCTTTGTAAGTCCTCACACCTCGACCGCGTCCGAGAGCGATATCAAAAGGGCCAGCGAAATCAACAGAAGATGATGAAAATGGTTTTATTTGATTAATGCGATAAGATGGTAAGTTCGCCATAAGCGGCGGTGAGGATAACCGAGGCTTTGCGCGAAAGCACTTGACACACGACGCCACTACGGACCGAATTGCTCGCTTAGCTGAGAGGATCCAGAAATCCCGCACTAACAGACTATGCAATGTTTGCGGACCGGGATGCAGGAACCTTCGGTGATAATCCTCAATTAACATATGCGTCAAGCGGTGATCTCGAGGTAACAGCAGCGGATGTTTCTGGTTGAAGTTCAGATCACTATGAGACAGACGTCCACCTACTCTCAACAGCCCGTTCGTATCCAAAAAAGGACATAGTTTGCGAAGCGCTTTTGGAAGCGAATTAGGGGTATTCTGGTTCAAGGCACGAAGTTCGGAAGCGAATGAAACCTCTTGTACATGTTTTACAAGAAAGTTCAAAGCTTCATTGGTTTCGATAGTGGATAGTGTACCAGTGGACTTTACAGGAAGCCTCAAATTACGAGAAAATCGAAAACAATAAGCAAGAATATTGACAAGAAGGGAAAAAGACGAGAAGCGATTAAGGATTCCATCGACGAAACTAATGTTATTTTCTGTAAAAAAGGTGAATACTTTTCGTTCCTCGAGTTCAGAATCATCTTTCAAGATAAGCGCTGTTTGCGGCCATTGTTCCAGCGGGTTTACCAACCAACTGGGACCCGACCACCATGACTGACACGGGATTAAATCGTCAGGAAGTAGACCACGCGAACCGTGATCAGCTGGGTTATCAGTGGTTGGAACATGACGCCAGCAATCAGGAGGGATGCCATCCTGAATTTCTGTCACGCGATTGGCGACAAATGTCTTCCATCGCGAGGGACAGGACTTAATCCAGGTTAGAGCAACGTTGGAATCAGACCACGCAACGATGTTTTCGAGCTGATGTAGGCCATGCAAAGCTACAGTCACAGATGACATCAATTCAGTCAGCAAGACAGCTGCAATCAACTCTAAACGAGGTATTGAACATTTGCGGAGCGGTGCTACCTTGGATTTGGCGCAGCACAACCGCACTTCAACTAATCCGCTACTCTGCGTCGCTCGACAGTAAACAACGGCGCAATATCCACGCTCGGAGGCGTCACAGAATCCGTGGAATTGAAGTGAGGTGAACTCTGATACCATCCTTCGAGGCAAGGCAACAGAACTTAGTGAAGGCAATTGGGTTTTTACTTTAAACCACTCGACAGCAACGACTTGTGGAGCCTCTTCATCCCAATCCACACCATCCATCCACAACAGCTGCATAATGTACTTAGCTAAGAAAACCACTGGAGACACCAGACCCAAGGGATCGAAAATACGAGCTATATCCGACAAAATAGACCGCTTCTTACATCTGGTTTCGACTGATGCGGTTTTAAAGGTCAGCTGATCCATGGTGGGGATCCACAACATGCCAAGAATTTTTAACGATAAATCCTGAAGATCCTCAAAATTGCACATCTTCTCGGAATACAACTCTGAAGGGGGCAAGTCGCCTAGGAACTCTTCGGAATTAGAAGTCCATTTTCGTAGGTGAAGGCCAGCAGACGACAAAATTTCCGTTAGTTCTTGCCGAATACGGAGTGCTGTCCCAATAGACTCTGCCCCCGACACAACGTCGTCAACGTATGTATCCCGCTGGAGAATCGATGCGCCTATAGGGGCTTGAGCTGCAAATTCCGATGCCAACCGAGACATGCACCAGAGAGCCTGATACGGCGCGCACGATACACCATATGTGACCGTCAGCAACCGAAAGTCACGAATAGGTAAATCTGCATCATCGCGCCACAAGATTCGCTGGTAATCTTCAGGTGTCACTAAAAACTGACGATACATTTTCTTTATATCGCCAGTGAACACAATTTTATGCCAACGGAATCGAATAAGAATATCGAAAATACTCTTCTGAAGTTTGGGGCCTGGTGCCAACAAATCATTCAAAGACCTTCCTTCGACATCCTTGGCACTAGCATCAAACACGGTTCTGAGCGGAGTGGTGACTGACTCTGGGCGCAAAATTCCTTGGTGCGGGATATAAAAGAATGGACCAACACTAGCCGCAGGGGGATTCACTTCCTCCATATGTCCGCTCTCCAAGTAATCCCTCATGAACTCGACATACGCAGCCTTGAACTGCGCGTCGACTTTAAACTTATTCTCAAGATTTAAAAACCGCTTCTAGGCGATTTTCCGCGAATTCGAGAAGTTGGGTTTCTGATTAGGATCGATAAAGGTTAGCGGTACCACTAACCTCCCATCAGAATTCCGACGACAAGCATTTTCCATGTACCTACAAATAGCCGTTTCTGTTTTCGTCGAAACTGGATTGGACTTGGGTGGATTTATATTCTCCAATTCCCAAAACCTTTTTATCGAATCTTCTAACGACAAATTAGAAACGAAATAACAATCCTTTTTACCATTCCAGTCGGTGCGAAGGCAAGAGAAGTCAGTGTCAATTGTGCACTCGCCCATCACTATCCACCCAAAGATAGTAGAGATAGCGATGGCCTGACCTGGTGCACCCTTCTTAAGACCAGGCTTTAATGCCGACGATAAAACATTGACACTGACCAGCATATCGACTGGCCCTGGGGTGTTGAACTCAGGATCCGCAAGCTCTAAGCCCTTGAGGTGCTCCCACGATGAGATATCTATATATCCAGTTGGCATATCTTGACATATGGTTTGGAGCACAGCAGCTTTTACAACTAAGCTACCTGAAGAACCCTGATTTCGAGGACCCAACTCACACTTGACCGATCCAGCTGTGTTGGTAGATACCCTACCAATCCCATGGATAGATTGGGCATGTGGACTCATTTTTAGTCCCAGACGATCTGCACATGACTGAGTTATAAAGCTGCGAGCGCTAGCACTGTCTAATAAAATACTTACCCAATTTGTTATGTTCATTTTTTACCATCACAACGGCATTAGAAAACAAGGCATCTGCATTAGAGGAATAAGCTGCTAGTGCCACTGGGGCTGCTACTTTATGATCCTGGGAAATAGAGGCTGTAGGAGCTGATTCTTCAAAATGAAGTAATGTGTGATGGCGTTGATCACATTTCCCGCACAAAACCTTGACCATGCATCGTTTTACAGAATGTGAAGGCTGCAAGCACAAGATACAAAGTCTTTTTTACATATTCACAAATAAGATCAGTCGAGATTGACAACATTGCAAGGTTCGAAGAGATGGTTTAAGTTAAACTATGGATAATTTGGAACTAAAAACTAAAACAAGAAGAATCACATGGAGGGTCCTTTCATTCATCATCAAAGTTACAAGGCGCTAACCCCTTTCATTCATCAATCTCATACATCGCCATACAAAAGCGCTTTCCAGTTGAAAAATCAAGTTAAAATTTAAGTTATGCTAATAAGATGATTCTACAAATAAATTTAGTATTTAATTATGTCTTTTATGTGGTATCTACCTGACGTTCCTTTGTCCAAATCTTTTAAAACATAAACATTATCAGAAATTTTATCTATAATCTCACACTTAATAAATTTAGGGGCAAGTTTAGCCGAAAAATACGCCGGAGCGTTGGATTGGACGAAACTCCTTCTCCAAACAATGTCACCAATCACGAAAGAAATGACTTTTCGACCCTTATTATAACTACGCGCATAGCGCTTATAAGCTTTAAGTAAATGAGTTTGCACTCTAACAAAAATTTCACTAAGTGAATTAAGAGAAAGGGCGTAAGAATCCCTATTTCCGAGTTCCAGTTGATTTAAATTATCAACGGACTCGCTAAAACGATGCAAAGAGGCATCCAAAACTAACTCTCTACCAAACATGAGAAAGTTAGGGGTAAAATCTGTAGCAAGACTAACACTACAGTTTAGAGCAAGTTGTACATGGGGCAAAAATTTTGACCAAGTACGGTGGTCGTTCTTTACGAAACAAGATATGCAAGTTTCGATTGTCTTATTATATCTCTCCACGGGATTATTTTGAGGTGTATAAAACGTATTGTAGAATATTTTGGTTATATTAAAACCCTTCATAAAATTGACAAAATGTTTTGAAGTGAATTGAGTGCCGTTGTCGCAAACCAAAATTTTGGGACAACCAATTTTTAAAAAGATCTCTCTCAAAAAAATTACAAATTGTTAAGGTAGAGTCAAAGTCAAAGTCAAAGTCAAATCGTTTATTTCTTTAGACTTACAAAATAAGTACTTAGACAAGTCAAATTTTTACTATATAAACAGCTTGATAAATAGTTATTACTATCAAACAAGAAACAAGATGCAATTGACTTTAATTCACTTCAATTTTTTGTCCACTAGCGGAAGAAGTGAAAAAGAAACCACTAGCAAGTTTATCGCTTAACAACTAATACAATCTTAGGATAACTAAGTCTAACTGGTCTTACATACTATTGTCTGTGCGGAACTGGGCGACATCCGGCCAAGCATTAACATCATTGACGTAGTCATCTACGGAGTAATATGCTTTCTTGATAAGATTTCGTTTTATGTACAGTTTAAATTTACGAATAGGGAGCTCAGTTGCTTCAGATGGAAGCTTATTATAGAATCTTACGCAATTGCCCACAAATGATTTCCCTACCTTTCGTAATCTATATGATGGGATGTGTAATTTGTTCTTGTTTCTTGTATTTTTATTGTGAACATCACACCTTTTCATAAAGTTATCTCTGTTTTTGTGTGTATACATTAGATTTTCATAGATGTATTGCGATATTACTGTTAAAATATTTATTTCTTTAAATAATTCCCTCAACGAATCACGTGGATTTAATTTATAAATAGCGCGTACCGCCCTTTTCTGAAGAACAAAGATAGTCTGGATGTCAGCTGCCTGTCCCCAAAGCAAAATACCATAAGACATAACACTATGGAAGTAACTGAAGTAAACTAACCTAGCTGTATCTTCATCGGTAATGTATCTAATTGTTCGAACCGCATACGCTGCTAAACTAAGTCTGTTTGCGAGAGCATCAATTTGCGGTCTCCATTGAAGAGAGGAATCAATATGTAACCCTAGGAAAACAGTTGAGTCTACAAGGTGAACAATCTCATCCTTTAGCATTATCTTAGTTGGGAGCTCTCTTACATTTGGTAACATGAATTTTATGCATTTGGTTTTTGAACCATTGAGTAAAAGGTTATTGGCGGTGAACCAGTCTAGTATTTGTGAAAGAGAATTATTTACATCGTCATAATTATGTTTATTTCTGTCAACTTTAAAAATCAATGAAGTATCATCAGCAAATAAGACTATATCACAGAGATCTTATGCTAGAAATGGGAGATCATTTACATATACTAAAAATAGAAAAGGACCCAATATTGATCCTTGCGGGACTCCTAAATCGATTTTTGATCCCCTAGATCTTTCTTTACCAATATCTACTTTTTGGACTCTATCCGATAAATATGATTGCATAAGGTCCAGTGCCTTGTTTTTAATTCCATAATGACTTAGTTTATTTATTAATGTACCATGATCCACGCAATCAAAAGCTTTAGAAAGGTCACAAAATACACCAATAGCGTTTTTCGCTTTATCCCATGCATCCAATATGTGCTTTAATAGAACTGTACCAGCATCAGTTGTCGATCTACCCTTGGTGAAGCCAAATTGATTTTTATGTAACAACCTATTGAGGTTGAAGTGAGAGGACAACTGTGTGAGAAAGTGTAGCAAGAGTAGCATTAATCATGGGAAATACCCAGCAAAAGTTGGAAAAGACATCTACTATCGAGAGTATATATTTATGTCCGGAATAACTTCTAGGTAAAGGTCCTATAATGTCGAAAACAAAAATCTAATTCAAAAGGCATCTAAACTATTAATGACTCGACCAAATCCGAAAACGACCGACTAAAAACGACTAGTTGAAATTTAAAATAGAAAGTATTCTCAACCTAAACTATAAATTCCCTAACGCAGGTGTTTCCTTCGAAGACGATGTTGCTTCTTTTCAAATCCGGTAGCTTAAAGCTAGAAGAAGGAAGGTTCTTCCTAATAGACTCGTTCATTGCGTTAAAAGATGGAATCGCAGGAGTGCACGACGATGAGTGCAAGAATGGTTCAGGGATGCGTAGTATTTCGCTCACTTGCGGTGCATCAGCAGCATCAAAAGGGTTAGATGTAGTGCGGTCCTCTGCCTCAATATCCGGAAGAGGTGGAAATTGAACCTCCTTGTCGAATTTTTCCATGTTAGGAAAGTATAAAGTTTTGAAAAGTGGTGAAAACTTTTTAGTTTAGTAAAGTTATGAAAATTATAAAAAAATTCTAAGTTTGTAAAGTTAAGAAAATTCTAAGTCTTGAAAAGTTGAGAAAATATTCCAAGTTCTAAAAAGTTGTGAAAATTTTCCAAGTCTCAAGAACCTTTGAAAATTTTTTAAGTCCAAAAAAGTTGTGAAATTTTCTAAGTTTTTTTTGAAAAGTTTTGATTCCAGGATAAGAACCTATAACCTTGAAACACATTATGTTTGATTCCAGGATTAGAATTACCTGTATGTAAAATTTCAGCCCGATCCGTTCTGTAGTTTTGGCGTTAAGAGGTAACAAACAACCATCCATACATACATACTTTCGAGTTTATAATATTAGTGTGATTTACCTATTTATCTGAATGAAACTGAAAGGAACCTAACTTAAGCACACCCCATGACATCTTATCCTGTACAGTTTACCGCACCCTCTGTAGCTAATAAGTATTTAACATAAAACCTTTGTTACAGATAATAACAACTCCGTCTTCAAACAGCATCCAGATAAAACAGATAAAAGCGACCAGCTATCAGATAGGTTTCACCACCAACGCTACCAATCCCCCCACCAACTCTCCTGGCAACACTGGGCAATGGCCCAATCCTTACGGGATACCCATGCAGTGTTTCACACCTCCGGGCGTTTACCCTACCTCCGGGCAGGATAATGCGTCTTCCACTGCACCGTCTGCTCCGCCGCTGTAAGGGCTTCTCTTTATAACTGACAAAGGGAAAATATTGAATATTGACTAACTTGCGCGATCTAAACACATTTTTTTATATATTCGTCCCTCTGCTGGGCAAAGGCTTCCCCCAAATCACATGAACATAATATTGTTATTAACGGGGTACCCTATTTATCGCGTATTTTTCCCGACGTTTACTCACTGTAAATAATATATTTATTTACAGTGTATATTTACAATTTACGATAAATACCCGTTAAATAATACTAATATTAATGGGATAATAATGGTCTGTACATAAGAAATGAAAAAATATTCCAAAAAATTTCGGCTTTGACGGGATTACAACCAGCGTCCTCTTCTCATTACGGGGATGACACCGCTAGACCACTAAGACGGATACCGTGTCAGCCGAAAATATATGGAACTTTGTACGGACTAAAGCGCGGTTAGTCTTGTAGTTAGTTGTGGTCTGTACACAGTGAGCATCGCAAACGTCTTGTGATAAACGAAACAGCCTCTTTATAAAACGATATAGACTTCATTACGAATGTAAGCGTCACTACGAACCTTATTTGTGTTGGAAGAACACCCGCTTAATCCGTAATGATTTCGTCAAACTAAGATAGTTTTTATGGTAAAAAATATATGTTGTGACTTAGCTGGAAAATTCTCTAATAGAATAAAACTGTCTAAGGCCTAGCCTAGACTCTAGGCTACGAATATAAGAATGAAAAATATTTAGTAACAATTCCGCGAAAAAACCTTCTGCGATAAAATCTAACAAATTGTACATTCATACAAAATGAAAGAACATTTATCAAAGCAAGTCGTCAACTAGTTTCGTCTCTCCACGAGACATCATCAGGACACCACACCACTTGATTTTGACACTGAGAGCGCCAAACAACAACGGCAGAGTCCCACCAGAGATGTTGTCACTTCGAGCTCCGCGTGCCAAGTGATGAAGACTTGGCACGCGGAGCTCGAAGTGACAACATCTCTGGTGGGACTCTGCCGTTGTTGTTTGGCGCTCTCAGTGTCAAAATCAAGTGGTGTGGTGTCCTGATGATGTCTCGTGGAGAGACGAAACTAGTTGACGACTTGCTTTGATAAATGTTCTTTCATTTTGTATGAATGTACAATTTGTTAGATTTTATCGCAGAAGGTTTTTTCGCGGAATTGTTACTAAATATTTTTCATTCTTATATTTACAATGGATTTCCGCAAAGTAACGCCTGAATCTATTATTTATCTAGGCTACGATATAAAATTCTAATTTCTAGAACACAAGTTGATAAAACAACATAAAATTGACTTAGATACGATAGTATAGATGTTTGACCAGACAAATTTAGCGGAAATGATGGGAAAACCCAACTTTTCCCTCCATAAACAACTTTACCGAGTTAATATAAGTTGAAAATTGCACAAACAACTCCACTAATAATAAGAAACTATCTCCTCAATCTAGTTTTGAAGTATATTTAAGTGCCATTAGCACTAAGTGCATTTAAATTAGATTTATCTATATTTACAATAATATTAAGAGTACAAACTATATTTCATATGGTGCAAAACTTACAATTTACATTGATGTTTTTAAGCATGTACTTACAATTTACTATTACGCATAAGTATAATAATAATTGATGCATCATATGCGTTGAATGCTTCGTTATTGTTATAAATAAGATAATTCTCACACAATCGCTTGGAAGGCAAATGAAACTGTAAAAGCGGAATTTTACTGCCTAAAATGTTATTTAATAACTTGAATAGTGCCTATATAAGTACCTCAATATACTATTATACTGTAGCATGGTATTATAAAAATGTTCATTATTTTACTATTTACAATATTGTTTAACTTTAAACGTGCCTTGATACTTTTGAGGTATGCAAGCTATAGTGATGTATTTTAGAAATGTTTATTATTTTACTATTTACTTAGTTTTATAAAAGTTAATAATAAATGTCTGTTGAAAAAAAACTGAGTTTTATTTAAATACGTATGTTTATTATAAATATAACATTGTAAATATCGGTCATAAATATATAAATTGTAAGAATAACTATAAATTGTAAGTTGTATTGTTTGTTAATAACCCTGTTATAAAGAAGGGATTTTCAAAAACTATAATTTCTTCGTAAACATTAAACATTGTGCATACATTTATGTAAGATTAATATAATTTAAATTTGAACACTACACGCACCAAAACAACTATGCAAGAGGCACGTTATCATTTTCTCTTATCATGTTGCATTTTGCATACATGTTTATTAAAATAACGATTAAACATATTTTTAGATACCGTATGGCCATGAACAGGGTATTTATGGTAACAAAGGGTTATCTTTATCTTTCTGTCTGCAATTTATATAACAGATACAGTACTTACAAATCTAATTATTTCACTCTTATTTAAGGCAGCAGTATTTAGGTCCTTACACTATTATTCATAATATTTTGCATATTTAAAGACTAAGACATAAGAAAGCAGCCTTACGGAAATCGCAAATAACATGACTTGTTGTCATGAACTTATGACAAATTTACAAAACATATAAAAATCTGCTGTCGTAAAAATAGTAAAATATCCTTCATAAAAACATAAAATTGTGATTTTATCACATCAAACTCTTTAATGACACTTTAATTTAAAACAGTTTAAGTAGCAAAACTAAATATTATCATCGATTTTAAATCAAATATTAAAGCTAAATAAACCCTTCGAAACATTTTTGCCTAACAAGGTTACGTTCATAAATGCATTGAGTTTCCCTTTAAAAGCTAGAATATTTGATCAGCATAACCTTACGTACCTTCGTTTTAAAATGAGACATTATTATACAGTGTGATTTAGTATAAAGTGCACAAATGAAATTGGGAGAAACTCTACCTTCCCAATTTTATCGACGGAAAAAATTTATAGAAAAACACATTTCACCCAATTTCTTAATGTGTACTTTATAGAAAACCACCTTTATAGTAGGCACTTACGAACTATGACGTAAAGACTCATTATCATAGTGGATCTTAGCTTCCGGCACTACACATTAGCGCCAGTTGTCTCCATAGATAAGCATACAATCTATGTATAACTACAGGGTTATTAGTTATTTCACTGACATCGCGATGAACTGACGACGCCAGAGGTAGCAAGCAACCGGCATTCGCTATGAAGCGAATCTAAAACAATTGATAGATTCATAGCGAAAAATTCGAAACAGATCACGTGACATATCTAAGGCATATTATCATATCATAATAAAGGGTCCGCCATCTAACGTTTTTTTTTTCAACTAGTGCTTATTTCGTGAATGGTAACACTTAGCTCATGTTTGATTTGACAGATAATTAGTTTTATCCTTCCGCTGAACGAATATGGTCCATGGTATGGACCATCCAATGCGTTTTCGCTTCGCTAAGTGGGCCTGCGATCGACTTACAGAAGATACCGATTTTGCCAAAAAAATCATCTTTTTCTGATGAAGCTCATTTTGATCTTGGCGGGTATGTAAACAAGCAAAATTGTCGCATTTGGGGCACAGAAAACCCGCACGCATACATTGAAAAGCCGACGCACCCAAAACGAGTCACTGTTTGGTGCGGATTTTGGTCCAGAGGCATAATTGGGCCATTTTTCTTCGAAAATGAGCAAGCAGTGGCCGTTACAGTCAATGGCGATCGTTATCGGACCATGTTGAACGAATTTTTGTTTACAAAAATTGAAGAGGAGGATATTGGCAACATTTGGTTTCAACAGGACGGCGCTACGTGCCACACAGCCGAAGCTACACTCGATGTTTTGCGCCCTGTTTTTTAAGATCTCATTATCAGCCGCAGAGCCGATGTCGTTTGGCCACCTCGGAGCTGCGATTTGACACCGTTGGACTATTATTTGTGGGGTGCCGTCAAACATAAGTGTTACGCCGACAAGCCAGAGACAATTGACGCTTTAAAGGACAATATTCGTGAAGCCATTGAATTACAGCTGCACACAATCGATAATGTGCTTAAACATTGGACCGATCGTGTAGGCTACTGCATGGCCACCCGAGGCAGCCATTTGAATGAAATTAATTTCCATTATTAACCGGAAGGATTGTACTTTCAAATAAAAAAAGTTATTTGAGAAAATACTCAATAGTTTTTTTTCATAGCATTTAAAAAAAAAAAGTTATTTGGCGGACCCTTTATATTATGTCAAACCCATGGCTTTTCGGACTTTTCTACTATCGCTCTCGATATCGATTGTCACATTGTCAGGCCCTCAGGTCTTAATCTTTATAAAATCACCTCCAACAAATAAACATGACTGTCTGGAACCTAATGAATTAAAGACCGATCTCCCACTACCACTGTTAATTCAGGACACAGCCGTTTTTTAAGTTAAGTCAACACAAATACGCAGCACCTCTAAGGGACAATTCTGCAGTTCTATATTATTATTTTTTTTGTTTTATGTTCCTTTCATGACTTAGGTATTCTTTTAAAGTGAAATGTAAATTGACATAACCAAGTATGCTTTTTGTTCCTACCGCGAGCAAATATTATGAGTACGAGTATAATTAATAAATGAATGGAGGGTATCTTTTAAGTACCAATTTTATTACAAAATGTATTAATTAAGAAGTGTGTCATTCGTGAATTAACAATAGCCCTGTATAATGGTAAGTATATCTTTTTAAATTCACGTTTACAATAAGTGCACTACTAAGTAACTACAAACGTAATAGTTGTTTGTATAACATCAAAGATAATTATTATAACATAGTAAAGATTATAAATGTCTTATAATTAAGAACTACGTTTATATTCAAGTTATTATAACGTTATTTGTGCTTATAATTAGTAGAGTATATTTATAGATGCGTCAATAAGAACGTACGGCACTTTTTTGTACTATGCGACTACTAACTTACTAAGTAAATAGGCACGTTAAGTATAGGCACCATTCTAGTACCTATTGTAAGAGGTAGTTTGCATAGTGAGATTAGATCCATAAGGTTAAAAATATCAGGAACTATTGACAAAATTCTAGGTTCCGTTTTAATAAATTCATGGCGGCAAAAAAACTGTCTCTGAAATCATTGATTGTCTTAATATTAGCGGAAGGTAAACTTTCGAGGCGTGTGGCACTGAAAGATGGGAGCTAAATTCCGACCATCGAGGTTAAAATCCAGTCAAATATTACCTCGCTACGCTACATCCCGGCTATATTCTCAGCTAGGGCCGTGTGGCCGCTTCGTGACCACCTTGCATTGCTGTCAGCAGCCATGTTTTACCTCCTTGTAGTATTCTATACTTAAAAGGAGGCATCAAAATATTGCTTCAGATAATTATTGCATTTTGTGAACGAAATAAAAACATTTGTATTGTATTGTATAGCTTAGCACTGCCCGTGAAGTTCCGATTCGTCCTAACCTCTTTTGTTCTGGGCTGGGTGTGAGTGAAGCCGCATATATTAGCCAGTGATTAATTCATTTCACCTCAGGTTTAACTTCCGGCTTTACTGCAGGCACCTCAGGTTTTACTTCCGGCTTTACCTCAGGGTTGTCTTTGTACTCTTTGAATTCCGGGTTGAATGGAGGGCTGTTTGATTCTTCTGAAAAATAAACGATGTTTTCATTTAAAGGGGCTCTTCCCGGTCCTACTGTCGTTAACATAAGCGTAATTGAAAAGCTTATTGTTTCATCCAGCGCAATGTTAGAAAAAGGGACAAAGCGAAAAGAGAGAGACAGCGCCTGATCGCTCGGTTGGTATTCGGTTAATTTGACCGCTCACTCGCACTCTAGGAAGAATTGTGAGCGGAAATTTCATAAAACTTGTTCCAGGAAATTACGTGGAATGATAAAATGTTTTTTTTCTGTATTTCTATAGGTATCTGTTTGAACGCACTTCCTTATATTTAAATAAAATTAGTCAGGCACAAACAAAATAAGAAGCATTGTGTTGTGACCTGCAGAAGTTAAATACACATGTATCACAGAACTTGGGGCTCCTTAAATATTGTTACATCCTGTATATTACTTTTTTAACTGCATACTTACTTCCCAAAGCATCCGGCGTGGAAGGCTCTGGGGCACTGGCTGATGCGTAGGGACTTGGGGGCTGGAACAAAAAAACCTCAAAATAATGAGTTGTCACATTTAAATCGCCTGACGTTACTACAGTAGTTACGTATGTACGCGACCCATACTACGCATTTTAGTACCAAAATATCCGCTAGAGGCGCTTTAAAAGTTTCCATTCATTTTAGTAACTACAGTCGCTAGCGAGTATAGATCGTGAAAACTCATGGTAGGCATACTGAACAAATAGTCCTTATCAGTCAACCCGATACGATGTCTGATCGTGACGACACGACGACGATTTGCTATGACAACTACTTATCTGATAAGATAAGGCTTAATACATCGTTATGCGTTATCAGCGATATGGCCGCCTTTTGTACTACATTTATTTATTACTATTAGTACAATAAAGTGTTCATTCATTCATTCATGTCACAAACACAACTCAGATTTAAGCATGTTTCAAATGCAGCTCAGATTCAAGCATGTCATAAATGCAACTTAGATTCCTGCAGTCACAGCTTAAAGCAGTCAGGTAAAAGCCTACCTACACTAGCCAAACTTTATTTATTAAGTTTGGCTAGTCTATCTACCTATATCTTTATTTATTAAGGACGGATCATGTCACTATCATAGTTTACATTAATTAATTGACTTATATTCTACGCTTTATATTATATATAACTTAACTAATTTATATAACAATTTGGCCTGTAGAAACAAACCACGACACAAATATGTAACTACTCTGTAGCTTTGTGGCGAATTTCAGATATAATTCTAAGCAATATTGTTAGCTTTAAAAGGAAGGATCTCGAATTGACAAATAATGTTTTGAAATTGAATATAAAAAGACACAGAAACAGTAAGTTTTAGGTTAATGGGCGGTATGTTTATAAACATTCTACGTCGAGTTTGGGTATTGAGTAGAGTGATCCTCAGTGGCGTTTTAGTACTTATACCTCAATCTCAATAGCCTATATTGGGTCCACTGCTGGACCCCTGATAAGCTCCTGTTGGCTTTTATCTCGTTCACATTTCTTCTTTTTTTATTCTGATTTGAGACTATTCTGCCCACTTCACATTTCGTATTATCGGTTATTTTCAGCTTTTTCGAAAAACCTATTTCCTGAGATGATCACTACCGAGGTCGTCACGAAAGGTTTTTATCGAGTGTGAACGTCGATGTCAAATAAACATGGCGCCAATATGGCAGCGTTTTTATCACCCGAAAATGATTGTAGTTTTGATTTGGTTTTTTAACCTTGTTAATGCGAAATTCAGTTAAATAATGACCTAAAGAATCGATTAAAACAACAAAAAAAATCGATGCATTTACCCTATTGTTTTGCAGGGGGCGCTGCTGCCCGCCCCAGGTGGATATCCCGTTGTCGCCTCTTACGACACCCGCGGGAAGTGTAAGAAGTGGGGTGGGGCAAATTTTGAGCCGGTTACCCAGTAGGTACCTATACGAGGGAAAGTAAATAAGGTAACTTACATAAGGAGCCCCAGCCGGCGGCAACAGCGGCGCTGCCTCAGGGAGCCCCGGCGCTCCAACGAAGCCAATGTTGCCAGTCTTCAGCAGAGTGGTTCCAGTGAAGCCAGGGTTAGGACCGTTGCCGTACGGCGCACTTGGAGGTTGCTGCGGGGCAGGGGGGTACGGTGATGAGTTGGGGGGGTAGGGAGAGGAATTTGGGGGGTAAGGTGAGGAATTGGGGGGGTAAGGTTGCGAGCTTGGGGGGTACGGTGATGTATTGGGGGGGTAAGGTTGCGAGTTTGGGGGGTAAGGTGAAGCATTAGGCGGGTAAGGTGAAGCATTAGGCGGGTATGGTGATGAATTGGGTGGGTAAGGAGTAACGTTTGGGTAGGGTGGGTTTGAAGGGTTAGGGTAACCTTGGTTCGGGTAAGGTGCCCCAGGATAAGAAGTGTTCTGGGGTAAGTTGATCCCCGGGTTGGGATAAGGGTTTGGGGGGTAGGGAGAAATGCCGTGTGATACAGGGTTGTTCTCGATGGGTGCGATGGGTTGGTTGAACTCTGCTAGTGGAATGGTGCCCATTATGAATGGCCGGGATTCTTCGTCATCGGTGTGGCAGCCTGATGTTTCAACTTTTACCTAAAAAAAATATCATATGAAATTTTGCAGTAGGTATTGTGTATTAAATAGTTGTCTAGTCAGAATGTTTTTAACCAAGCGCAAATTTAGCTTTGCATGTACTTAGTATTGGTCTGAGTTATGGGTGGATGGTCAACCCCAACAACGGTTCAGTATTTTTGTTTCGTACATATCCCCGGGTGTCAACCAACGCTACGCCGCAATTATGCCATGCAGCAGTGCAGTTAGCAAATTATTTCATTGCATGTTACGTTTTATTATCTTGTACCTAAGATAATGTATTGGTGATGACCTAGGTAAGTACTTGGTTATATTATCGTCTTATAAACTTACATTGTTTATTAAATACCACCTAGAATTCAGCTAAAGCCTATCAGAAGACGTTTATGAAACTGTCTGATGACTTAATAGTAGAATCAGTGCAATTTTAGTTGTTTTAAAATAATACCTTGATACATGCTTGTTACTCAACCTAATAGGGCGGACGGTTCCACATCTCATATTTCTCTCTTTCTCAAACTTTGTCTGCTTTTAACCGACTTCAAAAAAGGTGGAGGTTCTCAATTCGTCTGTTTTTTTATGTTTGTTACCTCAGAAGCAGAACTTTTGGACTGGGTGGTTCGATTTGCATGATTCTTTTTTATATGAAAGCTGGTGCTTCCCGTGTGGTCCCATTTTAATTTTGTTCAGTTCTGATAATGGGATCCATGAAAATTCATGAAAAAACTGTAAAAATTGAAGTCGGTTTATAGTTTTTTAAAACAAAATTAATTATCTTGCAACAGTTTAATAAGTTTTCACAATCTGAATGTTCTTTTCATGTTACATTGCATAAATGTAAACTTGCATCAGTCCGTACACTACACAACCTTAGGTATTCTGGCCCTCTAAACCTAATGTGTCCGGGGATGGTTTCATACCGTAGTTAACTATTAACGATAGAGCGTAACATATACTAAATAAATAAATAGATAATGTTGGAGAATTCACCCAGTATTATCTATCCCCAAGCTAAGCAGAGCTTATGGGTACAAGATAACTGATATACTTAATACAATACACAACATAGACAGATATTTTTTATTATACATAGAAAACATCCAGAACATCCTGAACATATCTGCAGATCATACACACATTTGTCCAGAGGCGGGAATCGAACCCGCACTCCTGCATCGCAGGCAGACCTCACCCGCCACAGAGGACGTCAAGACATTTACTTCGAATCTTTTTAAACTTTCGCAATTTGTTAACATAATTTAATGATTATTTATCGGGTATCTTCATTGATTTATTAAAAACGAAGATGAGGCACTGGTTGCTCGAAAGTGGCAACCTCAAATTGTGTAAAATTGTGTTCTCCCACATCAGTCACCGTCTGACCGGCGGCACGGGCGGTCGTGATTCGCGTAAAATATTGTTGTCTCAGTCTCACTTCGGTCCTAGATACGTCTTTCCGTCTTTGTTCTTCTTTGTATTGCACAGGACTGGAAATATAACTGTGAGCGTATGTGTTTGCGTGTAGTTGTAACACATGCCAATTTTTGAGTAAGCGCTGGGAGAACGTAACCTATCTTCCCTTTTTATATCAATGGGTATCTTCGAAAATCTTGTACTTACTTTGAACTTGTAATCGACATCAATGAACCGGCAGCCCATCAGGTTGTTGACATCCATCTCTGGTATCTCCAGCTCCACCACCCAGTTCCTCTCCGTGTTTCCGGGGATGGGACCTTTCTTCACTTCCAGAATTTTGTCGTGCTCCTTGTGAGTATCCGGCTCGTATTCCGCGTGGAACACTGTGTCCTGGTAATGTGAACAATCTTTGAGTTAAACATAAACAAAGTCTTTATTTAGGAACATAATTGAAGTAAAATAACAGAAATAGGCAGTGGTTCTGGTCGGGTGGTGTCAAAATTAAAGATTTCAAAATTAGACTTAGAAAATTGTATTGGAGAAAATATTACTGAGTGGCGTAGTGACGAGGCGATTCGGGTTGAGTGAAGGTCGCCATATTGAAGTTATATACATACCTATAACAAAACGTTCGGAAACACTGCACTGTTCCGATACGCCGCGACAGGCAGCGATGCGACCTGCAGAAGTATAATACTGTGTCGCAGATCGCAACGCCCACCTCCGGTATTAACGTTAGATAAGTTCTACGAACTGTAGGCACTTATGTTTAATTATAAGTTAAACAATAGGTTTTATAAGTTTATTATCGAATTAATTAATGAAGTTGTTCATGTTGAAGTTCATCAACTTTTAGTCCACTGCTGGAAATCGGCCTCCTCTAATGAGCACCATAGCTCTGCCTGAATTTTTTCGCAGTTTGTCATCCCACCAGGCCGGAGGGCGTCCTACGTTACGTTTCGTCGCGGCCATGTTTACCCCATCGGTCGTCGGTTCTTCGCGAGATATGGCCGGCCCACTGCCACTTCAACTTGCTAATTCTTTGAGCTAAGTCGATAACTTTGGTTCTCTGACGGATTTACTCGTTCCGAATCCTATCCTTCGAAGAGATATATAATTTTAGAGTAACTTCAGTCCAAAATGATAAATGCTCAAGTTTGTTACGTCAGGTTAGGTTAGGTACCGAACAAAAAAACCCATCTTACGCTAAAGTTACTTAATGGGTTCAGCTGAGTTTTTCCCGCACAAACGCGTGCAGGGCGCGAAATAGAAGCCTATATATTTTATTCCAGGTTTGGTTCTACATTCATGCAAAATTTCAGCGAAACCCGAGTAGTTGTGGTGTAATATTTTTAAAACATTTTTGAACTCCTCGGTCTGCTTGATCTGATCGGTTGGCCTAACTTGGCCTGCAGTTTAATATAATAATAACGAGAGACGCCTCGAGATTTCCCCCGCGTAGTTCCCGTTCCCGTTGGAATTCCGGTATAAAATATAGCCGATATCACTCCCTAAAAAGTAAGCTTTTTAATCATGAAAGATTTTTTTAAATCGGTCTCAAACCTTTCCTCATTATAATATTATGACACATACATATATAGAAAACATTCGCGTCCCTGTTCGGGCGTCAATTGTAATAATACAAAAATAATTACCAGATCAAATGACCAATAGTTAATATTAAAGTATTATTTTAGTATGAAAATAGTTTTAAATTCCAAGTCTTGAAACTTTCAACTCCTAAAAATTTCTAAGTTTGAAAAGCTTAGAAAATTTTCACAACTTTTCAAACTTAGAAAATTTTCACAACTACAATTGGCAGGCGGACCTTCGTCCACCGCGCCACAGAGCCTCACAGAGGTCGTCGCAGGTGATATAAATTACCTTCTTTATCTGGAACCTGATGGCATCGATCTCCACATTGCTGTCGTTCTTGCAGGCCACCTCCACGGGCAGCAGCTGGCCCGGCACGGCGCCGCCCGCCGGCACCTTCACCGTGATCTCGGACTTACCGGCACTGAGGCACCAGCAGCAGTAAGAGTTGAAGAACTCCATGCCGATGCCTTCCTAAGTACGAAATAACAATAATACTTCACAAGTTTTATGTGTGTTATTACATCACACTAATAAATGCGAAAGTTTGTATGGATGGATGGATAGGTGGACGTTTGTTACCTTTTCACGCTAAAACTACTGAACGGATCGGCCTGAAATTTTGCTCACAGGTAATTCCAATCCTGGAATCAAACATAGGCTACTTTTTATCCCATAAATCAGTTCACGTGGGATGAAAATCACATTTTAATATTTCCATAGGAACAACGCGTGCGAAGCATCGGGGCGCAGCTAGTAATCAAATAATATCTCAAACGAACCCGCGTCCTCTACTCTACGCCACCTGACTTCGTGGTTATCACATCCCCGTACTAGGGGGATATATTAAGGGGATTATTAATTGAAACAATTGAGTTAACATTTTGAATATTTTGAAATATAAATAAATAAATAAACAACTATAGGATAGGAAGTTTTTTAAAGCTACTTAATTTAATTTTAAATTAGTTTTTTAATTAGAATTAAGTTATTTTGTAGCGCCCCAACGGGGTACATGTTTGAGACTATTACTTAACTGCTAAGACCTATGTAACATAACAACATGTAAACAAGTTAATAAATGATTCAAATAACTGCAGGCTCATCATCATGATGATGAGTCCGCGGTTAGCTCAAACGAGAGGGGAGGTCCAAAATGACATCTAAAATAAGCCTAGTTACCTTGCAATAAGGGTTCTGATTCAGATCCAACGGGGCGATAACCCTGAAGAAGGCATACTTGTGCTGGTCGATCTTGAACGCGCGGTCCACGGTAGCTTTGATCTCGTACCGCACGTGCCCGTCCGAGCCGTCGAACGAGGACGGGCAGTGGGGGGGGATTTGGAACTCGAACGGAAACACGTGGAAGCCGGGGTTGATCGAGTGTTCCCCTGGAAAAAAAAACATTACACACATGTACATATTGCATAAATACCGTAACACCGATGCCAGTTTCCATGTGTGACGGCTTTAATTGTTAAACTTGTCCGTGGACCAGTTATTTTCGAGTTGTGGAGTAATGCTTGCATGATCTACCTACAAATATTTGTTCCGGGTTTCTTCGGGACTTAATGATTTCTAAGAAACATAAAAACTTGGATATTTAGGAATTTTGTTCTTATAGTGCGTAAGCCACAGTTATTAAAGGAAGAAGCTCCAAAGCTATGTGGTGCTGGTGCTGGCTTAGAATTTGCACCACCCTATCTCTCCCCGTGGGTGTCGTAAGAGGCAACTAAGGGATATCCACCGGGGGCGGACAGCAGCGCCCCCTGCAGATTAATTCTACCACCGAACTGCGATCCCCAACCCGCATGCCCAGCGGTGGGATTATTGGCATTACCCCCATTAGATAAACACCAACAAGGCGCTTATCAGGGGGAGGGTTGCGTCCAGTAGTGGACCAATACAGGCTGTTGAGGTTGAGGTATAGGAGCTATACATATTTAATTATCTCCAACTATAAGCACTTACAGATGACCAACACACACAACTGACGCCTACGGCTAAGACAAACGTGTAGGATAAGACACGAAATAGAGCTGTAAAAACCGTAAACATAGGTGTCAGCCGAGGTTAGCTTTACCTATTAATTAACACAAGAGGTTATCTTACTAAATTAAGTAGTCTGTAATCTGTGGGTATGCTGACATGAAAGGTAGGTATGAGTCAGTATGAGTCATTCAATATCTTTCATCCCACAATGCAGCCGGGTTTCTTACGCGAGCGGAGCGGACCCATTTTAACTCGCAAGAGGTAACTAACATGAGTACTTTTTTACCATCAACATATTTGTAGTCAAAATCAAAAGTTCTTTACTTCCATAAATACAATAAATGTCGTAAGTACTTAATACAATAAATGTTATTAGCTGGAAGCGTAGAAATTAGCTCCACCCACTTATCTCTCATTACATTACACTTTTGCGGTGGAAACCGGCACGCTGCTTGTCGTTGCTGTTGAGTAGGTTCGATCAATTATACACGGGTATTTTTGTTCGAAGAGTAGGAGAGTCAACCTCTTGCGGAGATCTCACTGTCTCGGTGTATTATTTTTATTGTGTAGGAACACTAGGTACCTATCTAAATGGTTGCAATTTTAAAACGATTTTTTTTAAATGTTTGTTTAATCAATTCTTACTTTAGGATTATTATTATTTTGATATTGTAGTTAATAAGTTTTTAATTAGACATATTTGCATTATTTGACATTTTATTGTAGAATCTTTGACAGTTTGGTTTTTTATAGCAACTTATATTTTTTTTGTTGTTTTAAAATATTCTAATGTGAAGATTATTGTAGGGTACTCTATTGCATTGGGTTGTGCCTGTAAGGATAGATGTACTTGTTTATAAATAAATAATGAATTTAACCAACCTGACTTGCTTCCCACCAAGTAAGTGAGGACATTGACATACTCCTCGTAAGAGTCGTGGGACACTGTGTAGTGAACGGTCCTGTCATTTTCTCTGCGCGATCTGCTTGATGTCCAATGGACTTTGCAGTATCCTTTGAATTCTAGGTAGATGCCTGCAATCAAATGTATTTATTTATTATTTGTATTTTAGTATAACCTGTAATTAAATAACATTAAGGAAACATTATGGTTAACAGACAGGTATATCTGTTACTTAAAAAGGGAATCTCAAACACCATTATATATTTATGTACATTAAAAGAAATAAATGTTTTGTATTTTTGTATGAATTTAATAAAATATTGGTTAAAAATAAATATTGGTAACCTATGTTATGTTCCTATTTTTAAACTTGAGATTTATTCCCAGTGGGCTTTGAGATTATTTCTATTAACCCCATCTACTCTTTCAGTAATTTTGGTGACTATCCATTTTGAATGAAGCATGGTAGTAAACAAAGTACAACACAA
This sequence comes from Eupithecia tripunctaria, assembly GCA_955876795.1. Lineage (NCBI taxonomy): Eukaryota > Metazoa > Arthropoda > Insecta > Lepidoptera > Geometridae > Eupithecia > Eupithecia tripunctaria. The sequence continues at coordinate 14,294,882 of OY041615.1, forward strand.
ATTTCAAAATCTCACATGCTTGGTGTCGAGTTTCAGATTTATATGTAAGCAATTTTTATTGAAGGGAGGATCTAAAATCAACAAGTAATGTAAATTATGTATAAAAGGACGCCCCAACAAAGTGAATTTAAGGTTAAGTATGGGCGGTTTGTTTACCTTTATGCTTCATTCAAAATGGATACGATTTTAGGTAAGGTATTATGAAATAGTGAATCTATAGGATAATACATTTATGATTCCATTCTGTTTATCAATCAAATTACCAGATGCATACTGCATGTGCAGTTTTTTAGATAAAACTTAGCAAAGCAAAATTATGTTCAAGGTTGCTATATTAACCTTCCTAAAATAATAGTTTAAAAAAACTAGAATTTGATGTTGTAAAATCTCAACGAGTTAGGCCATAAAATATATATGTAGTACCAGAACTAATTCCCAAGCATAAACAGACAAGTTTTTGATTTTATTACTTCCTCAAGTGTAAAGATTCAAATTTAGAAAATACTTTTTTGTAGAACAATGCTCAATCATACTCATACATAATTATATTCACCATCCTACTAATAATATACATGCGAAAGTTTGCAAACATGTCTGTATGTATGTTTGCTGCTCTTTCACGAAAAAGCTACTGAGAGGATCTGGCCGAAATTTTGCATACAGGTAGTTCTAGGCCTGGAATAACACATAGGCTATTTATCACATAAATCAGTTCCCGTGAGATAGGCGTGCAAAGTCGCAGGGTGCTGCTAGTAGGAGTATAAGGCACACTTGGAGACATCAATTTAAACACACATATGGGCTACAATATAATTATGATAGGTATAAATTATATTTTAAAGTCATACAACAGAATAAGTACCTACATAACTAAATAAAATCATGCACCACTATAACTCCAGTGGAGATAATAGAATAATATTTTATGTACATTGCTGTTGTCATCCATTAGGTTGATTTGATTTGTTAAGTTGATTTGACTGACCTGTAATATGTTTTACCGATACAAAACATTTTATTGCACAGCAATGGGCAGCCATATCAGTAAATAAGGTCTATGATTTTTTTGAGTAAGTAGGTAGTTGTAGGCAAATAGGTCTATCATCTCTTTATCTGTAATCATACTAGGATAAACCAGTAGTAAACAAGATCATCTACTGGCTATTCTGACTACACATATTTATTATCATTGTTGGACCCTCTGAGTACTGAATAAGGTGGGTCTTTAGCTTTATTTGCATGCCCCTCAGCATGCGCTGATGATACCTACGTCTGATTAAACGGAGTATCGTTTTAAGCAAGCAATTTAATATTTTTTTTGTGACTCTCTGGTGTGAGTAGAAAAAAGTCAGTGGCGAGGCGAAATATAAAAAAATATTCGCAGTGGGACGGACCGGGCGCGCCTAAGTGGCATCGGCGGCGCCGCGAGTTGAAGGCCACGCAGGAGATTTGGGCAGCACAATAAATAGTACTTACCGCGAAAAGTTTTAACCTTGGACTGTTCAAATTCCAGTTTTCCTCTTATAACTTGACCTGTAAAATAAGTAGCATCATCTCTATCCAGCAGGATTCTACCTTCGTCAAACCCCATTTTAGGGGTTCTAGTTTCTAAACAAACTTGAGAAAACCAGGGACGAAGAGAAAACAACGGACGCGCGTGCACCGTGCACAAAGAGCGATGCCGGCCGACAAACTGAAACTGATTGATTGATTTGACTAACCGAACGTTAAATAATGTCATTAAAATGTCACTGTCAAATAATGGGGTTACCACCTCAACACCCCATATCAGGAAGTTGGATGGATTGGTTGGGTAGGTATGCTCGTGTGTAATGTGTCTTCATAAACTGTTTGGAATACGTCTCTTCCGGTTACTTTACTTCATTCATTCATTTCCATTTCATTCATGATTCATTCAATCCATTTTCGTTCGTTTCGTTCGTCAGTTGTCAAAATTTGGGCTTACGGACGCCACGCGTGTGTTTGCTCCGTTTCAACTTTTTCGTATCATTAGAAAATTATTAAATTTCATATTTCTAACATAAACTCTTACAAATAATCAATTCTTTCTGGTGATTTTCCCGATCCGGCGTGTTTCTGAGCCATATTGCTCAGCGTGCTTCCATAATTTGCATAAATTCACGGGTAATAAATTTTGAATCAGCCTAAAAGAAAATGCTGTAAAATTTTAAATAAAATGGGTTCCCCGCAAAAAGATATCGAGCTAAGTCCTGTCAGGCCTGTGCCGACTACAAGCACAGCTCCAGATAATAAATTGAGCGTACCCGCAGACGAGGAAGATGTTATTATTGGAAGATTTCGGAAAATCAGTTCAGCGAAGTCGATGGCTGCTACAAATGGAAATATCCAGTACCCTGACCTGCCCCTGAGGCACGAGGACTCCGAAGCAGGGCTCCAGTTTAAGAACAAAGAGGCCAGTGAGAAGGAAAAGTTGCTGTCCGACTTGATATCCAATGGGACTGCTATTATTAAATCCACATCTCCGGTCACCAAAAGCAGCTTCAGAGACATAGAGAAACCTTCCAGGTTCAAGGATCAGCCCTCAGCTACCAGGTTCCAGGTGAGATATCTATTTAAAACATATTTTTTGAATACTGTTGATGTGAACAATTTTTGCTTAGAATGTACTGATATGTAAGTATTTTAATTTAACATAACCTGTAGTATTTCTGCTGGGCAAAGGTCTCAAAGTAACAATAGGAAGCTTTTTTGTTTGTTACATGCATAAAACCTCGCCTCTTTCAACAGACCTACAATAATTAAATAGAACAGTAGATTTTCCATTGGCAAACAGATAAAAGATAAGCCATCGCTGTTTGTTATTAAACAAAGCACTGTTCACAAAAGTTATGTAAATTAACTTTTAAAGGCTGTGGTATATCCTGCGACTCCAAATGGAAATTTATTGTTCCAAAGCTTTATATTGAGTTATCTGTTGCAAATATGTAAAGTACTCAAATTTGGATAAGTTACAAATACTCTCAGAGCCTTCACTTGGGACAGCTGCTACTCAATGTCATATAAGTGAGTAAGTAAATTTTTACTAACTCATTGAGTAATCTATTCTATTTATTTATATATTTATTGAACCACCAACAGTTAATACACAGCAAAGTTACACAATTAATATATTATAATTCTATTCATAGAAACATGAATGGGTGTCTTGGAGACAACATTTGATACCTACCTAGCTACAATCCTCATCTGAAATCTAATTTATTTCACCGCTCTCGACTGCCGTCGTCGCCTGCAGTTGACTCTTGCAGTCGGCAACTTGCCGTTCGTGTATTAGAGATGTGCAGTCCTTGTAGAAAAGCGCTTAGTTAGACCTTTGTATTATAATATCCTAACTTAACATTAAAGTAGGTATTCTCTAATAAAACTTTTTAAACTTTTGCGATTTGTTAACATATGACAACAGCAGAAGGTACGCGACTTTAATATTACCGGCGCTGCATCATATCTTATCCGGTCTAAGAAATCCTTAGCACCATACCTAGGTAGGTACTTACTGTTTTAGGTAGGTAAGGTTAGTACGAACGTCTTTCCTGCGTGGTCAAATCGATAGAAAACCAGTTTCGTCTGGAAGGTATTGAGGTGGCCTGCTCGCCTAAGCAGGAATTATATTTAACCTTGGCACCCAACCGATCGTAATGCGTTATCGGGCAAAGTAGCGGCCTTGCTCGGACACGTGGTGTGATAATGTAAGCATAGTATATTATTAACCTAACCCTTTTTAGCTTACTGGCTAAATCTTGAATCCGCGGAACGAGCGCGTTTTTAATAAATCAATGAACGAGCGTAATTAATTACCTATCTATGTATTACGATTAACGATTCGAAAGTCAAACTTTGAAAACCTTTCGTTTCGCCACCGGAATACTGAAACGCAACTTAGTTTTTTGACCCATCTTCAGTTATCTCAAAGTGTCAAAAAATGGCTACTTGAGACCTGCTTAAATTTGAGTTGCGTTTGAGTATTCGGGGGTACTTACCTACCCACCTACCTAATTCAAGTTCAGGTGCGTAATCCGTCCATTGATTAATTTATTCCTGTTTATTTTTTGCCAATACGAACGCCGTTGATCATCATCTAAAAAATATGATTGTGCTCTTAGAGGGTGCATCCCTACGTGATAAATTGAAATCACACTAATATTTTTAATGCGAAAGTTTGTGTGGATGTATGGATGGATGGATGGATGGATGTTTGTTACCTCTTCACGCTAAAACTACTACACGGATCGGGATGAAATTTTGCATACAGGTAACTCTAATCCTGTAGTCAATAAATATAATGACAGTACCAAGTCAATATATTTATGAAGACTTGTTGTACACTCATAAAAATATCATATAAAATTAGTCCACTGCTAGACATAGGCTTCCCCTAGTGAACGCCCTGTCTTCAGCTTGACGCATCCAATATCTGCCTGCAGTCTTTCGCAGATCATCATCCCACCTGGCCGGAGGGCGCCCTACATTACTAAAAAATTAAGTTTAAGTATATGTACTCCTCTTCAGACGATTTACATAACGTGAACGTGACGTGGTGGACAATATCTTTGGACGAGTCAGCGATAAAACGTTGAAGAGTAGGTACCTACCTACTCTACAACGTTTTATCTAGTATATGTATAGAACATAGGATTACAGTGTTAGTTAAACAAAACCCACATTACGCAATAGTAACCTGATCCCCTTAAGCCTGAGCGGTCTAGGTCATAGGCGCCTCTTGGCCCATCCAATAAATCATAATAGCCGCAAAGTGGATAAGTGCACGGCTGTCCTGGCTTCCTATAGCCTCGCCCGTCTTAGGGTGCCGCGGGCGACCATTGGGCTCTATTAATGGGAAAATTATGGCCGGCCGGCCGTTTAGACCCGCAAGGCCTAGATTAGGAAATAAGGAATGAATAGACCTAGAATTATGCCGTGTGTATCGGCTTTGAACTTGCACCACCCCAACTCTTCGCAGGGTGTTGTGAGAGGCGACTAAGAGATATCCAACGGGGGGCGGGCAGCAGCGCCTCCTATAGATAAAAGCCAACGAGGCGATTATCAAGGGGAGGCCTACGTCCAGCTGTGGAAAGCCTACGTCCAGCTGTAGACCTGTAAAGGATGTTGAGTTGAGCCTCAACCTCAAGACATAGAAATGTGTAGTTACTTAGCAAACGATCTAGTTATTTGACGTCCATCGAAGGTTGGAACGAAATGACCTAGGTACGCTGTACCTAAACATTGCATCCTCAGCTCAGCACCTAAATTTTGATCACGATTTCACAAAACAAAGGAAAAAATGTGAAAGTCATTCGTTTTGCATTCGAACAATGTTGGCAAGCGACAGGCAAATAATTTCAATTCTACATCCATTGAAAAATAATTCCGACCCTTCATTCGGAATTTTGAACCATTGAATCCGCTATTCAGAAACTTCGTTACCAAGTCACCGACACAGAATTTGAACCCCTTAAATATTTTAGCGAAACTAAAATAATTAAGGGGTTTTTAATATTTTATTCGTTATACTAAGAATATAAATAGCAAACTTAAAGTAGAAAACCCGTTGTTCCGGCGTACCGAATCGTGGGAGGACTAACTCTATGTAATGTCATTTCTCACGCGTTCAGTGGGAGAGAAAAGTGTATCAAAATCCATTTCTAACGTGTTATGTTATTTTCATAATGGGCTTTTACTCAAAACTCGCCTAATTAATCGTTCTCTTCCGTATTCGGAACAATTAAAAAAAATAACCATGTGCAAATAGCACTTGCGCGTTTATTGCTACATATATTTAGAGCTTACAATTTGAATTTACCCGGTGATATTGAAGATTTTAAACGATTTTCCTCGAAGGTGTACTACATAGGAGTGAGTATGTATCACTCGAGTGCGATTCCTACCTCAAATGACACAATCGATAGGAATTGGCAACTTTCTCAACTCTGTGTACAATCTACTATTCCTTTATTCGGTCCACTAGCGCCCTTGACCGCGGTATGTTTGGAGTGGAAGGTGGAAAAGGAGACCTTTGCTCAGCAGCGTTGTAATATCCAGGGGGTATGTGAATACATAGAAGAATTACAGAAGCCAATGAAGCAAAGCCAAGCAGCGCTCCTTTTTTTGTTAGACCATTTTGCTTCATGCGCCCCCAAATTGTTTGCAATTCGCCCTCGAAGTCTATTACCTGATTGAAATTGAAAAAAAAACCAGTCTCTATTATTAAAGAGTCCAACGTGAATCAGATTTTAAGAGAGACATCCTCCTGAGACGAAACATAAATAGCTCCTGACCAATTTACTTATCGTATGATGTAGGCGGAGCTAAATTTAGCATGCACTAGAAATATCTGCCCTTTAGGAATTCATCTGAGGCTGAGGTAGTGTTATTAAACCATGGATTTTACAACTTTTAATCCATCCATAGTTTTGAATCTGTAAGATGTTTATGGGAGCTATTTAATTAAACAGTATATTAGAATCATTATTATGAACTAGGCTAAAAAGCCTATGTGTTATTCCAAGTGTAGAACTACTTATATGCAAAATTTCAGCCCGATCCGTTCAGTAGTTTCGGCGTGAAAGAGCAACAAATGTATGTAAAAAAGAGAAGTGTCGTGGGGATTGAGGGCGGTCGTGTGCCGACTGACAAACTTTTGTTGCGTTGACATTGCTCTGTCATTTAAAAGTGTTAGTTCTCCGAACCAACCACCTAAAAAACAAATAATATATAAATATAAATAAACCTAACAATGCATAAAAAACAATACACACACCAAATATACAGGAAAAAAGAGATATATAAGAGTTGGACAATAAAAAATAATAATAATACATACCAAATTATAGAAAAAGATGCTAAATAAAAACTAACTATTTAAGACTGAAGAGAGATTGTGTACAAATCCCATATTCTTAAACATAATATATCTATATACATATGTACATATTGGTCGTACCTACATTGAATAGAAGTTTCGCGTACGTGCGTCGTATACCTACAACAGGCGCCGTTTAAACCTTTCAATGGAACAGTTATTAAAGATTAATGACTTATTGTAAAGAAACGATTCAGTTGTAGTAGGTAGTTGTCGTAAAGGGCTTTTTATACCGCCCAACATGTTGGTTTGAATAACAAAAATCACTTACTTTAAAAGCGGAGAACCTTTGATGCGTCACAGTTACTGCGTTTCAGCTTGTGTCAGTCAGTCTTTTTTATTTTTTTTTATTTTAATTATTAATAACTTTCGTTATATTAGGTCCTTACATATGAAATTGGCGTTTTTCGTACTGGCCACTTTAATCACAAATTTCTCCTCTTTGGTAAGGAATTCCAAATTCAAATTTGTACAGCTGCAGACTCATGTATTTGTGCTTCGATGATCGTCATTCATTTGTTTTTTTTCTTCTGTTTTTTTCTGTTTGCGTCACTCATTTTACAAAATGGAAAACTTAAAATATCGCATTATTTACGAGTACGAGTTCCGCCGTGGCACTAGTGCTGCGGAAACAACTCGAAGGGTGAATGATGTGTATGGCGGTCGTGTTGCAAAAGAAAACACAGTTCGTTTTTGGTTCCAACGTTTTCGTTCTGGAAATTTCGACCTGCAGAACAAGCCCCGTGGACGGCCTGAGACTCAAGTTGATAATGAAGAGTTGAAGGCTATTGTGGAAGCGGATCCATCGCAAACCACGTCCGAGTTAGCTGCAGGCTGCGATGTTAGTGATAAAACTGTTTTAATTCACTTGAAGCAAATTGGGAAGATTAAAAAGCTTGAAAGGTGGGTACCTCACGAATTGACTGAAGCAAACCGGCAAACGCGCGTCGACTGCTGCGTTACATTACTAAACCGGCACAATAATGAAGGTATTTTAAACCGAATCATTACCTGTGATGAAAAATGGGTTCTTTACGATAATCGGAAGCGCTCAGCGCAATGGTTGGATCCTGGCCAGCCAGCCAAATCCTGCCCCAAGCGAAAATTAACCCCAAAAAAGTTACTTGTAAGCGTTTGGTGGACTAGTGCCGGTATTGTTCATTACAGTTTTCTCAAATCTGGCCAGACTATTACGGCTGATGTCTATTGTCAGCAATTGCAAACCATGATGGAAAAGCTAGCGGCTAAACAACCTAGGCTGGTCAATCGCTCCACGCCACTGCTGCTTCACGACAACGCTAGACCACACACTGCGCAACAGACGGCTACTAAATTAGAAGAGCTTCAATTGGAAAGTCTAAGACATCCTCCGTACTCCCCGGACCTTGCTCCAACAGATTACCATTTTTTGCGAAATTTGGTTAACTTCTTGCAAGGGAAAAAATTCAACTCCGATGGGGCAGTCCAAATCGCCTTCAAAGATTTTATTGATTCCCGTCCGACTGGTTTTTTTAGTAAAGGGATCAATGAACTACCTATAAGATGGCAAAAGTGCATAGAAAATAATGGTTCATACTTTGATTAATTAAATATATTATATGAAAAAATATTCGACTTTTTGTTCCTCCCATACAAAACGCCAATTTCATATGTAAGGACCTAATATTAACATGTCAGCCCTATTGTATCGATAATGATCTTAGATAATCTTAACAAAATAAACATATAAAAAAATAAAAAATATAAGTTAGCACAACATAACACATAAAACTAATCATAAACCAACTTTTGGATGAGTTAGTTAGCTACTTACGATAATTGTCTACACTTACTTAATTCATAGGATCGGAGGCAACATGTTGGATAGTGTATTGGGCCCTTTTTATACTTAGCACACGTACCTAACCTACTTGTAGTAAAGTATTATAACGTCGAATACTTCATGCTTAAACGTGGCACTATGACGTAATTTGAAATACACAATTTGTCGGGGGACAACTTGTTATCTAACACGTACTACTATTTTTGAACTTCTAAAATAGGATGTCAATAGTAAAATAAACCATATTTTTTATAAGTGTGGTAAAACTGCTAGTAGGCAATTAGGGACCACCGTACATGTACCTATGCTTAGTTAGAGGAATAAAAACAAAATACCCGGTTATGTACGTCTTCACGACCACCTGCACCGGCGCGTCGTCCATTCTTCTAATCACCACCGCCACCGTCATTCCACCTCAACGTTTCAAACGAGACAAAGTTGAGAGATTTGAGGATCTATGAAACGCACTGTTGAATGTATTAGTTGACTTGGCTTAGATAAAACTATGTGAGAAATTAAGAAGACCTATTGTTTATCCATTTTGAATGAAGCATGTTAGTAAAAAAAGTACGACTAAAATAACAAAATCTCACTTGCTTGGCGTCGAGTTTCAGATATAATTGTAAGCAATGTTTATTGAAGGGAGGATCTAAAATCGACAAGTAATGTAAATTACGTATAAAAGGACGCGCCAACAAAGTGAATTTTAGGTTAAGTATGGGCGGTTTGATTACGTTTATGCTCCATTCAAAATGGATACGATATAGTTTGTGTTATACTGAGAATAACTTAGTACAGAAGTAGAGTTCTGTTCTGGGGCAGGACGCGAGAACGCAGACGGTGTGCCAGGAATTGAAATTATTGCGATTTCGATTTCTGTCACGAAACAAGAAATGCAAGATCTAATATTTCATATCATTTGCTTTCTTTAATTTGAGGGTGTAAGAGCTCGGCCGCATGGAAATCCATACTTACCTATATGAAAAATTCGAAAGTAACCATGTTTGTTTGTTACCCTTTCACGCCTAAGCTGCTAAACATAGGGCATAGGGTACTTCAATAGCGCATGGGAAGTTACGGGCAACAGCTAGTAAAAATATGTTTAACCCCTTCCGATCTCAAAGTACCTACTCACTGAATTAATTATGTACAGAAAGGGATTATTAAATAGCAAAACAAGTAATGAAAACCAGCTTTTAGATCAACTTTTACTTCCGCCTAAGGTTCCTACTTAATAAGAAATTACAATAAATAACGCTTTTCTCTTGTCGTTTTTACTCGGTAAAAGTTGGCCCTTATGTACTTTTATTTTATCTTTTCGTTCTTGACGCTTGATCGAAAGAATTACGATGCCTTTCACAAATAGTTCGGAAGGTAGTTTGGTCATAAGAATAGACGATAGGTTTATGGTCAATCTTGCTCTTTATTTTATTATCCGCATTATTATTATTATTTTACAACAACACATCGTAATTTGCTTTTAAACATGCTATCAAAAATGCTCTTGTCCCAGTTTTTGTCGGATTTCATGGTGTTCCTTTGATTGTCCATGGTTGTCTGTCTGGTTGAGCGATAAGGCCAATTGTCGCTTAGTTTTAACTTTTCTTGTTGTAAATAGTTTCTATTCGATTTGAATGAACAAACTAGTTGAATACAATCACAAAATATGATTATAGAGTCTGTTCAAAAATGGAAGAATCGTGGCGTTACGGTGAACTAACCCCTTTACTCCTTTTAGTACTGCAATGACAGAGCGGTGTTGTCAACGCAACAAAAGTTGTCAATTGGCACACGAGCGCCCTCAATTCCCACGACTCTTCTCTTTGAACAGACTCTTACAGACAATGAATGACCTTAAATTGGTGACTGACGATATAATAGATCGTGATCGTGTTTAATACTTTAGTTTATTTCTAAGTGTGAGGATGTGACCAAAATGACACGAGTTGTCGTGAATTTAGCACCTTATGTTTTTAAAAGCCCATGCGTAATGAATGCGAGTTAAAAGCGTACACGAGTCAAAGTGGCGCCGCTACCTATTATATCTTATTATTATTAGATACGTTTAACACAGGACATTTGAATAATCCATCGTACAGTTTGTGATACCTATTATAACCTCGACCTCCTGTATTGGTCCACTGCTGGACGCAGGCCTCCCCCTGATAAGCGCCTTATTGGCGGCGGCTGTAATAGTTTTATCTTATACATATAGTTTAGAAAGAGATGCGAAAATAGAGATTGGTGGCCAAAAAGCACAACTTCGTATCTCTGCCTTAGCTTTACAAAATAAAACGATTACTTTATTAATATATAGCTTTTAACAACTGTACGATGGATTTTTTAAATTTCCTATGTTAACGTAATAATATGATAAATTGATAACATAGGTGGCGCTGTCATATTGACTCGGGTATGCGCCTTAGTTTAGGCGTTAAAACAATGCAATACCTACTCTTCAAGTCGCGCACAGAACGTGTAAACAGCTAGAGCACGACAAAAATGCCTACATATACGCCCAAATTTCACACCATAAAGTGAGTAATAAAGTAAAAATCGTGATTTATAACTTATAACTCTATATACCGATGTGAAATATGTTTCCATGAAAAATATTCGTGATAATACTGTTATTCAACCTTCAGTTCTTACATTATATTTGAAAATATACGGTTGGAAATATTCAGGGCAAATTAAAGGAATACCGTACTCAGTATTATCAATGAACCAGCATTGATACAGTACATGATTTTAATTCCTCCCACAAATCAAAATAGCGTATTATAGTTCCGTCGGAATAGAATTCAAATTCGAATCCGACGTTTTCGCTTCGGAAACATATCGAATGAATAATAATTAATTTTGTTTTAAAAAACTATATACTTACCAACTTCAATTTTTACATTTTTTTCATGTATTTTCATTGATCCCATTGTCAGAACTGAACAAAATTAAAATGGGACCACATGGGAACCACCAGCTTCCATATAAAAAAAGAATCGTGCAAATCGGACCACCCAGTCAAAAGTTCTGAGGTAACAAACATAAATAAAAAAAAAATACAGACGAATTGAGAACCTCCTCCTTTTTTGAAGTCGGTTAAAAATAGGCCTGCAGGTTATGCATGTATGTTCAGCTCAAAATAATACAATTTCTGCTTAGTCGATTGAAGTGATTTCTGATTGTGATGTGATAACTTACACATTTATGTTTTCTGTCACAGATTCTAACCGTCAAGTGCTTAATTGAAACCTATAAAATAACACGACTAGGTCCTCGCTAAGCGAAGGCCTGCAACTTGTGATGTAAGAACCTATAAAGAAGACTAGATAACTATTTTGATAGGCACTTACCTCATTTGTTAAAATTACTATAGCCGTTTTGATACTTGGAGGTGTTACAGAGTGTCTGTAAACTCTGCTGAAACCCTCGAAAAACATAACCCATAGCTCGCCGGTAAAACACAAAAGTCGCATCGCTGCTGGTAAAAATCTATGAATCGATTTTTATAATGCTTATCCAATGTTGTGGTTTCTAATGATTAAATAAAAATTGAGTGACAAGACCGACCCATCCCACCATGTATATAAAATTTCTAAAATAACACAATTTCTGTAATTTCAGTAATTAGGTAATTTTACATATATTTTTCACGTTAGAACCGTTCGGTGATGTTTCGGTATGACAATTATAGTTTAATACTCAATCGAAATAATTTAATTCGATTTTAGTGAATTGATTAACTTATAAAAAATTGATTTTTCATAAAATATTTTTATGGTAGCTCAACCTGTTAGTCCACAAGCCTTTACTCGAATAATACAAACTGACAGGTGGGTAATAGTAAGAGAATCTCAAATAATAATAAATAGTTAATAAAACGCAAGCTTGTAAGATGATGATTGTGCACGATTGCAATTATTCGATTTTCCAGATTCATTTTTGTTTAGGTCATTCATCACTGATCCGTTCCGCTCAACGCAAAACTATTGTCTTTGATTTTATAAAAATAATCTTTTGAATTTTTAATAATAACTTCGTAAAGAGAGGCTAAGAAAGTTTCGAGGAAAAGACATAATAACCTTCAGTTGTAACAAAATGCATGCGTATTCAATTTTCGGCATTATGAGATTCAGTCCTATTGATTAGCTAGACATTTTGGGATTAAGTTAAAGTAAGTAAGACCGGAAACTAATTTAGCATTAAGTTCTTTAAAAAAATTGTGGCTAAAGTAAAATTCTATAGCTTACTTGGGCCTTTTAAATGTAAGTAAAATGTATAAGAATTTTAGAAACATGAATCGTACTCCATCTGTCACGGAACGCTCCCTAGCTGAAAAAGAGTAAGTATAGTTCGTTAGCTAAATAGCTTCAAACAAGCTGTTGATTACTTAATATTAGCCTAGAAGTACCTAATTAACTCGTAACTACCTACTTATTGATACAATGGCTTGAAATTATCAATGAATGGTTGAATGCTCACGGTAAAATAATAACATTTATGATTAATGGAATGTTTTGTATGATACGAATTATTCCACAATGGCTGCTTCAGTTCATAAATATTGTAAATAGTTATTAAATTCCTAAGGAACTAGTGAATTAATGTAGGTATCTGAGAATGTGTAGTTTGTCGCAACGCATTGATAAGAGTTTTTTGCATAGGAGATTGGACCCCTTGACTTACTAGATAAGTATATTTAACTCATTCACTGCCCAGCTCTGCGTGCCGTAGGGGCGACGCGCCGCAGCTACACGAGGCTAGAGAGGAGCACCTGCGTCTTGGGCCATGAAGGAGTTAACCCTAACTCCTTCATGGCCCTACTGGGCAGTGAATGAGATGGGTATCTTATCTCCACGAGGCCGCTACACGACGCTGGAGCCTGCGTCTTGGGCGATGAAGGAGTTAAAGAAGTCTTGAGTGCCTAGACAATGTAACAATCGATGTCGAAAGCGATAGTAGAAAAGTCCAAAAATGTATGGGTTTGAAATTATGCCTTAGATATGTCACGTGACCTGTTTCGAATTTTTCCCTACGAATCTTTCGATTGTTTTCGATTCGCTTCATAGCGAATGCCGGTTGGCTAAGCCCTAAAATCTAGCCCGGTGCGAAGACTTGAAGGGTACTTAGCCCTTGTTTTATAAATCTCCTTAATAGAATACTAGTTTTCTGCCCGCGGCTTCACATGCGTTGTTTCTATGGAAACGTTAAAAGGGATATTATATCCCAAAGGAACCGATTTATGAGATAAAAGTCTATATATTATTTCGGGACTATTCCTTCATCTATGCAAACGAGACCATTCATTTTGGGCCCAAAACCGAAAAGTGCCGGCCAACGCTAAAAAATGTTTTTAATCTATCGTACTCCTTGTCCTGATCATTTGATACTATTGCCGTATACCTGTAAAATGAAATGTTTAACTGCTATCGGAGATTGAAATATCTGGTTTCACATACATTTTAGGGCAAAAACGAATCTCTTTTTTATTAGCCTATATATAAAATTAGATTTATTTTTATGATCTATCGAAACATTTTTTTATTTATGGTGGCGGTTTTTTGTTACAAGTACTGTATTTGCTAAATGAGGGGTAGCAGGAGCGCGGGGCAGGGGGAGGTAAGGGTCAGGCTCAGCTCGGGTGTCTCGGGTAATAATTGTAAATAAATAAATAAAAGGTCATCGGACGTTTTTTAATAGTAATCATTAATATATTTTCGTAGTTATATTAGTATCATTCACAATATTTCTTACTCCTATAGCAGCTAAAATATTCATTTCATAGGTATACGGCCAGAGTAACAAATGATCAGCTAAAGGTGTACGACAGTTTAAAACCACTGTTTCGCGTTGGTCGGCACTTTTCGGTTTTGGGCCCAACAATGTATGAAGCGTGAATGGTCTCCTTTCAGTCTGATCCGTTTTAGACTCAATTTTTAAGTTACAGCTAGAAGTAACAAAAAGACCTAGAAGTATTCATCCAAACTTTTTACCCGACTACAAACGGAGGAGGGTTATGTATTAGGATACCCTGTTTGTATTTAACCTATAAAATAACACGACTAGGTCATATTTCGCGAAGAACCGATAACCGCTGGGGTAAACGAGTTCTTGAGTGGAGACCGCGACTCGGCAAACGTAGTGTAGGACGCCCTCCGGCCAGGTGGGAAGACGATCTGCGAAGGACTGCAGGCAGATGCTGGATGCGTCAAGCTGAAGACCGGGCGCTATGGCGCTCATTAGGGGAGGCCTATGTCCAGTACTTATAGGCTGATGATGAAGATGATGATGATGATGTTTGTATGTATGTACCTACTATGTATGTAGCCGATTTTATGTTTCCACGTAATTCTGAAACTGCTAGTCCGATCACAACAAATGACGTATCGTTTGATTGGTCTCAGCATGCCGGTGGTTATAGGCTCGGTGACATCAGCCAATAGAAGCGGGGATCTAACGGGATATCTAAGTGGGGAGTACAAAACAAATCGGGGATCTAACGGGATATCTAAGTGGGGAGTACAAAACAAATCGGGGATCTAACGGGACATCTAAGTGGGGAGTACAGTCAAAAGTTCTGAGGTAACAAACATAAAAAAATAGTTCAATTGAAAATCTCCTTCTTTTTTGAAGTAGGTTAAATAATATAAAAAATGAGGCCAATAATATAAAGTTAAAACTACAACCCGATTACGTAAAAGTTGTAAACAAGCGTTCAATGCTGTTTCAAATTAATATTAGTTTTTAACTTTATTTTATGCAAATTGATATCAGTGTATGTATATATAATATCTTTTGCAGATGGAAGATGACACTCAAGATGACTACGATGAAAATGAAGGTGACTCGGATGCTTCGGGGATGGACAGTGATGACCCGCTCACAGCCACCGACACCAAGTATGGCAAGAGTTTCAGGTTAGTTGGCAACATTGACTCTACATAATGTAGAGCTTTCTGGAATGTTAGATGCAAGAGCGTGTCTTTGCTCTACTAAGTTTGGTAAAAAGTGCGTTACGGATGCGTTTCATTTATTTAATTTTCTTTGTTGGCACACAAAACAGAAAATAATCGAGACATGACATTGACTTTAAAAATTATAACTAGTGTTCTTATGCTAGATTGGATTCCTATACAT
Source organism: Eupithecia tripunctaria (assembly GCA_955876795.1). Classification (NCBI taxonomy): domain Eukaryota; kingdom Metazoa; phylum Arthropoda; class Insecta; order Lepidoptera; family Geometridae; genus Eupithecia; species Eupithecia tripunctaria. Next base: position 14,310,739 of record OY041615.1, read on the forward strand.
GCATGCACAACATGATTCAAACATAGTGCAGTAAAAGCAACGAAATTCAGACTATAAAAATGAAAGAAGTTATTATATTGAAAACTTAATTAAATGGGAGATAGAATACAATAAATAGAACAATAACGTAGTATTACAAGATAATAACAAGTATAGTCATTTTTAAAAATAATAAAATGATTACAAAATATTACAGAACTTAGGTACGCCTAAGTTATTTTGTAATATTTTAATACAGTACAGTACCTACCTAACTAAAATTAACAGACTTAAAACTTATTCTGAATCGAGATCTTTATCATACTCTGCTAACAGAGCTGATAGAGCAAGTTTTTTTTTAATTTGAGGAGACTACTCACAAATGTATCCAAGCTTTCATGGTTGTTAGCTAGTAAATCATTGACCAGGCATTATATACAGAACTTACCCTGTCATCAGAATGACACATTCTGATGACAGGGTAAGTCCTGTTATATAAAGCTTGTTCAGTCAGACAATGATCTATGCTTGAGTAAGTGTTGAGTAACGTAAAGCCATAAAAAGATCAAAATTATATCTCTTCGACCACGAGCAAGTTTTTATAATACGCCTCTAGGTGTTTACAATACATCAATGTGAGTTTTTGGTTTACTTATACCTAAGAGTCGTTTATATTTTAAATAACACAGGCAAACCTTTTCATCTTTATTTGCAAATTATAAATATTATAATTGTATAAAAGCGTCCGTTTATTCTATGCTCAGCTTAGTTTAGAGCTTCTATCTTTTTCTTATCTATAATCTTCTGAAAATATCCTTAAAATTGATTTATTGGAAAGTTAAAAGATCTTTTTTTGCATCTTGTTGTGTTGATAGGCCTTTTATGCCCTTTTCTTTCAAATAGCTCTCACATGGTAGTTATTTATAAATTTCCCGTTACAGTACTATAGACACAAGTCTTCAACAAAATCAACTGTAGAGCCTCTGCTAGGTCCAGTCACGGAAAAATCCTTTTCTCGAACTCGAGTCACTTTTCATCCATTCTTTTTTATTGCAGACATTTCACTAGAGAAGCCCTACCAAGACTGGATAACTACAGGAACGTGATGTCTCTCCACGCAGCGCCGCGACCGACCTTGGATGAGCTCCACAACGCTTCTTTGTCCAGGAAGGTGAGTGCCAGGGTATTCTAGATAAGTAAAATATATACAATATAATGTAAAATCTAGACTTCTAGCTAGAGCTTGCAGTACCTATTTTTGAGTTCAGAATAAGTTGTTAATTAATGTGTTGTCCATGGTTCTTTTAGACATAGTCCTCTTCTCACATTTACAATCCTTATCAACTTTAAGAAGTAGGCAAGAAATATTAATTTGTGTTCTTCTACTGGTAGAAGACTTCTGGCCAGAATAAGAAAGAAAATAGCCTATTTCTTAATGAGACTTTTATAGGGGAAATAGTATGAGTTGAAAAATAAATAATATTCAACTGGCAGATTGAGAGGATATCTCCCTTTAATCTCCTAGTAGATAGAGCGAAGAGAGTTCGAACCTAATTAGAAGATGAGATCTTAATTCATCTAAGCCTGATACTAAGCATCGCGCCTTGCGGCCAAGTAATGGTTAACTAGAAAAGCATTAGTCCCCACTCCCCACCATTCAGACACCATTCACATCATCTAGTCCCAAACTAAGCAGAGCTTGTGATGTGATAATAGCAATAAATGACTCCTTAAAGTACTTATTATATTTCTTTATTATTAAAGATCAAGCTATAATATCAAATCTTGAGCTGTGTCGTGCTGGCTTAGAATTTGTACCAACTCATCTCTTCCCGTGGGTGTCGTAAGAGGCTAAGGAATATTCACCGGGGGCGGGCAGCAACACCCCCTGCAGAACAATTATACCACCAAACTGCGATCCCCAACCGCATGCTCAGCGTGGGGATTATGGGCATTACCCCCAAGAGATAATAGCCAATAAAGTGGCTTATCAGGGGGAGGCCTGCGTCCAGCAGTGAAGGCAGTGCATCAGGCTGAGGTATTATTAGAGATCAAGCTCTAATGGATAACATGATGCTATAAGTTTCGTATTTACCTATAGTGTTTATCATTAATCCTTAATCGAGATTTACCATCCGTTGGATGTTAGAGGACATAAGGTGATTACTTAAAGTAGCAGGCCTTACAATATAAATAATGAAATGGCCTTAATGATTATTAATCGTTATTTATTAATATGTATTTTAATAAACCTCGATGCCTTACGTAAATGTAATTGATAACCATCCTTCCGGTTGGCGGCGTGGTTTGCGCAATTAGATCCTAGCACGTGCAAGGATAAAATAGTACATAAGAAGATAAAATAGTAGATTTTACTTGACATGGCAGCGTCATGTCATGTCGAATAAAATGTCCTATCATTGTCCCTCTTAAAAAAACCTTTTTTTAAATAAACCTTTTCTCATAAACTCTTTTCACCACCTCCTCATTATTAACCTTATATTAGGTCCTTACATATGAAATTGGCGTTTTGTATGGGAGGAACAAAAAGTCGAATATTTTTTAATATAATATATTTAATTAATCAAAGTATGAACCATTATTTTCTATGCACTTTTGCCATCTTATAGGTAGTTCATTGATCCCTTTACTAAAAAAACCAGTCGGACGGGAATCAATAAAATCTTTGAAGGCGATTTGGACTGCCCCATCGGAGTTGAATTTTTTCCCTTGCAAGAAGTTATCCAAATTCCGAAAAAAATGGTAATCTGTTGGAGCAAGGTCCGGGGAGTACGGAGGATGTCTTAGACTTTCCAATTGAAGCTCTTCTAATTTAGTAGCGGTCTGTTGCGCAGTGTGTGGTCTAGCGTTGTCGTGAAGCAGCAGTGGCGTGGAGCGATTGACCAGCCTAGGTTGTTTAGCCGCTAGCTTTTCCATCATGGTTTGCAATTGCTGACAATAGACATCAGCCGTAATAGTCTGGCCAGATTTGAGAAAACTGTAATGAACAATACCGGCACTAGTCCACCAAACGCTTACAAGTAACTTTTTTGGGGTTAATTTTCGCTTGGGGCAGGATTTGGCTGGCTGGCCAGGATCCAACCATTGCGCTGAGCGCTTCCGATTATCGTAAAGAACCCATTTTTCATCACAGGTAATGATTCGGTTTAAAATACCTTCATTATTGTGCCGGTTTAGTAATGTAACGCAGCAGTCGACGCGCGTTTGCCGGTTTGCTTCAGTCAATTCGTGAGGTACCCACCTTTCAAGCTTTTTAATCTTCCCAATTTGCTTCAAGTGAATTAAAACAGTTTTATCACTAACATCGCAGCCTGCAGCTAACTCGGACGTGGTTTGCGATGGATCCGCTTCCACAATAGCCTTCAACTCTTCATTATCAACTTGAGTCTCAGGCCGTCCACGGGGCTTGTTCTGCAGGTCGAAATTTCCAGAACGAAAACGTTGGAACCAAAAACGAACTGTGTTTTCTTTTGCAACACGACCGCCATACACATCATTCACCCTTCGAGTTGTTTCCGCAGCACTAGTGCCACGGCGGAACTCGTACTCGTAAATAATGCGATATTTTAAGTTTTCCATTTTGTAAAATGAGTGACGCAAACAGAAAAAAACAGAAGAAAAAAAACAAATGAATGACGATCATCGAAGCACAAATACATGAGTCTATAGCTGTACAAATTTGAATTTGGAATTCCTTACCAAAGAGGAGAAATTTGTGATTAAAGTGGCCAGTACGAAAAACGCCAATTTCATATGTAAGGACCTAATATGTTATCACTAAAATACTCGACCGAATACAGAGCGAACAAAACCGAAAGCGAAATCCAAGCTGCTACTGTTCTGGGTAACAAGTACCGCGTAGATCTGTGTGTCTACCATGAGTTTTGACAATCTATACTCGCTAGCGACTGTAGTTAAAAAAATGTATGGAAATTTCTAAAGCGCCTCTATTGGATAGTTGAGTACTAAAATGCGCTGTGGATAACTATAAGCGTATTTACGTAACTACTTTAGTAACGTCAGGCGATTTAACTGTGACAACTCATGGTACACACACTGAACAGGCCTTCGAGATCTGTCAGGAAACCTTCGTCATCAAAGTCATTAAATCTTTATTTCCATAAATCAATTAAATGTCTTCTTTAAAAAAGGTCAAATTATCTATAGTAATATTATAAAGTGGAATGATTTGATTGTTTGTTTGTATTGAATAGGCTCTGAAAGTACTGGACCGATTAAAAAAATATTTCATCATTAAAAGCTTCCTTTCAGGAAGTGACATAGGCTATATTTTATCCCGGAATTGGGACTACGCGGGTGAAACCGCGAGGCTCTGCTAGTACGCAAATTAAGTGGTATTTTTGGTTTCAGTCGCTTCGGTATGTAAACTAAAGAAACGACGAAGAAACCCTCAGTTGTTATTTTTCGAGTTGAAGCAAAATCCGTTCCAAGCTTTTTTATCCTTTAGATAATCTGATACTTAAGTAAACCTTTTTGAACAGCAATTTCATAATCACCATCGGATGGTGGCAAACTTCTGGGTTTAGGTTTCCAATCCAATCACTTTTGTCAGTCGTTAATCTAAACCCTAATCCAAACCCGATGGTTTAGATTAGAACAAAGGCCTTACATTAATAGCTTACAGCTAAGCTTTACATTAATACGATTATTAATAAGCTTTGATAAATTAATTGTTATAGAAAAGTTTGTTATCATTGCTGAAACATTCCAGTGGTAAAAATATGTATATCTGGATTAATAGGAACGGTGTATTACACATTGATTATGATGTCTGAACTTAATGTCCTAGCTCGTAATAAGTATTCTTATTTCGAGTGGTGTTTGTAAATACAAGCAGCTGTGTCAACACAGCTGGTGTGCAGATGGGATATCGCAAAGTAAAAATCAGCAGCATAATTTGAGGAAAAAAGAAGTCAAAATCTTAAACTCTTTAGGTGCGCTGTAACCTCTATCAAAATCTACTACGTTTAATACAAAAATGCATAATTTTTGATGATTGACACACCGAACATTCTTTTATACGATCCGACTGAAAAAATTATCACAATCAGAGTCAGAGTCAGAGTCAAATCGTTTATTTCTTTAGACTAACAAAATAAGCGCTTAGACTAGTGAAATTTTTACTATATAAACAGCTAACAATAGTAATTACTATTGAATAAAAAGTAAGGTGCAATTGAATCTAATTCACTTCAATTAAAGAAAAAAAATCAATATTATAAAACTAAGGCAGCCTATTTAACTTGTTCATGCATCTTTGAACTAAGAAGTAAAACCAACCGTTTAAAGATTAGTCGTGCTTATTACACACAACAGTGAACATGCCACGCTATTGTACATGAAAATTTAAAAGCGGCACAGTTTCTTATAAATCCTTACAACTGATTCAAATGATTACGACACGTTTCTCAGTGGAAACACACTGGAAACTCGATAGAACTCCGCTATTTCCTTAAAGAACGTTATAATGTAACGTACATAACTAAGATAGGTCTCATGTTATGACAAGGCGAAGCATTTTAGAAAGATACGAGTAACAATCTTTTTTTATTATTCAGTCGTTTGTCGAATCTTACAAACAGAGAAATGCATTTTGATTTAGTTTATCTTGTCAAACATATATTTGGCTGGTTCTTAGCTAAGTTAAATAAAAATATGACAATTTTGTAAAATAAGCTGGCCTTATAGAGAGTTGGGACTTGATTTGATCTACTTTCTAGAACCCTTGATCTGGTTAAAACGCTCACTCAAATTAAAAGTCGACCCACTTGTCAAAATAAATTGAATTCGTTATGTTCTTTTGCAATTTCATGTGACCTGAAGTCCAAAAGATAGTTTTCAAACGTCAATTATAGGGCGGATTTAGTGATATCGCAGGGCTGGGCTTCAAAATCATCTGCCATTCCTCATATTTATCTTAAGCTTACCTCTCAATTACGAAATTCCTGAAAATACCAATTCAAGCGACACACGCACTTGTGACGCAGATCTTAAGTACCTTCCTACGAAACTCCCAGGTGAAGTAGGTAAGTAGGTATACCAATTGTGGTAATTGCGACCTCTCATTAGCTAATTGAACCACTTGTCTTGCCCGTCACGTTTTCGTAAGCCCTGTTATGAAGACTTAAGGTACACGCTAAAAATACATGAAGACGTATTAATGCTATAGTCAGAAAGGTGATCTATTCTTGTCTATCGGTACTTGTAAAGTTTGTAGTTTGTTTGTGTTGGGTTATCTCTGGAACTAACTGGTTCTATTCTGAAAAACGATGTTATCCTTAATTGGTAGAGCTAGTAGCTTTATCCGACGTGGAAGTTGCGGCGAAACCTCTCCACTCAACTCAACTTCTTATACACGGACTGTACGTCTAATATACACGGATGTCGACTACCCACGCGGCCACACCAGGTGGGGTTGGTACAGCATGTCTGTTTCCTCCACTCTGCTCAATCAGCCGTCATCTCTGTACTCATTCCACCTTTCTTAGCCATGTCCTTTCACACAATCCATCCCTCTTTTCCATACACATTCAAATCTAACACTCTTCTTGTGGTAATGGTCAATATCCTGTTGTAAATGACTTAAATGTTAACCATGATAATTTCAAAATTTACATCAAATATTTTTTTTTTAGGTCTTCCAGAACTTTTCTTTAGTTTCCTGATTTTGTACAAAAAGTTTGGGCATTATTTGTGCGGCACGGAATGCCGAAGAAAATAAATTGTGGAACTCATTCCAGTATTAAAATCTTGATAGATAAGCGACTATTATTAACAATTTTCAGATAATCGTCTTTCGCTAGAAATTCCATCCATTTTCTCGCGAAATTAGATTTTCAGGAATTATTTTTATACGCTATGTTCCTCGATCCCCGTACCGCAAAGATTTTTCTAGATTTTTCTACTAAAACCATTTGGTACGATTGCCTTGTCAAGTAGTCAGAAAAAAAGTTCTACGAGTATGTTCATCCAATAACCCATTGGAGCTTCTTGCACATTAACCATTTCCTACTCAATTCATCTTATAAAACTACTAATTACCTCCCACTCCGTAATGTCCCTTGTGCAACTAAGTTCAAGGGAACGCGACCCGTGACGAAAGAAACGTAGGCGGGGGTGACACTATGTGATCTGATCTGACCCGTTTATTGCAAGCAGGCGTAGGTCATCATAAGATATGGACGTGATGGCTCATGCAATTATTAGCTTATGCAGTTATAGGTAACATTTTAAAAGCTGTCGCGATCGCCTTTTGTTTTTGGTCTCGATTGGTCAGTCAGTGTGGATACGAAAAAAAAGACGATTGAACGTTTTAAACCGTTTATACTACACCTACTCAGTAAGGTGCTTATTCATTTTCCAAGCATAAAGTAGATATACCCCTTCGCAGGCGTAACTAAATACGGGAGGAAAAACTCTATGGAATTTCATTTCGTTAAGCGGGAGAGAAAAGTTTATGAAAATCTATTTTGAACGTGTTCTTTTTTTCAATTTTCTAAATATCATCGTGAACGTTATACTATACTCTGAAAGTAGGTCAGAAGTTGCCTGCGCAGCGGGATGAAAGTTGGGACGAAAAGTAATGACAAGTACAAAACAAATGACAGCTGTCACCTCACTTTTATATTGAACCATGCATTCTACCTTTCTATACAGCCACTCAATTTAACTTCTTGTGAGATGGCTTTTGCGTCTGGTTTGACGCAATTCATACAGCCATTAAATTACAGCATGATGTAAAATTGAAATAAATTAAAGGTATAATGACATATTATAATTTACTTTCAACGATTACTTTAAAATAACATAGATTTCGGCAAAATATTTACCATTTTTGAAATGATAAAAACGAATGGTAGAATAGATCTCGGTATTCTTCCATGTTTATTATACCATGGTAGAATAGCGAGTGCTATTATGGCTATTATGCCATCTATGAAGATGATTGTTTATGCCTATTAAAAAAAATCAGGAAAACGGCAATCCTATCAACATTTGATTTTTCGAGTTTGGGTTTTGAGTTTTCGTTTTTTTGTTTATTACAATGAGTTCAGACAGATAGTTCAGTGATATAGACATAAATTTAACGCCTGATTTTATGAAAGAAGAGGCTAAAGCAGTAGTGGATAACCTTTTACTACCTAAATCAAAATGGAGGTATCAAGATGGTATTAAGGTAAATGGCGCGCTGAGTAAACAGTGAAATCGTTATAAGAAAACGTTTTATTATTATATTTTAACGAATTCCGAAAGACTTGCAAACGTTAATATTATGGAGCGTATAGACAACATTACTACTGGAACTAAACACAATGTACTTCAAAAGGATTTCGAGAGACTAACCTCGTTTATCAAAAGGGAAAATGATGGATTTAACAAAAAAAGAAACAAAGTTTTCACTTCTTAAGAGGTGGTTGGAAAAAACTCCAAACCTGCCTTGTGATATCGGAACAATAATTCAAAACAAGACCCATAGGCAAAACAGAATTTACTCATATGATTTTGCTGCGACATTTTCTTTTTTTAATGTTTAACTTAAAATTTTCTTGAAACTAAATTGTAATCTTACTTATAAGCAGATAAAAATAGTTGCTCTAATTTTTTATTGTCTTCTTCATCTGCGACACAGTTTTTCAAAAATTCTGCAGATGACATCGTTTTCATTTTATAACCACGTTACCGTTGTTTTTGTTCCACAATAAACGATTTATTTATTTATTATTATTCGTTTGCGAGCTACTAGGTATGCCTCAGACATAGGTAGTACCTACACAGACAGACCATGTGACCTGTCTGTGAGTCTAAATCAGTCTAATGTAGTAGTACAATGTAGACATATGAGCCTCTGTCTGTTTCCTCAACCTCAACAGCCTGTGTTGGTTCACTGCTGGACGCAGGCCTCTCCCTGATAAGCGACTTTTTGGCGTTTATCTAATGAGGGGTAATGCCCATAATCTCCACACGCTGGGCATGCCCAGCGTGTGGAGTTAGCTTAGAGGGTTGGGGATCGCAGTTCGGTGGTAGAATAGTTCTGCAGGGGCCGCTGCTGCCCGCCCCCGGATGATATCCCTTAGTCGCCTTTTACGACACCCACGGGAAGAGATGGGGTGGTGCAAATTCTAAGCCAACACAACACAGCTCTGTCTGTTTCCGCCAGGGGTTAAAAATGCATCACCTATAGTGATGAGTTTATCGCAAGGTGATCGTAGTTTAGATAAATGGCGCGATCTATTGACCCTTTTGATTAAATATAACAGGCGTGGTTTTATAGTAGTAATCTCAAGCAGGCACTTGTCCCAAGGCTCATCTAGCCCATAGCAAGCATTGGCTAGATGTTAGGGCTCGTTGAGGTAAGTAGCAGTGTCCAAAGCTATTTTAGCTATAGGTTTATGCTATAGCTAGCTATTGAGCTATATAGGCGTCATCGTTTTTCAAATGTTATTGACTAGGTACAGATCATAAATGCCCAATGATTATATTATCAGGAAATGAATACCTTATACACGTGCTAAAAAAACATCTGCTTTATGCATGCTGCATGCTTTATCAACAATTTAAAACTTTCCACCATATTGCAGTAATATTTTCTTCTAGTCAGGTCAAATGATAGAGAAGGACCTAGAACCGACGATGCCGTCGAGCAACTTCAAGTTCGGCTGGATGAAGGGTGTTCTGATGCGGTGCCTCCTCAACATCTGGGGGGTGATGCTCTTCCTCAGGCTGTCCTGGGTGGTGGGGCAGGCTGGAGTCGGTTAGTATCATCATCTTTTACATCCTATAAATAAATACGACGACCTCTGTGGCGCGGTGGGCAAAGGTCCGCCTGCGACTTAGGAGGTTGCGGGTTCGATTCCCGCCTCGGGACAAATATTTGTACAATCTGCAGATATTTGTTCAGGGCGTTCTGGATGTTTTCTATGTATAATAAAAATATCTATCTATGTAGTGTATTGTATTATGTATGTCAGTTATCTAGTACCCATAACACAAGCTCTGCTTAGCTTGGGGCTATATAATGCTGTGTGAATTTGTCCAACATTATTTATTTATTTTATTATTTATAAAGAAACATTATTTTTATTTCTTTTTTACTATAGAAACTTTCATAGTTTGAAGAATTCATTATGCCCAGAAGATGTTCCTCGTTAAGGGATGAAACTTTGGTGTTCTTCCAACACAAACAAGGTTCGTAGTTAACCCGCTTACAGTCATAATGTATTTTTATTTCATTTCATTTATTCATTAGTTCATATTATGGTAAGTATGTATATACGATTTGTCAGAACTTATGGACTATATTAAAAGTAAACACAATATGTACCCATTTAGGGTGTTGCAATAGGAGTTGGTCAGGTTAATTTATTTATAAATAGTTTAGTAATACGAGTAGTAATATAATAAAGGTATTTCTGTCAATTTATTGCTAAAAAAAACAAAAGAAATTACAAGTCATCAAAAGTATCGCTTAAAAATTCATTTAGTTCGTAGTCAATAAGTGTATTGTATTATGTATATCAGTTATCTAGTACCCATAACAGAAGCTGGGCTTAGCTTGGAGCTAGATAATGATAATATTTTTGAAATTAGTTTAGGAGATTTGCTATTGAAAAAATGCCCCTACGAACTAAATGAATTTTTAAGCGTCTATCTATGTAGTGACATAGATAGACATTTTAAGATGATGTTATGTGAATTGTCCAGCATTATTATTATTATTATACCGACACAATAAAACTGAATTAGTATATTTCGCAGCGCAGTCCCTGATCCTGATAACCACGACATCCATCGTGACCACCATCACTGCGCTCTCCATGTCGGCCATCAGCACCAACGGAGTTATAAAAGGAGGTATGTTTACACGCATAGAGAATATATCATTTAATATATACTTACACCAGCAAGGGTGTGTGGCTGGCTTAGAATTTGCACCACCCCATATCTTCCCGCGGGTGTCGTAAGACTAAGGGATATCCACCGGGGGCGGGCAGCAGCGCCCCTTGCATAACAATACTAACACCGAACTGCGATCCCCAACCCGCTTGCCCAGCGTAAGGATTATGGGCATTACCTCCCATGAGATAAACGCCGACAAGGTGTTTATCAGGGGAGGCCTGCGTCCAGCAGTGGACCGATGCAGGCTGTTGAGGTTGAGGTACACCAGCAACACACATAACCTTAGCAAATATAAGGTATAAATCGTCAAGATCTTACTACTCCGCACTTCCATTTTATTAGAATTGGATTGATTTAGCTTTATTATATGCTATAATGGTCTATAATATGGACAATAGTATGTAAGAACATAAATTAGTTGTGTTAGAACTATCTACTCTTAAGTCGCATTATATTTAGACTTAGATATGCAAATATTGTATTAGTTGATAAGCTATAAACTTGCTAGTGGTTTCTTTTTCACTTCTTCCGTTGATTCTAATTCACTTAATTTTTTTGACCCCTAGTCAAAAAAATTAAGTGAATTAGAATCAACTTATTTCTTAATTCATAGTAATTACTATTTATCAAGCTATTTATATAGTAAAAAAATTTACTTGTCTAAGTGCTTATTTTGTAAGTCTAAAAAAATAAACGATTTGACCCTGACTCTGATATATTCGAAATAATCAAAATTTTACGCGCTTTCTGTTCCAATAAAATGAAAGTTAAATGTTTTTATAAACCGTGAATATACCTAAAACATAAATATTGTTTTCATGATGTACAAAACCATCAGTATTTTTTTCCCTGGCACTAAATGATTCTGTGTGGATTGTCCACAAATATTCATTATTTGTATCCTTTTCAGGAGGCACATACTACATGATATCGCGGTCCCTGGGCCCTGAGTTCGGCGGGTCCATAGGGCTGATCTTCTCAATGGCGAACGCGGTGGCCTGCGCCATGTACGTCGTGGGGTTCGGCGAGTCGCTCATAACGCTTATACCGGAATCGGCGTATATGGTCAGCAAGAGCTGGGTAAGGGATTGCGTGTCTTTGCTTTTAGGGATAAGATATCATTAATTTTGTTTTGAAAAACTATAACCGACTTAAATTTTTATAGTTTGTTCATGAATTTTCATGGATCCCAATGTCAGAACTATACGAAAATGATTATGTTATTAATGCAAATGCTCCCCTAACGCTTGCATATTATATAGGAATGTCTCTACAACCTTATTTATTTTAAAATTACATCTACTTATGATAATGTAAGTAATTATGTTTTGTAACGCGAAGTATAAAAATATCTACGAAAGTTTTGATAAGCGCACGCCCTAGCTTCTAAAACGTTTTTTTTTATTTATTTATGATTGTGCATTCTAGGATTAAATTTATACTAGTGATTGTACTCGACTAATGTTATTTAAGGTATTAAAAAGAATTTTTGAAATTGAATTGAATGTCAGAACTGGACCAAATTAAAATATTGACGTCCTCTGTGGCATAGTAGGCGTGGGTCCGTCTGCGACGCAGGAGGTCGCGAGTTCGATCCTCGCTTCGGGACAAATGTGTGTACAATCTGCAGATATTTGTTTCATGGTGTTTTGGATATTTTTATGTATGATAAAAATATCTATCTATGTACTCTTTATATCACTCATAATATACATTTATACCATTTATCTAGTACCCAATACAACAAGCTCTGCTTAGCTTGGAAAGTTTGCTACTTCTTCACGCCAAAACTACTAAGCTGAAAATTTGCATACAGGTTCTAATCCTGGAATCAAACGTAGGCTACTTTTTTCCCATAAATCAGTTCCCGTGGGACAGAAATCCCCTTAAAACGTTTCCATATTCACAACTCGTGCGAAGCCGCGGGGCGCAGCTAGTATTTCATTTCATTTCATTTATTTATTCATAAAGTTTCAGGTTTATACATAGATCTTAAAATTATTCTTAAAGTAACTACTACCAAAACCTGCCTTTACTGTCGTATGAATATTATATAAGAATTTATATATCGTCCACTTGCGACGACAATGTGACATTTCAAATTATACGATTTTTCGTTTTATTGATATTCTGAATCGCGATCTCGCGCTCTACTATCTTCAAAAACCGGATATTTTTTCCGACTAATAAAACAAATACAATGAGAGAATGTACTTCTTTTTTAATAAATCATTTCATTATAAAAAAAACTGTAATCAACTCATACATCGTAAAGATATCTTGATAATAATTTAAAAGTTATGGTCATTCAAAAGTTTAAAAGTAGTTTCCTGTAAAATTAGAGATTTTGTGATGTCACACTGTCGTCGCAAATGGACGATATATTTTCTGTTTATTCCAGGACCAAGCCATCTACGGCTGCATAACCATAGTCCTCCTGACCGGGATAGTGATCGTAGGCATGGAGTGGGAAGCGAAGGCTCAGATCGTACTGCTGTTCATACTCCTCGCTGCCATAGCCGACTTCCTGATCGGCTCTGTGGTCGGACCGAAGAGCGACGCGGAGTTTGCGCAGGGATTTGTGGGGTATAACTGTAAGTATCATATAGATAAATAATATTTATTCAAAGAAACTCTCGTAAGAAGGAAAAACATGAGTGCGTTAAACGAAGCCTGAACTAGGTAATCCTGTGTTTACCTGTGTTCACCAGGCAACAATGTAAATGAATAATGCTGGACAATTTGCACTGCATCATCTAGCGCCAAGTTGAGCGGGCCTTGTGTTATGGGTACTAGATTGTTATAAACATAAAACAATAGAATATACAGGTGTTCGGCACAACGTTTATCATAGCTGGGTCTGGATTTTGGTACCAAGTGTAAATAGCTCGCTTTTTAGCCTTTAAAATCTACTTTGTTTAAGTTTTTTAAGGATTTTGTTTTGTTTTTTACGGTAGTTTGTATATAATTTTCAACGGAGTGTTGAACTGTGGATTGAATAAAAAAAAGTGTGTCTTTGATCTTTTATATTCACTGAAAACTTTTTAGTTCATGACCATTCCAACGGTATGCCACATGCGTCAAAAATACACACAATGCATAACAATATATTAATCTATCTTTGCTTTTGTCTAAGAGTTGCAAAATTTTGACATTTCATGTATCAAGTTCTGTTAAAATGAGAATTTACATAGCCAAAACAATGAAGACACTGCATATTTTGTACATCTCGTAGTAACACAGTATATTTTTTTCAGTAACGGTGCTACAAAACAACCTCGGTCCGGACTATAGATTCTTCGAAGGAGTCGAACACAATTTCTTCTCAGTATTCTCTATATTCTTCCCTGCGGCCACGGGAATATTGGCCGGAGCTAACATTTCTGGAGATTTGAAGGTACTACTAACTTATTTAACTAGTTTTATACAACTAAGGAATACATTGAAAAACAGCGCTGCTTGCATATCAATGCATTACTGTAAAATACTGAATTTACTCATTTTTTCTTAATTCTTTTCAATAGTTAGTAAAGGCAGTTAATGATTTTCTTTTCTTATGTAACCAAACTTGCTTATAATGGTGTTTATTTTATTCAAAAATCACGATTTAAAAACCCATGACAAAATACCTGTACTTGCACTTTATTTAGAAGGAGCAAAGGCATTCGATACCGTTGGTGATATTATTTTCCTTGGGGTGCCTCAAGGGCGCATACTTGCATCTAGTCTCTTTCCTATGTATACAGCCTGCCATTGAATATTTTCGTTTACTCTTCTCCAAAATCAACATTATTTTTTATTATTGAAAAAGAAAATCAAATAAAATTAATAAATTAAAACTATTATAAACAATTGAGTGAACTGCAGTCGGCTGCAATCAATCTACATGTAGCTCAACTGATCCGTACCAGTCGGAAGGGTAACCAAGGCGCGCGCTGGTTGCATCGCCCCGCTGCTGTAAGGTAATGCTGATGCGCTGCGCACGCGTCGCTTCGACCAGACGCTCAGATATTTTTTTGAAAACCCGAAGAGCCTTGGTACCCCTAGGGTCTCGACTTCAAGGGGAGCAAATGCGTAGGCTCTGTCGAGATGTACACATTTGCGGCTCTTGAGATCTTCTTTCCGTTTTTTTAAACTGTGATCGTGTAGATCACTTTTTAAACCTTTTGAAACGTCGGCAGAAATAGGTAAATAAATGCGATAAATACACGTGTACATCACTCTAAAGTTTGTATGAATGGATGGATGTGATGGATGGATGTTTGTTACCTCTTCACGCCAAAACTACTGAACGGATCATGCTGCAATTTTGCACACAGGTAATCCTACTCCTAGAATCAAACATAGGCTACTTTTTATCCCATAAATCAGTCCCCGTGGGATAGAAATCACCTTTAAACGTTTCCATTGGAACAACGCGTGCGAAGCGGCAAGGCGCAGCTATTTTATAATAATATCTTCTGTAATTACAATTTTCCTTACAGGACCCCCAAAAATCAATACCAAAAGGGACTCTCCTAGCCATCTTGCTGACTACGCTCTCCTACCTGCTGATAGCCGTGCTCGTCGGATGGACAGTGGTGCGGGACGCCTCGGGCGACGTGAGCGAGATAGCTGGCTGGGCCATGATGGACTGCTCTAACAGAACCTGCGCTTATGGACTGCAGAATAGTAATGATGTGAGTCATATGATAAGTCCACCGCACTAAAGCAATCCACTTTTTAGCTGTAAGCGGGTTTACTACGAACCTTATTTGCGTTGGAAGAACACTAACGTTTCA
Organism: Eupithecia tripunctaria; assembly: GCA_955876795.1. Classification (NCBI taxonomy): domain Eukaryota; kingdom Metazoa; phylum Arthropoda; class Insecta; order Lepidoptera; family Geometridae; genus Eupithecia; species Eupithecia tripunctaria. Next base: position 14,326,437 of record OY041615.1, read on the forward strand.
TCCCTTAACGAAGGTCTTTACCAGGGTGAGTGCGGTTCGCGTCGCGCCTGCACTGCGTCTTTATGTGCACTACGGGCTAGTGCACGCAGTGTACGTTGTAGGCGCCAGGGGCCGTGCTGGTGGGGGGCACGCTGCTTGTCGATGCTGTTGAGTGGGAGAGTCAATTCATGCGCGAGGCTAACTCGCACCGGTATGTTACAATAACACCAGGGCCTATTGTCTGTCTGTCACGCCTTTTAATTATTTAGAATTATACATACTTAGATAGCTTAAATAAATAATACTGGACAATACAGCATCATGTAGCCCCAAGCTGTACTGATATTATTTTTTACCGACTTCAAAAAAAGGAGGAGGTTCTCAATTCGAATGTATTTTTGTCTATGTTTGTTACCTCAGAACTTTTGACTGGGTGGTCTGATTTTCATGATTCTTTTTTTATATGCAAGCTGGTGCTTCCCTTGTAGTCCCATTTTGTTTTGGTCCGGTTCTGACAGTGGAATCCATGAAAATCCATGCAAAAATTATAAAAATTGATGTCGGTTTATAGTTTTTTAAAACAAATTTACTTATTGTTACAGGTAATTCGCTTGGTGTCTGGATTTGGTCCGCTAATATACGGCGGTTGTTTTGCTGCTACACTTTCGTCTGCTTTGGCGTCACTTGTATCAGCGCCTAAAGTATTTCAGGTACCTAATCATTTGTTAACGACGACTATAATTTTGTTTGGTTGTTTGACTCACAATCAAATAGTGATGTCACAAGTAAACAATAATTTTTATACTATTTGCAATTTCCTTTTTTGATAATTCATCTAGAATAATCTTTGTTACATACTACCTCGGCTCGATAATAATCAGAACTTTAGTAAGTCCCCATATTATTCCAGTCGCATCTCTATTTTTCAAAAGTAACTATGTCTATGAAATACTTCATTCAGTCTAAGTCAAAGTCAAATCGTTTATTACTTTAGACTTACAAAATAAGTACTTAGACAAGTCAAATTTTTACTATATAAACAGCTTGATAAATAGTTATTACTATCAAACAAGAAATAAGATGCAATTGACTTTAATTCACTTCAATTTTTTGTCCACTAGGGGAAGAAGTGAAAAAGAAACCACTAGCAAGTTTATCGCTTATTAACTAATACAATCTTAAGATAACTAAGTCTAACTGTTCTTACATACTATTGTCTGTGCGGAACTGGGCGACATTAACATCATTGACGTAGTCATCTACGGAGTAATAGGCTTTCTTGATAAGATTTCGTTTTATGTACAGTTTAAATTTACGAATAGGGAGCTCAGTTGCTTCAGATGGAAGCTTATTATAGAATCTTACGCAATTGCCCACAAATGATTTTCCTACCTTTCGTAATCTATATGATGGGATGTGTAATTTGTTCTTGTTTCTTGTATTTTTATTGTGAACATCACACCACAGTCTTTGTTCACCTACTTGTAAACAATCATGGAACTTCATAGTCGTGTGCATATGTGCATATACCAACTCGTGAACAGGGATTAGTTTATTCGAGCTACAAGTCAAAATCAGCTAGAATTTTATTAAACTAAAAAAGTTTTTCAAACATAATGATTAAACTTTTTTAATCGACTTCAAAAAGGAGGAGGTTCTCTATTCGACTGTTTTTTCATGTTTAAAACCTCGGAACTTTCGGCTGGGTGGTCCGATTTTGATTATTCTTTTTTTATTTGCCGTGTGGTCCCATTTAAATTTGGTCCAGTTATGACAATGGCATTCATGAGAAAACCAAAAAAATTAAGTCGGTTTATAGTTTTAAACAGACCCAATTATTAACCCGCTCACGTTCATAATAAACACATAGTCTTCAAGTAAAATTTGTGTGTTTCCAGGCATTATGTCAAGACAAACTGTACCCATACTTGGAATTCTTCGCGAAAGGCTACGGGCCCAACAACGAGCCCGTCAGAGGATACGTACTCACTTTCATCATCGCCACTGCCTTTATACTTATGGGTAAATTAACTTTATTCCATTTTTTAACCTGCACAAAAGATAAACAGACCCGCAGTACTTAACCTCAAATTAACTTTCTTGTTCCCGATTATTAAACATATTGGAAAGTACTTGCTGATTTGAGATCCTTTCTTCAATAATGATTATTGTTTTAATTATATTTTTATCTCGATTCCAAGCATGTGAATTTTAATTTTTGTTTTAAGGATCTGTTGACATAGTTTGCAGCTAAATGACAAATTCAATATAGAGTCAATTATCCTCAAAGTCCTGTATTGGTTCACTGGACCAATACTGGACTATCTAGACGCAGGACTTCCTCTGATAAGCGCTTTATTGGCTTTTATATCATAAGGGGGAGTTATTAAAGTAAAGTATCATTTATTGCATGAAATACATGTAGGTACAGTTTTTAGGTCTATATTATATGATTCAATGTATTCATACCGGTTTTACGGTGTGTATGCAATGTCTGTTTACAAATAATAATAATCAAAACTAAAATTATATTTGGCTTACAATAAAATTAAATAAAACTGAGCTAGCCTATGTTGAATGAAAACAACTTAAAAATAACGAGTGTCATGAAGCAGAAAAATCTTTGTCAGTTAAATAATCATTTATAGAATAATAACATTTACTCGAAAGAATTATTTTTAACTTTCTCTGAAACTCCATACTCGGCAGAAGTCTTATAGACTGGTAATTTATTATTATACAGGGTGCCATAGCATATTGCCTATAATCCTCACACTAGGCATTACCCTCCATGAGATAAACGCCAACAAGGCGCTTATCAGAGGGAGACCTGCGTCCAGCAGTGGCCCAATACAGGGTGTTGAGTTTGAGGTTGAGAAGTTCAAACAACCCGTGTCACCACCATTTTAAATATCAATCAACACATACCTGTTCTGTTACAGGTGGGCTAAATCAGATAGCGCCTTTGATCTCCAATTTCTTCCTGGCTGCTTACGCGTTGATCAACTTCTCTACATTCCACGCGAGCTTGGCAAAACCTGTTGGATGGAGGCCTACTTTCAGGGTAAGTTATTCAAAGATACCAGCGACGGAAAATGTTGGTTGAGGCATATCAAAACAACTTGACACAATAGGGTATATGCATAGATTTTTTAATTTTTTTTAATCGATTATTTAGGTTAATACATAAACGAAAAAAAGTATAACACTTAAAAAAAATTTACTTATTGAGGTAAAAAACTAAAAGTAAAACTACACTCAGTTTCGGGTGATAAAAACGCTGCCATGTTAGACATTGCATTTTATGACGTCACGGATCATCGAGTTCCATATGTAAACTCAAAGTCAAAACTTCATGCCCATACAAAAATGTTCAAGTATGACGTCACGCTTCACATGCCAATAGCGTTGCCTTTAGACATTTTGCTGTTGAGACTTAAAATATCTACTTTTGAATGATAAAATTTCACAATAAAAACATCATAAAATACAAAAATAAATATACAGATATATTTATATATCAACAGACAATACGTAAAAAAATATTAGATTTTTTGAAGTCACATTCATATACCCTATTATATCCATAAGAACATCCATCATACTTATATTATAAATACGAAAGTTTAGTTGGATGGGTAGATAAATGGATGGATGGATGTTTGTTACTTGTTCACGTCAAAACTACTGAACGGATTGAGCTGGAATCAGAAAAATACTTTTTATAGATAGAAATAACTTTAAAACCTATTATTTAAAGTGTTATATTTAAGAAATAGGAGTAGTATAATTTTTTACATACAAATACAAAATATTAGATCAAAACGAGATGTTCGAATATCTTGAGCTAAAGATTCAAAATTTTCAGTAAGCCTTGGAGGTTGGTTTTCATACGACTACCTTCCATAAACCGAAAAGGTGGAGTTTTTCGTTTACGAATTCATTATGAACATGAAAAACACACGTTTCATCCCTTAACGATGAACTTCAGCAGTTAACCCTTTCCCTCCTTACGGTACTTAAAAGTACCTCCACATTTTTCGTCTAATAACTTAAGTACGAAAACACTTTATAAACACTACAACTGGCGATCCTTTAGAGTACCGTTTCCGTAAGCCAATCACAGCGCGTTATTTGAATTACCGCGTGATGCTGTCGAATAATTTGTACAACGAGTAACAACCTGTCGAAAATTTTGTCACGTCGTCGCTGTGCAGTGTAATTGGAAATGTTTTATAAATAGAATATCATAGGTAAGTGCTATTTTTTTTACTTTTTACGTTGTTTATATCCTTGACTACATTTGTAAAAGCTGTTATAATGTAATATCACTTTATTTTATATGAATATTTGCTAAAAACTGGTGAGGACTTAAAAGTACCGTCAGGTGATTTTAGTCTCAAAAATTATGGGTTTTTATAATAAACATACTCGATGAAGTGGGTATTTTGTTTTATCATAAACGAATGTTTTTTATTTTTATTATTGTTCTGACCATTTTTTTTATTGTTTTAGCTGTTGAGATGGATATTACAAAGGATTTTGCTCTAATTGAAGCCTTGTTATTAGAAGAACTTCCGGACTGCGACGAAGAGTCTGATGCAGGTGTGTCCGATGATGAAGTGGAAAATCTTCAACTACCCCCATCAAGAGGTTTCGATGAGGTTTTTGAAAGAGCTCTAGAAGATGTTTTTGCCGAAGTTCCGCCATCTTCGCCGTCAAATGAAGATGTAATGGAGTGCCCTATAAATCAGGTACCAATACCTGGATCTAGTGTTCAGACTGATCTACCGTCTGTAAATACCTCTTCACACAGAACTAACCAGCGATTACCCGAACCAAAACGTAAATGGAAAAAGAGGGACCTAGATACAATTTTACCGGAATACATTGCAGATACTGGAGTAGTAAAAGACTGTTTTGCTCACTGTACCACACCGATTGATATATTTTTAGTATTGATTGAAGATATTATTGACAATCATATACCAAAGTAACCATTATGCTACTCAGAAAGGCAAGGTATTGAACCTAAAGAAGGTGAAACTGTTATCATTTATAGGTATTAATTTTTTTATGGGTTACAATACTTGTCCTGCGTGGAGAGACCATTAGGGCGGCGTAGATACAGCTCATCGTTTGAGAGCCCTCTATACTGTATAGATCGCAAATCTCCGAAATGATGGCACAGGATGTTTTGGGGTCTCCTGGACATCGCATTTGTCAATTCATATGTCATTCATGGACTTATAATGGAACAGACTACTGTAAAAGATTTTCGACGCTCTGTTACTCAAGGCTTGATGACAATGAAAGATGCTGGTCAGAAAAGAAAGACTTCTACTGATAATACGGCGAAAGGCGGCCCTTCCAAAAGGCGCAAATCTGACTATACCACTATAAATGACGTACGCATGGGTAACAGAGGCATCCATTGGCCTGTTCGTAGAGAATAGAGGAAGGTGCGAGGTTTGTAGTTTGAAGAAGATTCAGTCGAAGCCTCATAGTAAATGTTCGCATTGCAACGTGTTTTTGTGTGTAAATGAAAAGAAAAATTGTTTTGTTGAATACCACGAGGTTAATCTGTAATTTAATTATTACGAAGTCAATATTGAATCTCATTACTTTTGTAGTTTCTATCAAAGTTCCTAACATTGTGATAACACGAAGTTCCTGACGGTACTTTTAAGTCTAGGTCTTGGAAATAGTACTTCTAGGTATAATAAAAATCTCAAAAAAATCTGTGCATTTCCTTTTACCTACCGTATTATGCTAATAAGGTTCAAAAGCGGAAATTCGTTAAAAATCACTACCCTGGGGGGAAAGGGTTAAGGGATGAAATGGTGCTTTTCCAACACAACTAGGTTCCCCCTCTATTCATGAAGATGGATGGTTTTTGTAGCTGTAGCTTTACATGTGTCTAATGTTTTTGTTAATTTCCAGTTGTACAACATGTGGCTGTCGCTAGTGGGCTCCATGCTGTGCGTGTCCATAATGTTCGTGATCTCGTGGGTCACCGCGCTCGTCACGATATCCTTCCTGCTGGCGCTGTACCTGCTCGTCTCCTACAGGAAACCTGGTAAGAGTAGTACGCTTTTTAACCGACTTCATAAAAAGGAGGGGGTTCTCAATTCTATTTTTTATGTTTGTTATTTGAGTTTTTAACCGACTTCAAAAAAAGGAGGTTCTCAATTCTACTGTTTTTTTATGATTGTTATATCAGAACTTTTTATTGGGTGGTTCGATTTCCATGATTCTTTTTATATGATAGCTGGTGCTTCCCGTGTGGTCGTATTTTATTTTGGTCCAGTTCTGACAATGGGATCCATGAAAATCTATTTAAAAACTATAAAAATTTAAGTCGGTTTATGGTCTCATAAAACAAATTTAATTATTAGAGCTGTGGTCTGTTGTCGTTTGGACGGGATTCTATGTTTGTATCGGAAAAGGAATCTTATTCAATGACAGCTCAATGCGTGTCAATTAAATAAAACAATGCTCTAAAATGGCACCGACTTTCCAAATTTAGTATTTTTTAAATGTCAGTAGTACTTAAATCATACATACAAGAGTCAATGCATAGTAAATGACAAATTAAAGTGAATTTTAACATCTATTTCTTTCATGAATATTTTCAAATTAAAAAGGATTAGGACCACACAATAATGCGTCAGAAAAAGTGAACAGGAATTTGTTTAGCAAAGTTAGAATCAGCAGAAATAAAACCCTAATTCGTTCCTCGGCTACACAACTCGTTGCGGCGAATACATCAGTAAGCGCAGTCTAAATGTATGTCTAATATATTACCTAACATAATAGAAGCGCGCTAGAATAAAATATTCGTAAAACGGCCGCGTTAAAAATGGGAACAGACTTTTAGCACAAGGGTTAAAATTAAGAAAAACTATTGAGTGTATCTATAAATTTATTTCAACATTTCAATAAGTAAGCTATGATAGTTTATTATATTTCTCCGTATGTTATTTATTTTCGCCCAAATTTAAGCTAATATTCGTGTTGAAATACGAACGTTTGGGACGGTTTTATTCAAATGTATACTTTTTGACGGTTTTGGGTGTATACAAACAGTCATTATCTATGACGATACAAATTGATATTACCCTTAGATAAGATTAGATAAGAAATGCTTTATTTGTAGCTAAAAATGAAACATTAATATGTACTAAAACTAATTAAATTACCAACACCATTATAAACTATATACTTAATAAGACCTTCTTATAAAATAGGTAACTTAAAGCTACAAAATGGCGTTCGACTCAGCATATGTTGTGATAGCTAAATGTTATAGCTACTACAACGCTGATCTTCCGTCGAAACCACTGCGTTGCGTCACGTACGCTATTCTACAATACAGAAAAAACACATAACTACAAAAGAGAACAACTATTAACAGAGAAAGAGCAATAACATTTTCAATGTGTAACATTGGACCGTACCTATAGTAAAACAAAAAAGAAGCTTAGCTCTGAATGGTCAACATTAAACAGCGTAGTAGCAACTAGTTTAACCTTAAATTCATGCAAAGCGGCAGATGTTAGTGTTAAAATACAATAACATACCTAAGCAAACCTTTATTTGCACAGATGTGAACTGGGGCTCCACGACGCAGGCTCAGACGTACAAAACGGCCTTGTCCGCCGTCCACACACTTAACAGAGTCACAGAACACGTGAAAAACTACAGGTAAGTTCTGTCTGTTTGTACATGTCGTCGGAAGTAAAGAATGGGATTTGTAATTATTTATTTATAAAAACTTAAACTAATCTTACATTTTAACATTCTCTAAACCCGTCAGGATTTATGCAGAATTTTACATTAAAATAAATTAAATAAATAAATAATGCTGGACAATTCACACAGCATTATCTAGCCCCAAGCTAAGCATAGCTTGTGTTATGGGTACTAGATAACTGATATACATAATACAATACACTACATAGATATATATTTTTTATTATACATAGAAAAACATCCAGAACGCCCAGAACAAATTTCTGCAGATTGTACACAAATTTGTCCCGAGGCGGGAATCGAACCCGCAACCTCCTGCGTCGCAGGCAGACCTTCGCCCACCGCGCCACAGAGGTCGTCAATTCGTCATTCCTCGGGTTACGCACAATGATTATTACGAAGTGCACGAAAATGGTACCATGTTCGTCCCAGCTAGGGTTTATGGTTTCTCGAGGTATTTCATTTCTCGGATCTCGAGAATTCTCGAACTCAATTTCCCGGGTATTCTCGGGACATCGAGAAATTTTCATTTATTATAAAAAAGTAAAGAAAAACGTCGCTAGTACACATAATATTTATTAAAATTTGTCAATAATCAACAAAACCTCTGAGCAACATAAACAAATGACAATTTTTTTCTTCTTTCTTAGAGAACTAAATAAAATCAACATTTTTAAACAGTAACAGCTTTCTTGTCTGTGATAAACTCTGATTAAATAAAAAAAAATACTTTCATATAAACTAAGAAGGAACACCACTCGTAAGCTATGTCATACTATGTAATTAATCTAAGTCAATAATCAAAGAACAAAATTCTACTAAATTTTGATTGCTTCTTCACAAAAACTACGGAACGGATAGGGGTGAAAATTTGAGTTGATGTAGCCGACCGACGTAGCGAATGTTTCATTTCAAGTCTAGAACTAGACTTGGAATGAAACATTCCCTACGTTTTATTATCTCATAAATCAGTTCCCAAGGAACAAAAATGACCTTTAAACGTTTCCATAGAAACAACGCGCACGAATCCGCAGGCAGACACTAGTTAAATTATAAAAATAAATAAATTAGTTAATAAAATGATAAACGTTAAGATGCACAATTGCCATCATAAAGTATCTATTCAGTTGCTTTTTTTCTGAAGAAATACGCATAAAGAAACAGTATTATAATTAAACTTACCAGTCTGTTCTGCATCCATGAAAGTAAAATGTACGTTCGCATCCCACAACACTGCACTCACGACAAGAGTTAAAACACAAATGAAAACTAACGCGTCTTAGCGCGGGGCGATGGCTAGCACCGCTCGGATCGAGTCGTTTGTACGAGTAGTACTGGGTACCTAGTACCGACAAAGGATGCCGCCAAAGTGCGGTTAAAGACAAAAAGTGAAATTGAAGAAAATTCTCGATTTCTCGACTTTTCTCGACCTGAATTTCTCGAGTTCGAGTCTTATGGATTTCCCGGGAATTCCCGGGACGAGAATTCCCGGGCATAAACCCTAGTCCCAGCGAATTATTTATTTATTAATTGACTAGGTATATTTATTATAATTGGTGGGCGAAGGTCCGCCTCTAGAAAAATGTGTGTACGATCTTCAGGTATTTCTTAAGGATGTTTTCCAATTATTATAAAAAAATGACTATCTATGTAGTGTGTTGTATAAGTATATCAGTTATCTAATACCCATAACACAAGCTCTGCTTAGCTTGGGTCTACATAATGCTGTGTGAACTGTACAACATTTTTATCTTGTAATTTTATTTAATTAAATTGTTCAAAGGCCTCAAATACTGGTGCTGACCGGCTTCCCGGGCGAGAGGCCTATCCTGACGGACTTCTCTTATCTTCTTACCAAAGGACTCTCGCTTATGGTCTGCGGGCAGATTGTACAGGTAAATGTAATGCCTATCCAGTTTGAAATGGCCAAACGTAATACCTATCCAGTTTGAAACTATTTTGCATTGCGTTAAAAACAAAAGATATGGAGGAAGCCGGGGTTGGCAACTATTCACTTCACAGAAAAATCACCCTATTTCTGGTAAGGCGCAATTTTTGCTGACTATACGTTGTACTGTATTAGACTCTCATATAAAGGTTAACTTTAAACGAACTCGGTGGCGCGGCGGTCGCAGGTCCGCCTGCGACGCAGGAGGTGGCGGGTTCGATTCCCGCTTTGGTATACATGTTTGTAGGATCTGCAAATATTTGTATCGGGTGTTCTGAGTATTTTCTATGCATGATAAATAGTATCTATCTACGTAATGTTTTGTTGAGTGTACTATATAAGTATATTAGTTAAGTATATTGTACATTGGTACCTATAACACAAGCTCTGCTTAACTTGGTACCTACTAGATGATGCTGTATTGTATTGTCCAGTATTATTTATTTATTTTCTCGTTCCACTCCCCGCGATTCTTTATCACTTCTTCTGCTAGTGTACAAAAAAATTTAAGTGAATTAGAGTCAATTGCACCTTATTTCTTATTTGATAGTAATTACTATTTATTAAGCTGTTTATATAGTAAAAAATTGACTTGTCTAAGTGCTTAGTTTATAAGTCTAACGAAGTAAACAATTTGACTCTGATTCTGACTCTGATTTAACGCTGTCACAGGTCATGATAGATGATGTGCGTCAAGCTCGTCTCGCCATCTTATCCTAGGCCTTCACGACCTAGGCTTTTGCCCAGCAGTGGCACAGTAATAGCTAAAAAGAATATAAATCTCTGGTACAGGGTCAAGTGAGTCACCGCGGCCGAGAAGCGCTGACGGACCGAGCGTACGAGTGGTTCTCTCGACGCAAGATCAAGTCCTTCTACTGCCTCGTGGACGGAGCCTCCCTTAGTGCGGGCAGCAGTGCTTTAGTGCAGGTATTGTATTGTAGTCACCCTTAGTGCGGGCAGCAGTGCTTTAGTGCAGGTATTGTATTGTAGTTACTTTTAGTGCGGGCAGCAGTGCTTTAGTGCAGGTATTGTATTGTAGTCACCCTTAGTGCGGGCAGCAGTCCTTTAGTGCAGGTATTGTATTGTAGTTACCTTTAGTGCGGGCAGCAGTATTTTAGTGCAGGTATTGTATTGTAGTCACCCTTAGTGCGGGCAGCAGTGTTTTAGTGCAGGTATTGTATTGTAGTTACCTTTAGTGCGGGCAGCAGTGCTTTAGTGCAGGTATTGTATTGTAGTTACCTTTAGTGCGGGCAGCATAACTTTAGTGCAGGTATTGTATTTTAGTTACCCTTAGTGCGGGCAGCATAACTTTAGTGCAGGTATTCTATTCTAGTCACCCTTAGTGCAGGCAGCATAACTTTAGTGCAGGTATTGTATTTTAGTCACCCTTAGTGCGGGCAGCAGTGCTTTAATGCAGGTATTGTATTGTAGTTACCTTTAGTGCAGGCAGCAGTTCTTTAGTGTAGGTATTGTATTTTAGTCACCTTTAGTGCGAGCAGCATAACTTTAGTGCAGGTATTGTATTTTAGTCACCCTTAGTGCGGGCAGCAGTTCAGGTATTGTATTGAAGTTACCTTTAGTGCGGGCAGCAGTGTTTTAGTGCAGGTATTGTATTGTAGTCACCTTTAGTGTACCTAATCAGTATTTATAGTGGGATACACCCACAAAAATTGCCATAGCGGGACGAACGTTTGTATAATCTGCAGGTAATTATTTGTTACGTCTGAATGTTTAAGTTTAATATCCCTTACTACTATAGTGTCACAAAGTCCCCTTTCCTCCTCCAATGCTCTCTCAGCGAGAGAACTGTTATGGTCTTTCACGCGGACCTCAGTCCTCAGCTAATTTTTACAATTGTATTTTTAACCGACTTTGTAAAAAGAAAAAGGTTCATTGTTCGGCTGTATTGCTGTATTGTGGTTCTATATTTTTTATGTATTTCCCTCTATTTCTTCGTCAGTTATGGACTGATTTTGGTCCCACAAAGGGATTCGTTTTTGTCCCACAAAAGTTAAAAAATTGTGTAAATATTAACACTTTCATTGCTCAAGACGCACATGCGCTTTTACCACTACTTTTTGCCACGGGCACGGCAAGCCCCTGCGCGTCTGACTGGGAGACAGTGCAGTGAAAGCGTTAAGGAGCTTGAAGTCGGTTTTTAGTTTTTTGAAAACAACCAAATTATAGGTAATAATAGGTATTTTATTTCAGGGATGCGGCCTGGGCAAACTGCGTCCCAACATACTCATGTGCGGGTTCAAACACGACTGGAGGACGTGCGAGCGGAGTGAACTCACCGACTACGTAGAAATTATGCAGTAAGTGTCTATACTAGTATTTCAGTATTTCAGTATTTATTTATTCACCATTTCGTTACACTATATAACATTGGCAAGTCAATTTATACATTCATGTGTAAGATAATTCTAAACATTACATAATTAATTATTCCACGTTACTATCGGAGCTATAAGGGGTCGTTTACACTCTCTGCACGTCCCAAATACACGGACAGCAACTTGCGGCGACTGCGATTCTAATTGACTCCTCAACCCCAACCTCAACAGCCTATTTTGGTCCACTGCTGGTCGCAGGCCTCCTCCTGATAAGCGCCTTTATTGGCTGTTATCTCATGAGGGTTAGTGCCCATAATCCCCACACTGGACATGCGGGTTGGGGATCGCAGTTTGGTGACAGAATTGTTCGGCAGGAGGCGCTGCTGCCCGCCGTAAATATCCCTTAGTCGCCTCTTACGACACCCGCGGGAAGAGTTGCGCTGGTGCAAATTCAATGCTCAATGCGCCGGCGCCGTGTGGTGCCGGGGCGGTCTAATTGACTAGTTTCAGTAAAATATTAGGATAACAAAAAATCATCAGAAATGCAATCGCGTGCACTGCTCGCCAATAAGCGACCTTATCATCACTTTTTGTTCGACAAACGAATATGTGTCCAATATCTTGTGATAGAACTAAATGATTAACTAATTAGATTTTAATAAGACAGCCTATTCATAAATTATAATTCGGGGCGTGCTGCTGTTTTTTATTACAATTGAACATGAATTCCCTACTGGACCCTGTTCACGCCGTAAAGCGTGTCTCACTTCACTACGTTGAACCAACTTCTCATCAATGCAGCACGGTGCGCCCCCCACCGCCAGGCCGCACCCCGCAACGAGGATTCCCCTACGAGACGCAACGCCGCCGAGCGCACGCGCATACCTTTACCCGCGATCTCTTTATAACCTACAAGCTGTTATTATAATATTTCAATAAACCCGAATCGAAACAAACCTGAGTCTTTTCAATACAAGACAACCCTGTTGAAACCAAACTCTTGTCATGTTCCAGCAAAGCCCTAGACGTGCACATGGCGTTAGCGATCCTGCGAGTAGAGGGCGGGCAATACACGAGCGAGACACTCGACGACGACCTGCGAGCATATCTCAAGGATATGGAACACAAGGACCTTAGCACTTTCACACGTGAGTAGTCACCAGCTTTGTTTGTTGTGTGATGGCAGAAATGAGGTTTAATAGGCAGCGAAAAGAGTATGGAATAATGAAGTAAAATATTGTTTTATGATTTAGTGCCTAGCTGGGGAAAACAGAAAGGATTACTGCGTAAACCATCGCTCAGCCTGTTTAGACCCTTTTTCTCAGAAACTCGTGTAGGTATCTTCAACAGTCAATATTGGTCTACTGATGGACGCAGACCTCGCCATTATAAGCGCTTTATTGACTTTTATCTTATGGGGGCTAGTGCTCATAATCCCCACGGTGGGCATGCGTTATGGGGGTCGCAGTGTTAGAATTTTATTGTTCGATATATAAATTATTCGGCGCCACCACACAGCAAGGCGTATAGGCGTACTAACTATCTACACGAGTGTCTGAGAAAATGTTGTGTCTTGGAGCTGCAAAATAAGACGTCAAATATTAATTTTGACCTTTTAAAGTGACTAAACCCTACGTTTTGACTAAACCCTACGTTTTGACTAAACCCTACGTTTTGACTAAACCCTACGTTTTGACTAAACCCTACGTTTTGACTAAACCCTACGTTTTGACTAAACCCTACGTTTAGACTAAACCATATGTTTTGACTAAACCCTATGTTTTGACTAACCCGCTCCTCATCCAATAAACCGCTTGCTGTGACTAAGCCGGTGCGGGCGCTACATCATCATCATCATCCACAGGCACCATCGGAGACAACCACAAGGAAGCCAAGTCCACTGAGAGTTTGAACACGCACTCTATTGGTAAGCGTTATAATTCAACTATTCTCGGGTTTGAAAAAGTTTAAATAAGTTAGCGGGCTACTCCGAATCAATCTAGCGCCACCACCTACTTTATCTGAGAAGGAACATTCAAAAGTCTATTGGGTAGTTTTTAATGCCTCAGTTATAGTTTCATTTTGTATAGCTTTCTTGTTTAGGCATTGAAGCGGAAATAGACTTTGGTGGCCACTTCGCATTTCTACCTAAACGGCATAAAATAAAACCTAATCAAAGGCGAAGAAGCGTGTGATTAAAACTGACCAACGATCGATAATAAATAAAAATTTCTTTCTAAAATAAAAAAATATAAAATAAACTAGGTGGTGGCGGCTAGTGAGTCAGGGATTTGACTAATGCTGTATTTTTGTTCACACTTATTAGTACAGATGGGCCGAGTACTTGGCTAATATTCGGTACCCGGCGTACTCCGCTTTTTCATTACTCGTACCCGGCCGAGAGTAACACGTACATACATATTTATGGCACCGCTTGCGTGGCCAAGAAAACCAGCGTGGCCAATAGACCAAAGAACAGCTTTTGAGAAGCTTACGAGCTTCTCAAAAAGCTGTTCTTTGGCACGCTTCTTGAGCATAAAAGGCGTCATGAGATTTTTTTTTTACAACTTTGAAGCCAGAATAAAGAACTTGTGAAGACCACTTGATGACAAATTATTATGGAGCTAAGCCGAGCTAATCCGACCAAGTTTTGACGAAATTTTCCTATCAAATAAAAATCTAAATCGGATTTCGACGAGTGCGTCGTCATAATTTGTTCGTGTTGTCGAAATTTTCAAAAGCATGGCCAAGAAGTATGTATGTTTAAAGGAAAAGCACCTCGCGGACCAGTTTAAACTGTTTTTTCGCCCCAAACAAAGCATTTATATTGAATCGAGTTACTCGGCCTAGTACTCGGTTTGGCAAACATCAAACCGATTAAACTCGGTACTCGGTTAAACTTGCACTCGGCGCATCTCTACTTATTAGTTACATTATCTGTTCATGATTATGTACTTTAACACCTGTCTCCATACCCATAACCTTGATTTAAATCCACATCGAAGGAACTTTTTGTAAAGCACCATTCAACGGTATCAAAATCTAAATGATTTAAGAAGTTTTGACTTAAAATAACTCTCATGTTGCTTTACAAAAAAATTAGGCACCTAATTATTTCGAGAAAATTTTTCAGGGTTAACAAACTCTTTTTTGGCTTTCGTAAAGTTCCATTTTTAGGACAGACATAAATAAAAAAAATTATAACGAGATATTTGTTGTGATTTGTCTGGTCTTGTGCCATTGTTAACGCTTTTGCTGTTGAGAGCTAAACTTTATAAAATAGCGAATTATAACTTACTTTTCTTGTAAATAGGTAGCAGTATGTCAGACGTGTCTGTGGGGTCGCCACAGCTGCGACGGGCGGGGGTCACTGACGACCCCAACGCGGTCAAGGAAAACAACAAGGATCCTGAAGCTAAAGAGAGGTATGAATACTATGAATCTGACCCCCTTATTCATAATGGTCTGCTAACATAAAACAGCTGCTAAGTAGTGTTATTTCTCAGTCTGACTTGTGTCAATAGAAGAAGACAGAGCGAGATTTAGCATTGTGCTAAGTTAGCAGACTATTATGATTATGGGGGTAAATGTATACTAAATATATAATATACCCACGTCGTCGTAGACTGTAATTCTTTATTGTACACACAAATAATAAAAATTATGAACTTATTTAAAAAGATATGTACAAAAGCGAGCTTTACTCTTATATAGAGTTTTCTTCCAAAACGTTAGATTTATAGGAGAGGTGGAATAGGTAGAGGGAGTGTATAAATTACGAATTTACAATACATAATATGCTTATAATAAACATACATTGATTAAAATAAACCTAACAAATACCTCTATAAATAAACGTCGAGATTAGATCGAGTGGAGATAATCTGGGCACCCGGTATTGAACAAATATCTGCAGATCATATATACTTTTTCAATATATAAAAATTACTTACTTTTTAACCGATTTCGAAAAAGGAGGTCTTGAATTCGACAGTTTTTTTTTAATATTTTTTATCTTCGAATTTTTTACCGGGTGATCCGATCTTGATGATTCTTTTTTTATTTGAAAGCTGGTGCTTCCCGTGTGGATCCATATAGTTGAAGTCGGTTTATAGTTTTTTTAAAACAAAATCTATCTATACTCATATTATAAAGAGAACAGATTTCATTGTTTGTTTGTATTGAACAGACTCCAAAACTACTGGATCTATCTAAAGAACTCTAAAAACACTAAAACGCTTACTTTTCAGGGAGCGACATAGGCTATATTTTATATCGAAATTCCCACGGAAACTGGAACTACGCGGGTGAAACCGCGTGACGCTGCTAGTTATTAATAAATACAACCTATACTTACTTTTTTCCCATCCAGTTCTAACCCCTGTCTATTCTCATTGTATTTCAGCAAAGGCATCGGCGGCGCGGTGCGTCGCGCGCTGGGCGCGGCGGCGGCGCGACGCGCCTCCTCGTTCACCTCCGTGGAACAGTTCACGAAGAGACAGGCCGGCACCGTCGACGTCTGGTGGCTCTATGATGACGGAGGTGAGTCTACTGCTCTACCTCCTCTACAGCCTGTATGGGTCCACTGCTTCACGCAGGCCTCCCTGATAAACGTTTTATTGGCGTTTTTCTAATGGGGGTAGTGTCCATAATCCCCACGCTGGGCATGCGGGTTGGGGATCGCAGTCCGGTGGTAGAATTGTGCTGCAAGGGGCGCTGCTGCCCCAATATTTATAAATGCTAGTTTGGATGGATGTATGGATGTTTATTACCTCTTCACGCCAAAACTACTGGACGGATCTGGCAGAAATTTTGCATACAAGTAATTCTAATCCTGGAATCAAACATAGGCTTGCTTACTTTTTATCCTATAAATCAGTTCCCGTGGGATAAAAATCACCCGTAAACGTTTCTATAGGAACAACGCATGCGAAGCCGCGGGGCGCAGCTAGTTTTATATATTGTTGTTTTCTTTTCTCATCTATGTGTACCATTTTCCCCTGTTTTCGTATGATCATAAAAGCATCGAAAGGTAATTAATTCCCCATGTTGTGTATCCCCAGGGCTGACCCTCCTGCTGCCGTACATCCTGTCGACGCGGCGCGCCTGGGCCTCCTGTCCGCTGCGAGTCTTCACGCTCGCCAACAAGAACACAGAACTGGAGATTGAGGAACGGAAGTAAGTTATACTATACCCCAACTCAGATATTTATTGAACCCTCTAATTCTTCAAATAATTCTTGACGACCTTTGTGGCGTGGTGGGCGAAGGTCCGCCTGCGACGCAGGAGGTTGCGGATTCGATTCCCGCCTCGGGACAAATATTTGTACGATCTGCAGGTATTTGTTCAGGGCGTTCTGGATGTTTTCTATATATAATAAAAAAATATCTATCTATGTAGTGTATTGTATTATGTATATTAGTTATCTAGTACCCATAACACAAGCTCTGCTTAGATTGGGGCTAGATAATGCTGTGTGAATTGTCCAGCATTATTTTATTTATTTATTTATTCTAATTCTAATACTAAGTGGGGGAACTAAGATCTGCACGGACGTCTCGCATAGGAGTGTACTGTGCATTATCCCCCTGCCTAAGCAGGCCCTAACCAGCCCCTTGAAGTATCGGAGCAGGATTTTAGGTGACTGATTGAACCCTCGAAAGAGTTTCAATTTCATTACGGATGCAAGCGGGTTAACTACGAACCTTATTTGTGTTAGAAGAACACCAACGTTTCATCCCTTAACGAGGGACATCTTCCATCCAACACAAATAAGGTTCGTAGTTAAGCCGGTTAGATCCGTAATGAATTCGTCAAACTACGAGAGTTTCAATTTATTGGATTGGATTGGGATTGGGATTGGGATTGGAATTGGAATTGGATTGGATTGGAATTGGATTGGATTGGATTAGAATTGGATTGGATTGGAATTGGATTCTGACGGGACT
This sequence comes from Eupithecia tripunctaria, assembly GCA_955876795.1. NCBI lineage: Eukaryota > Metazoa > Arthropoda > Insecta > Lepidoptera > Geometridae > Eupithecia > Eupithecia tripunctaria. The sequence continues at coordinate 14,344,403 of OY041615.1, forward strand.
TGAACCCGCATCCGGATGTTCTAGTCCTGATGAATACATTTTTAAAGTTTTTTTTGGGAATTTTGCTTTCTTATAAATTACCCTGAGTGTGAGGACAGGACAAAATAAGAATAACCTTTCAATTCACTTTATTGTTTTTATTAAAAAAATATTAAAGAATGAGTGAAGCTACAACCACAAATCACAACAATAACAGTGCGTGGTCTATAAGATTGGGGCTGTTGCTTAAACAGTTTTTTTTTACACATTTTTGACATCATCAGAGGTTGATGCATCAACCCTGATACAGTACTAAGTACTTACTAGCTCAATACAGACGGAACGGTATGTGACCGATGCATTCAGTCAAAAAAAAGACGTGTGGCACTCGGGGACTGCCGCGGTAAAGCTATTGCAATGCCATCTAGAGGCGAGTTGCTGAACTAAAGAGACAAACGTCAAGGTTTTTTCGTTACGGAATTTCTGGATTCGGTCCCCGCGCTCAAGGCCCGCGATAGAAGCTATGCAATAGCTTAAAACAATTTGTAACAATTTATGTTGGTGGTGAAAACAACTAACAGTTTTTCTCGCAAACCTGTTTGAGTGACTTCACCAAAAGCTCTCTGTTCAAATGGAGCGTTAGTTTAACTCACTCCTTATAAGAGTGTGCCGAATATCTTGGATTACGTGTACATAAACACGGTTATTGAAAAATATATTTTTTAATATTTTTTTTGGAAAATACATGTTTTGCAAATATTTTGCTATTTATCTCAGGAACAGCAACACCACTCCTTTTCTTCGATTTTTTGATAAGAAACCTTTAATTATTTCTTTAGTTATGTATTTTAATTTTTCGATTGGTTGTTTTATCAACTTGTAATTAGATATAAACAGTTTTGGCGCATAGAAAATACGGTGCGCGACTCTGCTCTGTACTTCTCACTCACGAGAAATCTATATCTTGTCATCCCGCTCGAAATCCATCTCGTAGCGGCGTTATTGCACACGTTTCACTTCGTCGGTTCTTCTTATATTGTGTAATAAATAACATTAATACACACTTAATGTTATTTATATTATATCTAGCTGCGCCCCGCGGCTTCGCACGCGTTGTTCCTATGGAAACGTTAAAAGATGATTTTCATCCCACGGGAACTGATTTATGGGATAAAAAGTAGCCTATGTTTTATTCCAGACCTAGGAATATGTCTATATTAAGATTCAGCCAGATCCGTTGAGTAGTTTTGGCGTGAAGAAGTAACAAACATCCATACATCCATACAAACTTTCGCATTTATAATATTACTAGCTGCGCTCCGCGGCTTCGCACGCGTTGTTCCTATGAAAACATTAAAAGGTGATTTTCATCCCACGGGAACAGATTTATGGGATAAAAAGTAGCCTATGTTTTATTCCAGTATTAGAATTACCTGTATGCAAAATTTCAGCCAGATCCGTTCAGTAGTTTTGGCGTGAAGAGGTAACAAACATCCATCCATACATCCATCCAAACTTTCGCCTTTATAATACTAGTGTGATAGTGTGATATATAATAATTATTAAATATCCCCACAGCATGGCGTCACTTCTCTCCAAGTTCCGGATAGACTACTCGGCACTGAAGATGGTCCCAGACATCACGAAACGTCCCAAGGACTCGACTCTCGCGTACTTCGACAAACTGATCGCGCCTTTCAGAGTCCCAGACGAAACTGATGATATTAGTAAGTACTTGTATTTACAGAATAAAGGCTTCCGACTGGTATTGATATGGATCAGTTGAGCTACCTGTAGATTGTTTTGTTTGCAACAGTCTGCAATTAGCTCAATTGCTTCAATTATAAATAATAGTTTTATTTTACTTTTGTTATGTGATTGTAATTTTTATTTTTCAATAAAAATATTACGAGGTAAGTAAACCCATATAATTTATTTTTCTGGCTTCAGAAGTCCGGGCCAGAATTGCGACCTTTGGTCTAAAAAGGTCTTCCAAGGTCATATTAAATATTTTTTGCCATTTAAATCTAGAAATCTATAGGAAATTATTTTTTTCCGCTTTTCGACGACGTAAAAAAATTACGACATTAATAAATAATGCTGGACAATTCTCCCAAAATTATCTAGCAGTTCTCTGTTTTTCCGGCCAATCACAACCTAGGTCTCTTCAAGACAAAGGTGAATAGGTATCTCCTAGACCTTCGTGATACACCGTCGGCCGCATCTTCGCTTTCCATCACATTATATTGCGGTCAAACGAAGGTCTGTTTCACGTAAAAAAAATCTTTTTTTTTTTGTTTAACCTGTAAGTTGTCCCACTGCTGAGCAAAGGTCTCCCCCAAACTCGTCCAGGAATCGCGTTCGTTGGCCAGGTTCCACCAATCTACCCGAATTATTTATTAATAGTATTATTATCTCCCCAGCCGCCATAACCGACGCGGACCTAACCGCAGCGCAAGACCGAACGAACCGCCACCTCCGCCTTCGGGAACTGATCGGCATCCACTCGTCCAACGCGCGCCTCGTCTGCGTCACACTGCCGATGCCGAGGCGTAGGGGCGTCGTACCCCCTTCATTGTACATAGCTTGGCTGCATGCTATAACCACGGCCGCTGATAGAGTCTTATTAGTGAGGGGGAACCACGCTGCTGTGCTTACATTCTATTCCTAGGCGTTCCATGTACCCCTGTTTTTACTGTATTTTGCATTGGGGGCCCATTTATTTCCTCTCAATGCATTATGAGTATGTAAGGAATAGTATCCGCGAGGGTTTACTTATGTATGGTCACGGCGTACCTAATGCATACAGTCGTTTGACGAAGCCATTTTGATGTGGTTTTGACAGTGCAATCGTGCGGGGGCAAGGGACGGGACGGGGGAGTGAATCCCCCCCCCCCCCCAACCGTCCCCAGGCACCGCACGAATGCACTGTTTACACCCGATAACACTCACGTGGAACGACTATATGCCTACAAGTAGACGTAGTGGTATGAAGCGAAGAAAAGAGCCACTTTTAGATGTAACCATTATATAGGTACTAACTCATATAGGGACAAAGTTCCCCTTCGTTGTACATGGTGTAGCTGTATGCTACAGCGGCAGATGGGGTGTTATAGTTGGTTTCAAACAACTTGTCCAGTGGAGGGAGAGAGTGAGAACTGGGTGTCCTTTTCCTCACCCTCATATTCCGTCTTTGGATCCGAATTTGAGTAGGTAATGTTCGTACGAATTGAGTGCTCACATTGAATAAGTTTTTCTCCGTCAAATGGGCAGAGCCATTAGCGTAACTATTATAAGGGCAGTGCCCATAGAGTCTAGAAGATTCATCGCAACAAAGATATTTTCACTCACGAACGCGATAGCACGGGCCAAGTCTATGATAAAAGTTACCTGTTCTATGATTTCGGACGTCGTCGTAAGTACACGCACGTAGACGTACAACATACCGCACTTTTCTTGGAAGGTTTGGATCATTCGTGCGTAGTTGTACATTTACGCACGAATAAAATGCGGATGAAATAGTTTCCAAAGTGAGCACGCCCTTACGACCGGGAAGTTTCGGCTTAACATGCTTTGTCACTAATGCCTGAGTCGCAAAAAAGAGTTTATAACTGGCTAGAGAACAGTGGTCCCTCTTTCTATATAAAGAAACGAATTGGCGAATTGACAAAAGTATTCTAGCCTAACCCAAAGGCATTTTATTTCTACAATCGTTCTTGCATCAACCTAGGTCATTCCACTTCTAGAATTAATTAATTTATTTTAAGAACTTAACCTACTCGTTATTATAATGACAGTTGAAATCTCAGTGAATTCTAGTATTTATAAGTTTTAGCTGGAATAAGATCTGTATGTATAAATAAGTACCTAGCGCTATAAATTTTCTGTAAACTATCCAGTTATACATAGACTGAAATGTGCCTAAACTATAAATCGAGAACATTGTATTTTTGTAATCTGTATACACTGAGAATTGTCGTGTTAACAAAACTAACATAGTTTTACCGTCAAGTTTAGTAATTTATATTTAGAGTTTTAGAGTGAATGTTTTTTAATTAAACAATTGGTGTGTAATGTTTGAAATTGAAAGCGTGTGCAAATATTTTTTGATGTATTTAGGAATTTTATATAGCTTATTATGTCACGTTGATAAATAAAGGTAATTGGCAAATAAACCAAAACAGGTCCTGTACGCGTACTGCGAGAGAACCAAAAATGTGCAGTGGCGTTAGCAGACCCCTCTGGTGGTATGCAAGTAATATTAGTCCACTGGTGGACATAGGCCTCCCCAGCGGTTGTCTGTTCTTCACGAGATATGGCCCACTGCCACTTTTCTCTAAAATTCTTTGAGCTATGTCGACAACCTTGGTTCTCTGTCTAACTCTAATAGTTGGTAAGCACTCTCTTTTAGTATCCAAGTACGTATCGCAAATAAAAAAAAAATGGTTGTTTGTTATACAATTTGTAGCTCTTATATAAAGCGACTTGCTATCTGATTTTACCAATATTTTAGTTTTAAAGTAGTTCTGTATTAATATAAATTGAATTCGAACGCAACAGGGGGTCAGCTACCAATGAACGCCACTGTTCATAATTTTGTCAATTCGGATGTCACTAAGACTAAACTAAACTAGTTTGACAGGACTAAGATTGTTGCCGTCCTTTTTGTTCGATCGTTATGAAATCGGCACTACTTTTAGTCCTGGCAAATTAATTTCGTTTGAGTGATTATCTGAATTAACACAATTGAATACATTTATTAACACCCCGAGTTTGATAAATTAGACACTGAATATTTAGTACTAAGGGGCTTGAGAAAATGAAGAATCTCTGATAGGTTTGTACCTAAACATTTTGTATCTACGTAGCTGCATTTTTGGAATATGTTAAAGTACCAATTTACGTGCATACACCGGAAAATATTAGATGTAAAACCCCAGTTTTAAAATAACTTAGTCATTCTTACGTAATAATATTTTGTTGTTACTAAATTATATTATTTTTATTGGATTTTCTTTAGCTTAATTTTACAAGGTGAATGTGAATATAGCTTTGAGTTTATTTTAAAATCGAGAGCTATTTTGACACAACCTATACCAGTTACCAAAGTACAATCGGGTACAAAGTACAAATCAATTTTGATTATAATAATAACTGCACTTTTGTAGTTTATTTTAATTTAATTTATTAACGTTTTATTTAAGATCTGACATGTTTAATTTATTTTAATTATAGTTGTACTATTGTGCATTCGAAATGTTTGTGATTAAAGCGACTTGAAACTGTAATAATTTATTTTACTTCCCAAGCAGTGAATGCGTTAATGCACGTTAATTAACTATGTAAGCTATATCAAGCACACTACGGTCCGTATTGTGAAAGCTTGCTCTGTCTTTGCTCGAGTATAATAATAACGCTTCTGCCATAGATAAATCGTTACTCAACATCGATTTTGAATCCTACCTAAACTCGATATTACTTTAACATACATTCTGAGCTTCACACTGATATTTATAAATACGAAAGTTAAGCGGATCGGGCTGAAACTTAACATTTAGGTTATTCTAATCCTAGAAACATAGGCAACGTTTTATCCCTTATACCAGTTCCCACGAGATAAAGACCGTTTCCATACAAGCAACACGTGCGAAGCCGCGGACATACTAGTTTATAATACGGATTTATGCCCGAATACGCAAACGCAACTCAGATTTAGCACGTCTCAAGTCGCGAATTTTCATAATATAAGTACATAAAAGCAGCTGTCAAAAAATCGCGACTTAAGAATATGAGTTGCGTTCGAGTACCTGCTTATTCGGAGGTTAATCCTCACCCAAAATACTCAAACGCACGTTACATTTGAGTAGGTCTCAAGTCGCGTTTTTTGACAGTTTTCAAAGAAAATCTGTCAAAAATTCGCGACTTGAGACGTGCTGTTCGAGAATTATTTAGGTACCTACTTAGGTACTTCCTTACAAAGGGCAGACCAACTGCCAACCTAGTTAGACAAAACTAGGCAGGGTCTAAAGCCCTTAACGGGTAGGAATCTAGGTGATTTAATGCATAACACAAATACTTAATCAAGTACCTACACACAGCGAGCGTAATGGCAGCTATAAATGGCAAAGAAAATAATCCCAAAAGCGGCGTGCAATCTTTTATTCATACCCGCCGAGGAATGATAGCTGCAGTCCAATCCACAAGAGTTTGTTAAGAAATAGGCACGGTATCTATGCAATTTATACGTTTTCTAAACGCGATGCTTCAATGCAGTGATTATCTCCCGAGTGGTCTGGCTTTGGTCAAGCGGCAGTCGGACGCAGCGGCGCTGGCTCGACGCACGTTCCCGCCAACAGCTGTCAAAGTCAAATACAATACGAAATTCGAACGCGCAAACGCCCCGTTTTCGGCCAGTGCTACAACAAAACTTTTTTGTGCTAAACTTTAGTGTGGTCAGTGCAGGTGTTTTTTTTATTTTCGAATTGGGAAAAGCCGGATCTTCAGGAGACATTCGAGGTAAATCTAACACGTGATTGTCTTTATTTTTACGTTCACATTCAGTGTTTATTCCATTAACTCGTTTGGTAGAGCTAGAGCCTTGATTCTATAATTTTGATTACAATTTCGAATTGTTACAACTGTTGATAAATTATAAATTAAAATTGATTGATCAAATCCAAATCAATTATTTACTTACTAATGTGCGTTATTTTACTTCTTACCATTCATCGGTAGTTTGTTTAATTTATTCGTGTATTTATCACCACTTATCACAAACTAGTTTTATATTGCGACATTGAAAACCTGTCTGTTTAAGAGAAGTACCTACCTACATATTAAGTACATATTATTGTCTACTCGCTAAGTAGGTAAATATTATTTTAGAATTTCGAGAGTTCCTATTTAGGAGCTTCTGTGACCTCTACCTTGCCATAGAGTCGAGGAATGACCTACCATGTTTTTTTTAGTTGTTTCTCTAGTTTTTTTAAACCTTTACTAGATACGTAAATACTAAATATACCTACGTAGTAAAGGTTTTACAGCTGGTCGGTAAGTTACTATTTACCTACTAAAATCCGGTTTGGTTCCATTCCATTTAGATTCCAAATCATTTGCTACAATATTTCAATCATTCTTTTGTACAGTTGGATGCAAGTAAGTATGCGATTGTTAATGTACTTACTTACCAACTTTTCAATGTCTGAGTTTGAAAGAAACGCGTGTAAATCTCAGTAGGTAGGTAACAGTGCTGCAGTGTTTAAAATTGGCATGGCAAGTAGAGTAGGTACCTAGTTTGTGTTTTGCTGTCCATATAAAAAAAAATGATTTTCAACGAAAAAGCATAGTCACGGTGTGACAAAGCTCTATTATAAACACAATTATTTAAGAAACATTTATAGCTTGATGTTGTAGCTAATACATTACGAGTTGTTATTAAATTTTATGTCGTCTCAAGAACCAATGTTTTTCTTATTTAAATTATAATTTACAAAAACCAAAAATAATGCAGTTTAGAATTGAATGAAAACAGTTAAAATAGAAAAATAAATAAAATTATAAGAGTTGAATTAAAAATGTAATTAAAATAGAATATTAAAATAATTAGGAATAAAAAGTGAAATTTACAAATACCTACAATATTAAGAATTTTGTGAAAATTACTAAAATCAAATTAAATCAAAATCTTTATTACCAGACATCAAAATATAACACAAAATTACATTTTATAAGTCAAAATTATCTTTCACAAACCAACTCACTAAGTATCTATTAATATCTGTTACCTACATTATCAACTATTTAACTAGGTACCTACCTAGGTGCTAAGTGCTTACTGCTTACATCGCTGAGTAAAAACATTTGTCATAATATAATATAAATTTCTCCTAAGTTGGTAGCACGAATTAGTCATTCGCATTTCAAAAAGCAAACGCGCGTTTTCACGCATTTCATTCAAACTCCCGGAAAGAAAACTGCATCGCCGTGATTGATAATAGCAGCCAATCAGCGGGCGCAGTTTTCCCGGTAAATCTCACGTCACGGTCGACGTGACAGCCGGTTCCGCAGTCTGGTTCCGGAGCCGTTAGGAGATGCATCTCCTATCACCTCTCTTGTTTGTATTCGGCAACTAATATGGTTTTATTTTCTCCATTTGTCTTGATCATAATGAAAATTATGAGTATCCACTCTATTTTTGAAATAATAATAATTATCTGCTTAAGTTTAACAAGATTTTCCTCTAATAATATTTAGAAGGTACTTCTTGACTGCAAAATTCGTTTCTGTATTTTCTTTGAAGTTGAAGGCTAGGTACGGCTTTGTAGCTTCGTATGCGCGACGTGCGCGTTTAAATCTTTTGTATGGCTATAGCTTTTATTATTTATATGTAATAGGTACCTACATAATATCATAGTAGATGGATAAGATAACTTGACTTTATTCCTTTCATTATTAGTGGGCATTTAAATTTTGCTAACGACTTCTGTAACAAAATGACGACTTCTATGGCGCATTGGGTGAAGGTCCGCCTGCGATGCAGGAGGTTGCGGTTGGTTCGATTCCCACCTCGGGAAAAAAGTTTGTACGATCTGCAGATATTTGTTCAGGGCGTTCTGGATGTTTTCTTTATATAATAAAATAAATATCTCTATGTAGTGTATTGTATTATGTATGTATATCAGATAACTAGTAGGTACTCATAATAACACAAGCTCTGATTAGCTTGGGGCTGGATAATGCTGTGTAAATTGTCAAGCATTATTAATATTAATTAAAAAACAAAAGAAGACTTTTACGAAATTGCCACTGTTGTATGTTGTGAAATTGTGACGAAATACGAAGTAAATCTTTGTTTTTTTCGTCAATAACCTGAAAACTGCCGGAGGATTAATATTTTCATCGAACTTTCTATTGCAAACTTATCACAAAGAGCTACTTTTACAAGTCTGCTTGCAAAATCAGAAACCAATTTTTTTGCGGTATTTCGGTAAGGTACATTTATAACTATGGTTTATCCATTTTGAATGAAGCATGTTAGTAAACAAAATACGACACAAATAACAAAATCTCACTTGCTTGTCGTCGAGTTTCAGATATAATTGTAAGCAATTTTTATTGAAGGGAGGATCTAATATCGACAAGTAATGTAAATTACGTATAAAAGGACGCGCCAACAAAGTGAATTTTAGGTTAAGTATGGGCGGTTGGTTTACGTTTAAGCTTCATTCAAAATGGAGACGGTATAGCTATTTGATTTCTAGATCTATCTACTATTTAAATATAGATAAATGTAGTGTGTGTGTGTATATTGTGCACTATTTATAGATTGGTTGTTGCACATGTTGTTTACAGCCAATTTTTTACTACAGTCATTCCGCGAAGCCACTCGTTTGAAGACTCGTAACCTTTGCTTGAGGAAGCTGCACCTTCTGGTTTTGAAGGCCAGTATGTTTCGAAATGTTTTGCAAGGCTTAAGAAAACTGCGGGTAATTTACCGAGACATAACCAATGACCATGGCTTGCAGACTTGCTAGGAAGGTAGCTTCTAGGTAGTCTAATTAGGTATTTGAGATCGATGGCACATTTCATTTCATTTCATTTATTCCAACATAGGTGGTCCAACTTGGTATTGTTGTAATCTAATTTTAAACATAATTAATAAATATTATTATATTGTAAGCATACAAAACAAACAAGATTTTTTTTAAGGAAACACCATAAGGGATTTTACGCAGGAAAGAGAAAAAAATAAATTAATGAAAAATAAAAACAGACAGACGGTAAGCATAAACACAATACTCCTATCTAATTATAAATTACAAATGGTTGGCTGTAAAAGGGCCTAAAATAATAATGTCACTTAAACTCTGGTAGGTATATATACCTCAGCCTCCTCAACAGCATGTATCGGTCCACTGCTGGACGCAGGCCTTCTCCTGGTGAGCGATTTTTTAGCGTTTATTCCATGGGGGGTAATGCCCATAATCCCCACGCTTAGCATGCGGGTTGGGGATCGCAGTTCGGTGATAGAATTGTTCTGCAGGCGCTGCTGCCCGCCCCCGGTGGATATCCTTCAGTCGCCTCTTACGACACCCACGGGTAGAGTTGGGGTGGTGCAAATTCTAAGCCAGCACCACACAGCTGTAGGTAGGTATACAGCAGTGTCTAAAACTTGACTGATAAAGATGATTTCGAGAATAGAACATCGCAGATTCATCAAGTTTAGATTTTATTTTTTTTAGAAACGTATTAAATTATAAAATAACAATGGGCACAGATTTTAGATTTCAATATGTTTATTTCTAGGCTTACAAAATAGGCACTTAGATTACAAATTACTAGCAGCGCCTCGCGGTTTCACCCGCGCAGTTCCCGTTCCCGTGGGAATTACGGGATAAAATATAGCCTATGTCACTCCCTGAAAAGTAACATTTTAATGATGAAAGAATTTTTCAAATCGTTCCAGTAGTTTCGGAGCCTATTCCATACAAACAAACAATCGAATCTGTCCTCTTTATAAAATTAGTATAGATATTAGGTGTCTTATAATTTGATTGCTCATCTAAATACTTAACTATGGTTTATCCATTTTGAATGAAGCATGTTAGTAAACAAAGTATGATACAAATAACAAAATCTCACTTGCTTGGCGTCGAGTTTCAGATATAATTGTAAGCAATTTTTATTGAAAGGAGGATCTAAAATCGACAAGTAATGTAAATTACGTTACGTATAAAAGGACGCGCCAACAAAGTGAATTTTAGGTTAAGTATGGGCGGTTTGTTTACGTTTATGCTCCATTCAAAATGGATATGATATAGGTACAAGCTTCATAGAAAAATAGAAAGGCTATCGAGTATAAGTACAACTTAGATTTTATTGGTCTATGCTTATGAGCTAAACTTACAACTATATACCTAATTGATTTTATTTTAAAAAAGCTTAAGCCGACTTCAATTACATAGCTTTTTCATGGATTTTCATGGATTCCATAGTCAGAACTAGACCAAATTAAACTGGGACCACACGGGAAGCACCAGCTTTCATATAAAAAAATAATCATGAAAATCGGACCACCCAGTCAAAAGTTCTGATGTTACGAACATAAAAAACAATGGAATTGAGAACCTCCTCCTTTTTTTGAAGTCGGTTAAAATACTCCTTTCCACTCCGAAAATGAATAAGCCTACCTACAGTATCTAAGTCTCAGTACTTGTACAAAAGCCTCGTTTTGCAAGGGCATCACGTAGGGCAAGGAAAGTAGAGTTTACAACGCTATTACCACATCAAACATGTCCAAATCTAACGAACCTACAATTTTGCAAGACGTAAGGTAAGGCACAATGTATGCAGCCACAGAATAACCACTGTTTACCGCACGAGACGCAGAGTAACCAGTAGTACGGGAGTGGTAGAGTACGCAATAGTTTGTATTGGATGGAGTAATCGAGCTGGTTGCTTGCTTGCACGTGTGCGGTGCGATCTTGCTTGTTTGCAGGGGTGGGCAACATTTCAAAGGAACGGCATGTAGAGTTCTGACTTATTTGAGAATATAATAAGTTATGAAACTACTTCATAGTTAGGTACTTTATAGGGGACTAATAAAAAAAACTATCATATTTTTTTAAGAAAAGTGCTTCCAAGCGAACTAGGTACCTACCTACTACCACTATGGTATTTCTGCCTAGCAGAATTGCTTGGTTTTTGTGTTCCTGATAGAAATAATGATTATTAGGGAAAGCCTATGTCAAGCAGTGGACTAGTATAGGCTAATGGTGATGATAAAAAAGGATGATGGTTGACGGTCATGGGCGCAGGCTGCGAAGACATGATAAAGGCCATGGTCAGTTGTGGAGGTGATTCACTTCGCTTACCTCGCGTGGTTGCTATGACTACTGGTTTTTAAACAAGTTGATCAAGAAAATTTAAAAATGTTTTGAACCTCTGCGTCTGGGGTCCATTGTGAATAAATTTGAATTGAAATTGGTATTCTATTCAGTGTTGTGTAGTCGGTGCAATTTAGACTACACACACACAGACCATGTAAGATTTGACGGTGTGTAATACACACATACTTACTAGGTACCTATGTAGTTTGAATGTATTGTATCGTAGCCGTAGGTAATGTCTTTACGTAATCGACACGTAATTCGATACGACAAACAATAATTCAGGCAGTGTTGACAAATTAACTGACCTACAAGCGTTTGTTATTGGTTTTTGATGTAGAGTTTTCTATTCTGTTTTCTTCCGACTTGAAATAATTATTTATTTTTTATTTATTTATTTATTTATTCGTCTCACAAAATCCACAGCCCTTAATTTATAACAAACATGTTTTTTTTCAAAACTTACGGCCAAAAACGGATTTACTTTTATACAATATTTTTTATAGATACAGACAGTCAGATGTTAATAGTTATAAATTAAAAATAAACTAACACTTATATAATAACACTTCTCAGAACAAAAACAAAACTTATTTCCTACACTTAAAGAATAAAATAAACAAATTGAACTAAGTACAGTATAGTAAATACAAAAACATTTAATTATGCATTTAACTTAGGTGCATCCTCCTCCATCACTCTAATTATTTCGTTTCTAAATACTCTCTTGCTATAATGAAAAATATCTGCTTTGTTGAACTCTTTGTTATAATTTTTTTGTAACCTATTGACTATAGAGTACTGGGCATACCTAGTTCGTAAAAGATTGTGAGATAGCAAATAATTTAGCATAAGTGTGCCTAGTGCGTAACTTTGGTGTACACAAAAACGCAATACTCTACAGGTAAGTTCTGGACAATCGATATTCCCTCTGCACAGACCATGGAGAAATACCATATCTAACAGGGACCGTCGTTTTTGTAGGCTCATCAAATTGTGAAAGGTACAAGACTCAGTGTAGTTTTTAGAGTAACAGTGTTTTTTATAATTAATGTATTTTATAAATTTATTCTGTATTTTTTCTAAATCGTGTATGTATGTTAAATAATATGGGTTCCAAACAGTACTACTATATTCTAAAATACTTCTTACATAACAAAAATAGAGTTGTTTAATACACATTGTATCACAAAAAGGTTTGGTAACGCGTCTGATAAAACCAAGGCTTTTATAGACTTTATTTATAATAAGTACTTAATATTTTTTTATTCATATAATGTTTGTAAGATAGGTATATTTGTAGGATTATAGGATCATAACGAAATCTGATCGTAGCTATATAGTTTTAATACAACATTTTAAATACAAGTGAGTTTATTGCAAGTATTTATGGTGGTTATTTATCACTCATCAAAATAACCCCATTTAGTCAAACAAAGTACATAGGTACTATTATTTAACTACATAGGTATTGCATTAAAAACTTATTTGACTACGCTAGTAAAATTCTAAGGTTTTGGTTATTATCTTATTAGGTTACCTTTAGTTTTACTATGGGATAATTTCATATCGCGTCCTTCGCTCAGTGCGGGAATTCGATAGCCAACTAGACCACGAAACCAAGTGACGTAGAAATCGAATTACAGATTTAACGGACTCTATGTAATTTGACTTCGCTAATTTAATTTCTTACAACTTACCAAAGTTGTAAGAGTATAAGTAGTAGCTACCTACCAACTATAAACTTTTTACCTATTCCCAATCGTTGTCCCGATATTGAGCTCCGAATAACGGCCATCTTTTAAAGACTTACTTGCAACTTATTTCTTATTTGATAGTAATTACTATTTATCAAGCTGTTTATATGGTAAAAAAATTACTTGTCTAAGTGTTTATTTTGCAAGTCTAAAGAAATAAACTACATATTTGACTCTAGACGATGTAAGGATTGATATTTATTTATCATTATCATTATCATTATTTATCAACGCCCATGTTCGTTATGCGTTGACCGGCCACGTTGACCTCTCGGACGCCGCCGAGATCTGAATACCCAAGTGCTGAGTGGTAATGACCAACAATGGCTGCAAGGGTACGTGCCTTCATTTCTAATGGGTTTGTGCATCGATGTAATAAAAGGGGAGATGAGGCACTGGCTTCTCGAAAGTGGCAGCCTCAAATTAGGTCCAATTGTGTCCTCTCACCTCAATTATAGTCGAAACGGCGCGGCTACCGGTCGTTTTTCGCGCGTGCTTATTGTTGTCTCGGTCAGACTTCGGTCTAGGATAAGTCTACGTCTTTCCATCTATGTTGTTCATAAGTAAGTATATTGCAATAGAATGGAAAAAGCGTATCTGTGCGTTTTTATTGAGTAAGCACTGGGAGAACTTAAACGTCTCTGCAGAATTTTACATTTATCTATGGTATAAACTCATAAAAATAGATATACAAAGGACTTAAATGTCTTTGCTCGTAGCATCTTGGGTTGGAATTTGGGATGCATAGAGTCAACTCTTATCTTCAAGGGAAATATACTATTGTTAACTATGTCGTGGATCTTACATCTTTCTTGAGATTATTTTGTGTAAGTAGGTATAGCTTTTGTACAGGACCAGTTTTAACTAGTTTGTACTTGTACCACCGCTGTATAATGTATCTAGTTGCGACCCCTGGCCTGGCACTCGTTGTTCCTATCTATAGAAACGTTGGTGATTTTTATCCCATGGGAACTGATAAAAAGTAGTAGATCCGTTTAGTAGTTTTGGTGTAATAAATAATCAAACATCCATCCATACATCCAAACTTTCGCATTTATAATATTAGGATGATGTAAACTTGAAATAGAATCACATATCTATATAAGATCACACTGTGGTCAATTTATCTTCGTTCTTGTCAATTCATAAACTTTTATCACTCTTATTTTTATTTACAGTCTAGGATTATCCACTAATTTTCTAACATTAGTAAGAACTTATAATCATCATTCATCGACGACCTCTGTGGCGCGGTGGGCGAAGGTCTGCCTGCGACGCAGGAGGTTGCGGGTTCGATTCCCGCCTCGGGACAAATTTGTGTACGATCTGCAGAAATTTGTTCAGGGCGTTCTGGATGTTTTTCTATGTATAATAAAAAATATCTATCTATGTAGTGTATTGTATTATGTATATCAGTTATCTAGCACCCATAACACAAGCTCTGCTTAGCTTGGGGCTAGATAATGCTGTGTGAATTGTCCAGCATTATTTATTTATTTATTTATTATTATTTATTTATCATTTATTGCTTGAAAAATGATATGTGTGTAAAATGATTATAAAAGTCTTAAGCTTAAAATAAGTTCACATAATTCACGGGTAAATTCCGCATGCAAAATAGACAGAGAGAACAAGAAGGCACTGTTTATGGAAATGCGGCGCGTTCAGCGGCAAGGCCCGCACTGAATTCAAACATAATTATGGCGTTGGTAGAATGTGTTTACGGAGAAGCGATTTTACACGCGTTCGATTTGACGCGTCGCACGCGGCGTGTGGATATTCACAATTGATAGGTATATCATTATGTCGATATTCACACATAAGCATACCTACCTGTACCTATCATAGGTTAAGATCAGTAGGTACTTAGTGTACCGTGCGTGTTATTCGCAGATATCGCTTCTTACCCTTGTTCCTGTTCAACTGGTTCCATTGACCTAAATGCACTGTTTGTATAGGTTAATGTATACATAGATCACACTTCTGTTTGACAACAATTTATTACTTTTTTTTAATATTCCTTTGAAACGACTACTACTGAATTAACTTGATTCATTCAAATAGTAGACTCTTGGCAGAATAATTTTCCTCAGCCATTTAGTACCAGGAACCAGGTTACCAGGAAACATGCGCACGCATACGGCGCAAAGATCACGATTCACGACCCGACGTGGTGAGACCCGAGCCGAGGTATCTCGGCCGAGTAATCGATTCGATATCGACACGGAGTGGCGCAACACTAGTTATTGATGATCTACGGAAGCTTGCGTTAATGTTTTGATACGGACAGATTTAATTGAGTTAAGTGTGAAAAGTTTGTTGCAATATTTATCTACCTTAGCGAAATAATTGCAAGATGCGTTCCGTTAAAAGTCAAATTCGAAAATCTGCTTTGATTTCAAATATTTTTTTACTACTACGTAAACGCAAAACGCAAGCAACATAAGAGTTGGTTTTTCAGGGCACGAAAGCGAAACTTCGATTTTAATTTTAGATTAGGCCCCCCTGAAGAAGGAGACGCGCCTCTTGGTGATATCGTAGAGGCTTACATTATAAATGTAATAAATATATAATGTAGATTCCTACCTTATTCTAAATAACTATAAGGTCCTATTTATCGTAGGAAATTGCTACGACGCAAATGCGTACAGGGGTGCGCGTTGAGTTCTTTTGTATGGAAATTATTGTAAGGTAGGTATGTATTAATTTTCTTTACTTACTTTTGACCTATCTCATCTAAGATCCAATTTCGCCGTTTTCTGCTATAACTAAGATCAATAATGGAATAAATTAGTTTAGTCTGGTTGGCCGTTTTCATCCGCTAGAGGACGAAGTCAATTGCATTTAGAACATCGTGTCCACTAAGTTTGTCTACCTCCATGGTGCCGAATTTATCATACAACCTTTCTTATTTGTTAAAAACTTAGACTAGGAACCCTCTTGGCGTCTACTTTATTTTTAATTTGTTTGCGCACGTCATTTTCTTTTAGGTTAATACAACTTGCAAACAAGTTAAAAAACTAAAATGAGTGATTCTAGCGACGAGGAAGTTTATTTGACGCCAACAGAATTGACTGAAACTGTTAAAAATGCTCAAATGTCCGTGTTGCACTCTATTGCAAAGATTTTTTTTACCTTGTGCTATTTTGATTCCCTCGCTGACGCGATCAGGATTAAAATTTTTTATCACTCGCTGCGCTCGAGATTCAATTTTAGAATCCTTCACTTGCTCGGTAAACAAAATTGAGCACGCGGTTAAAACCAACTTTGCACTCTTGTACAACAAATGACTACTATCTTAGACTTGAACGTGGTCCAATGCATCGCTGATATTGGACTGAAGTGAGATTTGAATTAGTTACGAAGGTACAATAAATACCCATGAGCTATAAGAATACCTTGGTTATGTTTTCCTAGACATAAACATAATAGTGATATAGTGATTGTGACATAGTGATTAGAATTATAGGCAGGTATACATTTTTTCAACATTGTCAAGACAATAATATTGCAAGCTAGATTCTATTTAATGCATAATTTTATGGTCATGCTGTCGCAGTAGTACGTATTGTTAGTTAATTGATCCCACGTGTGGACATTGCTAAGCGATTCATTATCATTTTTTACTGCGCAATTAATTACTTGTTATGAATCGTTGTTAAAACAAACATGTCCAGTAGGAACCATAATGTTGTTAAGTTGCTTTTCATGTTTTTTTTGTTGAATAATTTTTCGTAAACTACGTAAATTATTTTATTCCGAAGAAGACCTCTGTGGTGCCGTGGGCAAACGTCCGTCTGCGACGCAGAAGGCTGCGGGTTCTATTCCCGCCTCGGGACAGATGTTTGTACGATCTGCAGATATTTGTTCAGGGCGTTCTGGATGTTTTCTATGTACCTATAATAAAAAAATCTCTCAAGATATTTTAACCACTGAGTGATGCGGCAATTGAATTTTATTTGTGTTTGTTTTATATTTATTTTGGTACTGGTACTATGTCAGTCCTGTAGTTTAACCAATCATAGCAATCAATCATAGAATTATTCAGGTTAGTTTTAGATTTAATTTAGTTTTAAGTAGATTGTCTGGTTAAAATACGGGACTGATCTGTGGGACTGACAAATGTCGGCAAAATATAAAAAAATCTTCTGTTTTCATAATAAATGATGTCATACACTTTGGTACGACCATATAGTTAAAATACCAACGACTCAAAGACCTTTCAATAATAAGGAATGAAAAAAGCATTATTTTAAGAACATTAAAAAGAAAAAACAAACAATATCTTTGGCTTCCTAAAAATAAACTCGTTGTAAGTCGTTGCAAAACCAGACTAACAGGTTATGCTACGATTGACCAGGAAAATGTGGAACGTTCAACATTGACGATCTAGGAGACGAGACGAGGTGAAGATCCTTGGATAAGTGTGTCAATGGTGGTAATATTACTTTAACAATATTCATGTAAAACTTTTTAAACTTTTGCGATTTGTTGACATAATTTAATAATTATTTATCGGGTATTTATCGCGCACCTTTGTTTTTATTTCCCCTACGTTTCTACCGCATTACAGCGATTGTAGTTACGGGGCGGGTCGCCCCGTGACCATGATCGCTGAATACGATCGATAAATACCCGATAAATAATCATTAAATATTCATTTAATTAATAATCTGTGTGGTGCTGGCTTAGAATTTGCACCGCTCCAACTCTTCCCGCGGGTGTCGTAAGAGGCGACTAAGGACTAACTATCCACCGGGAAGCTGGCGGCAGCGCCCCCTGCAGCAATGAACAATTATATCACCAAACTGCGATCCCCAACCCGCATGCCCAGCGTGGGGATTATGGGCATTACCCTCCATACGATAAACGCCAATAAGGTGCTTATTAGGGGGAGGCCTGCATCCAGCAGTGGACCAATACAGGCTGTTGAGGTTGAGGTTATGTGATTAAGGCTAATTACAAATTTCCACCAAAAGCGACTGATAATCCTATAACTTAACCAAGTTACAGGACGATTACGGGTGGATAAATAATTATTACGAACCTATCTGAAAGGTTCTTCAAATCTTTACAGATAGGTGAGAAATTCCTACCATGTTTAACCTGTGAGTCAATTTATTGAGGATACCTTTTTTGGGGTTCCGTACCCAAAGGGTAAAACGGGACCCTATTACTAAGCCACTCTGACTGTCCGCCACCAGGCTGTATCTCATGAACCGTGATAGCTATACAGTTGAAATATTCACAGATATTTCTTTTCAAGATGTATTTCTGTTGCCGCTATAAGAACAAGTGACGACCTCTGTGACGCGGTCGGCAAAGGTCCGCCTGCGACGCAGGAGGTTGCGGGTTCGATTCCCGCCTCGGGACAAATATTTGTACGATCTATGTAGTGTATTGCATGATGTATATCAGTTATCTAGTACCCATAACACAAGCTCTGCTTAGTTTGGGGCTAGATAATGCTGTGTGACAGCAGTGTCGCCGTGTGGTGCCGGCGGCATAGAATTTGCACCACCCCAATTCTTCCCGTGGGTGTCGTAAGAGGCGACTAAGGGATATCTTCTGGGGGGCGGGCAGCAGCGACCCCTGCAGAACAAATCTTCCACCAAACTGCGATCCCCAACCCGCATGCCCAGCGTGGGGATTATGGGTATTACCCCCCCCCCCCCATGAGTTAAACGCCAATAAGGCGTTTATCAGGGGGAGGCCTGCGTCCAGCAGTGGACCGATACAGGCTGTGGATGGATGGAATGCTGTGTGAATAGTCCAGCATTATTTATTTATTTATTAAGTAATAAAACTAAAAGTTAAGGATTATTAATATTAAGGGGGGCAACGTCCTTATCACCTTGAGAACCGATCACCGAGGTTATGCAACGTCGGGCGCGGTCCGTACTTGGAGTCGCGTCACGGTCACGGTATTTTTGAGATAGATACTGGTACGGAACCCTTCGTGCGGGAATCCGACTCGCACTTGGTCGGTTTATTTTATCATAACGGCTTCTTTTAAACCGACTTATAAGTAGGAAAGGCGGAGGTTCTCAGTTCGTCGCGTATGTTTTTTTTATTATTTTTCTTTTTACCAACTCGCTCAACTCAACTGCTTTTCAAACCTAGGTGTGTTGGATTAGCAATACATAAACCGTAGTTTAAACAAACTCGGGAATAATGGTGTAACTATACCGTGTCCATCGAGCATGTAAAATGTAGAATGTTATTCTTTTAAAAATCTTCATTCACATACATATAATATCAGAGATTTCATAGGTTTACGTCAACTTTAACTTAAAAAAAGTCTGGTCTAGTGAAGTGGTGAATTTGCTTACAATCTAATTATTTTATAGGTAAATGTACATTATTACCCATTAGGTATACGGTAACGTAACTCACGCTTGCACCGGCTGGTACGATTGACCATCTGGTTCGTGTTACATGCATCAAACACTGTAACAACTAATTTATTGCCCAGATATCAATGCAATCACTACAATTTGACCTAGGTCGGACGTCTGAATCGAAATATCTGCAAAATATTTACATCTGCATATTAATATTATGCAGATGTAAATATTAGCTCACAGAGGTCGTCTCATGATAAATGAGGCCACTATCATATTATGATAGTGGCCTCATTTAGGCATTTGAGACGACCTCTACGACAACAAATGTTTGTACGGTCTGTAGATATTTTTTCGGGCCTTCTGGATGCTTTATATATTATGTATTGTATTATCTATATCAGTTATCTAGTACCCATAACACAAGGTCTGCTTAGCTTGGGGCTAGATAATGATGTGTGATTTGTCCCACATTATTTAATTATTTTACATTATTTATAAGTATTCGTTGGAAAGGTCAATCTCAAGAATAATGAGATATATTTGGTGTTTGTCCCTTTATTTGTTTATATGGCCAATGCAACGAAGATAAAGGCAGTATGAAACAGAGGTTTCTTCGATTTCTTGTTATTTCTATAGGTTTTTTTTATAATTAGGTTAGTTTTAGATAATTTAGTTATAAGAAATAGTTTGTTTATTAAACTACGGGATTGACAGTCATACAAATTATTCAAAGTCCCATAGTAATTTGGAAAAAGAAAACACTTTGTGTCTTTTATACATAAAACCACCAGTAGACGACAAATAAAAGTGGCCAAAACAAAGACAAGAAATAAAAACCACAAAAAAAGTTATTTTTAAAAATGATTTATCGGTTCATACTTTCCATATCCCATACAGATAAAGAAAAAGTTGTAGGCCAGACCCTGACCAAATATTTTAGTCGTTAACTACCCATGCAATAGCAGAAAAAAGTGTTTAACGATGTGGTCCACCAGACATCTATCAGTCCTTCACGCCACCTGGTCTCTTGATTGCCAAGCTCTTAGCGATTTCGTATAGAAGTCAACGGTTGGACGATCTTCATCAGTTTTTCATATTGCACCGTTTTTGTGGCGTTTACGACAGCACGTTTGTTTTTGCTGTACTTTTTTCTGTGTATAACAATTGGGGATTTTATTATGATACGGACAATAAATTAGTTTAAAATTGCAATTATTATGCAAATTTTGCGTTTGTCTTTTAATTTGTTAGAGTTTGGCTGACTCTTTGTCCTTTAATAAACTAACAACAGAGGGACGAGTCTATTTGACGTCAGTAACCAGTCTCGACATAGATGGCGACCGACATCGGTCGCAAAGTTTTACCGGTCAATTCTAACAAATTTTGATTGTTCAAATGATTCAAAAACTATTTATTTCCATAAATACAGTTGAGTAACATAAAGAAAATGGTCAAAGAAGGATGGCAATACCCGCCCCTGCACGAAGTTAGTCTGAATAGACACCAATGTCTCCTGGCGAGTAGATAGATTTGACCTACTTACGACGAAAATCTTACAAATTGATTCGGCATTCTCCTGGATAAATTGATTACCTAGATTACGTTACGATTGGACTGACTGAAGATCTGAAGATGTCTTTGCGATGTATTAATTGTCGGCTTCGGGTATCTCGTGTAAGAAGGCATTCTTTGGCGGATGAAAATGCAGCCTAACAGTCATGTAACCTAAAATAACTTTTTTCTCCCAACTTGTAAAAGGTTTATTCTATTGATTTCTGAATCCTTTAGGTACGTATTGTTTAATTTATAAGGCCGGAGTGATGCTCATCGCCAAAAAAGTTGGGTCAGCAGATGTATGGAACCTTGCCATCCTTCTTTCTAAAATTCATATTTATTTACCATCGGAACTATGGTCGCAAACGACCATCAACTTTACGATTTTCGTGAAGGTAACTGCGGTAAATAAAATTATTTTCTTTGCCTTAAGTTTTCTTTCTTATATAGAACTCTATTATAAACTCTATGTAGCAATTTATCTATGCAGGACTCTATATAGACTCACCCATCAAAACCGAGATTGTAGGGGCGCTACAATCAAATTATCGTTCCGCGGAACGATCTTCAATTCGACTGATTTTTTTATGTTTGTTATCTACCTCAGAACTTTTGACTGAGTCGTCTGATTTTCATGGTTCTTTTTTTGTTTGAAAGACGGTGCTTCCCGTGTGGTTCCTTTTTAATTGGTCCAGTTCTGACAATGGGATCCGTATAATTGAAGTCAGTTTATAGTTTTTTTAAAACAAAATCAATTAAGTATCTGAGTTAAAACCAGACATAACATTACCTACATAATATACTGCAATGCGTTACATCTATGCCGTATCCATCCAGCATGGAGCATGTTAGTAAATAAGCCACGATACAAATAACAAAAACTCACTTGCTTGGCGTCGAGTTTCAGATATAATTGTAAGCAATTTTTATTTTAAGCTATTGCATAGCTTCTATCGCGGGCCTTGAGCGCGGGGACCGAATCCAGAAATTCCGTAACGAAAAAACCTTGACGTTTGTCTCTTTAGTTCAGCAACTCGCCTCTAGATGGCATTGCAATAGCTTTACCGCGGCAGTCCCCGAGTGCCACACGTCTTTTTTTATTGAAGGGAGGATCTAAAATCGACAAGTAATGTAAATTACGTATAAATGGACGCGCCAACAAAGTGAATTTTAGGTTAAGTATGGGCGGTTTGTATACGTTTATGCTTCATTCAAAATGGACACGGTATAGAACATTTACTTGCTAGTGAAAATAAAATTACTGCGAAAACAACGAGTGACTACTGACTCCTTAGTTTATGATATTAGTAAGGATATATGGATGGATAATAGTAAGTACTAGCTGCGCCCCGCGGCTTCGCACGCCTATCTCACGGGAACTAATTTATGGGATAAAAAGTAACCTATATCTTATTCCAGGCCTACTTACTCGTACTACCTGTATGCCAGCCCGATCCGTTCAGTAGTTTTTGCGTGAAAGAGCAACAAACATACATACATATTAACAAACTTTCGCGTTTATAATATTAGTAGGATGGATGGATATTTCATCAATGTCCCATACATACTCTCCGCATTAGCTTAACAGTTGTTTGACCAGCATCCTCGGTGAATCATGATTAGTAGGTCAGTGGCGCGGTGAACCGGTTGGGCCCACGTGGACGTAGGTTCGAATCCGGTCACGGACCTTAATTAACTTTTTTAATTTTCTATACCCGAAGTTTTTTTCATTTTGTTTAGGCTTTTGTTTGAAACTTAAACGATTTTTTTTTAAATTAGCAATTGAATTAAATGTGATTTATTTTTTATTTAGATTAAATCATAGTTAATTATGGGTATCTTTATTTCGTTTATTTTAACCTAAACTATCGCAAAATTGATCCTATATTATACATATCAAGCAAAAATTCCTGAAGATATCTATTTTCCAATACGCGATGAAGCCAAAACAGGGTCACTCTGAACTTCTGCAAAACACTTATGCTTTTTGCCCAACTTCAAAAAAAGGAGGATTTTCTCAATTTAACTGTATTTTTTATTTTATTTTATGTTTGTTACCTCAGTTCTGACTGTGTGATCAGATTCAGATTTTAATGATTCTTTTTTATTTAAAAGTTAGTGCTTCCCCATTTCAATTTGGTCCAGTACTGACAATGAAAACCATATAATTAAAGTTGGTTTATAGTTTTTTAAAACAAACTCAATTATTACATTCGTCGTCGGAGTCGACGTCACCAAATGGCTCTGTCGGAAGACCAGCGTTGATTGTAACGTGTTTACAACCAGCTCATGTTGAGACAGAGACCGTTTTGTGACTCTAATCAACAGATGCTTTGTCTTTTATTTTAAGCCATATATGTTTTCTTTGTTGATTAAGTTACAAGTAAAATAATTTTCTATTCTATTCTATTATTTGAGCAAAACACCAAAACTAGCTGGAAGAAGTCGATAACTCAATAAGACTCACAAAAACCCTTTCGTACAAGCTCAGAGGATATTGCAGTGTCGTTATCTACATTCTACAAAATGAATATGACTGTAAGGTCAGACGAGAATGGTAAAGCCAGTACTGGCCGGTTATTTATAGTCTTGGAGCGAGTCGGCAGGTCACTCTTACAAATAGATTGATTGATATCAGGGACACTGTACCTAGGAGGTACTTCTATAAATTGACAATAGGGTATATGCATGTGATTTCAAAATGGCTAAAAAAATATATACGTATTCTCTATTGATATAGAAACATGTCTACATATTTATTTTTGAATTTTGAGATGTTTTTATCGTAGAATTTTACCATTGAAAAATTGTTATTTTAAATCTCAATCGCAAAATTTCAAAATGCTACGCCATTGACTAGAGCGGTCGTGACATCGCTGTTCACATTTCTTCTTTTTTATTCTGTTTGCTGCCCCATGATTTGACACTATTCTGCCCACTTCACATTTCGTATTGTCGATTATCTTCAGTTTTTTCGGAAAACCTCTTTCCTGAGATGATCACTACCGAGGTCGTCACAAAAGGTTTTAATCAAGTGTGAACGTCGACGTCAAATAAACATGGCGCCAATATGGCAGCGTTTTTATCACCCGAAAATTATGGTAGTTTTGATTTGTTTTTTTTACCGTGTTAATGCGAAATTCAGTGAGCGTCTTATCATTTCTCGGTTAAATAATGACTTAAAGAATCGATTAAAACAATAAAAAAAATCGATGCATATACCCTATTGAGAGCCCTCAGTTTGATTTCTAAGTTTGTGTGTGCTTAATGTTTGACCTATAGACTTACCGCAACAGCCTGTATTGGTCCACTGCTGGACGCAGGCCTCCTCCTCAAAAGCGTGTTATTGGCGTTTATCTCATGCAACATCTACTGAACGGATCAGTCTGAAATATTGCATACAGCTAATTTTAATCCTGGAATTAGAAATAGGATAAACACTCAATAAATATATCATAAAATATACCACAAATCAGTTCCTGTGGGATGGAAACCACCATTAAACGTTTCTATAGGAACAACGCGTGCAAAGCCGCGTAGGGACGCAGTTACATAATTAAAAAAAAATCGCGTTTGTTGTATGGGAGCCCCCACAAATAGGTATTTATAACAGAAAAACATCATCTGTGAAATATTTCTACTGTCTAACTATCACGGTTTATGAGATGCAGCCTGATGACAGACGGACAGACTGATGGACGGACAGCGGAGTCTTAGGGTTCCGTTTTATTTCAAAATTTCCAAGGGGGGAGCCCTCCCCCCGGGGGGGGGGGGGGGGCGAAGCCGCAAGGCGCAGCTAGTTGTTAATAAAGTAGTCTTTGGTGATAAACATTAGGAAAGCATATAAAAAATCGAGTTTAACATGCTGAATGCCGACGCGACGTGTGTATTTTCGTGTAAAGCCCGGCACGTCAGGCTAAAAATGAAAAGGTACTTTTGAAAGTGATTTGTTGTTGTAAATAGTGGTGCACACGTGGGTGGAACCGGTCCTGACTCCGTGACCCACTGAACCACATGATCTGACTCATGAAGAGTCCATTGTTGAGCATCATAAGCATCATATTACTATCTGGCATTGGGCTGTAAATTTATTACAAAGTACAAACACCTGTCTGTACTTTTCCGATCCATTTTTATAAAGTTAACGCACTAAAAGGGCACAGGGCTTGAAGTTATTGAGTGACTTCGTCCGCTGATGTACTCAAGTTTTGAGACGAAAGACGCATAAACTTACAAGTTACCTACTGATTATTATTCATAACGAAAGACTTATTTAGTATTGATTATTTAATTATAATATTGATTTATTATTAATTTATTGTTTTTATTTCAAATATATAATTGATTAATTAAAATATTAGGGCTATAACTACATATATAAGTCTATAAGTCCCTTTGCAGGGCAAAGGCCTCCATTTCCTCTATCCACTTTTTTCTATTTATTAGAAAGATTTTGAAATATTACATTTGATTCGTTTAATATTTTAATTGAACGGTATACATATTTTATATATTTCAGTATACATATTTTATGGTGTATTATTTTCCTACTATTGAACGTGTAATGTTGTATTTTACACATCGATCAAAAATTTCGCCGGCCCCCCGCGAAATTTTTGGTCGATGATTTTACCAAAATAAATGAACCGTTGCACCTAAAACTTATTTCTACTATATACCTACCAATTAGAGTACTTAGATGCAATATTCCAATATAAGTGTTTGAAATAAAAAAAAAACAGTGTCAAGGCAAAACACAAGACAAACATCATACAAAACTGAGCCCCTAGCAACTCAGGCAAAGTAGAGCTTATCAGAGCAAGCTAAGTACAAGTACTAAACCTGATTGCGCGAGACTAGAACGGATAGCGGATGGAAAAGATTACTAGGTACCTACTGATTACGTCATATTGCAGCTAAGACGTACCTAGGCTAGGACTGGTAGGGCAATTAACTGAACTGTTACGACAAAGTTCGCGTTACGAGAGATTCTGAGAACTGTAAAAATTACAAATATGATTTGCTAAAACATGCCTTTTACTGAGTTGCTTATGGTTGCTTAGAATTTAGGATAGGCAATGAGTAACTATAATTTGTTACTAGGATAGGCGATTGCGTATCTGAGCTTTAATGCTGATTTTGAATTCCGATGGCTGTGAAAATGTTTGTCACTGTAAGCAGCTCATTAGATAGATGAACCTATGTATATATTAAGTAGGTCGTCTCGGAGTTCAAAATAATTGCCTTAATTGATTCTCCTCTGTTGAGCACTTTTCAAAAGTAAACCATCTTTCTTACACAAAGATGGTAAACATAGAATTATATACATAATTCTATGTATGAGAATGTTTCTATACATGCTATCTTAGTTTGATGAATTCATTGTAATCGAGAAAACCCTCGTTAAGGGAGAAAATGTTGATGTTCTTCTCATACCAAAAAGATTTGTAATCGTTCTGTCTAGATCTATGGAACTAACGGTCCTTACACTTCATTATGAATGTAACCGGGTTAACTACGAACCTAGATTGTGTTGGAAGAACATCAGTTCTATCACTAGATTCAGCCCTGAAGGTTGAACTAGTCGCTCATGTTTTCATACGTGGAAGGGTAACTACTACGCTGTTTGATGTTGACCACCCAACCACCACTAAGGATAATATCAATTCCTATCGTCATTATTTATGTTTGTAAAGAAAAATAAAAGCTCCTACATTTTTGTATTTTAACACGAACTTTAACGAGAATAAAACCTTTACTGATATACTTTAGTTATTTAAAAATTATTATAAATATATTTTGAAGAGATACAGCAAATAGTTTTTCTATGATAGCCCTTGTGCTAAGGGTCTGTTCCAATTTTTTAAGCGTTCAATTTTTTTACCTGAAGTCATTTCATGCTAGCGCGCGGACTATGACAGGTGAGACAGCATACATTTAGGCCACGCCCACTGATGAGTTTTCCGCGATAAACAGTGCACCCTTAACCAGGGACTTCGGACACTACGGGCAGTCCTTAGTGCGCGCAAGGTCGCAATACAGGCGTGACGCAAACCGCACTCACACTGATGAAATCCCACGTTAGTGTTTTTCCAACCAGGGTCGTAGTTAACCCGCTTACATTCATAATGAATTCGTCAAACTTCAAAAGTTTTTATGGTTCTTACACTTTTACAGTGTCATTTGTTTCACCTTCAACAATATCACATTCTCTGGCTTATTCTTTAAAATCAATGAATTAATCTAAAATGGTTATCTTTTGTTAACTTCGGACAAGTTTATTTATAAACGTTATTGTATAGGAATGCCGAACACAATGATTTGTAGCAACCTTGAGCCACTCTCGTCCGAGCCTGACCGTGAAATTACTGCTGAAATTATGTTTTGCTTGCATAGCTTGCGATATTGTGCCTGTGTTGATTTTCAATTGGATTAAAATGGTCACTGACCTGAGTATTGACAAGCTATTTGCTTTCGCAGTATGCATTATTGATGTATAAAGTTTTATACTTGGTTCTTCGTCGCTTCTTTACTTTAATCTGCATACCGAAGCGAGGAGAAGAATTGGAGCGTTTTTACACAAGTATACATCTCTGAACACTTAGAAGTGTTCAGAAATGTATACTTGTGTAAAAAAGAGTTATTGATTCTTATATAAAATCTTAGAATTGTTTTGTTTGCAAAGGAGTTGCGTAGGAATATTGATATAATATTTTACGACATTGGTAGTTTGGTATTGTTGAAGCTGTGTGGTGCTGGTCTAGAATTTGCACCACCCCAACTCATTCCGCGGGTGTCTACTGTGATCTCTAACCCGCATGACCAGTGTGGGGATTAGGGGCATTACGACCCCATGAGATAAATGCTAATAAGGCGTTTATCAGGGGGATGCCTGCGTCCAGCAGAGGACTAATACAGGATGTTGAGGTTGAGGTTAAGGTATCGTTGAAGCAAATCGCAGAAGCTCGAAACCATTTTTGAATTTAAAAGCTTTTGTTCATCAGTGCATATGAAGTCCTTTGTCCGTTAATGAACTCTAATTTGCACCTTTTCGCTGTGCTGTGTTCAATTTTCATACATTTATGTCCTATTTACACGATTCCTCTTAGTACCCATTGCTTCATGATGCCTACTCATTTGACTTAAAATGGATACTAGATACTTCGATTTTACCATGAAAATTTCGTTTCATGCCCTGAAAACGTAAATTTTCACGTGACTGTAGAAACCTATACATACACATGTAGAGGTATACCATAATACACGACTTAAAAGTGGCTATACCCTGCTCGTTTATTTTATTGCCGAATTTAATATTTTCTTCTTCACACCTTGGTATGACACTAAAACTAAGCAGGCAAAGGGGCGCAGCGCAGCTACGAATCAATAATGATAATTAGCCTAGTCTCTATATTTATAGAGTCTCTATACTACAGCTAATTCAGAAAGGCCTAATAAATTCTGCGCGAGTACTGTCTCGCTATGCGTCCACCGGATCAGAATCGAAGCGTACGCTAGGATCTGTTGCTTTGTATTGATTTCTATGGTACAGCTCTACTGGGTCGCCATATATATCTACCGGTAGCGATGCTAGGCATTATTGTAAATATCGACGCTGCTTATGCTCTAAATACGATCCAGTGGGCGCTCAGCTTTATCTTGCGTTTTGTTTAGTTTATTGGCAATAATCACTATGATTATTGCCAATAAACTAAACTAGACGACGTACATAGACGTAATATTACAGCAATCTACAGCTAAGTCATTAGAAACTTCATGTATCTACATAAAAATAATAAAAAGTTAAAGAAAAGTGTGTACAGCACAGATATAATACATACAGTTTAAACTGAGGTCCGTCCCCTCGCAGTAATCAGAGCTAATGTTATTACTGCCATTAGAAAACAGTGACACGATCGAATCAATTCCCCTAACGAGGCACTTTCCTATAAAATT
The DNA here is from genome assembly GCA_955876795.1 of Eupithecia tripunctaria. Lineage (NCBI taxonomy): Eukaryota > Metazoa > Arthropoda > Insecta > Lepidoptera > Geometridae > Eupithecia > Eupithecia tripunctaria. The sequence continues at coordinate 14,373,884 of OY041615.1, forward strand.
ACATGAAAAGCGGAGAAAATCGCATTAACGACATGTAGGTAAACCTTAGACTAGTTGTCAAGCGCAAACTCACTAGGAAACAAGAAATAGGAGCATACAGAGATATATAAGAGCTTCCATTTAGAGGTACTTATATAAAGACAATAAATGTATCTCACATCAATGCGTTACACTGCCAGATGTAATAAAAATAATCAACGCTGACGACGATAATTTGGCGTGAACGAACACTGTAGGAGAACCTATAATTACCTACTGAGATTATGGTGCATTGTTGATGAGCAGTGAAACGGCTTTTTAACATTTACCAAATATTCCGTAAGCGGCAAACTATTCTGTTGAAACCTGATTATAAACTGATGAAAACTGAGCACCCGATGCTCACCAAATACTCACCCACGGAGATACGGACAAAATTAAGCCTAAGAAAGGAATAACGATGGCTATGCTAAGGAGCGCTGCAGAACAAAACCGCATAACGAAAAACTAGAGTAAAGAATATAATCAATGTAGACACACAAGAGGGAGAAAGCGATACCCATATAAATATGCATGGAAGATTTCTCTGTTTGCACGCCACGGTCTTGTTTGAACGAGATGACCGCACTCGGACAATTACCACGAAATGATCGCAATTATGTGTTACATGTAGCTAGAAATGTTGCTTATGTAAGATTTACTGCTAGATTAAATTGATACAATAATCAAGTGTAATTCAAACTGGTAATGATGATATAAAAATAGCCCCAGAAACTGACACAAAAAGAGACCTAAGCAAAGTTTTTCTGACCGAATTGGAGGTTATTGGCGAAAGGTCATGTTTAGATCTACCAGCAAGAACGTCATGCTTGAAAAATAACGAGTTTGTAACAAAAATAATTAACCAGGGAATGGGTAATGCTCTGCTATGACGCTATTAGCAGAACTTGCCCTTCTTAGAAATAAGAACAGGCGTCTAAAATAAAGAGAAGCTGAACAAATTATCTTGTCGTATGGCGCCTTGTCGATTTCAAAAACAATGCACCTTATATGCGCCTAAAGCGTCATAAGCCACTGTCAAACTGCAGAGAATCGACGTTAACCAGATAATTTAAGTCAGTCACTAACAGGTGCATCATCACAGCGCCAATCGACCGCGACGCGATGGTCTCACGGCTCGCTGATCTCCACACATTCCGAAATATTTGTTGCTTTTCATTTATCTTGTTTTGATGCTCTTTCGTGTTCTCGATTGCTGTTTTTCAAGGCTAATCCATCATAGTTGTTGAAATCTATTTCTAATTCTTCTCTTGAGGAACTGTGGTTTTACTATTTACTGGTATCTTGCTTATAATAATATAATAATAATGCTCTCTGTATTTTTTATTATTCCCTAAATTTGAAGTAGCGGTAAACTTGGTAACCTTTGGGGTTTTGCAGCTGAGTATCTGCATCTTGGCCTTATTTGATGATGTGATGATTATAAGGATACTTTTGCCAGTTCTTTCCTAAGCTTCTACGCTGCGCTGCTTCTTCAAGAGTATCCATCAGACAACTTGGTGCTAGTGCTTTAATGAAACCAATAGCTTTCAATTTCAAGCAACCACAAACCGCAGCTACGCATGCAGTCAAATGGTGAAATGGATTAGAAATACTAGTACTTCCCCAGCCAAGCTCTTTCACTTTCTACTACTCTTGCGGTCTGATCAGAGGGTCCACACTTGGTCGAATTCTCCGCATTAATTACCTACTCCATTTCCTTTACTATACTCAATATCCCGAGAGTTCAACCGAGGTGCGGTTGAATGTTCATACCTTTATCGTTATCCTATCCGGTCTTGTTCCACTTATTCTATATTCTTCTATGGGTGTGGCACAGGGTGCGATACTGAGACTCCTACTATTTGTTTTTTACATAATGCATTGTATCGTTTTCTACTTCCTATCTCGTCGGAAGTCAAACACAGCCGGAATAGCATCCAGGGTCGTCATCTTCAACGCTCTACGCTCACGATCTATTGTTTATGCAAAACCTTGAAGGTTGACTATCGCTTCGACTAACAGCTTTGTTTGAACAGTAATTTGGATCACACTACTTATTTGATGCATAATTATTATCTTCAAGATGAAAACTTCATAATTTTGCAAAATAAGATGAATACATTAAAAAAAAACAATTTGTTGTGTGGTTTGGTATCCTCGTCAGGGACACATAAATCTTCACAAACTTTCGGCATTTGAAATATATTAGGATGGATACGTAGGTACGGCAATTTGTTTACTTAGAATTTGCACCACCCCATCTCATGTCTACCGGGGGGCGGGCAGCAGTGCCCCCTGCAAAACAATTCAACCACCGAAATTCGATCCCCAACCCGCATGCCCAGCGTGGGGATTATGGGAACTACCCCCTTTAAATAAACGCCAACAAGGCAAACCTGATAAGCAGGCCTGCGTCCAGCAGTGTATCAATACAGGCTGTTGAGGTTGAGGATGAGGAAACAAAACACAATCAACAAGGAATAGATCATACTCGTATGTCCCTAACCGCAACTAAACTTTACCGATACAAAAGTTGAGTGAGCGATGGCACGGCAATTCCATTCCATGGTTGCGCTAGACGGCACGCCCGATGTGCCAACAGTTCAAAGTTACATTCACTTCTAAAGGTTGGTTCCTGTACCTCGCCTAAAGATTATTTGTACTAAAATAGAACCCAATACAACATTATTAAGTTTGTTTAAACCGACTTCAATGATATGGTTTTCTCATAGATGCTACTGTCAGAACTCTACTAAATTGAAACGGGACCACATGGGAATCGGATCACCCAGTTAAAAGTCCGATTTTCATGATTATTTTTTATTTGAAAGCTGGTGCTTCCCATGTGGTCCCATTTCAATTTGGTCCAGTTCTGACAGTGGGATCCATGAAAATCCATGAAAAATCTATAAAAATTTAAGTCAGTTTATAGTTTTTTTAAACAACATTAATTATTTGGAGTCGGTTAAAAAGATTTATTATTATTTATAAATCGGTATTCGTTTTTTCCGATCTAGGCTTTGCTAGTACCAAAGTCCCACATAGGGCAAAAGCTGGGACTCAAATATACTTACTTCACTCTACCTACTTCCCGCTATGTCGCTAGATTTTTTCCCGTTGGATTCGTTTTATGATTATTGTTTTGCTAAGCTTACCAATCAATACAATGTCTATATTCATTAAAGCTTGTACGTAGGTCGGCGCAATTTATGATGGAGTTTATGGTTCGATTGAAATTTCTATAATAAGCTTCTTCAGTGAACTTTCAGACACAAACACAATTTGTGTTTTGGGTTGGCAGATTGTTACATTACGGACCCAAGAGGTGCAATTTTTACTCTTGTGCTTAGATTTATAGAAAACTTGATGTGCTCCGCGGAGTTCAATAAATAAATTAATAAATTTGATCATTCCAGATAGGGCTGCAAATTTCCGGGATCAAAGCCTATTTGTATCTAGGATACCTATAAGTTTAGTTTCTACTGGAGTTCCAACATGTAGACTTGTTTAATGACAGCCTTCTATTTATGTGTCTCCTGCCTTAGATTGTACCTTAGTGTTATTTAGTATGTATTCTAGATAGTTAGCATTTTCGTGTAAACTGTGAGCTTCTATAAATTTTTAATAAATATATGTCTAAATAAGCCATCCTGGAACCAAATTACATTGTTTTCCGTGAGCGTGGAGGAGAAACAAACATAAAATTACATTGAAACGCATGTAATATAAATAATAATGTAATATACATATGAACAAAATTTCATATTCCCTGTTGTGAGATGAAATGAAATTTATTGTAGAAACTGTGTACAAACATAGGTGGAACAACAGTTTATCCATTAATTATGGACCTACAATATTTTACTTATATGTATAACTTGGTAATTTATTGATTATATAATTCTTTAATGTCATAAAAACATTTTTCTTAGAGCCACCTGCGGAGTTTTGTCTGAGATTTACTAGTAGGCAGTTCTCTTATTTCTCTAGAAATTTTATTATAAACTTTTATTGTCATGGTAGGGCAATTTTTTTCACTCAGTGTAGTTTTGTGCAACTCAGTTAAGCAAATTGAGCAATGTGACCCTTCTTTACAGATTTTTTTGTTTCCGATTGCTCAACTCAAAAATCCGCAAGTTTTAATCCAATAATTTTGCCGATATCAATTTAATTAGCCCAGAGCAACGTTTGCGTCGATGGCACTCAATATTAATATATGAATGAAAGACCAATAACCTTTGTCGACAAACATTACTCATTTACAAATTAGGCATTTTACCGTCACAGTCAGAACCAACTCAAAAGTCATGCATCAATTTTTATGAGAGCTTACTAAGCACGACATGACAGAAGTAGGGTAGGTCATTACTCAGTGGTGAACTGGTGATGTGTTATTGTAATGACGGGGTAAGTATCCCGAATGTTGACTTTTCACCATCACGCGATCGGGTAAGCTCGGGGTAAACGCACCCGTGATCGACTCGAATGCTAGCATTTGTTGACTAGAATTTAGTTCAATTGGACTTCGACATTACGATTAGGAAAATTGTATTATATGAGTTTATTGGTACATATCCAAATAGTTGCTTGGTAATAATTGATTTTGTTTAAAAATAAACTACAAACCGACTTCAGTTATATAGTTTTAACAAGTTTTTTCATAGATCTCAATGTCAGAACTAGACCAAATTAAAATGGGACACGGGAAGCACTAGCTTTCAAATAAAAGAACCACGAAAATCGGACCACCCAGTCAAAAAAGGTTATAAAGTAACAAATATTAAAAAAAAACTGAATTGAAAACCTCCTCCTTGTTTAAGTTAAGTGTATGTTAAAGGTCAACAATAAGCAACAACCTATCGAAAATGGTTCGTTATTATGATGGGTTCAGTGAATTTTTAAAATAATAGTTTTTTATTTTGTTGTTTCAGATATTCCTAGACAGGAACAAACAAATGAAAACAAGGTGAACTTTTAATAACAGTTTAGTATTAAAATCCTGTGCAGACCTATTCGGAGCATGGTGATGGTGATTGTGGGCACTATCCCATGAGATAACAGCCAATAAGGCGCTTATCAGGGGGAGGCCTGCGTCCAGCAGTGGACCAATATAGGCGGTTGAGAATATATTTATCTCCACTACAGTGTTATGTTAGCAAGCAGGGACTTGCACGCATGTCGTGCCGCGAGGAATGGTCCAGGAGAAAGCGTGGAGCGCGCTGGACCGCGACTCACGCAGACGATAGCTAGGGTTGTCAGCGATCACGTTACGAAGGATGAGAAAAGAAAAAAAACAAAAAAAAATGTCGGTATCCTTCTAATATAATATAAAATAGAAGGCCTTCTATATTAACTAAAAGGCGAAAGTTTGTACCGTTAAAATTGAAAGCTTACGCAGGATTTGTAAAACTATAGGTACGTTTAGCAAACACGTGTATAGAATCCGCCTCGTTTATTATTATTAAAAACATCGCTATAAGTTTTTTTGTTCAAGTAAAATGCTTGCTAAACTACATAATAAGATAGTTTGTAGAATCAGTAAGTTTAACCTGATGTTTTGATAAGGAAATTTAAATTTAATTGAAAACACCAAAATTTCTGAGCGTATCTGGTTAAAATTTTGCACACAATATACTCCTGCATCAAGGTCCTCAAATGACATAGACTACTTTTTATTCTAAACAAAGAAAAAGTTATTTTTTAAGTTAAACGTGGGTACCAAATTTCAGATCAATCCGTCAACAGGGTTCGTCAATGAGGGTCAAATTTGAATTTCTAGATTTGACCCAAACGGATTCTTAACTCGATGACCCAAACAAATAAATTAACAAAAAAGGCAAGCTAAGTAAAAACGTTTAAAAACGCGTGTCCCCCCTCTGACAGAAGCGAGTGAAGTCATAAAACAAGGAAAAAATAACGACACAATAACCACCTTCACGGCTTTATCCACGGACCCCCGTGGTCTTACCAATCCGCCAAAGGCGTCGTCATCACATTATTGTTCTGTAAGGTATAGGAAATTATCCCTACAATTAAACAAAATCCTATAACTTTCGTGAATCGCACTCACCATGATGGTGACTTCATCATGGTGAATGCGGTTCGCGTCATTGAGGGATAAAATGTTGGTGTTCTTCCAACACTGAATCTGAACGCAAACTAGGTTCGTAGTTAACCCGCTTAACTCCATAATGAATTCCGCAAACGACGAAAGTGTCGGTAGGTCCCATTTGTTCTATGGAACATGACGTAATATAACAATTTGAGAAAATATTGTCCCTATTTGTACTATAGAACACGTTGGAACACGTTGGTACTTTTTGTCTCAAATTGTTCCATAGACCAAACTTAGTAGGTACTTGAAGAAACAAGTATTGTTAAACTGCTGTTTAGCTTATATTTTGCAAAATAAAAATATTATCTAGGAAGTAGTTTCATTTCTTTGAAAGTGAACTTATACCAAGTAAGTACTAACGTCACTGATTAAGGCCCATACACCAGCGAAAGTGGCGCCCCCAACTATTATATCTTATTATTACGTTGAACGCAGGAATTTTTAAAAATCCTACGTTCAGTTTGTGGTATCTATTATAAGCTATTTATTAATGCGTCTGTAATAGTTTCATTTTGTAAAGCTTAGGAAGAGATACGAAGTTGCGCTTCTTGGCCACCAAACTCTATTTTTGCATCTCCTCCTAAACTATATGAGATAAAATTATAAAAGAGGTATTAAAAAATAGCTTATAATAGATACCACAAACTGAACGTAGGATTTTTAAAAATTCCTATGATAAACGTAAAAATATGATAAAATAGTAATTGCTGTCAGATTGGCTCGGGTATGTGATTTAATGTCATTCACGTCTATACATCTCATCGTGGAAAAATTTGGGAAAAGCGATTTCCATTTAGTTCGAGTCAGAGTTAGAAGCAAATCGTTTATTTCTTTAGACTTACAAAAAAAGCACTTAGACAAGTCAAATTTTTACTATATAAACAGCTTGATAAATTGTTATTACTATCAAACAAGAAATAAGGTGCAATTGACTCTAATTCACTTCAATTTTTTGTCCACTAGCGGAAGTGAAAAGTTCTGTGCATTCACAGACAAATAAACACAGGAGCAAAAACTAGAGTTCTATAGGACAAATAAGGACAATATTTTCTCAATTTTTCATATAACGTCATGTTCCATAGAACAAATGGGATCTACTAGAAAGTTTTTATAATAAAACATTCAAGTATAGATAAAGGGTAAATGCCCTAACACGGTTATTGTGTTTGCGTGACAGCCCTAATCCATTTTGTAGCCGAACGTGTCATAGCAATAATTTTCTTTTCTCAATAATAACTGAAGCTATCAACGCGGGCACTTTCCTTTGATTTATTTCTATCAAATGTCCTATTTTGTACATTTGATATTGCTGTAGAAGTAAGAAAAAACTATCAACATTTAATGAAATTTAGAGTCTCTTACATGAAAGTCATTACTTTTTTCTACATCCTACTACTGTTAAAACGCGAAAGTTTGTAAAAATGTCTGTATGTATGTTTGTTGTTCTGAACTGAAGTTTGATGCGTGTCAGTCAACTCACACATTGTTTCGTTTTTAACCGACCACACGAGGAGGGTTATGTAGAGATGAGATGGCACTATATGTATGTATGTAACCAATTTTTAAGTTTCTACATAGCGCTGCAACTGCTCGCATAAGAATAGACAAGAACTCTGTTTTTAACCTACTTCAAAAAAAAAAGGTTCTCAATTCATCTGTTTTTTTATGTTTGTTACCTCAGAACTTTTGACTGGGTAGTCCGATTTTCATGATTCTTTTTTATATGAAAGCTGGTGCTTCCCATGTGGTCCCATTTTAAACTTGTGCAGTTCTGACAATGGGATCCATGAAAATTCATGAAAAAACTATAAAAATTGAAATCGGTTTGTAGTTTTTTAAAACGAAATTAATTATAATTACTAAAGTTATTTTCAACGGGATATTTACCATGATTTGAATTTTGAGCTTTCCAAAATGCGCATGAAACTGTGCCGAAATATTGGAAAGCTCAAAATTCAAATCATGGTAAATATCCCGTTGAAAATAACTTTAGTATTAATAACCATGATGGATTTAATAGTTTTAATTAACTATTATTAATTTATATGCTACTCGTTCGATTTCAACAATATAAATGAGTACTAGGTATCGATTAATTCGACTCGATACTCCGGTGGATGTAAGGTATATGACGTCAGACGATATTGGGGGTTTAACGAGATAGCGGGGTCTACGTACGGGTTGAAAATTCAATTGTTAAAATAATTAGCACAATCGGTTAACGCCTTATCCGGGGCCTTAGTCGGGTTTTAGTATATTTTATCTTGTACCACTATGTACTAACTTACTTAATATCTGGATGAACCAGCTTCGCTCGGTTTTATTTTGGTAAATTGTGCATATTAGAAATTATCGTAGTACTATTCGCCAATAGATGGCAGGAAGAGTCTTATTTTTCACTTTAATTCCTAAAGTGATTGGGATAAAGTTCGTTATTGAAAACACGAATAAAATAGTATTACTATTCGTCAATAGATGTCAGGAAGAGTCAATTGAAGATGATTAATCTTAATATTGAGATGATAATTAAACTTATAAAACGTCATCTAGATCGATTTATCGCCCCCGATACCCCCAGTATACTAAAGTTCATGAAAATCGTTGGAGCCGTTTCCGAGTATTTGAATAATCACTTTAAAAATATGAGCTTAAACTAAATATAATTTATCTGTTGATTTCACAAATTAATATTCTATTTTTGTCGCGAGTTTCCACTTTGATCAATATTACAAGGTATATTCAGCAATTTATTTTTGAAATTGATGGTAAATACGTATAAATTTGTATACGAAGCATCTAAAATCACAACATTAATAAGCTAACAATATTTATGTACAAGAATTGCTTGATTAAAGGTATAAGATTTGCGTACCAACTACCCGCAAGCAGGTGTCCTAGGCACGATCCTAGAAGTAGGCGACGCATTGGAGACATTACAGGGTTGTAATGTTTCCGTCTGGTTTAAGATAAAATAAAAATTATTATCAACAAAAAACCGTGAGGAAAACATAATTGCAATGCTCTTACTAAACGAGCGTTTTGCAACGTATATCATGTCAATGTTGTAGTTTTTGTAAGTTACTGCAATAGCCATTAGCCGAGTCATCTATTTAGTATTGTCTCCGAAAACGCAATTTTATGCACGACGCTGTTTTGAAATGCATTTAAAATGAAATCAGGAGATTTTTAAGCAACCACCTACTACATAATAAAAAAAATACAAAATATTACATAATTTCTTTAACTTAATGTACATAATATGACAGTGTGTGAGATTCCCTTTTAAGTAAGACATATACCTGTGTTAGGGAATCCCGCTCTTCCAAGATAAATAACATTGAATAGTAGATAGAATAGTAGATTTGACGACCTCTGTGGCGCGGTGGGCGAAGGTCCGCCTGCGACGCAGGAGGTTGCGGATTCGATTCCCGCCTCGGGACAAATATTTGTACGATCTGCAGGTATTTGTTCAGGGCGTTCTGGATGTTTTCTATATATAATAAAAAAATATCTATCTATGTAGTGTATTCGCCGAGTGGTGCCGGCGGCATAGAATTTGCACCACCCCAATTCTTCCCGTGGGTGTCGTAAGAGGCGACTAAGGGATATCTTCTGGGGGGCGGGCAGCAGCGCCCCCCGCAGAACAAATCTTTCACCAAACTGCGATCCCCAACCCGCATGCCCAGCGTGGGGATTATGGGCATTACCCCCCCATGAGTTAAACGCCAATAAGGCGTTTATCAGGGGGAGGCCTGCGTCCAGCAGTGGACCGATACAGGCTGTGGATGTGGATGTAGTGTATTGTATTATGTATATCAGTTATCTATTACCCATAACACAAGCTCTGCTTAGCTTGGGGCTAGATAATGCTGTGTGAATAGTCCATCATTATTTATTTATTTATTTATTTATTTATAGATTAAGCAGTTCGTTAAATTATGTTTATATAAAATTAAAAACATAAGATCGGCACAAGTATGTATGTGTGTCCTTTAGGTCTCTGCCTTTAGGTCTATGTGCCTTTTAGGTCTATGTCGTGCGTAATTTCCCATTAAACAAATGAGAATCAGAATCAATCGCTTCTTTGCTGGATACATTATACTCGTATGTATGTACAATCAACGTGGCAAATTTTACTAAATGTTTTTAAAATTTCTGACTTTTATGTTGTTATTTTGTAGCTCAATGTAGAGTTTTCCGTCCCCTGCAGAACTGCGATCCCCAGCCCGCATGCTCAGTGTAGGGATTATGGGCACTAACCCTCATGAGATAAACGCCAATATGTCGCTTATCAGGGCGAGACCGGGTTTAAGTCTCGTCAAGTCTAAAAATTATTGAGACCTTATTATATTTCATTAGAATGAAATTACCATTGGATATTTTCAGAATGTAAGAATTGACTCACACATAACTAGGTTAGTTCACAGCATGATTATGGTTTTTGAGGTTTTTAACTCCATAACGCAAGAATAAATTGTAAACTTCTCGGTTAATATAATCATAGCATTGAATTTGACCTGACCCCTTCCAATTGCGAAGTTACGAATCAAATTCGATTCTTCTATGATGGATTACATTTATATATATCAAGATATTCGTTTATTTAGCTTATAGTTAATCATTTATTAAAAAGAATAATAATAAAAAAACCAAATTTTAATATTTCACTATAAAAACTTTCGTAGTTTGACGAATTCATTATGAATCATCAGTAAGTACTCGAAATTGTGAATTCCAAAACTATTGTTGATTATTGTATCCATCTTATACTAAGGTATTTCGTCTGAAATAGATGCTTTTATATTTAATTTTGAGGAAATGAATTCGATAAACTGCCATTTTAATAAGTACTCGTACCTACTGCACTCTTGTCTATGACGAGACCCTACACAATCTGGTCGAAACGTTGAGGAACGAGGGCATCAGGTTCTTCCAAAAGCAGCGTACTGCACTTCGTCAGACAGGTCAGACCAGACCAAGCGAATTGCGAAGAATTTCGAATGGAATTACACTTATTATTTTGTGTATCTTAACTTCCTTTAAACGAGCAATTCTTGTATAAGTGTATAATCTTAATCTCGGAATCGGCTTCAACGATTTTCACGAAATTTACTATTCAGGGGGTTTCGGGGGCAATAAATCGATCTAGCTAAGATTCATATTATTTTAGAAAATGTCGTTTTATTCGTGTTTTTAATAAACTTTTATAAACTTTATCGTCATCTATTGACTCTTTCTGACATCTATTGGCGAATAGTAATACTATTTTATTCGTGTTTTCTAACATAACCAGGTTTATCGTTATCAACTTAAGCATTAAACTAAAAAATATGACTCTTCCTGACATCTATTGGCGAAAAGTAATACTATTTTATTTGTGTTCTCAATAATCAACTTTATCCTAATCAACTTAAGCTCTAAACTGAAAAATATGACTTCCTGACATCTATTGGCATAATAAAAATTCCTAAAAAACTAAATTCGTGGTCATCCAGGTACTAATCTATACTTCACAAAGAAATTCCTGTACTCCATAGCTACGAGTACATTCATACCTATTCACTGGTCATTGCGTAAGGTTCTCAATTCGTCGTTTCCTTATTAGGTTCGTAACTCGTACAAAACCGTACTAGCTTCATTGTCAACACTTTCTCCCACAAACTAATGTGAATTTTTACATTTATTACGTTTTTATGAACATTACAATGCGTTATGTATTTCACGCATTGGTTGTTTTCGTTAATTGTTTCGTAATTTATTGAGGGCCATAAATTGTTATTGTAGAAATTACATGACTTACTGAACATTAGGGTTTTTGTTATTATAGTGCGTAAGCCCTAACACTCTGCGCTCTAACGGCGGTATTGTTCGTACAATGTCCAAGAAAATTTAGATCTAAGCGGTATCGACTATGTGGTCTAGCGGTTATGACATCCCCGTACTTAAAAAAAAAAGTATACAATAATAATAAAAAAAAAAATCTTCTGACAGTGTATTTCCCTCTGCTCCATTTACCCTTTTGCCAGTGGTAGGCTAATAGGAATATTTATTATGGGTATTAAATGATCCATCATCACCATCAGCCTATATTAGTCCACTGCTAGGCCTCCCCTAATGAGCGCCATAGCGCCCTGTCTTCAGCTTGATGCATCCAGCATCTGCCTGCAGTCTTTCGCAGATCGTCATCCCACCTGGCCGGAGGGCGAGTACGTTTGAATCACGGTCTCCACTAAATAACACGTTTACCCCCGCGGTTTTCGGTTCTTCGCGAGATATGGCCGGCCCACTGCCACTTTAGCTTGCTTATACCAGCAGTGCCTCGCGATTTTACCTCACCTCACCTCACCTCACCGATTCCACCCTTCCCGCTCCTGTGATAATTCCGAGATAAAATATAGCCAATGTCACTCCCTGAAAGTAAGCTTTTTAATGCATGGTGTAACTGTTTAAATCGGCCCAGTAGTTTCGGAGCCTATTCAATATAAAGAAACAATCAAATCCTCTTTATTGTCTCCGCGGTTGTCGGTTCTTCGCGAGATATAGCCGGCCCCCTGCCACTTCATCTTGCTTATTTATTACCCTTATATATTTTAATTACCTATACTCGTACATATATTGTCCCGTCCAATATTTCAATATTAGGTAGGTTGTCGATTGTAACCTGAGAGTTAACGCCCACTTTTAACAAATGATAATGACGTCGGTCGTGTCATTTGGAATTTATCAGACGATAGGAATTAATTATATACTTTTTAGTATTATTTTATGCTCTGTCTACCAGCTCGTTAGCAACAATTCCAGTATCTCGTCCAAATCTCGCTTTGTTAATGTACTTTTTAGCTAAGCAGATAGTATAATGTAGACTGATTGATAGATATCTTGATTGACATCTATTGATATGTATATCTATTGATAGACTTAATAATTTTATCTTGTCGTCTTTAATTTGAATTTAATGTAGGTAGATACAAAATAATATCTTCCATGTATATATTAATCTTATCTAACCCGAGAGCTGGTGAGTATCTGGCGCAGCGCATCAGCATTGCCATACAGCGGGGGAATGCAGCCAGCGTCTTGGGTATGCTTCCGACTGGTATTGACATGGATCAGTTGAGTTGCCTGTAGATTTTTGTAACAGTCTGCAGTTAACTCGATTGTTTCGTAAATGTTCGTAAATACTAGTTTTAATGTATTGATGGACTGTCATTTTCTTTTTCAATAAATACTTAAATATATCTTCCTGTATAAAGCATAAATGAGAAGCTACGTATAAAGAAACATTCTACTGACGACCTCTGTAGCACAGCGGGCAAAGGTCCACCTACGACGACGCCAGGTTAGTTTGATTCCCGCCTCGGAAAAACGTTTCTACGATATGCAAATATTTGTTTTAAGTGTTCTGGGTGTTTTTATGCATAGTATAAAAATATATCTATGTAGAACATCAGCTGTTATCTAATAGTACCCAAAACACAAGCTTTGGTTCTATCGGGGCTAGATGATGCTGGGGCAATTAATTGTGCATTAGTTTTTTTAAACTATATTTACCACTGAAATTATTTTTTTACTTTACTGTTTAATTTGAGCTACCTACCTATTTGTTTTTTAATATCCTTTTCAGCTTCACTCACCTTTCTGTTAAACATTTTTACTTTTTCTAATCTATGTATATATGTATATCCATGTCTTTATTTGACCTTATCTAAGCATAATTATAAAATACTGTTTACGTAAAATTGACCGCTGGATTACTCAATTCATTAAATATTTAAATTATTTCATATTGACCTCGTCAGATCAAATACAAAATCAGGTAAATAGGTAAACACTTAATAGCTCTTAACCTTTTTCTAGATTTGACTCTTTTATTCTATCTGCCCTTCAAAATCTCATAAACATTGGTTCATTGCCCTCCTGAACTTTAATTTATACACTTTTGCTCTCGGCTAATTGGTCTTATGTCTTATTATTTCGGCGCTAACGAAAGTGAGACTCGTCTGAGCACCGGAGCGCGACGTAGAGCCACAGCTTAGGACAATTTAAGGCGCATATACTCGTGAAAGTGGCGCCGACACCTGTTTTATCTTATTATTACGTTTAACACAGGAAATTTTAAAAATCCATCGTACAGTTTCTGGTATTCTATTATCCTACTAACATTATAAACATGTTTGTTCCTCTTTCACGCAATAACTACACAACGGATCGGGCTGAAATTTTGCATACAGGTAGTTCTAGGCCTGGAACATAGGCTACTTTTTATCCCATAAATCAGTTCCCGTGGGATAGGCGTGCGAAGCCGCGGGGTGCAGCTAGTCTTTTGTAAGTTAGTTATTATTGCCTCTGTTAAAGTTAGTTATTATTGCCTAAGTTAGTTTTATTTTGTAAAGCTTAGGCAGAGATACGAAGTTGCCCGTTTTGCCCACCCAACTCTATTTTCGCATGTCTGCCTAAACTATACAAGAGAGGTATAGAAAAATAGCTTATAATAGATACCACAAACTGTACGATGGATTATTATAATTTCCCGTGTTAAACGTAATAATATGATAAAATAGGTGGCGCTGTCATATTGGGTATGCTGCGCCTTAAGGCCAATACACCAGCGACAGTGGCGCCCCCAACTATTTTATCTTATTATTACGTTAAACGCAGCAAGTTTTAAAAATCCTACGTTCAGTTTGTGGTATTTATTATAAGTTATTTATTAAAGCCTCTGTTATAGTTTCATTTTGTAAAGCTTAGGAAGTTGCGCTTTTTGGCCATCAAACTCTATTTTTGTATCTCCTCCTAAACTAAATGAGATAAAATTATAAAAGAGGTATTAAAAAATAGCTTATAATAGATACCACAAGCTGAAAGTAGGATTTTTAAAAATTCCTATGATAAACGTAAAAATCTGATAAAATAGGTATCGCTGTCATATTGGCTCGGGTATGCGCCTTAACGTGTTTGGCCACAGCCTTCTGCTGGCATTGAGGTTCTTTGTTTTAACACTGTCACCGTTTTGTTTAGTTGTGGTTTTGACATTGAAAATATTTTTAGTGTCCCTTCTCTTCGAAAGAAATTAATCCGTAAAATATTTTATGTTTGTTATGTGTTAACCTAATGGCACTTTTTTGCCCGATGGATATCCACCGTGGGCGGACAGCAACGCCCCCTATAGAACAATTTTACCACCGAACTGCGATCCCCAACCCGCATGCCCAGTGTTTGGATTATGGGCATTACCCCCATTTGACAAACGCTATTAAGGTGCTTATCAGGGCAGGCCTGCGTTCAGCAGTGGACCGGAAGGAGGTTGAGGTACGACGATTCTTAGATGATACGAAGATATCTATGAAAATCTAATGTATACACACAAAAACAGAGATAACTTTATGAAAAGGTGTGATGTTCACAATAAAAATACAAGAAACAAGAACAAATTACACATCCCATCATATAGATTACGAAAGGTAGGCAAATCATTTGTGGGCAATTGCGTAAGATTCTATAATAAGCTTCCATCTGAAGCAACTGAACTCCCTATTCGTAAATTTAAACTGTACATAAAACGAAATCTTAACAAGAAAGCCTATTACTCCGTAGATGACTACGTCAATGATGTTAATGCTTGGCCGGATGTTGCCCAGTTCCACACAGACTAGTATGTAAGACCAGTTAGACTAAGTTATCCTAAGATTGTATTAGTTGATAAGCGACAAACTTGCTAGTGGTTTCTTTTTCACTTCTTCCGCTAGTGGACAAAAAATTGAAGTGAATCAGAGTCAATTGCACCTTATTTCTTGTTTGATAGTAATAACTATTTATCAAGCTGTTTATATAGTAAAAATTTGACTTGTCTAAGTACTTATTTTGTAAGTCTAAAGAAATAAACGATTTGACTTTGACTTTGACTTTGAGTCAAAAGTAACTAATACTAATACTAGGAGATTCCTAAAATATACCAGGGGCGCCGAATGTAATATGTCTAGAAAAACTGACGGGAAGACGTGCATAGTAACTAAGTAATAAAAACAAAATACATGGTTTTTTATGATATAAAAACTATGTAGTTTCTGGAATCACTGGAATCACCGGAATCACTTAAGGCCAAATTTTCTTATATTGGGAGAATTTTCTTACATTATATTTGCTCTTACCAATATTTAAGTATCATTTCAAAATAAGTTCCTATTGCAAACACTAAAGTTAGCAAAAAGAGAAAATTCTAATCTGAATCATAGACCATTTTTTGCAAACTTTAGCAATATCTTATTGGCTTGACTAAATTAGGCAAAACTTCAGAAACAATAATAGCAAAGCAATTAAACATTTTGACATTCCCAACCGTGACAAATGATTGGGACGTAACGCTACTTCGGGGCAAACGAGAAACTGTGGCTATTGACCGCAGCATCTGATAAATTTATTATACTTAACTTAAAAAAACTTTTCTATGTTATTTGGTTATAGTCCAATAGTTCTTTATTGATAACAATAACAAGTTACATGTCAAGGTTTATAAATCAAATATTTTTGAATAATGCTACAACAATTGCATACCTATTATTTAAGTATAAATAATAGGTATTATACTTAACTTCGAAAAGGATTCCCTTGTCGAAGTGATCACGTGTTACCAGAGAGCTGGTGAGTATCTGGCGCAGCGCATCAGCATTGCCATACAGCGGGGGAATGCAGCCAGCGTAGCGGGGACGTGACAACTGGTATTGATATGGATCAGTTGACCTACCTGTAGGTACTTTATAACAGTCTGCAGTTAGCTCAATTGCGTCAATTGTAAATCCTAGCTCTAATTTAATTTATTTTTATTATTATATTGTAATTTAAAAAAAATAACTTTAAAAAAATATTAATGCAATACCTTCTTGACGGGAAAAATACAAAAAATAACATTAATGAATAATAATTCTGGACAATTTTAACAGTAAACTATTTTCACAGTAAAGTATTTAAGAAAAAAAACTTGCTGGATCATCAGCCTATGTAAGTCCACAGCTGGACATAGGCCTACCCTAATGAGCGCTTTAGTGCCCGTCTTCAGCTTGACGCATCCAGCATCTGCCCGCAGTCTTTTGCAGGTCACCGTTCTACACTACGTTTGCCGAGTCGTTGTCTCGACCCAAAAACACGTTTACACCAGCGTTTGCCAGTTCGTTGCATGCGCAGAATGCAAAAATAAAATACGAGAATTGAGCTTTTTCGCTCCTATTTCATTCGATTTTTTTTTCATTTCGTCATTAACTTTGGACTAATGATTAAAAATTAATTAAAGTACTTAGCAACGGATCTACCAGATATGGTTTGAAGATGAAACTTGTTACAGAGCATCTGCCCACAATTATAAACGACATACATATACATATAGTTTCACACCGCACTCGACAACGACAACATTAAACAAAAAAAAAATTTAACAACAGCCAACTATAGTCAGTAAAATTTACATGTGATAATAGTCTATAAATCGTATGGTTGGTTTGTTGTGCAATTAAAACACATCGTATAAGGACATTTTATTATAAGTCTGCATCTTATAATTCTGACAGAGAACCAAAGTTATCGACATAGCTCAAAGAATTAGCAAGCTGAAGTGGCAGTGGGCCGGCCATATCTTGTGAAGAACCGACAACCACTGGGGTAAACGTGTTCTTAAGTGACTCGGCAAACGTAGTGTAGGACGCCCTCCAGCCTGTCATGGCGATCTGCGAAAGGCTGCGGGCAGATGCTTGATACGTCAAGCTGAAGACAGGGCGCTATGGCGCTCACTCAGACCAAGACTTTGTTGGTCTAACAAAAAAAGGACTATTTTTGTTGGTCTGAGGGCGCTCATTAGGAGAGGCCTATGTCCAGTGGACTAATATAGGCTTATGATGATTTTGATGATTTTATAATTGTTTTTTATCCTGAATAAAGAAAATAGGTAGGTACATCAAACACCACATTCAGTATAAACTATTTACCCACTGTAATGAAAAGGAGTGTGCTGTTAATCGAATCGTCCACTCCGATCGAGGTCAATATCGATGAATCGAGAGCGGTTACATCACCACCGGGCATCGCCAGTGTGTCACTATTGCATTCAATAACGACGTAACGACGGACTGTTGCGGTTGAATCAATAATGACACGTATTTTTAGACAGTTTATAATTATATTCGAAATTAAGAAAGATACATTAAAAGATATATTAATAAAAAAAAAATTTAGCTCGCTCATACTCAAAATAAATGTATCTTGGGCAATGTATACGCTTAGGTAGGTATAATAAAACTCCTAGTTATTAGCAAAAATCTATCTATTTATATGTATATAAGAATTAATTGCTGTCCGTTAGTCTCGCTAAAACTCGAGAACGGCTTAACGGATTTATCTTATCTTGGTCTTGAAATGTTTGTGGAGGTCTAGGGAAGGTTTAAAATAAGAAAATCAAAGCGTGCGAAGCCGCGGGGCGCAGCTAGTTCAATAAATAAATTCAAACGAATTGTCAAAACCTTGCTATGCAAAAAGGCGTAGGTACCTAATATAAATTATCAGATTATCTAGTCTAGAGGATAAAAAACCTTGGGACGGTTTTCTCCATCTTGAAAAATAACATCTAACAGACTAAAGATTTCTTCGTCGCTTCTTTACTGTAGTCTACGTACGTACCGAAATCAAAAGATCGAAAATAACACAACTAAATGAAAAAAATAAAACGAAGACTTTATTCAGACTAGGGCCCTTTGAAAAAAAAAAACAAGTTTGATGAAACTCTCAATTACATTTCTGCAAAGAAACATGTGTCAGTATTCAATTAAAGTCCGTTAATTGAACAAGTGGTAGAGCATAACAAGACAGAAGTGTCAGTAGTTCAATTAAAAGAACTACTAGTTGAGCTAATGGGCTTGAATGAAGGTTGTTTGTATAGACCTATTTAAGTGTTTTATCATTTAATTTCTTTAATCCAGCTGTCTAACAGATGTGTTCGTGAGTTTCGCATCCATACTTTTTTTTTCTGTTATTCGTATTCAAAATGAGCGGCGATAAAATATAATTTCTATATTGTTTATTTCATTAAAACGGATATCAATACTAATTAAATAAATTTAAAGAAAAAATAATTATATAAAAAGTTAGGCATCTACACACAATTCTAACGTCATACGTCATACTATAGATTGTCAGTAAAATGTATAAACACACAGATAAAAATTAAATTAATTACAAAACATAAAACGCAAAATAATGATAAATTATTTGCAACAATCTGTGGTTAGCTCAATAATTTGAATTGTAAATATACTAGTTTTTATTTATTTATATTATTTAATTGTAATTTTCTTTTTAAATATTGAATCAAAATGAATCAATATAAATGTGGCACGTTTCGTTCGCTATTTCAATACAGAATCAAAATAAATAAATATAAAAGTGGAACGTTGGCAATGCTAGTTCATTTACCGAAATATAAACTATTTACAACATAATAACTTAAAAACAAGCAACGTACATACATATAATATGAAATCTAAAATGGCAAGAAAACATCTCTCGAAGTTCCGTTATTCTCAATTTTACAGTCATGCACATAGAATGAACTCAGTGACAGTGAATTTGTAGGAGTCAACTGTGACTGACACAATACGGTGACGAGACAGTAAGCTGTCCCCGTCAAGTACCTTACCATCTAACACACTCTACTTAAACACCTGTAAACACACTTTTAAGAAGGTTAATAGAATAATTTATAGTAGTAGATACCTACCAATTTACTTTATCACTTTATTTCCGTGTCAGTTTACTATGTTCTATACTACTACTATAAAAAGGAACGAATAGGCTCCGAAACTACTGGACCGATTTCAAAAATTATTTGATCATTAGGAAGCTTGCTTTTCAGGGAGTGACATAGACTATATTTTATCCCGGAATTCCCACGGGAACGGGAACAACGCGGGTGAAACCGTGTGGTGTAGGTAGATTTTTTGTATTTATGGAAATAAAGAGTATAGAGAGATAATAACTTTATTATAAAAGAACATTATTATCAAATAATATAAATAAATTAGAACAAGTATTTACAATCGAACTAACTGTAGACTGTTGCAAACAATCTATAGGTAGCTCAACTGATCCATATGAATAACAGTCGTAAGCGTAAGAGTTTTTAATTTAAAATAGAGCAACTCGTCATCAGGGTCATACAAGACTTACTGCTGGTAGATTTTGATGGATTTGTGAGTGAAATGAAAAATTAAAATGAAAAATGAAAAGTGTATCACACCTTTTATTTTGGTCGTTCATTGTTTTTATATTTATTTTGCTTATACGTACATGTACAGCTACAGCTTAGTTCTTAATGCATGATTAGGTCAATAGGACATGCAACCTTGTAGGGCACTGCAAAATAATGTATACATTATACATTTGATAAGGTAATATTTTAATTAAAATAGGATAACTAAGTATTACATAGTTATTCTAAGGTCAAGTAATTTAAGTCAGATGTTAAGGCGGTGATTCAATTTCCTGAGAGGTTTTAAAATTTAAGTTTAACATTTATTACACATATTTTAAATTTAACAAGTTATCAAATTAGCCAGTGATCAAGGAAGGATAAAGGTTACTTTTTATTGCAAAAAACGCGAGTGAAACCGTCAGCGGATACTAGTAAATTATAAAAACATGAAAAGCGTGCACAAGGTAAAGTTTTCGTTATTATAATGTCATTTCCCTGCTGACCTACTGAACGTACGAAGTCAACGAACAACCAACTCTTTGTATATGTCGGCGCTAATTTGCCTCGCAGTTCGGTGATTACCCACTGCTCATGATAATTATCTAAGTAGGTCATGAGGGAACACGCACAAATTGGAGTCAAGAATGGACTGATGACTTCGAAAGATAGAAGAGAAAAGTTGAAGATCGCGTATATTAGATTTGTGAATTTGAATAAAAATTGTTTCCTTGTAAATAAATAAATAAATAAATAAATAATGCTGGACAATTCACACAGCATTAACTAGCCCCAAACTAAGCAGAGCTTGTGTTATGGGTCCTAGATAACTAATATACATAATACAATACACTACATAGATAAATATTTTTTATTATACATAGCAAACATCCAGAACGCCCTGAACAAATGTCTGCAGATCGTACACACATTTGTCCCGAGGCGGGAATCGAACCCGCTACCTCCTGCGTGGCAGGCAGACCTTCGCTCACCACGCCACAGAGGCCGTCAATATAATATGTTTATTTGTGTAATAATTTGTTTATTTTGTTTTACAACTGAAACAATATAATATAAGAACCAATCTATACTAATATTATTAAGGGAAATATTTGATTGTTTGTTTGTATTGAATATCCTCCGAAACTACTGGACCAATTAAAAAAAAACATTAAAAGCTTACTTTTCAGGGAGTTACATATGCTATATTTTATCCCGGAATTCCAGGAAACGGGAACTTCTAGGATGAAACCGCGAGGCACTGCTACTATAATATAAGATCAATTACAGTTACAATCAAAATAGCACCAAAAATGGCCTAGCCCCAGCGGATCCTATGGAAGGAAAATCCAGCCGTAGCGCTAATGAAGCGCCTGCTACGGGACATTTATATTACACAAAAACCGGAGAAAATAATAATATTTATGATAAGTGAATCTACCTAATCACATCACACTAAGATTATAAATGCGAAAGTTTGTATGGATGGATGGATGTTTGTTACTTCTTCACGACAAAACTAGCGGACGGATCTAGCTGAAATTTTGCATACAGGTTATTCTAACACTGGAATCAAACATAGGCTACATTTGATCCCAAAAATCGGTTTCCGTGGGATGAACATCACCTTTTAACGTTTCCATAGAAACAACGCGTGCGAAGCCGCGGGGTGCGGCTGGCTGTTGGAATAAAACTAAATTTAGATTAACAAATATTAATATAATAATATTGCGAACTTCGAGTGTAATTAATTGTACTGAGGCCTAGAACAGCTGACCACATTGGTGAAATGTCTGCCGATTCTGTATAATTAATTTTGTTTTAAAAAACTATAAACCGACTTCAATTTTTATTGTTTTTTCATGAATTTTTATGGATCCCACTGTCGGAACTGAACAAAATTAAATGGGACCAAACGGGATGCACCAGCTTTCATATAAAAAAAAATCATGACAATCGGACCACCCAGTCAAAAGTTATGAGGTAACAAACATGAAAAAAATTACAGTCGAATTGATAACCTCCTCCTTTTTTTGAAGTCGTTTAAAAATATTTTTGAATAATTAATTTAATTTAATTTATTATAACATGTAGCCAACGTCTTAAAGTAAATTATAAGGATCAAAATAATAGTGTTTTTTTTATTTCAGATAGAAATATGATGGTGTCGAGGTGAAGCCATTCAGCAAGTCTCAAGCAACAAAATGAATTAAACATGGAGTCCCCAGTGAGAATATGCTTAGGTAAAACTTTATTAGAATTCTACTACTGTACCCAACTTAATTATCTAATAAATAGCTGAGCAAATAATTTATTATGTATAGTAAAAATAATATTAAAAAGTCTAAAAGAGAGACAAATAATCATTTGTTGCTAAACAATACATAAATAATTGATTTACTGCTAATTTGAGTAGTACGCTAGTTTGGTCGTTGGCGACAATTTATAAAAGAACACAACACAAAATACTACTGTTAAACTGATAACACATAACTTTTTGTAGAGTCAATCAATTAATTAGTTTTTTTTCAATTTCAGGTGCAGCATTAGTAGTGAATCTGCTACTTTTATGCAACGCACCAGTGGAGGGCCTGGCGCTTCCGAACGACATCACATTGACCACAGTGAAGGATGAACGACCGCCACGGGTCAAGAACAACGCTACATGGGCAGCCAGGAACAAGTCCAGGGCCCCTGACGTAGCTCTAAACGAACTTATAGCTAAGGAGTCAGAAGAAGAACACACAGAAAAAAATGTAAAGAATAAAGGTAGGGGAAATCGGAAATTCGGAGACAAGAAATCGACCACAACAGCCCCTAAAAGGAGAACAACTAGTTCCACAGAGGCAGTGACGCTGGTGATCGTTACACCGACGCCAGAAGTGAAGAAACCTACGCAAATAATCAATAGCATGAGAAACTTTAAAAAAACCAAAATGCCAATATCGAGCACTACTCCAATATCAGCCTCAAGTAGTGAAGAATCTGAAGAAAGTGATTCGTACGAAAAATTTCATGACAATTCATTTACAATTCCCAGTTTTGATGACGATCATGATTTTAGCCATGAGTTTGATAATGATAGCGCGAATAATAAAGTTAAAAAAGATAGTAGAAGTCCCTATGACTTTCCAAGTTACTCGAAAGAAGACTCATACGGCTTTAAAGAAGATAAAGAACCTTTTAAGTCTAGTTTATTCGACTTTGATTCTGAACTGACAACTCCTAAAAATGATTTCTTCGATAAGAAGCATCAAAAAATCTCGGATAGTATTATAAAAAAGTTAGACCTAATAAAAGCTAAGTCTCCACCGCCTAATGTTACTAACATTCACAAAATAGTTCATCAGAATATAGGTCTCGAAAGACTGAATAATACACCCAGTAATAAGTCATCAGTTTATTTTAAGAATACCAAAGAAATCAGATTATCAGACAATGAAGGAGCTGGAACTGCTAACAAAGAGTTTTCAGACGTACACGGTACGAGTGTTTACTACGAGATGTCTGTGCATTCCACTGATACATACACGATGGACCAGTCTCACGAAGATGATTGTGACGAGACCTTAGAAACTACGACAGTTCCATCAAAAGATGATGCGAAAATAATCAAAGCGACACGACCTACAATAGAAGAATCCAAACCTACGAAGGTTGATAAAACTGACAAACCTGAAGTCCAGTCTACGTTAGCGTCTAATTTTATACCCATATCTTCTATGACACCATTTTTCAGCACATCAACACCATTCGCGTATTCAACACAGAGCTATTTTTCAAACGATAGAATAACAAAATTATTCCCGAACAGAAACAGAAGCTATTCAAAACGCCTGAATCTTACTGGGACAAAAGACTCTCCGAACAGTGTTACACCTAAACCAGAAGGTACTTATACAGTAAGACCACAAACTCGCAGCAAGTTTCGTTCCACTACCCCTCGGACAAAACCCGTGTGGATGGCTCCAAAACGAAATTCAACTAGAGTATACATAAAAACTACCAGTCCTAGAACGATATACGAAGAGCATTTCAGTATCAAAGAACTGCCGTCAACTGCTAAGCCTCTGCAGTCAAGCAGAACAGTGTTGACAACCATTTCATCATCAGAGATAGACCCAGTTCTTCAAACAGATATCATCGGCACTAGCAAGGTGGTAAACTCTCTGTTTGTGACTGATAACACTATTCCTTCGCTCAGTAAGCGAGGCTCGACGAGGTACAAGGTATCGACTCCATCGTCAGCCGAAGTGGACTCGAATCAAGCTGAGCTGGAGATGCCGTCGACGGCGTGGGCTTTGGCGTCGCTGATAAGTCCACCGTCACTACCTGGCAGCGTGGTCAATGCAACGGAGAATGAATTACAGAAGGTCGGGGAAATAATTGGTAAGTACAAATTATACTCACATCATAAAGTAGGTACACTAAAAACTAGATTAATATCATGATTGAATGTTTTGGTGTTTCAGACAAAAAAGAAACAACTCAAGGCTTGACAACTACGTCGACAGTTAGTTCTATCAGTAATGACATAATAACAAAAAAAGTTACTGATGTGGACCAAAACAAACTACCATGGCAGCCGGTGTATACCCCAACAGCCCCGAGCGATGAAAACAAAATCACAGTCGATAATAAAGAGTCTCTACCAGCAGAAAGCAACATATCTCTCCAAAGCACCGCACAACCAGCAACAACAGAAGCTGTGAAAGATAACACACTTGACGCTGAAATAAAATCCAAAAAAGTGACTCCTTTATGGATACCAGCCACAGTGGAAACGGCAACGACCACTGACAAAAACGAAATTAGCAACATAACCAGCAATGAAACAGTTCAACCGATTGATGCTTCAAGGTCAACCGGTTTTGAATCGATTACAAAATTACCAGCTGACGTTACTACGCCACAAGATGAAACTGTCGCTAGTTCCGAAGTGAACCAAACTGTGGCTGAAAAAACAAAAGTCAGTACTGACTATGAGATTACAACGATAAGGTTTTCATACGGAACCCCAGTAGCAACTACAGAACAAACCGAAGATATTACAAATACAATCGCATCTGAAACCACTACAAAAAGTGCTAAGCCATCTATTGTGCCAACTAGAACTAAAATAACAACAATTGAAGAAGATACTCCCATTACTACATACAGACCATCTTACACGTTCTCTACTGAAACTGAAGAAACAACTACTGTGGTCCCTGATACTACTCCTATGCTAGAGGTTTCTTCCCAAATCATAGCAAATACTACAGAAACTACTCCAGAAATAACACAAACAACGACACTAACTGATATTACAACGCAGCCCACTGTTGATGTAACTACTGAAACTTTAACTGAACCAGATACTGTTTTCACGACAACGGTCAAAGAAACTACAGCATTTGAAACATCACAAACAACAGACACACCCGAAGATACAACTACAACCGTCATTCAAGTAGTAACGGAAATTAACACTGAAAAATCAACTGTCATTGCCGTTTCATCATCAGTCGATACAGTTACTCCTAGCGAAGATACCGACAGCACATCTGAAGAGAACAGCCACAGCAACGAAATAATCTATGAAATCAAAACAGAAGAACCGAGTGAGAAACCTGGACAGGAAACTACAACTGCTAAAACACGTCAGTCAAAAACAACGCAAGCCACAACTATATTCGAAGAAAAGACATCGGAAGAAAATAAATCGGAAGAGAAAGAGACAACTACGACAGAAAGACAAGAGACAACAGAGGATATGTCGAAGCCAGTGAGTGGCATTGAGGATCCGAATGAAGTGACGACGGAATCTGCGTCTCGAGGGCCAGAGGAAGCGGGGGCTGGGGCAGCGATCGCAATCGCGGTCAGCACTATTGGTGTCATTGCACTGGTGCTGCTAATTGGACTACTGGTAAGTCTTTACATGATTCTTTACCGATTTAAAGCTGGAGATTTGCAGCAGACCCTCCTAGCAGTAGGAGATTTGAAAGATAACTACAGGACACTATGCGGTATTTAAATCAGGTTTAGATGAATAGAAAAATATCAAATTCTCACCAATGAATAGGATTAAAATATTACATCTACAGAGCTTGATCTAATTGAAGATTGAGTACCTTAAATATTGAGACAAAAACAAAAAGCTGCGCAATAATTAACTAGGTTAGTCTTATTGGGTAACAAAACTAAGGTTCTACTGGGTGTACCCTTTTAGTTAGAGGGGTGTATCATCTGTGGCTGGAGGGTGGGGGACCTCACTACGTACAGATTTAACCCACATGCATGTTCTGCGATATTCAGAGGTTCAAAAGTTATTTGGACAAGTGTTAAAGTTTGGTCAAGAGAACTTTGTAATTGCAGCCAAACTGTTAAGTCTGCGACCTTGTCATTTTATTTAAAACATGTCTAATAGAATCCAGTCTTAGATTTATACAAATAAAAATAAGAATGATTTAGTTTTTTTTTTCAAAGTTTAATATTTACATCATCACCTTGGTATGGTTCTAAAAATATAATTTGGCATTTCGTACCTTCAAAACGAAAAAGATTGGTTGTACAAATAAAAGAATGTTAATGTATATTTTTTAGAACCATAAAAAGCTAGTGATTTATTTTAATCAGACTATGAAAAAAAAAAGGTTTATAACAGTTAGATATAGGATCTATTTTATATTTTTTCTTTTATCAAACAAACAAAAAATTACAAAAATAAAGTTTGGCTACAGTATATATGTAAGTTTGGGATAGGTGGATGACGTCACACCTTACTAAAAAAATTCGCAAGGGGTGACGTTACGCGTAACTTAAACTGGCTGTATCAACATTTTTTTTGTTTAATCGACATATGAAAAAAATACGTAAGTAAAAACTTTACCGTGTACCTTTTACCTGTTTATATTTCCCCTACGTTTCTACAGATAAAATCATTAAGGCGCATACACTAGTGAATAGGAATTAAAAAATAGCTTATAATAGTACACATACACACCACAAACTGTACGGTGTATTTTTAAAATGTCCTGTGTTAAACGTAATAATATGTTAAAATAGGTGGCGCTGTCATATTGGCTCGGGTATGCGCCTATAAGTTAACAATCAAGAAAATTAAAAAAAAACGCGTCCATTATCTTCTGATAGATAGAGATTAGCCTATTATATTAAAATGATATAGTATAAAAAAAACTACCTTGAACTTAAAGGCTTATTCTAGTTTTCTTCAATTCTTCTTTCTTCTTACCCGACGTAAGTTCTGACAATATATCCAAAGTAATGAGCATAATATCTATAGGTTAACTCACGATAAATTACGGTCACTACTTTGGTGTATATCGTAGAGTTCTCGATGTATCTTGTAGAGTTCTCGATGTATATTGTAGAGTTCTCGATGTATATTGTAGAAATCAAATAATATCCCAAAAATTGTCGACTATGACGGGAATCGAACCCGCGTCCTCCCCTCAGTACAGAAATGTAACCTAACCACTAGACGACGAAGACGGGTACCGTGGTCGTACCATTTGGGATATTATTTGATTTTTAGAAATTACCCATAGTGTAAACTATAAAAACTAAAAACCTTAGTATATCTATGTTGTAGAGTTCTTGATATATCTTTCTTCTGCGTTTACTTGACGCATTTTTCTATGTAGAGAAGAATCCAAGATGAGAACAGGTTCTCCAAATAGTCTCGACATCGTAGAGAAGGTTCTTTGCTTGCGGCAGTGATGCTTCTGGTTGTCCTGAAACGTTTGATAAACAAGTTAGAAGAAAAAAACTTATATAATATGAATCTCGTAATAGGCTCATTTTTAGAAAATGTCGTTTTATTCGTGTTCAATCAACTTTATCGTAATCAATTGACTCTTCCTGACAGCTATTAACGAATAATAATACAAATAGTATTATTATTTAATTTTTAATCAACTTAAACATTAAACTGAAAAGTATGACTCTTCCTGATATCTATTTAATTTCTTAAAAACACAATTTACAAAAATTCGCGATCATCCAGGTACTAATAAATAATGCCAGAAAATCCACACAATATCATCTAGCCCCTAAATTATTAGTTATTTACTAAACGTTTCGCTATGTTGCGTTGTTTCGCGAGAGGTAAACAATCAACCATTTCCAACAGGTAGGTACCTACTACCAAACCTACCAAAAGTTTATGTTGTGTGTAAGTAAAGTATGCTCTTAGTTCACTATACACATAATCTCCATTTGATTGGAGCCAAATAATACCATGACAAGAACTTGGGACCGCTGAAATAAATTATAATATATTATAATGACGACCTCTGTGGCGCGGTGGGCGAAGGTCTGCCTGCGACGCAGGAGGTTGCGGGTTCGATTCCCGCCTCGGGACAAATGTGTGTACGATCTGCAGACATTTGTCCAGGGCGTTCTGGATGTTTTCTATGTATAATAAAAAAATATCTATCTATGTAGTGTATTGTATTATGTATATCAGTTATCTAGTACCCATAACACAAGCTCTGCTTAGCTTGGGGCTAGATAATGCTGTGTGATTTGTCCAACATTATTTAACATTATTTATTTATTATTTATTTATAATACTTGCTGCGCCGCGCGGCTCCGCAGGCGGTGGTCCCATGGACACGTTTAACACCTTTAAATTTCTTTCCCACGGGAACTAATTTATGGGATAAAAAGTAGTCTTTGTTTGATTCCAGAATTAGAATTACCCGTAAACAAAACTGAAGCCCAATTCGTACTGTAGCTTTAGCTAACAAACATCCATCCATCCATACAAATTTATAATATTAGTGTGATTATTTTCAAAGAAAATTACCATAAAGTTTACATTCTGCACGTAGAGAAGTATTTCTGGTAGACATGCGGAAAAGCGGAAAAGCGTGCTCCATCTCAGGCTACATCTTCGCTTTCTTAAAGTGAGTTGGTAGCCAAATGCTTATCCATCAGCAATAAAAAAAAAGCGCCATCGCACCCTGTCTTCAGCTTGATGCATCCAGCATCTGGGATTCAGCGGAACTGATGGTAAGAGCCTGGAAATTAGAAAAGTAGTGTTATAGTTTCGTCAAATGAACATCATGGTATATACCAGTTGAGGTTGAGGTAATAAAGCTATATAGTTTTAGCTCAACAGCCTTTGATGGTCTACGGCTAGACGCAGGCCTCCCCCGTTAAGTCCAAGCATTTAACTTAAACAAAAAAACTTATACTAAGATGCTAGTATAAATAAACAAGGCGAATTCTAATACACGGCAACTGTGTTGGCAATAAGAACAGTTTCACAAATCCTATGTAAGCTTTAGAGTTAGCGATTACGTTTTATAACTTTTTGCTAAAAAAAAATATAATCGAAACTATAGTGCATTTCGGGTAGATTGTCAAGAACTTGCATTGTTGTAACGATCATGAACTAGCAACGCTGGACATGCAGGTTGGGATCGCAGTTCGGTGATAGAATTATTCTGCGCGGGACGCTGCTGCCCGGCCCATGGTGGATATCCCTTAGTCGCCTCTAACGACACCCGAGGGAAGAGTTGTGGTGGTGCAAATTCTAAGCCAGCAGCACACAGCGTGATCGTGATAGATATCTTACACCTTCGTATTCGCTCCTCAAACGAAAATAACTATGATTTTCATTTACATATCCGTCAATTAAATAAATTAAATTCGCAGACAAACGTTTCTGTAACGGTTGCTACGTGAAATGGCCTATACTTGGTCCTGTTACTAATTACTTATCAAGTGACTGGGTCATAAAAATACCTGTCGCCACCGGAGCGGTCACCAGACACTTATCGGTTGCGGGAAGCCGAGTGGTTCGAAGGCAATTGGAGGGTTAATGTCGAATGTCATGTACACTTGGTATGTGTTTCTATCATCATCAACCTATATTAGTCCACTGCTGGACATAGGCCTCCCCTAATAAGTGCTGTGCTAATAGAGTACAATCTTGGAGTCTTCAAATCTAGGGTAAATAAGTTCCTTCTGGAAAAGCGTACTCCATCTTAGGCTACATCTTCGCTTTCTTAAAGTGAGTTGGTAGCCAAATGCTTATCCATCAGCAATAAAAAAAAGTGCCATAGAGCCCTGTCTTTAGCTTGACGCATCCAGCATCATCATATGTTTTTCTATAGAGTTGACGAATTCTTTGATGAAAATTATCTTACGGTGTATGTCATCCTTATTGTTTGTTTAAATTATTATTATGTTAATTTCATTGTTAATTAATTAATCATTTATCTCATTATTACACACAAAATACTTAAGACTAAACATATTATGATAAAAAATAATTGGTTAAAAATAACACAATACATTTATAATTAGCCAATAAAAATCAAAATAAAATTAAATAAAAATTACAAATTGGATAAAATTAAATAAAGTAAAATGTCACCAGAATATAAAATGAAATTGAACAAAATTAAAATAATAAAATTAAATTAAATGTTTTGTACAATTTATTCATTGTGATCGTGATTATATATTTTTTGTAATTTAATCCATTTGTACTTCTTTTATGACATGCAACAAGCGTTATTAATAAAGAATCATAATCTGAATCTGTAGACTGCGCGGGGCCACCCGGTGCCCAACGGAATGTGAGCTACAAGTTTTAACTATAACGCGCTAGCTTTATCAGGAGGTACCTAATTCTAATCCCGGAATCAAACATAGGCTAATTTTTATTCCATAAATCAGTTTCCTTGGGATGAAAATCACCTTTCAACGTTTCCATGGGAACAACGCGTGCAAAGCCGCTGGGCGCAGCTAGTATTATATATAGGTACGCAAGTTTGAATGTATAGATGGATGGATGGATGTTTGTCACCTCTTTAGCCAAAACTACTAAACGGATCTGACATATAATTTTTATCCCATAAATCTGTTCCTTGGGATAGAAATCGTTTCCATAGAAGCAAGGAGTAAACCATAAAGAAGTAAAACCGGCCGTGCGTGTCGGGTCACGCGCAGTGTAGGATGCCGTAGAAACCCTTTTTCCCAATATTGAATTGTTGTTCTTTGTTCTGAATTTTAGGTACCCGTTATGAACAAGCAACTACTAGAACTTAGTCACTTTACAAGATTTATTCTAAGGATTTTGTTTTTGGTACAAAATTAACCAACATCCAAGTTCAACGACTATTACTGCTAAACTAATGAAGTTATCTTAACCGCTATAATTTTCCTTTAAAGTTCATGAAATCATCGTGGAATAATGGGGGAAAAATGGGGAATTGTCTCCAATTGGAGGGACAACCCTAAAAAACTAATTCCCAAAGTATTATTTTACGACCATATCGGCGTAATTGATATATGTAAAACACCTTACAATATTACAGCATTTTAGTACTAACGATGTCTTAGCAAAATCTCGGACAGACAGACAGCCAGACGGACATGACGAAACTAAGGGCTCCTTGTCAGGACTACGGAACCCTGAAAACTCGCGCACATATCACGGTAAATCTTGAAAAATATTTGAAGCTCGGCTAGAGGTTAATTTCCTTTAGCCGACTTCAAACAAGGACAACAAACGGTTCACCCAGTCAATAGTTCTGAGGTAACAAAAAATAAAATAAATAAAGTACAATCGAATTGAGATCATCCTCTTTTTTTGAAGTCGGATAAAAAGTATTACTATTCGTTCCGAAATACTAAAAGAACGGGAAATACTCAGGAATTTTAGGTCGGTTTTTCTAAGAATTATCACGGGAATAATCCAATTATTTGACTTTGGCTGGTTTCAAAGAAATACAAACCAGCTTTTATAAATCTCTGTATTGGTTGGCTAAATAATACCTTGGCGAGCACTAAGCCTGTGTATCAAATAAAAAAATCCGCGTGAATTAAATATTGGTGAAATATTGGGTGTGTTTAGTTATAAATAAATGATAATGCTGGACAATTCACACAGCATTATCTAGCCCCAAGCTAAACAGAGCTTGTGTTCTGGGTACTAGATATCTGATATACATAATACACTATATAGACAGATATTTTTATTATACATAGAAAACATAAATAACACATATGTATCTATTATATGAAGAGCGTACACACATTTGTCCCGTGGCGGGAATCGAACCCGCAGCCTTCTCTCGCCGCCGCCGCCGGCCGCCCCACAGAGGTGGTCAAATATAGCGAAGTTCATATTTATCCTCGAACCCAATAATTGACTTTGTTTAAAAAACTATAAACCGACTTCAATTATATGGATCCCGTTGTCAGAACTGGACCAAATTGAAATGGGACCACACGGGAAGCGTCAGCTCTCGAATAAAAAGAATCATGAAAATCGGAGCACCCAGTCAAAAGATACAAGGTAACAAAAAAATATATAAAAAAACAGTCGAATTGAGAACCTTCTCCTTTTTTAAGTCGGTTAAAAATACAGGGTTTACGTATGATAATGGGCAGCACCGGCAGTAACTCCAGTATCAGTGAAAAACTAACATCCCTGTATAAGTATTAAAAAATTAAAAAATCTTACCAGTCACATCATCGTTCTCTGTGCACTCGAAAAAACCAAAAACTATAAAAAAAACTGTTAAATTCAGAAACCATTAAATTATTGACCCAATTAAACAATTAAATTATTAAATTAAAATTACTAAATCAAATTAAAATAGATACAATTGATCGCTAGGGCGTGCGCGCGCGCAGCTCCGCGTCATACGTCACTGTGGCCTGTGACCCTCTGCGGCGGCTCGCCGTGCGAACTGTACAGGGGGAGGCAAGTATCGAGGCCCCGTGGGGTTTATAAATATTTAAGGCAGGCTCCCATAAAAACAGACATAATATTTTTGCCGTTTTCGTAGATGGAATGGAAGGTGGAAGAATACTATGGAAGCCTCCGTGCGCAAGTCCAACTCGTACTTGGCCGGTTTTATTTAAAGAGGGCAGCAAAAGAAAAGGATTTGT
The DNA here is from genome assembly GCA_955876795.1 of Eupithecia tripunctaria. NCBI lineage: Eukaryota > Metazoa > Arthropoda > Insecta > Lepidoptera > Geometridae > Eupithecia > Eupithecia tripunctaria. Next base: position 14,407,165 of record OY041615.1, read on the forward strand.
AAACAATTTTCATAAGCTCTCGATGAAACGTTTGCTTGTTTCAGTTTCGTAGGTTTTAGTAGTGTTTTCCTTTGAAAGTAAAGATTTGCTTTAGCTACTAACCAATAAAACATATCTGTCAGAATACATAGTTTGGAACCACCAAAATTATTTTTATTTAAATTTATCTAAGAGAGTATTAAAATCTGACAAAATCATTTCGGATCACGCGTTAAGTGAAAGTTTCCTTGGAATTTGATTTGCACCAATTCTTTGATTTTCTTATCTTATTATTGTATGTTTTCCCACAATAATAATTTAGTAAAATATGTAATATACTGAAAGGCATCTTCCATAATGATTTTAAACAATCGTAAAAGTTTTCATCGATTATTTATTCATATTACGGTATTGATCTTAGGTGTGGGTAATAGGTATACAATGCATAAAAACATTACCAGGGCGCGCAACATCATTTTGGATTTGCTTTCGAATAACGTTGAATTTAGAAATTTTTCGGTTGAGTTTTAAAATATCTACTTTTCAATGATTAAAAAAAAACATCAAAAAATACAAAAATAAATATACACATACATATATTTCTATATCAAAAGAGAATACGTTAAAAAAATAAAACCTTTTAGAACTCGCATGCAAATACCCTATTGGCATCGAAATACTTTCCGCCCCCGTACATTAGTGTCGCGTACCTATATCGCGAGGCGAGGATGTTTTTACAGAGCGATTGTAAACATAGCTTTGCTGATGATGGACCTGAAGTACGGGTCCACACTCACACGAGAATTCACACGAGAACACACAGTAGGTTTCCTTAATATAACACAAACACATCTCATCAGCACAAATACGTCCACAATTCATAATCATTTATTGCTTGAAAAATGGTATTAACAAGCTTACATAATTCACCGGTAAATTCGGCGTGCAAAATAGACACTATATCTTATAAATTTAAATTGAGCAGGATATAAAATGAATAAATTTATGAAATTAGTTTATCTTAAAATGTCATTGAATTTATAATAATATCAATTTTATGTGTTATTTATGGAATTCAGATACAGTATAGAACGATTTGTCAATAAGCCACTTTCCACTGATGGACATGGCTCCCCCAAACGAAGGTACGTACGAAGACGATTTTGTGTAGATGTTTTTTGGATTTTTTAAATTAACTCTGTCCTCATTAATTTCTGAGATTTAACTTCATCTGCAACATAGTTCTTAAACTTCTGCAGATGACATTATTTTAATTTATCGTACCATGATTTTGTTCATAATAAACAAAGGTTTATTATATTTGGTATAATAAACAAAGGTTTATTATATTTGGTATAATAAACAAAGGTTTATTATATCATAACTGCGGTGTATCGTGGCGCTCCCTCTTCAACTCAGCCCGTAGATGTCGTAACAACCGACTAAAGAAACCTACCATACATTTCAATGAGTCTTTTACATCGGCACTGCGATCACCAATCGTACCTATGCGGATTGACCCCTTGTCTAGGGGTCAATCCGGCAGCGCAGATCGTACAAACATCTGTCCCAAGGCGGGAAACGAAAAAAAAACTCGCAACCTCCTGCGTCGTAACCGGACCTTCGCCCACAGAGTTCGTCTCTTACATTGACGGACGATATTGCGAATGCCGTGCATCAATAGACACGCACACAACACAGGGCCTATAAATCAGAGTTTCAACACGGCCAACTCGGCCATTTTAATCTGTGGAGTCAAGTGCGGCAATTCTGGGCCCTTGGAGTACCTACCTAAGTACCTAAGTACTTAGGTAGGTACCTGCGTGGAACTCTACTAAGCGCACCGAGGTCTATGAGGTTGGTAAACAGAGTAACAAAACTAGGTAGCTATGGCGCATTTATGGCCAGTAAAATAGTAGAAAACAAGTTAAATTCTTATTAAATACCAAGTAAATTTTAAAACTTGGCTTGAAATTAAATAATTTCCTTTTTTTGTAGACAGTAACTTTTTAAGGACTTAATCCAGGCGCGCAACAGAAAGATTTTATGTTAACAAATAAATATTTCTGACGTCAAATTAAACTCTACCTACATTGTATGTTATTGATATTTTATATTATTGATACCTAATCTATTAAATTAAGAAAGGATGCTTGTTCAAGCCCTGTCGAAGTAATAAAAAAAATGGTATCTTACTTATTTGTTTTCTTGTTATTTTGCATTACTTTCTCTTACTTTTTTCGGGTAAGTATTTATCTTAAGCTTCTACATAAAAATAAACATAGATAAATTATTTATAGCTGTCAATAATAAATAAAAAATATATTATATACTTTTTTATTTATCACTGGGTTATGAATAGCTTTTAAGTTGACTGCCAACATTGTTCATACACAGCCTCCATGTACCTTCACGCTACTCCGTTCCCGTCTGGACTCAAGTGCGTTCTCGGAACCGAGAGTCGTTAGAGTTCTCAACGGCGCGCATTCTGAGACTGATGCGATAAGGGAGCTTTTGAGAACTATCGTTATCATTATCAAGCTCTTGAGTTTTTTGAGTTTTTATCGGCTTTTTGAGTTATCGCTAAGTAGGTGCCCATTTTTGTTATTTGTTGCAGTTCCGAAGTGTAAGCCATTTAAGTATATTTTTATTTTTCACCAAAACATATGGAATCAAATAAACCATAGTGTAAAACTATAATAACCAAAAACTTTATAGATAATTGATTTAATTAAAAAAAAACTATAACCCGATTTCAATTTATATGGATCCCATTGTCAGAACTAATTAAAATCGGACCACACGGTAAGCATTCAAAAAAAATGAATCATGAAAATCGAACGACCCAGTCAAAAGTTCTGAGGTAGGTTACAAACATAAAAAAATACAGGCGAATTGAGAACCTCCCTCTTTGTTTAAGTCGGTTAACAAATGTAAACGCAATGGTTTCAGTTTTGGCTTGAATCATAAAGATATGTATGGTACAGTAGGTACAGGACTACAGGTACATACATGTACAGGATTATTAGTAACTAGCTGCGCCCCGCGGCTTCGCACGCGTTGTTCCTACGGAATTCTTAAAAGGTGATTTTCATCCCACGGGAACTGATTTATGGGATAAAAAGTAGCCTATGTTTGATTCAAGGATAAGAATTACCTGTATGCAATTTCAGCCAGATCCGTCCAGTAGTATTGGCATGAAGAGGTAACAAACATCCATCCATCCATACATCCATACAAACTTTCGCGTTTATAATATTATTATTGGTAATTCAGTGACACTGCCTGAACTGCCGGTATTTTATTAATTTATACAGGGTTATTGTAGTTATTGTAGGTATTGACAACCTCTGTGCCGCGGTGGGCGAAGGTTTGCCTGCGACGCTGGAGGTTGCGGGTTCGATTCCCGCCTCGGGACAAATGGGTGTACGATCTGAAGATATTGGTTCAGGCTGTTCAGCCGGCCTAGCACAGGGATTGTTGTTTAAGGTAGAATAGAAAAATAATTACGTCACTTTGTCATCGAATGCGTAAAATGTTTGAAATTAATTCCTTCTACTTTAATAATTCACACAAACACGCCAGGTCTTTCTCAAAACTTAAAAAAAAAAACAGTAGGTATTCAAAAAATCGTAGAACAAACGTTGACCCCCAGAATCACCCCATTTCGGCATAGTAGGTACTTTTCCGTGGCACCCTATAGTTACTGAAGTATCTACGAACAATATTTGAAGGAATGTCCGAATGGGCCACTGTTCGTTTGATGACGAGGCAGCCAACGTCCTGTGCTGATAAGCTTGCAAGAATTCTGCGTAAGCATTAGACGTGGTAAGTTAGATGTGGGCGGCGTAGGAAGGCCATGGTGTCTGCATTCCATTTACGATTTTAATGAAACGTAAATATATAATAATAATAATAAAATATTTATTCGCAGAGATGGGTTTACAAAGCAGGTACTTACAATACACAAATAGAACATACAAACAGAATGCTAGGCACTTTTTAGGGATAGTTTCTTCCAATAAAAAAGCATTATTAAAATGTAACTACTCTGTAAAAAGTTATGCGTTATCTATCATATATAAAAGACAGACATAGGCTAATTTTTATCCCATAAATCTGTTCCCGTGGGACAAAAATCACCTGTAAACGTTTCCATAGGAACAACGCGTGCGAAGCCGCGGGGCGCAGCTAGTTACAGAATATTTAAATTAAAAAAAAAAGATGCGAACGAGTAAAATATTCCTAACCAGTTAACAATGAAGTCCTCTCTCTCCATCCATACACATATACTTATTGTATGCCCAGCAGGATCTATAGGCAATATGACAGCGCCACCTATTTTATCATATTTATCGTTTAACATAGGAAATTTTAAAAATTCATCGTACAGGTTGTGGTATCTAAAGCTAATTTTTAATACCTCTGTAATAGTTTTATTTTATATATAGGAAGGAATAGATGCGAAAATAGAGTTTGGTGGCCGAAAAGCGCAACTTCGTATCTCTGCCTAAACTTTACAAAATGAAACTATTACAGAGGCGTTATAACTTTTAATAGAAACCACAAACTGTATTATGGTTTTTTAAAACTTCCTGTGTACGTAATCTATCTATATTAGATATCTTCTTATACGAGTAAATATAAAAGAAAGTTGTGTTAGTTACACTGTTTATAACTCAAGAACGGCTGAACCAATTTGGCTGAAAATTGGTGGGGAGGTAGCTTAGAACCAGGAGACGGGCATAGGATAGTTTTCATTTCGTTCCCGGCTGAACGAATCTTGATGAAATTTGGCAGGGAGGTAAACGGTATCCCGGGAACGGACATAGGCTACTGGAATAGAGCGTGCGAAGCCGCGGGCAAAAGCTAGTTGTTTATAAAAATGAATTGCTGTTCGTTAGTCTCGCTAAAACTCGAGAACGGCTGAACGGATTTATCTTATCTTTGTCTTGAAATGTTCGTGGAGGTCTAGGGAAGGTTTAAAAGGTGAGAAAATCAACGCGTGCGAAGCCGCGGGGCGCAGCTAGTAATAAAATTAAATAGTTGGGGGCGCCACTTTCACTGGTGAATGGGCCTTAAACACCTCTGTATACCTATAGAATACAATAAATGATCGATTATGTGTATTGACTTCTGATTCCCAACTTCCTATTGTCCACAGCTGGTGGTCCGCCGGCGCGGTCGCCGCGGGGTCTACGCCCAGCGCTGCACACCCGTGTCTCTGGACGCCTACAGCCTCGACAGTGTCAGCGTTGGACACAGGTCAGAGTTTACTCCTAGTCTTGAGAATTTCGATCAAAAACAAGTATTTTTTTGTCGGCCAGTAGATATTATCCACAGACATCCGAGCTCCGCGTTGCCTTTATATTTCTATGGTATTACCAATCTTACTTCAGTATTTATTGCATTTATACAATCAGGTCTTAGTGATAAGGTGCGTTTAAGTTAAGATCACAGTATGTACCCATTTTGGGTGTTGCAATGGAGAACTGGCAGGTATCGCGCAGTATCTTAAAATTATTATTGGTGAACTTTATATTTACATTACAATAATTTATAATTTAATTTGCGAGTCGCTAAAAGGATCATTGAAGAAGTTCCTAATAACATTTTTTATGAGCATCTCTTTCAGTTTGGTTTCGAAAGTGTTATTTTTTACTAGACATTTTAAGTTTTCTGGTATTTTATTGTAAATTTTTACCGCCAACGAGTTGGGGGAGGATTGGTGGATTTTAGTTTTGATTCCGGCTTCACCAGGTTATGTTTATATCTACATAGTTTGGTATCGGCTTCTATGGTGTGAACAAAAGCCTGCGATCAAGGCAGCATCCGTAGCGGCCGAGCTTTCCGCTGAGCTGTTTTTGAGGAAACATTCTTTTGTAATTTAGTTATCTGTGGCGTTGTATGATCTGTGGTTAGTTTCGCCGTGCGTGATTGATTGCCGAATTTCGATTGTAGTGAGTGATTCTGATCCGATACGATTTCAATAATACTTCTGAACGAGCAGTTATTGTATTCTCTTTGATCACACTCTTCACGAGAGACGGTTTGCGGATGCTGGCTGCGGCAAGATGACCCCATCTTCATCTTGTTGTACCTAGCAGCGCTTAGGTCTCATTAGGAAGCTAAAAATTATCTCTTGCAATACTAGTAGCATGTTTTTAAGGTTCCGTACAAAAAGGGTTAAACGGGAAACTAATACATACAAAGACTCCGCTGTCCGTTTGTCTGTCTGTCTGGCTGCCTGTCTGTCTGTCCGTCTGTCATCAGGTGGAATCTCATCAACCGTGACCGTTAAAATTTTCAAAGATGATGTACTATTTCTGTTGCCGCGAAAGGAATATTTACCATACACATAATTTTTTTTGTCATTCTTATAGAAAATGGTACGGAATTCTTCGTGCACGTGCAGTTCTGACACTGGGATCCATGAAAAAACTATAAAAATTGAAGCATTATAGTTTTTTAAAACAAAATTAATTAATAAATGAATTCCAGGAAAGGGAACACCCGTCTCCGCGCCAGTAAACGCAGCTATGGGAATCCCGCCTATGATGACGAGGTAAGACTCCTTGCTACTTTAGATAATGATTTATTTATTATTTATTTATTATATTTTAGATATTTATTTATTTATAAAAGTTACACTATTTTTACATGGACCCCTAATGCAATGGTGTACCTACTTATGCTATCATAAAAAAAACTTATAAAAAGATAATCGAGCATACTTAGCTTCTAATACAATCAAAAAATTACCTATCTCTTTCAAATTACCTACTTAAACCAAATAAAATATTGAAAAAATCGTTGGTTAATATAAAATGTCAAACAAAAAATAGAAAATAAAATAAATCACAAAATGTTAAATCAAAAAATAAAAAATAAATAAAAATTATTGAGGACTATGACTGGCTAAGTAGGTAAACTCAGCTCGGTAGACTCAGCAAACGTAGTGTAGGACACCCTCCGGCCAGGTGGGATGGCGATCTGCGAAAGACTGCAGGTAGATGCTGGATGCTTCAAGCTATGGCGCTCATTAGGGTCCAGCAGTGGACTAAGTAGTATAGATGATGATTAAGTACGTAAAAAAACATCAAAATGCCACAAGAAACATATTTGTTCAGTCTGATTCACCTACTGTTCGTTAAAGGCAGCCCCAAGATAAAACTCTCCCTTTTTAATCAGGCGCTCAAACTACCAACCTATAGTGGTAGCTCAAAATTACAATAGTAGTAACGTGTACTCTGTGAATCATGATGGGTCTTACTTCCACGACCTCTGTGGCGTGGTGGGCAAAGGTCCGCCTGCGACGCTGGAGGTTGCGGGTTCGATTCCTGCCTCGTTACACATGTGTGTACAATACGATCTGCAGATCGTATGATAGGATTGACTCCCGTTGAATACGTTGGATTGGATATTATGACCTACTCTTTTCAAAAAGTACTGTCTTTTACCAATACCTCAATCTCAACCTCAACAACCTATATTGATCCACTGCTGGCCTCCTCCTGTTAGGAGTCTTATTGGATTATATCTCATGGGGGTATTGCCCATAATCCCCACGCTGCGGGTTGGGGATCGCAGTTCGGTGGTAGAATTGTTCCGCAGAGGGCGCTGCTGCCCGCCTCCAACGGATGTCCGTTAGTTCTCTTATATATAGATTTATATATATAGATTTGTTCATGGCGTTCTGGATGTTTTCTATGCATGATAAAAAATCTATCTATGTAGTGTATTGTATTATGTATATCAGTTGTATAATACCCATAACACAAACTCTGCTTAGCTTGGGGCTAGATAGTGCTGTGTGAATTGTCCAACATTATTTAAATACTCAATATATTTATTGCAACATATTGTACATAGGATCTTAAGGATAAAGGGTATCAAACACCCGGATAGGGCACGGCAATATTTAGCTAGGTGGCTTATAATTACTACTTATAATCTAATGTCTTATTCTACTCACAAACATAATATTCATAGGCTTTACAAGATACAAGAAACAAGAATTTATTGGTAAATTTTAAATTTACATATCAAATAAATTACATTAGGTACATTATTACTACTCATTTAATACATTACATTATTGTTAATTTTTATCAAATTAATTATTTTACCTTAATTAATATTATTATTGTGTTTGGCATGGCGCCCAGTATCTACAACAAAATCCCTCTGTCGATACGCTCCGAAGGTACTTTGATTGCATTTAAAAATAAATTAAACAAATTGTTGGAGGAGAAAGCATATTATACGACTAATGAATTTTTAAATGACAAATTGTAATTATGAATACTCTTATTATTTACTTTCGACATTAACTTATATTTTTATCAATGAAATGCATTAAAATACATCATTAACTTAATTCATGACATTCTTATTTTACTGTTGACTTACTCTACATTTTTGTTCATCATTTGTATAACTTTAGCTTATTTTATATCTGTTAAGTTCTTATTTTGCATGTAACCGCTGTAAACCTGACTATGGTAGACTAGAGATGCTATAGATTGACATAAGACCAATGTAAACATTACCACCTAGTTCCACAATAATAAATTCATTTATCATTTATATTATTTTGCTTAATTTAATAAAACCCGCTATATAGCCCTACCTATGTTTTGCACCTGACATGTTTTGGATCCGTAAATCAGGCACGGGGATCGTATCCTACAGTTTATATTTCCTTATTACTTATGAGATCTAATTTTCAGTATTTTTTATTTCATTTTAAATGATTGTTTGTTAAACCCTCCATTCTCAGGTCACCTCCCACCCCATGCAGTACCCCGCCCTCGCCAGCTTCGCTCTGGACGTGGACTCCATGTGCGCCGAGTTCGCGGAGATCCCCAACGTCTCCGTGAAGGGAGAGGAGGTGCCTCCAGGCTGCGAGGACAAGAACCGCTACTCCAATGTCCTGCCGCTGCCCGAGACCAGGGTCCCGCTGCAGAGGATCAACAACGACCCCACTACAGAGTATATCAACGCCAACTTCGTCACCGTAAGTCGAGGAGGTTATTGCCTCCTTTATTAGATTTAGAAAAAAAGAAAGAAAATTACAGTTTAACATGTCATAGTTCTCGCGCTAGATGTACCTACATTAACGAAAAAAAGATATGACAGACAAAAACAAAATATTAAATTGGTAAAAAACAAAAATTAAAACTACACTCAGTTTCGGGTGATATAAACGCTGCCATGTTAGCCCTTGCATTGATGACGTCAAGAATCATCGAGACCCCTAAGTCAACTCATAGTCAAAACTTCATGCCCATACAAAAATGTTCAATTATGACGCCACGCTTCACGTGCCAATAGCGTTGCGTTTAGACATTTTGCTGTTGAGACTTAAAATAAATTTCGCAAACATCATAAGATACAAAAATAAATATATAGATATATTTCTATATCAATAGAGAATACGTAAAAAAAATATTAGCTTTTTGAAGTCACATGCATACCCTATTACAAAAACAGGTAAGGTCAACCAGTCTAAATGCGTCTATGGGGAAAATGCGTCTTTTTGAATTTATTCGAAAACTTTTCAACATACGTTGACTTCTGCCATCTAGTTACATTCGTTTAAACTAAATACTGAACATGTAGTTCGTGCGGATGGCGTTGCAGTTCACATATTCGAGTATTTGGCCATTTTGAAAATTGCACGTGGCCGAACAACTTGTGACTGCGGGAGGCGAGTTACTAAATTCATGTTAATAATTATTTTTCTTCAATTAACTGATTTTATTCAATAATAATTGTAAGGAATAGCCTATGGGCTACCTACACAGACAGTTATTTTTAGTGAAATAGCTTTATTTAAAGAAATAATAATGTCTCCATTTATAAGGTTAGGATTAATTTCTTGGGGTAAATGCGTCTGCTGTTATGGGGCAATTGCGACTATGGGACGCATTTGCCCCCAAATCATATATCATCAACCTTTTATGTCGGCACATTTTAATACGAAAATCAAATGCTCTTATCAATGTATCAGATAAATCCTTGATTTAATTTAATAATGCTGGACATGTAGTTCCGCACCGCATCATCTAGCCCTAATCTAAGTAGAGCTTGTGTTATGGGTCAGTCATCTAGACTAATATACTTAATACAATTCATTATATAGATAGACATATACAGGTTATACGTAATATAATACAGGGTGTTTGGTGCATTGTTTGATAAAATATAATGGCGTTGGTATCTTCTGAACCCCCTCAAAAAATATTTATTATATTATATTTTTATGTGAGTACTTTAGGATTTAACTGTTTCATGTAGATCGTTTTTCTACATTCAAATTGATCTCGTAATTTTGAAACTCACTGGCTCATTTAATTTTAATAAAGATTTCTATTACTTTCCAGAATTTTTTCAAAACTGTCACCACTAACTATATAACTATATAACTATAACAGGTACAACACCTGTTTACTAGTACAGTTATTAAGCGCGAGCCACCCAAGTAAAATGTTGACAGCATCTGCATTTGATAAGGGGCTAATGCGTCCATCATAATATAGGCGCATTTGCCCCATTTTTACTAAATTGTCTCTAAATGCGTCAATTATTCTTTTTGACTAGTTTAACTATCATACTATTGCAAAGAAATTTGAACCAAAAAGTAATACCTAGTTATTATCACGAAAAGCTTACCAATCAAGTTTTTATTCATTATAGACGCATTTACCCCAAGCGGGGCAAATGCATCTAAAATTCCAATTTAAAATAAATAGCCAATTTGAAACATCTGTAAAGCTCCGGCGAAGATATCGCTGCTTGAACTTTGTGCAGAAATAGCCAAAATATTGGACTACAGTTTCAAAAAGTGAATAATGCCATACATTTGATCACAATGATGCGATAACTTGAAGTGATCGAGAAATATGACGCATTTGCCCCGGTTGACCTTACGTCACATAAAAGACAGAAACAGCAGCAACAATGGGTAAGCAGAGATCCTAACGACTCTGTGAAAGGGGAGGATAAGAATTGATATTTGTTAATAAAAGATCACTGCGTGATGAAGCGTTGGTATTCTGCCGACACAAATATATAATAAGGTTCGTAGTTGACCCGTTCAAATCCGTAATGCACGCTGTGTCGGCCTGTAAGTGGTTGGTGCAGTTAACATAACTTATTTCAAAATGAATTGTCTACGTTGTAACTTCTGTGTGTCTACCATGAGTTGTCACAGTTAAATCGCCTGACGTTACTACAGTAGTTACGTAAATACGCATATTAGTACCGAACTATCCGCTAGAGGCGCTTTAGAAGTTTCCATACATTTTTTAACTACAGTCGCTAGCGAGTATAGATTGTCAAAACTCATGGTGAACTCAACACTCAGGTGTACCGACTCGCGCTGTAGGCCAACCTAATTGTTAAAATAAAACAAGTGAAAGTAACTGACTTGTTTAAAAAAAAAGGTTTTTTAATCGTATAGTGTCATCAGAACTAAAGGTCAGCAATAATAAATATTAATAAATTTTTTTCGACTTCAATTTTTATAGTTTTTTCATGAATTTTCATGGATCCCATTGTCAGAAATAAACAAAATTAAAATGGGACCACACGAGAGGCACCAGCTTTCATATAAAAAAAGAATTTTGCAAATCGGAGCACCCAGTCAAAAGTTCTGAGGTAACAATGATAATAAAAAAAAAATACAGACCAATTGAGCACCTCCTCTTTTTTTGAAGTCGGGTAAAAAGGGTCAAATTTGAATTACTACATTTGACCTAAACAACCAAATAAACAAACTAGACAAGCTAAATAAAACCGTTTAATAAAATAAAGTAATGGATCACTGTGGTGTTCCAGGGTCCAGGCAACATCCGCAACTACTACATCCTGGCGCAGGCGCCGCTCTCCACCACCGTGGTGGACTTCTGGAGGATGATCTGGGAGCAGAACTCTCGACTCATCGTTATGCTCACAGAGTACATGGAGAACGGAGTGGTGAGTAGCACAGGAGAGTACCTACGCCGTAGCTAACATTGTGGACTAAAATTAATATTACCTGGCATGACGATATCAACTCTAATCTTCTTCTTCAGAGGCTTTCTCAGAAATCCGGCTCGAAGGACCATAAAATGTAAATACTATATCGTATCCATTTTGAATGGAGCATTAACGTAAACAAACCGCCCATACTTAACCTAAAATTCACTTTGTTTGTAATTTACATTACTTGTCGATTTTAGATCCTCCCTTCAATAAAAATTGCTTACCATTATATCTGAAACTCGACGCCAAGCAAGTGTGATTTAGTTATTTGTGTCGTATTTTGTTTACTAACATGCTTCATTCAAAATGGATAAACCATAGTTGCAATTATTTTATTCTTTTTTTATTATTTAATTGCTCTTAATAAATAAAACTTTTGTACAAAATGTACATAACAATTACAATGTACTAATTATATTTATTTGTCCAAGGAAGGTTTTTCAACTTCGAGCTCAAACGTAATTACGATTAGCCGACTTTCTTTGACGGGTAGAATATTGATAATAGTTTAATGGTTAGAGCCGTTTGCCAAAGCATTTTTAAGTCTCCTTTTGGTTATTTAAAAATCCTTGTGCAAGCGGCCGAAATCTTCAAACCCCATTGGGTTTAAAGATTTTCGTCCTAAGATAGACACAATGGCAGTTATAGATTATAGATTAGGTAGGATATAGAACATAACAAATTAAAAATATCTTAAAGGTTTTTGAGACATTCACGGATAAAAATAACTATTTGCTCTAATGATTTTAGTTCATTTTACGATCTTTAAAAAAAACTGCCTGGTGGTGGCCGATGTTAGGGCCTTCTCATAAATTTTCAGACCCTTTTGACGTCTTTGTTATGCTTTGACAACTGGCTACCTACAATTAATAAAAAACAAAATTTTCCGGTCGTATATCCATAAGCCAGAAGGACTGATAAAATGTTATAATCAACGCTATACAGCGTGATTTTTTGGCTCGCTCTCATAAAATCTAGTATTATTAACTGTAGGTGTATAAAAATGTAATCCTACTATTTCAGGAGAAATGCTACGAATACCTCCCTCCGTCGGAGGTGTCAGACAACAAGCGGACCTTCGGAGACTTCAGCATCATCCTGAAGAAACGTGAGCAGAAGGACAAGTACGCCGTCTCCACGATACAGGTCGTCAACATGGCCACCAGGACCTGGCGAGAGGTAAACCAACAAAGTTAAATAGTTAACGATTATAACGTTTAACACATCCAGTGCCTCGCCTTACATAGCATAGTGTTTACCTAATTTTTATTCCAGTCGGTCTGTAACTTGTTTGATTTTGAGCACTTTATCATGAATTTTATATGTTACAGTCTTGGCTATCAACTTGATTGATTGTATTAGGTCCATACTATACAACTGTGGTCCGGTTTAAAGTGTATAAATTTAGGGATCTTCCAATTATTACCTAATATTATACGTAGCTTAGCTAAGTAGTTGGTGTAGCTTAATTATTTCCAAAAGCTGTCATCACCTTTCATTTTGAAGCATGAGTCACGATGTGAAAGTGACTATCTGTATTGTTTTTCCATCAAATGGAGTTTTCTTGTTATTTTTAACCGGCTTCAAAAAAGGAGGATGTTCTCAATTCGACTGTATTTTTTTGTTTTTTTTTGATGTTTTTTATGTCTCAGAACTTTTAATTGGGTACTCCGATTTTCATAATTCTTTTTTTGTGCTTCCCATGTAGTCCCTTTTTAATTTGGTCCAGTTTTGATAATGGGATCCATGAAAAAACTATATAATTGAAACAAAATCAATTATCTAGTATTGTGTAGTATCGATACTTCCGTGACAGCGGTTGTGGCGGCTTTGGAAGCCTGTGAAGCCAAGAATCTTAACAGGTGACAATATGCAGGTTTCAATATAGCTTCCCAAGAAAGCATTTGCTCCCATGGGAGCTGAGCCCTAGGTCCGCACGTACCCTACGAAGGCAGATAGGCAGATAAACTCAAACTCAAACTCAAAAATGCTATATCCATAAATAGTACAATTAATATACGCTTAGAAAAATTCAAATCTGTAACGGGGATCCTACGGGAAACTGGGAGTAAAACCCTCACTACAAAGTTTAACAATAGTTTATTACGTTTATAGGAAATATAAAAAACAAAACTAGGTACTTCTATTAAAAATTAACAAAGTTAGATAGTGAGGCACGGTGCAAGCTCGGCAGTTTCCTCCGTGTGTGTGTGCTGCGTTGGCTGGCGCTTGGCAGGCTTCGTGGTGTGCGTGCGCTCGGGCACATTGAGTGGCGTTACAAATCATATTAAAAAATACACTGACACGGAAATAAAGTGGTATTTTTGATTTCGATCGCTTCGGTATGATACATATTAGAGCGTCTGGTCGTTCTCATCAGGAAGGAATAAACTTATTTCGTTTATCAATTTTTCAGGTGACCCACCTGTGGTACTTCTGGCCAGCCAAGGGCCTGCCGGAGGACTATGACTCCGTCATCGACTTCCTGTTCGAAATGAGAAGCTATATGAAGGTCGCCCAGACCGCTAAGGAGTATGATGAAGAAGGTGTGTTGAACTAATCTATGCTAAAATAAGGAAAAATTTGCTTGCTCAGTCATCGGTCTATGTTTAAGTAACGCTTTTGTATAGCACAAACGACACTCAAACACAGATCTCTTTCTAAGTAAGCTTTCACAATACGAACCAGACTCTGGAATAAGAAAATACTTAGCATTATAATCTAAAGCATCTACACCTAGGTAATTCTTCTTTCTCAGGAGTGGAAATAATCTACGGGGACCTCAACCGCTCCTCATTCAACAACCTGTCGAAGCTGCGCGACGAGCATGGCTCCACCAACGGAGTGCATGTGTACTCACCAGCGAAGGCTGAGGAACAGATGAGGAAGGCCAACAACGGGACCCTAAGCAGGATGAAAGCTGCCTCGGAGGTTGAAGGTACTAATGAAATACAAATATTTTCTCTTTACGATGACTAGCTAGACTAGCTGTGTGGTGCTTGGAATTTTCACCATCCCATCTCTTCCCGTGGGCGTCGTAAGAGGGCGACTAAGGGATGACTAGCTAGACTAGCTGTGTGGTGCTTAGAATTTTCACCATCCCATCTCTTCCCGTGGGCGTCGTAAGAGCGCGACTAAGGGATGACTAGCTAGACTAGCTGTGTGGTGCTTAGAATTTTCACCATCCCATCTCTTCCCGTGGGCGTCGTAAGAGGGCGACTAAGGGATGACTAGCTAGACTAGCTGTGTGGTGCTTAGAATTTTCACCATCCCATCTCTTCCCGTGGGCGTCGTAAGAGGGCGACTAAGGGATGACTAGCTAGACTAGCTGTGTGGTGCTTAGAATTTTCACCATCCCATCTCTTCCCGTGGGTGTCGTAAGAGCGCGACTAAGGGATGACTAGCTAGACTAGCTGTGTGGTGCTTAGAATTTTCACCATCCCATCTCTTCCCGTGGGCGTCGTAAGAGGGCGACTAAGGGATGACTAGCTAGACTAGCTGTGTGGTGCTTAGAATTTTCACCATCCCATCTCTTCCCGTGGGTGTCGTAAGAGCGCGACTAAGGGATGACTAGCTAGACTAGCTGTGTGGTGCTTAGAATTTTCACCGTTCCAATCTCTTCCCGTGGGTGTCGTAAGAGGGCGACTAAGGGATGACTAGCTAGACTAGCTGTGTGGTGCTTAGAATTTTCACCATCCCATCTCTTCCCGTGGGCTTCGTAAGAGGGCGACTAAGGGATGACTAGCTAGACTAGCTGTGTGGTGCTTAGAATTTTCACCATCCCATCTCTTCCCGTGGGTGTTGCATGAGGGCGACTAAGGGGTATCCACCGGGAGCGGGTAGCAGTGCCCCCTACAGAACAATTCTACCACCAAACTGCGATCTCTAACCCGCAGCGTGGGGATTATTGGCATTACCCCCCATCAGATAAACGCCAACAAGGCGCTTATCAGGGGGAGGCATGCGTCCAGCAGTGGAATAATACAGGCTGTTGGCGGTAATAAAAACGCTGCCATGTTATGACGTCTTTTATGACGTCTTTTATGACGTCACGGATCATCGAGTCTCATATATATGTAAACTCAAAGTCAAAACTTCATGCCCATACAAAAATGTTCAAGTATGACGTCACGCTTCACATGCCAATAGCATTGCGTTAAGACATTTTGCTGTTGAGACTTAAAATATCCACTTTTCAATAATAAAATAAAATAAAAACATCATAAAATACAAAAATAAATATACAGATAAATTTCTACATTAATAAAGAATACGTAAAAAAAAATAGCTTTTTTGAAGTCACATGCATATACCCTATTGCCTTATGTATCGTCAGGTATCCGGCCCTGCGTGGTGAGCTGCGCGTCGGGCGCGGGCCGGTCGGCGGCGCTGGCCGCGCTGGACACGTGCGCGCGCGCGCTCGGCGCCGGCCGCGCCGACGTGCCGCGCGTCGTGCGCGCCATCCGCACCATGCGCCCGCACGCGCTGCCCAACAGACACCACTACATGTGGCTCTACAAGGTCAGTAGGCACCAATATCTGCTCTGCGATAACGCAAAAACCACCCATTACATATTATGTAATGGGTGGTTTTTAACTGACTTAAAAAAAGGAGCAGGTTTTTTTTTTGGTTACCTCAAAACTTTTGACTGGGTTGTCCGATTTTCATAATTCCTTTTTTATATGAAAGCTGGTGCTTCTTGTGGTCCTATATTAATTTGGTTCAGTTCTGATAATGCAATGGGATCCATGAAAATTAATGAGAATACTATAAAAATTGAAGTCGGTTTTTAGTTTTTTTAAACCAAATTAATTATTGTAGATAGATATTTGGCGCTCATTGGACAACGATCATTATTGCAGTGTACACTGTGAGCGTTATAGCAGTGTAGCCGATTATTTAACTAAAAAGTTTGGGGACATAGGATGTAGAATTTGTGTCATTCTCGGAGTGTTAGACCTTGGTTTCTTGGAGCAGGTTCTACTTCTACAGCCTACTACATTATATTGTAAAAAAGGTGTTGTTGATAATAACGATAGAAACACACAAACACATGGTATACTTATTTACTCATATTTTTTTCAGGTACTCAGCGAATACGGAAATAAAGTAATGGGAGGTGCAGACAACATTTAGGGCACAGAACTTTATCGAGAAATGGTTCTGTGATTTGAGGCACAGATTTAAGTTAGCCTACATTGATTTAAAATGAAAAATCCACCATGACATAGATTTATTTTAAGTCTTCCGTAAGGCTTCTATTTGTTAGCAATTTGTCTTATGCAAAATATATACGATTATGCATGTAAGCTCTGTTTGTCTGCAAAAAAATGTTTTACTATTTGGAACATACCAAAGCTAAAATTAGTTACTTTTAAGGTAGTGAATTCGCTCAATGTATTTACGTTTTCAATTTATACATAAAAAGAAAAATATTTAAGAATCTAAATTATCTTGAATTATATAGGGAGATTTACAATATAAAATATAAATATATACAATGTACATAGAGATAAACATGTAAATGAACAATATACATAAGGTTTCTTACACTAGTCTTATAAATGATGCAACATCTATAATTATGTTGCAACTTAAAAGATTTTCACTGAAAGGAAGTAGTTCAAGTAAAATAGTTTTGTTTTTTTCAATAGAATTTTACCCTCACCTACTTATTGTCAATATTAAAACGTTCTAGCATAATTTTTGTAAGTACATAATTTAAATTCTTAAGATATTAGTTTACGCTGTGATTTTAAGTCTAAAACTAATTTACTTACTAAGAAACCCTAGATATTGAAAAAAACTATTTGTCGAATAAAAGAGTGCTTAACTGTTCCTTCTATTTAATATTAGTAAGGTTACATTTTCAAAATAATGTTTTAGTTTTTATAATTTTAAAATTGTTATGTTATGAATTATAATTTATTTTATGCATTTAGTTTATCCATTAAAGCACTTTTTTTCCGACACGGTAGAAGTAAATTTTTTTGTATGAAAGTATGTATTCTTTACCAAAAAAATATAATTTTAGTAAATTTAGCTATATAATACTGTAAAGTACATATAAAGATTTATACGAATATTGAAGATAAAAATAAATAAATGATTATACCCAACACTAGAGACTTAATTGTACGGTTCATATATCAAGAACCTGACTAAAATCTGTTTAACAACTCACACCCGTAACTCTTTTTAGGGTGAAGCCATAAAGTTTTAAGTTTTACAATTATGCACCTATTTATTAAAATTTACCATATTTTGCATTAAAGAATGAGGAATTAACACCTAGTAGAACTCACCGACACAGCTGTTCTCACGAGTTGTCACGAATCGTCTCGCCAGGAGACTCGAAGAGTTCATGGAGATTCCAGATCAGGCCAGGTTCCGATGAATCCTCATCGGAACCTGGCCTGATCTGGTATCTATGGCACTATAAATGGCACTATAAACTACATACGCACAGTGAGGCAGATTATACAGAAGTCCGAACCCCTGTGTCTGACTATTGTGGACTATGAGAAGGTCTTTGTCGAAACCTGAGCTGGGTCGAATACATCCGATATAGAACCAGAGTTATTGACTGACTGACAGACATAAATAAATAATGTTGGACAATCTACCCACAGCATCATTAACAGTAATATCGCAATACATCTATGAAAATCTAATGTATACACAGAGAAACAGAGACAATCAGACAACCTATTGAAAAGGCGTGATGTGATGTTCACAATAAAAGTACAACAAGAACAAATTACACATCCCATCATATAGATTACGAAAGGTAGGGAAATCATTTGTGGGCAATTGCGTAAGATTCTATAATATGCTTCCATCTGAAGCAACTGAGCTCCCTATTCGTAAATTTAAACTGTACATAAAACGAAATCTTATCAAGAAAGCCTATTACTCCTCAGATGATTGCATCAACGATACATTAATGCTTGGCCGGATGTCGAATCGAGCAGGTGTGTATGTCAATAAAATATTGCAGATCAGAACCATCTAGATTTGAGCGAATTACAACTGTAATAAATAAAAAATCGAGTCACGTTATTAATACAAATGGAAGATTTACTACAATCTCAAATATCGGAGAGCTGCAAGCTTGCCTTGCCGAACGGACTCACAGAGCTGATGACAGACATATCTCGAGAAGTAAGTTACAGCAAAGGATACATAATAAAATAGTTATAGGTTATAGTAAGATAAACTGGCAAAAGGCCGAAGAACCGATAATTACTGGGGTAGACGTAGACGTTACTCAAATAATTAGCAGGTTGCGGTAGGCCAGCCAAATCGAGGATTTAACTTGGCAAACGTCGTTGTGGACGTCGTGTGGCCAGGTCGGTTGATCATCTCTAAAATACTGCTGGCAGATGCTGGTGCTACCAATGGTCGTGAAGATGGTTGTATTATTGGGAATATGCGTTACCTCAACCTCAACCTCAACAGCCTGTATTGGTCCACTGCTGGATGCAGGCCTCCTCCTGATAAGCGCGTTGGCGTTTATCTCATGGGGGGTAGTGCCCATAATCTTCACGCTGGGCATGCGGGTTGGGGATCGCAGTTAGATGGTAGAATAGTTCTGCAGGAGGCGCTGCTGCCCGCCCCCCCGGTGGATATCCCTTGGTCGCCTCTTACGACGGAATAGTTGAGGTGGTGCAAATTCTAAGCCAGCACCACACAGCTATACATGCGTTATGTTGGGCCTATGTCCAGCAGTAGCTAAAGATGATGCAATCACCAAGCAATCACTGCTTCAGGTCCAGGACGACCGTTCCACCAGTATTTTTCAATTTCTGTCTGTTTCACATTTCTGGAAAAATTTACCTGTAATAAGTTTAATTCCTTGCTAAAACTAAAGGTTCTAAGAGCGCAACCAGAAAACCTTCTTCAATTCATCACCGACTACCTGTCCTCATTGTTGGTGACCCGGGAGAACCTGTACATTGCTACTCAAGTATGTGGCACTGTCTGCAGTTGTCCCTGTCGCCCAGAGTTGGAGGACGAGCTCTGCTTCATCGGACTAGATGAGGCTAGCGCTAAGGAAGCTGTTCACATCATCGAAGAATACTTTGGACATGGCAATGGTACATTAGACGTAAGCTTATCAAATACAGAGAATGAATGAATTTAATGAATTAATAAATTGACACTTTATTGTATTAATAAAAATCAATATACAATACATGGAAGTCTTATATCTAAATAATAAATATAGTAAAAAAGGCGGCCTTATCGCTGAGAGCGATTTCTCCCAGGCAACCTTAGTATGGAAAGAAAAGATATAAGAAGAAAAAAAGGGTCGAGGTGTACACTAGTAAAAACAGAACTTATTTTTATTTGCATTTTATGTTATTTTTTATTTTCAGAGTTTTAGGAAAACTTACAGCTATGTCTTAAGAATAGTTATTTACTTAATACATGCCGGTACAGACCAGCGCATGTGTGCTGAGGGCCAATTTCCGCAGATATTTACTTAAATAGGATAATAAATTACACAGTGAAAATATTATACATACGAAAGATATATAAGAAGACTAGCTGCGCCCCGCGGCTTCGCACGCGTTGTTCCTATGGAAACATTAAAAGGTGATTTTCATCCCACGGGAACAGATTTATGGGATAAAAAGTAGCCTATGTTTTATTCCAGGATTAGAATTACCTGTATGCAAAATTTCAGCCAGATCCGTTCAGTAGTTTTGGCGTGAAGAAGTAACAAACATCCATCCATACATCCATCCAAACTTTCGCCTTTATAATATTAGTGTGATGATGAAATGAATAGCAGAGAACCGAGTCTATTTGTCGTTAATATCGAGACGTGAACGTGACGTCTTCCTTTTCCGTAAAATTTGGTACAGCGCCTCTATCGTGCGGACTGGGACGCAAATCCAAAGGAGACAAAAAAAAAGAAGACGATAAGCTCTGGTTTTTGCCAGCGGCTTGGTTTAAGGGTTATATCTAACCCATGGGAACTGATTTATGGGATGAATATAGCCTTGGTTTTATTCCAGGTACAGGTACTTACATATATGCAAAATTAGATTACTTCAATAGTTTCATGACGAAGTATTACCAACATCTATGTATCTATCCATCTATCCAAACTTTCGCATATATAATATTTGTGTAAGAGATTGAAAACCAGTTCCAGTTACGATTAAAAATCTAATTTTTATCTCAACAACTGCTTGGAGATGGGTGGTTCCTAATCAATGAAGACGAGATCCATATTCTATACAAATTAAATAGCCTAGGACCTACCGACCCAAAGTAAAATAAAATATTTACCATTTATTTTGCTTAAAGGATGGAGATTCATAATATTATATCCTGTGTACATTAAGATACAACAAGAACCTAAATTTTGTGTCTTCAATGTTAATTCTAGTTAAAGAAGAAGATCTTGTGCTTAAGCTGATAAGAAAGGCAGCATTGAATGAAGACAATCTCCCGGATGTCCTAGCAGCAATCCGAAGTGCCTTCTTAAGGCACCAAAGTAATAAAATTCCTGCTGATTTTGAGGTGAGAAAAAAATACAAACATATAAAATAAAAAAATAATATTAAATAATGTTGGACTATTCACACAGCATTATCTTATTATATGGTCTGCGAAAGCCTGCAGGCAGATGCTGGATACGGCAAGCTGAAGACAAGGCGCTAGAGGCATGGGCCTTTATTTTAATAAATTATAGTTTGATAATGATGATGATGAGATACCCTTTAAATTGTAGTTTTCGTTTTCAGTCACCACCTGGCAGTGACGATGACCAAACAGAGAAGGCAGTGAAACATACCCTTGCGCTGTACAAGAAAACAGATCCAGGCTATCGTATTTACAGTATTATGGCAACAAAAATACAGGTAATGTAACTATAATAAAATAACTTAAACAATTTATCACACAAAAAAAAAATAATGTGTATATTATACAGGCTGCATACAGAGCTTATAGGGTGAAGAGGCTGGGGAGCTCTGATATAAAGCATATCGAAGGGACCAAGTCCATCGAGAGATCGAGGGTCAGGTTTGACACCATCGCGGATGAAATTGCATTCGCTGAGCAGAAGACTGCACCGGACTCTATGGAGGTAATTTAAAAGTATCAGACTTTTAGGTATTAGTACAGATAGACAAAACAGTAAGGGGAAACTATGAGAAAAGGAAGTCTTTGCAGTTTCCATTGAAATGCGGGCTTGTAATAAATTAGTACCTAATATATCCGACGGTAACAATTTTTTTAAAGTTTATAATTATGTATAAATAAATGAAGTTACCAAACAACAAACCCTGTTTGAGTTGGAAGAACACCAACGAGGTACTTCTTCAGCATGTTTGCTATGACGCCAAACGAGGATGTCTTAAACCACACTCACCCTGAAAGGCCCCGTTTGCGATCCTCCAACACAAAGGTTATTTAATTTCTAATACTACTATGATTCAACTTTTAAATCCATCATGGTTATTAACACTTAAGTCATTAACAGCGGGATATTTACCATGATTTGGAATTTGAGCTTACCAATATTTGGGCACAATTTCACGTGTCATGATCACGAAATAACTGAAGAGCTGCGAGTGAGTTTTTATTGGCAGATGGCTGCGCCCCGCGGCTTTGCGCGCGTTGTTCCTTTTCTATGCCACCAGAACTGATATTTGGGATAAAAAGTTTAGCCCGATCCGTTTAGTAGTTTTGGTGTAAAGAGGTAACAAACATCAATCCATAAATCCATCCAAACTTTCGCATTTATTATATTAGTGTAATACAGTGATAAATCGATCTACCCTCATTTTTTGTCTCTAATCATTGTAAATATCCCGTTGTAATATCCTAAGTACTGCGATTCATTTTCTAACTCGCACAACAAACAAACTTAAATTTTTTTGTGTTTTATTTCCAGGAGGTTTCATCCGAACGTTACAACAAGTTTCCCATGGACAGATTATCATCAACGTCACTAGCAGGCTCGTATATAAATCTCCCCGAGCACAGACTCTACTCCAACCGGGACGTGGAAAGCTATGAAGAATGTGAGGAAGAAAAACCAGAAAAAGAAAGTAACAACTACGTTTATACTCGAGAGGAAGCTACAGAGGAAGATTGTCAGCAGGAAGCAGAGGAAGTAGTACCAATTTCCACGTCTGATAAACGAATACCATTTTATAGTTACCCTGTTGACGAACTAATCGAAGAATGTGAATCTGAAAGTATAGAGGAAAGTGATGATAATGAGGTTATTGATGAAATTATAGTTGAAGATGTAAAGGTAGAAGTAGAAGTTAAAGAAGATATTGCTGAAGAAATTGATATACCCGGAAAAGGTTCAGATGAGAAATACACAGAGAAAGAGCCATTAGAACAAGACAAATACAAAGAGGAGGAGCCATTAGAACTAGATAAATATGAAAAAGTGCAAGAATTTTTTGAAAAAGAAGACCTATAAATTGTTTTAAAACAGAAAAAGATGAATGAAGAAACAGAAGTTTTGGTGGAGATGTTAAATAAATAAAATAAAATTCGGACACTTCACAATCCATAGCATGTTAGTAGCACACAAGAAAATACAAGTAGAATTAACCTAGTTCTTAGTACCTATATGTATAGTATTAAAACATAATAGTCCTCACTATATCGCATTCCGGATAAGGTTCACTCAGAATGATGAGGAACATCTATCAGATAACGTCCGCAGGATGCCGTTGCAACTGTCCCGTATTCTGCGGATCAGGAATGCAGTTTTATTGCGGATACTAGCATCAAAACCATCCGTCCGCAAACATCCCTGACGTGCTACAGAAGCGAGGAAGCCGCAACATCTTCCTGAAAACGTTATTGTATTGGACGCGTAGAGTTGCAAGCTACTTTTTTGTATGGTTGATCCACAGAATTCCTGTGTACATAATGCATGTACACGGGAATTCTGTGGGTCAACCATACAAAAAAGTTGCTAGCAACTCTACGCATCCAAGCATCAAAGCTTACTGCCAGAGGGCAGTAAGCTTTGAAAAGCGTGAGTTTAACTTCTTCAGTACAACGGGAAAATCTGCGAGCCACCATATTACCTCTCACAGCTAGAGCTTTACGCTCCTTCTCAATGTCCGCATCGTCTTTGTGGTCGTCGGTAATTATATGTCCCAGGTATTTAAATCACGATGCTTGTTTAATGATCAAGCCATTTAGGGTAATAGGATTCGTATTGACAGTACAATTACCGGTGGCCCCAAAAACCATGCACTCTGTTTTCTTAACATTATAAACAAGTCCATGCTCAGTGGCATATGATTCTCAAAAACGTATCATTTCTCTCAGGCCACTCACCGTTGGGCTGAGCAGCACCATATCGTCTGCGTAACTTAAGTTATTGGTGCTGACGCCATCTATACTACAGCCGACACGCATGTTGTTCAGCCCCACGATGAGATCATTGTCATAAATGTTGAAAAGGTTTGGAAAAATTAGGCCACCCCTGTCGCACGCCATTGTCCAGCTTATATGCATCTGAGAGTGAATGTGCCCATCTTTGGCAGTTGGTTTGATTGGCATACCAAAACTGAAGTAACTTCCGCATTTCTACCGGTACACTCCTGCTCTCTAACTTCCTCCATAGCACATCGTATGAAACCAGGTCAAAGGCTTTGGATAGGTCAAGAAACCAAGCGTATACCGGCGTCTTTCGGCTGGTATAGTATTGGACAGTGTGCTTTAGACTTACGATTGCGCTTTCAGTAGATAGTCCGGACCGAAATCCGAACTGAGCGTCATGTAAATCTGTGTGAGTACTTTTCTAGGTAAGAATTAAGAATTAAGCAGACTCTTCAGCACTTTGGCGATGACTGTTGCCAGTGAGATAGGGCGGTAATTTTTGGCACAACGATAGTTTTCATAAGGTCATGTGGTAAATATGTGTGACTCATGCACATTGTGAAGAACAGAGCGAGAACACTCGGTGGTTGGCCCCCGCCAGTTTCAAGTGCTCTACGCTGAGACCATCATGGCCGGGAAATTTTCCACCGTTCAATTTATTAAGAGCTAATCTCACCTGCTTAGCAGTAACAGTAACACATTGACAGCGGCGGCTTTTTCCCAGGAGATTTTGGTCCAGCAGTGGAGGGGGAGTGGGGGATCCTGTTGAGGAGCCAAGTGGGGAGGGCACCTTTAAATGTTCCATGAACAGCTTACATTACGTGCTCTTTCAAAAAGCGAGTTATATCAAAATTATTAAATGTAACTGGCGGAAGTAGATGTAAGATCCTTTGCCACGAAAACTGGGAAGATCTCTGGATCTGCACTTTTCATCAAGGATATTATATCACTTAGGTCTCTGGACATTTTCTTCTTTCCCTCTCTTCGTCGTAGAGGCATCTTTGTAGTACTAGGAATTGAATCAAAAAGTAGTGTTTTTGCCTTTACAATATCTTCTGCAGAGAAGGACGTAGTACATAGCTGTTGAATGCTCTCTTCGTCCATGTAGTCCATCACATTTCGCACAAAAGCCAGTAGTTCATTGAAAACTACGTTACAATTTACACACTTGGCAATATTAGAAGACATCGTCCTCCGCAATGATGATGAGTCACCGTACAAGCGATATCGACACATCTGCAATATACCGAGCAACGCGTGTGATTAAAAAGTGCCTTAGACATATTTACTTTATTTGCATACCTAATAAAAGTAGGCAAAAATATTCTCCTGTTTGTGAATATAGTGAAGACTCGGAATATCCAAAACTATGCCAAATATTTACATTCATAAACCTATTTAACTAACGTAATTATGATTGGAATCAAACAAGAACGTTAAGGTCTATAAAAATTCAAGTTAATGAAATTCATGTATGTTACATATGTTACCTGTTACCAAAAAAGTATACCTACCTACAGGGTGCTTGCTACAAAAAGTATTTTATTATTTTTGTTTTCAAATTTTAAGAGATTTTTAACATTTATTTGTAATAAACACTGGGTTGATGAAAATTAAGCAAAAAACTTGTAAAATCGTTTGTAATGTTAAAAAATAC
This sequence comes from Eupithecia tripunctaria, assembly GCA_955876795.1. Classification (NCBI taxonomy): domain Eukaryota; kingdom Metazoa; phylum Arthropoda; class Insecta; order Lepidoptera; family Geometridae; genus Eupithecia; species Eupithecia tripunctaria. The sequence goes on from OY041615.1 coordinate 14,433,210, forward strand.
AAAAGCGGGTCACGAATAGAAAGAACTTTATTTTTATAATTTTTATTTATTGATAAAAATATAAGAATATTTATAACTTTTGTTTATTGATAAAAATATAAGAATATTTATAATTTTTATTTAATGATAACAATATAAGAATATTAGAACTAAAAAAATCGTTACTCACATGTTGATCCCCACTTCTTTTACATATTTCATGACAAAAACTAAAGTTCTGCTGAAAAACAAGCAAAAATATTTACAAAAACTTCTAGCAAAGGCTAATAGGTAAAAGTTATGCCAGTGCAGTAACGTTTTCGGACGTTATTTCTGCGGCATCATATTTTCTCGAATTACTCTGAAACCGTAAGCATACATTTTATTTTTGGGACATATTAATGGCAGATATTAATGTCCTTCAGGTTTATAAATTTACCATACACAGGCCGTAGAAATTCAGACATACAATTTGTTGATAAGACCAATTTACATGTAAAATGTTCCTAGAGAATACACAATTCTATTGAAATAACAAATGAAAAAAATTAATGACATAAAATAAAAAAAATCTATAAGACGAAAAATTATCTGAATCTGAATCGAACAAAAAACTCGTGTCAGGCTCTAACAATGCACTAGTTTGACTAAGTTGATACTCGCCTCAACCTAATTTGTAAAAACTGATAAGTAAGTACATGTATGTATTTGCTTCTACAACACACAGTACATAGATGGTAAAAACAAATGACAAAAAAATTATAGGTAGAGTCCGCGCCACGACTCAAGTCTTAAGGCCGGTTTACATTATTCCAGTCCAGCGATCCAGTCCAGTGCTGGATTGCTTACTGGAAAAATGTAAACTGGCACTGGAATGAACTGAATCCAGTAAGCATTCCAGTCCAGTAACTGGAGTCGTGGTCTACTTTTGAATCCAGTGCGATCAAGCCAGTGCAACTGAAATAATGTAGAAGGCCAATCCAGTGCCATTATCTTTTTGAAATCATTGCCACTGTAGTGTTCACGTTTCAACGGCTTCTAAATTACTGGAATAATGTAGACGATAACGAATCCAGTTCAGAACTGGACTGGATCACTGGACTGGAATAATGTAAACCGGCCATTACGGCAAAAGGGGTGCAGCTAAATAATTCCGATCTAATTCCGATCGAAATAATGTATACCTAGGCCCAATTTTGACTGCGAAATGTCAGGAATACCTCTGTAGGGAGGTTGGCTGTACTAGTAGGATTAGGGCCTACATAATTGAAACGTCCGCATGTCGTGAAGTGCATTTTTTCACTGTCTGCAGAGAGCGCTATAACTATATCTTCATCTAGGTATATAACGTACATGTGCATAGTGCACACACATTATGTTACACCAAACCTCTCAGAAGAGTATAATTTATTGTAAAAAAAATACGAAATATTTGTTTTATTTACTATAGTGCTGCGATAGCAGCGCCGCGTCCAAAGTACTTAAGTAGTGGCGCGAACGCTGTATAAAAATGTGAGAAGGGGGATTTAAATGTGCATGTAACAACTACCAATAATAATCAACAGGGTAGTCGTCAGGTAGTGTCAGGTACTCATCCCGGGTCATCTGTTCCATGTTGGATCCCACGCCTTCTATAAATTCCTCGAATCCATGCTTCGTTTTACCCTCGGGGTTGTAGTACATTTCACATTTCTGAAAAGAGTTTTCTGGTTTTGAATAGGGGATAGGAGGGAAAAACCAAATATGTTATGGTCACCTCGTATTAGTAGGGAAAAGAGATGTGAGAACTTGTTCAGAATAAAATCATTATAAATTTTTACATACTTAGCATACCTACTTTTTTATGACACATTTTTAAAACCTTCCTAGAAATTGATTAAAAATATTTAATTTGACTATTCATGAAGTTATTTGCGATCGTTTTAGTAGACTAAATACCTACCTACTTAATCTTAATCAATAATTAAATTAATAATGCTGGACAATTTACACATCTGGCCCCAAGCTAAGCAGAGCTTGTGTTATGGATATTATATAACTGATATCCGTAATAGAATACACTACATAGATAGATATTTTTTATTAAACATTAGTAAACATCCAGAGCGCCCTGAACATCTGCAGATGGTACATACATTTGTGCCGAGGCGGGAATCGAACCTGCAACCTTCAGCATCAAAGGTGGACCCTCGCCCACCACGCCACAGAGGTCGATTTCAATTAAATTTATTAAATTCGTCGGATTCAATTTAATCATTATTTATTCTTGCCACACTACTTATCTTAAACATGACATTCCTAAATAATTAATTGTATAAATAGAAATTATCAATCCAATAAGAGAGCGTACCTACACAATGCCATAAAACCATGTTGCACCATGGCATTGTTGTGTGTTGCCTGTTACATAGAAACTATGCACCTAATCTGCTGCCGCAGACTGCAGCATTGCATTTTCATTGTGGTTCTGTCGGTATAATCGTCAATCACCGAGTACATACTCTGCCGACTCAGCGATGACGTCTTTCCCTCAGCGTGGCCTGCCGCGATCGTCATCGCGTCATTCTACACTAGGTACTTGCATCGACCGAGTGTAGCTTCGTTACTTTTAATTAATTTAAGAACTCTGTAATAAGTTCAAACTTAATAAATAGTTTAAAAGTTTTTGGTTTTTTTTAAAACCGTCGTCTGTGGCCTCCGTAATTTGCCTAACAACACACAACACCTAACAACAATGCCATAAAATCACAATAAATAAAATGAATAATTAATTTTGTTTTACAAAATCAAAACCGACTTTCATTTTTATAGTTTTTCATGGATTTTTATGGATCCCATTGTCAGAACTAAACCAAATTAAAATGGGACCACACGGGAAGCACCAGCTTTCATATAAAAAAGAATCATGAAGATTTGACCACCCAGTCAAAAGTTATGAGGTAACAAACTCCTAATTTTTTGAAGTCGGTTAAAAATAACGAGAAATATATTACTTTTTTCATTAATGATATGATTTTTTAAGGAAATTCAACATGAGATACTACCATAACGTAGTACGTCATTGATATTTTATAAATTTGGATAGACGTGTGCTGTGCATTGGCAATTCTTTTACAAAATACCCATTACAGTATAATAATGATTTATCTATTGATAAACAATACTCTCTCGTCTCAAGGCGGGATGGTGACTCCATTGAGCGTCTTGTCGTGCAGGGCAGAGTGGAAGGCACTAGGTCGCGCGGAAGGTCGCCCATGCGATGGACCGACCAGATTAGTCCGCAGTGGGTGACCCCTTACATGTGTGCAGTAGGAAGACGCAACATAGAGGACGGTGGCGAGACATCGTGAAGCGAATCACAGGCACCCGACAAGAATGACCATGATGACCACGACCACTCTGACAAGAGTGCTGACAAGAGTCCTACAAAGAAGAAGAAGAAGAAACAATACTTACCTCATCCAATAATTTAATGTACGCATCGTTCCCGTAAGAGTCCTTACTACGACGCTTGCTGTAGAAGGTATCATGGGCCACACCAAGGGCCTGCTCGTGGTATTTTTTAGCCGTCTTCCAAGATGCAGTGAAGTAACCATAGTAATCAGTCAATTTGTCGAATTTTTCCTTGTAAGATTTTAGAGCTTCCTCTACAGCATTCTCGTTTGCAGACTTATTGATGTCGACCAGGGTCTCGTAGTGTGTTGTAATAAGCTGAAAAGGACCAGTAATTAAGCCGGATATGAAGACAAGTTTGCTAAAAGTTCAAGATCAAAATTAGTCTAAATTATTATATCTGAATAAGAGTCCAAATTACGAGTAAAGGGCTAAATATGTCATGGGACTCTGAACGTTAATAAAATAATTATAAAGTCCAACAGAGAATATAAATGTATTGTTATAGAGGTATAACTGAGTTGGCTCAACAGATGACTGTGCGAGATCACTTTTGTACCACAGTTAAAAATATTTACAGTTTGAAGTATTGTTTCGTCTGGATCATCAAGATCGAATCCCTGGTCAGCTGGTCGATCAGGACGAAGAATCGCTAGTGCACGTGCTTTGCCCTGCTTGTGTAGATCCTCCAGAGCCTGAGGATGAAGACAGAGGCGTCGCAGGTCTTCCGCAGACACTGACTCCTGGTGATACTCCGTAAGGGCTAGATAGACCAGTGCTGAGTTTGTGTTGGCGTTGAGAACCTTCAAAGTCAGATACCTTTCTTCGATTCTCTGAAAAAAAATTAGTGTATTTTAGCGGAACGTAGTTATTCTATTCTATTTATCAAACCAATAAGCATTTATTAGAGAGCGAATGTTGCATGCTACACCTACAAATACTCTTTAAGTACTGCTGAACGTGCTTCCATAAAAAAAGTAAGGTTTTTCATAATTAATACGTTTGGCAGGCGAATTGGAGATGTAGGTACACACAGAAGGAAGATGGTGCCCTTCCTCTGGTTCTCTTAAGTTGGCTTTTAGGAAATCCAGGTGGTCCAGGTCAAGTCCCAACCCAGAACAACCCTCTCTCAATTTGTAAGGAACTCAAATATGAGGGATAAATCTAAATTTACCTGTCGCAGTTGATCTTTGAAATTATCTTGAGGATATTGGTTTGGGCGGTTTCGACACTGCTCGAAATGTTCCAAGGCCATGGCCAGCCGGGCCACGTGCTGAGCCTCGAAGGCAGCCTCATTGTACCTGTGAGTTTGGGTACTCAGTACCATCATGAACGTGTTATATTCGTTCTCCATCTGATCAGCGTACGCCATGTTGTTGAACTCATTTAAACGTAAGTTATATTCGTGTTTTGCTTCACAATCCTGTAACAGTAGTATGTACTTTTGTAAAATTTGCGATACAAAGTCATAGATTTGCAGACAAGTAGGCTGTTTTCTCATGCCGTTTAATGGTATTTGATGAGTGTAGAGTAGTACACAGCATCCACACGTGAATACTCACAGCAAGCAGACGATCCCTGTCTGGGTCTGCCTGTTCATTGGAGAGCACCCTTCTGCTTCCATCAAAAATTCGTGTGGCAGCTGCAAGAGCTTCGTTGTGAGCGCTCTCCAAGTCACGAACGTGTACACACAGGCGTTGGTTATTCCTCAGTCTCTCAATAACTGCGTCGTATGCCGTAGTAGCGTCGTTGACAGCTGTTACGGTCCTTGCATTGTTTGTGGTCCTTAAATTATCTAACCGGTTTGTTAGGTTCTGAAAATAGTAGTAATAAGGATTATGAATCTATCGTCAATCCTTTGATAATGGATCTGTATCAAGCTGCAATTTTAGGGTTTGCAAATCCTGAAATAGTTACCGTTCTAAGTTCCTCTCTCTTATTGTTAATTACAGTCTGTTCGCCAAACAAGCGCCTGCTATCGAATGAAACCAATGCCTCGTTCAGCAGATGCTCATGAAGTTGTATCAGCACTGCTTCCGGCATGCTGAGAGCCATCTCCTGGCTCACTCTGCTCTCGAATAGATTCAGAACAGCGTTCATAGCAATCAATAGACCAGCATGTGAATGTGCCTGTGAAATTAAAAATACCCAGTTGAATTGAGAACACCTCCTTTTTTAAGTCGGTTAAAAATAAAATAACAAACTAAACTTTTTCGAGAAAGGCCGATTAATCACAATGTTCTTAATATGTCACGAACGTATACAAATATTGCACGCAAAGTAAATAAATGTTGTAACCGCATCCTCTGTTCTCCTATTCTCATTATATAATCTACATTTACTGTTTTACAATCATTCACCGAGCCATCATTCATATTTTACGGCTTGAGAGAAGGTCTCATGCCGTAAAATATATTAGCTTCGAACTTGTAAAGGATACATAGATTTAAATCGTTAGATAGGCCTTTTCCGTAAGAGACCGCTTCGTGTCTGTTGCCAGTGAGTGAGTTCACTCATTTGGAATCAGTGAATTGTGTTTTTGTGGTGTGTTTGCTCACAAAAGTTCATGCAATGTGATATCATAATAAATGGCAATAATGACAAAATGGTTTATTAACAAAAACACCTTCCAATGAGCTCCATAATGCCCTGTCTTCAGCTTGACGCATCCAGCATCTGCCTGCAGTCTTTCGCAGATCGTCATCCCACCTGGACGTCCTGCACTACGTTTGCTGAGTCACGAGACCAAGACCTCGTTTACCCCAATGGTTGTCGGTTCTTCCAGAAATACGGCCGGCCCACCAATGCCACATTTGAGGGAATCATTCATTCGAACAGCCCCAAGAACATTTATTGTTAGTAATCAATCATTCAGAAACATTTCATTTGTCTGCCAATAATTACTACTTTCAGGCTTCTTAATAAATGCATTAATATTGGTTTTAATGCGATTGTTTATCACCTCGTAAATTGTCTGAGGCTCGGGCAGGTCGTCGCTGTTGAAGCTATCCACATAGGTCCTGATCAGCCCGAAGAGAACTTCCGCCGTCACCGGCTGACCGCTTAACAACTTGATGCGAAGATTTTCTGGACTGAAGATGGAAAGCGTTAGGTTCACCAGCTGTCTCTTGAAATCAGGGTCTAGTTCTGAAATAAGGTTAAAATACTATTAGAAATTATATACTGTCTATTAGGAATTCAGCATTAATTGTGTGCTAGTACCCTGACATTGTCCCCATCCCGCATGCCCAGCTTGGGGATAGTGGGCATTACCCCCTATGAGTTAAACGCCAACAAATCAGGCGGAGGCCTGCGTCCAGCAGTGGACCAATACAGGCTGTTGAGGTACCCTGACTTCCAGACTTTCGATTCTCAGTGTACATTTATTGTATGTATAGAAATAAATCATTTTTGATTTTTGAATTTTGAACAATAGGTTTGAATAGCGTGCATGTATATTTTTTTCTCTCTCAAAAACACTGAACAACGTCAGCTTTTTTTTATCGAATGGACTAATAATGCTGTTGACCGCAGATGGCCATGACAGCGTTACCAGACTAACAAAATCAACGGCTAGTTATTGTTTCTTTTGTTGTTAAGTGTTAAGCCGCCATGTAGGAGCCGAGGCAAGTGATGTCAGTACCTCCAGGGTTAGTCTTAAAGGTGGGCCTGGAGACTTCTCTTCCGGGAGGTGGCATCAGGAAGCAGCTGATAACTTCAAAGCTGGAGGTGATGCTCTCTCGTATCTGATTCGCTTGGTCAGGCTGCAATTCAGTGACCTACAACACACAAGCCTGGTTTATTACGCAAAGTAGTAGTTGCTATTTGTTTAAGACTGATGGTGTTCGAAAGTTACTAAGAATATCTATATATCTAATATTGTCTGATCCATCAAAATGTGGTCACCTGTAACTTGATGTTCTTGTACTGGGCGCCTCCATCGTCCCCGAAAGGATGATCAAAGTCAAACTCCCAGTCCCGAACAAGGAACTTTAACTCCTGGAACGCTTCTCCGGTGCTTTCTTTCATGAATATGCCGTATTTGGTGAACGCCTAGAACGAACATAATAAGCAACGTTTTATTTAACAATATAGTATACATAGCATTCACGTGCTATTTGTCATATTTTGTGCTGCAAGCAAAGATTTGCTGCGAGTCCGCGTGCCCGCATCGACAGGAAGGATAGGGCATAGTGGCATAAATCAGGCTAGCAAAAAAAGTACTTACAATAAAATTTTATAAATCTACGAGTTAGTACTACTTAAATTCTGCTATTGATTTAGAGAAGGCTACAATTTAGGATTCTCGATTGTGTTCAAATATAATATAATATGTTAGACAACCAAACTTTGTAGAAACGGAATGAGTACCGTCAGGCAGCTTTATACTACGTGGTATTATTATACATTCTCTGATTAAACATAACTTACTTCAAGGTTCATTAAATCACAGTCGTTGATCTGAAACTTGAGGTTATAGATCTGCAAGGATGAGACTAGAGTGGACAGCGCAAAGACGGTGGAGAAGTCGCGTATCGAACTCAGATTGTCGTATGAGCCCTGCGTGTCCATCAGCAGCACCACCACCTGGAGAACAAAGTTTGTTATTGGTAACATCCCTACAGAGTGCCGCTCTGTGTCTCAAATTCATGAAGTGGTCGAATGGTATACTAACGCGTGTCCCATCATCCTTCTGGATGAAGAACGGCTCCGGCCAGAGCTGGATGCCGGTGGTGCTCCGCTCGATGCCGGGCGCCCAGTCGAAGCCGGTCAGCGGCTGGCCGGCCCCGCCCACCCAGCTTCCGTCAGCGCGGCTGGACGGCTGGAAACAATAGAAGTACATACTAACAATAAATATACAGTAAAAGTCAACAACAAATATACAGTAAAACACAAGCGGTCAAAAATCTTCACAATTTCGCACGCTATCAGAGTCACGGAAAATAACGTTTTCAGGCACCTCATGGGACTGAAGCGCTACTGCACCGCGTCAGAAATGTACACGGAAGCCCATGTTGACTTTTTCCATGCCATATATATATTTTTCCATACATAAAGAGTATGGCAGATCGTCTGATTTTGTCCGTAGGTACAAACGGTGGGCCTATGGCCACCTAGAATATTTCATATTAATAATAAAAAAAAATTACGTAGGCACATATGGTCTTTTTGTTGTATATTTTTGTGTTTGATCATTAATTACCTGTAATTATTATTATTACTGTGTACCTATGTAAAATGGATCTCGTGTCCGAAATAAACATTTATTATTAGTATTATTATTATTAACATAGTTACTCACTGTGGCTGTTAGATATCTAATGAAATAGTTGAGCAGGAAGGACTTGCCCCCCCTGAAAGCCCCAGCGACGCTGACCAACGCCACTGGGAGTCCCCTCAGGTCCTCACGCAGCAGGATGTTCCTCAAGCCGTCCTCCTGGAGACGGTACATGTTCCTCCTGGTTCCGTTGATCCGGAAGTGCTCCACATCGCTCACTAGGTCGACGATGTGTATTCCTCCAGCTTGCGCCATCTATGGTAGCATGACAAAGCATGAGTAGCTAATCCGGAGACAATAAACACTTTAAGTAAGGACCTCCATATTTTACACATACTCGGAAAGTAGGGGTATTTAACTCGTCGGAAAGGCCGTCGGATTCGATATCTGTAACTTCTGGCCATTGATTTATTAAAAACGAAGATGAGGTACTGGTTGCTCGAAAGTGGCAACCTAAAATTGTGTAAAATTGTTATCTCCCACATTAGTCACCGTCTGACCGGCGGCACGGGCGGTCGTGATTCGCGTAAAATATTGTTGTCTCAGTCTCACTTCGGTCCTAGATACGTCTTTCCGTCTTTGTTCTTCTTTGTATTGCACAGGACTGGAAATATAACTGTGAGCGTATGTGTTTGCGTGTAGTTGTAACACATGCCAATTTTTGAGTAAGCTCTGGGAGAACGTAACCTATCTTCCCTTTTTAAATCAATGCTTCTGGCATATCAAATTAGCGTTCTAAAGTTCCGTCGAAGAATAGAATTCAAATTCGAATCTGACGGAGGAGTGGATTGAAAGTAATATTTTTTAGCCCAAGGGAGAATTGCTTTCAACTGAGAGTTATCACGTCACATTTCTATTGAACCATGTTCCAACTTTCTATAGTATTCTGCCACTTAACTTTAACTACTTGTAAGGCTTCTGTGTCAGGTTCGGCGCAATTCATACACCCTATCAATTACAGCACGATGTAAAATTGAAATAACATAAAGTTAAGTGCTAATGTTTTTTTTATTACCAATATTATAATTTTCTTTCAACTATTTCTTTAAAATAAATTTCGGAAACATATGTATGTTACTCAGAGATAATGTACCTAGCATTTTAGTTGTGAAAAATTTACCAGTAGTTTTTGAGTTAATTCTTTACAAAATCTTTCCTGTTTATAATATTAGTGTAGACAGAAACAACAGTTATAGGTATAGACCGGTTTAGCGCGATACCGGGTACAATGGCACGGTAATAGTACCTATACAATGTCTGTAACCCATATTAACGAATATGACCTTCAACGTTTTTCCTATCTCCTCAGCTGCCCGCTCGTTATTCAATATTAAATACTAAATACCTACCATGATGACGTAAATACCACTCATGTTATTGAATAGATTTCAGATTTTATTAATTCACCATCTTATAACAAAGAGATACTAGGTAAGTCTATACTTGGTATTTATATCTTATTAAATAATAATTAATTTATATTCAATAAATACATTATACCTACATTGAATCTATGTATACCAATAAATATTTTGAAAATTTGCTATCTACATTTTATTTTCAAAAAACAATACTAGGTAATGTTTTTATTAAGTACACAGATCTATAAATATTTCCTATTTGTCTAGTTTTTCTCGTGTATCCGTATTCAAAAATGAGGATTCCTGTGTGTTCCGGTGGAAATTTATTGAGGCTATAAAATGCTTTTTTTTTTTTTTAAGATATTTAAATTGTCTATGTTGGAGATTTCCTTAAATTATATTTTATTATTTCCCTGTAGTGTGTACCATTTCTTAATTAGATATCATTTTCTTCGTGACCATAACAATAAAAATGATTTAGGCAGGCCAGAAAAATTTCAAAAAATTCTACGCTAATACGCGTGCTAAGGTGTTGTTATCCTATAAATAGATAGGTAGGTGCTTAAATTGTTGATCTGCTATTTAATGAAGGGTACCTAATGCTTCTTAGGAGCCGCCAATACGGCATTGTTATTATGTCTAATGCCGAACGAATTCGGAATTCGACATTATTTACGTATTGCGGCCGGCGACAACGGGCGGGGCGAGCGGCGCGGCGGCGGGGCGGCGGCGGCGGCGCCGGCTTGGATACCGGCCGTAAACAAAACCAAACAAAGAAGAAAAAACAATCCCACGGGAACAACAACCAATCACATTCTTCTCCATTCCTTCGATGAAACTAAAGAAAAGTCTTAATAATACGCATTGTAGGTAGAATACCAACACATTTCAATGTTTACTCACCATGAAACTACAGTGTGGTACCAAACAAATTTGTAGATGGTTTAGAAAAAAAATCTTCACATAAACACTACCTATAAAGATTATAACAAAATAAAAGAATTTACTAAACTCTATGCAAAATACCTATTTCTTTATCGGAACACAGTGACTCATCGACCCACTATTACACAGACACCTACCGTCGGTTGGTCGTTATTGTACGGGATCACGTACGCACTGCTAAACTTGACTAATTTCTACTCATGTCAACAGTGTGACCAGATTTGAATTGCCAAATCTACTGTAACATTGGGTGAAAACTTACCAAAATCTACTAAATATAAGCTGGATTCTACCAAAATGTATACTATAATATTAACTGGATTATCAAATAATTAATTTTGTTTTAAAAAAACTATGATCCGACTTTAATTTCTACAGTTTTTTCATGAATTTTCATAGATCCCATTGTCAGAACCACTGTCAAAATTAAAACGAGACCACACGGGAAGTACCAGCTTTCCTATAAAAAAGAATTATGCAAATCGGACCACCCAGTCAAAAGTTCTGAGGTAAACATAAAAAAAACACAGACGAATTGAGAACCTCCTCCTTTTTTGAAGTCGCTTAAAAAAAACAAGAAATCGGTCACAATCACTGTGTCACGGTGTTATTATTAACGAACGTTCATCACAATCACACAAGTCAAACAAATTTGACCCCAGGGATTCTTCTGTTATAATCAGGACTTGGTACCGGTATCAATAAAACCGGACTCTTTCAGTAATACGGGTAATTTTGAAGTACTTTGCCTAAAAAAACCGGTATTGAAATTGTATTGTTGATACCGGTAATCATTGAAAATACCGGTATTTTAGAACTTTAAAGTACGGTACCACAGAAGTACCGGTACTACTTCAAGGTCATTGGTACCGCTATTTGCAAATAACCGCTATTCCAAGTCCTGGTTACAATATACAGGTTTACAGCTATCATTAATTTCAGCATACTTTGAAAATTTGCACATCCACCTTCAATTTGTTGTATTTTATTTTATAAACCGTTCCTGTCTGTCACGAGTTATCTCAATTGATATACACGGGCAGGATAGGATAGTCATGTGTTTTGCAAATCAGGTCAGATTTTGATACTTTGGTTCATTATTCGAATCACACATCTTGCCAATTTCACTCCAAACGTTAAATGCTGTAGGTGAACTTGAAGAAGACAGCATGTTATAATAAATTTGAAGAGAGAGAAAATAAATTGCACAATTATTTACACCCAGGAAGCCCCGGCTAGGTTATGAGTGTTTGTGTGTGTTTTCAAAGGGTTAGACTGGGGAATTCCCGTATCCGAATAGATTTTAGGAGAGGGTTGCCATCTTTATTCGAAAAACTACTACCAATGTACCAAAATATCGTAAATTCTCTCAAAATAATAATATATATTGATATAATTTTCCTACTAGCAGCTGTTGCAAGTTTCTAAAAATCTACCGAAGAAGTAAAAATCTACTTAGTTTAGTTACACTGCATGTCAAGGCCATGCTCATGCTCATGCATAGCACGAAAGATTTAAATCGTTGGATACGCCCTTACCTACTCCCAAAAACTTTGACATTGGTGTCTATATTGAGATGTTCCCAAAACTAGACTAAACATTTGACAAGACTAAAAATGATGTCATCCTTACTACTTTGATCGTTATGACAGGGACAGCGTCATTTTTAGTACCTACTGTAAAATTAGTTTATATTAGATTTTTATAAACCCTGCACAAATGATAAACAAACCCGCAATACTAACCTCATATTAACTTTCTTGTTGACGATTTTTAAACATAATGGAAAGTACTTGCTGATTTGAGATCCTTTCTTCAATAAATATTGTCCAATTATATCTTGACTCCAAGCATGTGAATTTTAATTTATGTTATTGGAATCTGTTGTCTGACATAATTTGCAGCTTTATGACAAATACAGTAGAATCCAGATATAACGACCTTCAAGGGACCGGCGATACTACGTCGCACAGTGTTTTATAAGACCCGGAAATCGGACATCATTCGTTTTTCATCCGTTTCCGTAAGATAATAGTAATACAAATGCAAGAGTAAAACTCCCAGGTAGCGATCTCGCTAAGATTTTGAAATATAATTTTTTTAATAATGTCTTTATTTTAGTACCGGAAAACTAAAACTATTTTTTTTATTGATATTTATTCATAAATTTAATTATTGATAACGTTAGTCAGTAAAGGCATCTAAAGGACATTTTTTAAAAGTTTTTTGACATCTTTAGCACGATTACGTAGAGAGTTATTAACTTTTTTGTTATATTTAAAAAAAATTATATCTCCTAAATCCCATGGAAATCGGAACCAATTTTCAGCTCGGCCGGCACATACGCTACGATGATATCTACGTACTGGAAAAAAAATTGCTTCCGATTTCGGCGGGATCTAGGAAATACATACATTTAAAAATTTTAGTCAGGGTTGTCACTAAACTGTTTTACTACGATGCCGGTATTCGATTTAAAAAAAAATATTGTTAATTCTTTTTGTAATGTTAAATAATGCAAGGATACACGTAAAAGAACACGAATATAAAGCAAAAGTGACACTATATTTGTCCAAAAAAAATCTTCGAAATCCAAAAAATCATAGAACTAACAACGTTGCCTATCTATCTATACTCTATACTATCCCCCTTATTCATATTGGCCCGCTAACTTAAAACACTCGCTAACTCACTTGCTTTCTCACTCTGACTTATGCCGATAGAAGAAGACAGACTGAGAGATAGCGGCTCGCTTAGTTAGCAGACTATTATGAATAAGGGGGTTAGTGTCTATGTCTAAAATCACTCCCTTTTGGCTTTTGGCCCTTTCCGTGGCACCCTGTATAATATAACTAAATAAACAATACTTGTTTTAACATGAAATTCCTAAATTAATTAATTCTATAAATATGAGATATTAAAGTTATCAATCTAAAATCCTTGTTAATGCATCTTTCAGCTCCTGCACACGGTTGTAATTTTTTTTGTAGACTTTGTTTTGTTAATCTCAAAAAAATCTAGAGGCGTTAGATCGGGGCTGCGAGATGGCCACTTCGTTCGAATTTAAAGTTAGAAAGTTGAAACTTTTTTTACCTACCTACTTTTTTCTCTTCTTTATCTTTATTCTAGTCTTCTTTATAGCAGATCTATCCAGAACAAAAATGTTGGCCAATTAAGAAGTTTTTCTCTCTTACCGAAATGTATGGAAAAAGTTTTTCGCGATTTCTGATATTTCTAGTACTCAAACCTCAGTCGGTCCAGTAGATACTTTTGATCCTTATAAGAAACAGGATCTTTTCATCAAATGGACATCAAAAAAGATTTTGTGTAAAATTACCATTTTCTTGCTGACTGTAAATTTTTTCCAAAAACTGTGAATGCAGTTCAGTATCCTTCAAAAAGTTATGGATGGTCTCATAGGAATGTTTTCCTATAACTATAATCGTTAAGGTACCTGCCCTTACTGTCCCGTCTCAAAAATCCACTCTGTATACATAAACAATACACATATAGGTATTATATACTTATGTACATACAAACAATGCTCGTAGGATAGAACATGATTAACATGATTTCTATAAATACTCGCCTAAAACCGTTACAATATCGGTAATTTCTTTCTTATCTTTAAGTGACAACCCTAGCTCCTTAATTGCCGGTATTTTAAAGAAACTCAATTTTACCCGATATCCCACGGGTTATGGATATGAGTTTATTTAAGGATGTAGAAAACTTAATTACGCATGGTTATAGTTGACAATTGGTTCCGATTTCCATGGTATACGGAAGAAAAAAAATGTTAAAATATATATGAAAAAAATTAATATCTCCGAGTCTACTGATGCTAGTGACTTCCAAAAGCATCCAAAATATGTGGTCTTTACTGCCCTATGTATTAACTTGTTTAAAAATATTTGCGGCTTATAAGATATTTATATTTTTAAGGTTTTGATGCCCTTAAAATGCCTAAACTTTCGATTTTTTTTACACCAAAACTAAGCGAGATAGATCCATGGGAGTTTTACTCTTGCATTTGTATTACTATTATCTTACCGAAAAGGATGAAAAACGAATGACGTCCGATTTTCGGGTCTCATAAAACACTGTGCGTCGTACTAACCGGACGACGTACAAAACGAAAGGATTATTTCTTAAGTAAGTACATATGTACTTAACTTACGATTACGAATATGTACATATTATAATTGCGAAAGTTTGATTTACCTATGTAGGTAAATAAAACATTTTATAGGAATCACAATATGCTTTATTTGAATAGTTCATAAACATTCCAAACATAGGTACATAATGTACCTACTGTAATATAGAGATATAAAAACACATACGAAAACTATTAGTAACTAACGTAGAAAATCTGTTATTTGAGTTTGTTTTGGACACAACACTTTCGCTTTACAGAATTCATTTTGTCGATCTACGAGAACTTGTCATAACAAATGACAAACGCTAACTGATTTACGCGCGCCAAAAAGGCGCGATGAAGCGCGTAGGTATTGGTGTGTAGGTTTGTAAACAAAACATTGCGCTTGCGCGTCGTTTTAACCGGACGAATTGTCATAAAATAAAATATGGTCGCTATAAGCGGTTGGTCGTTTTAACCGGAGTCGTAATAAACGGTTATATTTTTTCAATACCTAAGTATGAAACCTAACTTGAGTAAACATTATCGTCGTTATAAACGGTTAGTCGTTATAAGCGAAGTCGTTATAAATGAATTCTACTGTGGATCATAGTTGAGTTTTGGCAACATCTGAATTGAATGCGCGATAACAAAATGCCGATGCGACGCACGCTATGAGTAGGTAGATAAAATTTGTGTTTTTGTCAATAAACCTAACTGTTACTAATGCCATGTATTGTGCACTCACAGACAAAAATCATCAATTATTATCAACCCTTAAACATACCTAGTATACTAGGTATGTTTAAGGATTGAGCCTACAGCTCTACCAAAACATGCCTTTATTAATATAATTTCAGTAAAATTATTTTTTTGTTCTGCGCACAATAAAGTGTTTTGTGTTAGGTCAACATTAAACATAATAAAAATTGAGTCTATAGAAAGACATTTAACAATATCTTTATTTAAAACTGTTTCTGAACGCGGCTTTACACGCTTTGTTTCTAGGTATGAAACGCTTTAAGATTATTTCTATCTAAACTAATTATTATTTTATTTATGGGATAAAATAGTAGGTCTCGAATAAAACATAAGCTATGTTTTATTCGAGACCAAGTGACCTAGACTACTTGCATGCAAATGTGAGCCCGATCCGTTCACAAGTTTTGGCCTGAAGAGGTAACAAAGATTCATCCACCTAGACTTTCGCATTAATATAATTTGAAAAATAAATTATAGATAATCATAGATAAGTTGATTTGTGACGCGCGTGCAGTTCGTGTTTAATTGTTTATTAGATCTTAGGTAGGTAGGTCCTGTGTACGATTTATGATGTTTTCAAAGAATACATTGCATTTGCATGTAGGCCCAGCTGATACCATAATCTATCTAACGAATGTCATAATCATAGCACTTAAAGCAAAGTTAAATCAACTAACCTGATAACAGCTGAGTATGAACTGCCATAGTTTTAACTACAAAGTTTGTAGTCCTTTATTTTATTAACCGAATTCAAAAAGGAGGAGGTTAACAATTCGCCTGTATTTTATTTAAAATATTTTTTACATCAGAACTTTTGACTGGGTGGTCCGATTGTCATGATTTTTTTTTTTTATAAAAGCTGGGATCCATGAAAATTCATGAAAAAACTATAAAAATTGATGTCGGTTTATAGTTTTGCTAAAACAAAATTAATTACCTATAATGGAAATGTGACAGCTCTGTTATGTTAAGTAAACTTTCCACTTGGGGCGCGGTCATATTTTCATAGAAAATGGGGTAACGCAAACTTTGTAGTACAGTATGGCAGTCGATGGCAGTTTGCAATCAGCATACAAAGCTGTACACATTACCTATGTTTTTTACACATATAATTGTATAAAAACCAGTATTGCTTGCATATAGTACAGACAATCACACTAATATTATAAAGGCGAAAGTTTGTATGGATGTATGGATGGATGTTTGTTACTTCTTCACGCCAAAACTACTAGACGGATCTGGCTGAAATTTTGCATACAGGCAATTCTAATGCTGGAATCAAACATAGGCTACTTTTTATCCCATAAATCAGTTCCCGTGGGATAAAAATCACCTGTTATTGTTTCCATGGGAACAACGCGTGCGAAGCCGCGGGGCGCAGCTAGTAGAACCTATATTGCAGCAATAGATTAAGATACGGAAATATTATCACGGTACATTTTAGATTTTGTTTGAAAATGAGCAAAGTTTCATTTGGCTCATAAACTATTTATGTACCATGTAAACACTGCAGTAAGAACTTAAAACCTGCGCTCTCCATTGTTGCATGAATCAGTGTACCTACTTACCAACCTATTCTGAGAACAGAAGATTAGGTTCTTACACAGGTCACGTGACCTGTGTAAGAACCTAATCTTCTGTTCTGCAGCTTCTGAGCAAAGATAAACAGCATTACAATATCTTAACAGCTTATGTGGAGCGGAACAACGTATAGATCGTTGGATTCTAGGCAAAGATAAACTTTAAATTACTAAACTGTCATCAAATAGCAACGGCCAAGCACGAGCCAGAATCGCAGGGATTCCGTATTACTGTATCACTACACCGAGTTTTAAAATTAGCCAAGAGAAACGTATCAATTTCGATTCATATCGTACTAAGCTATTAGCAGAAAAGGTAATTTTTATTCCCATTTGGGCCTTTGATTATCATTGTTATAGAAAAAGGAAAAATGCAAGAGGCAAGTAATTTGTATAAACTGTTTATTTACGTCGCATTTGTCAAAATTATTTTATTTTATAAAACTAAGTAGTATTTTTAAATACTTACTAGTAATCTATAACATTTCATTTTAGTCATAACTAAGGTATCCAATAAAACATCACCTAGGTAGAGTCTGTTCAAAAAGAGAAGAGTCGGGGGAATTGAGGGCGATTGACAACTTTTGTTGCGTTGACTTCACGGCTCTGTCATTGCAGTACAACTAAAAGTGTTAGTTCACCGAAACGCCACGACTCTTCTTTTTTGAACAGACTCTACACCTTGACTAGGCACTGGATTTTTTTACACTTTTGTAAACTTAAGGTTAATTTACTGTACTCTCTCGAAAAAAATATAATATATTTGTACGAAAAATAGAATCTATATTAAACCCGCCGTCACTCAGAGAATTGCCAAATTACCAACAAAATTGTTATAATATAATCTACAGGGCTATCGTAAGATGGAGGCACCTTCAGTAACTGTACTTCAGTAACTGTTACTACCCACTACAATGATCACATCATTTTGTATTGTATCTTAGTCAGGTAAAGTCAGGTCGCTATTATCTTGCATGGCTTCAGCCCACTCTCCCATGAATTTCGCGAATCCATGTTGTCTTTTACCTTCGGGATTGTAGTGGCATTCACATTTCTGAAAAAAATAGGAGTTTATATTAGCTAGTAGATATAACTTACTTATTTTCGAAGGTAGTGTAGTCAAGGTACTTTTTTTTATTTTTTTATTTTTTATTTATCAACTTAGAATAACATTACATAGAAAACTAATAATAACACTAGGTTAACCACAGAGGTTTGTGAAACAGTGCTATTAGCGGCTTTGGTATCTGTGAACCAGTACAACACTGAAGTGGTCGTTTTTTTGTCTGGGATCTGAGATGAGAATCCTGTAAGCATCAGTGTCACAGGCCTTGCCCGCTACGTCACACATATCGATGATAATTACGATGTTATTTAATTTAATTACCTCATCCAGTAGTTTAATGCACGGATCGCCGCCGTAGGTGTCCCTGCTACGTCGTTTGCTGTAGAAGACATCATGAGCTACGTCGAGGGCCTCCTCGTGGTAGCGCTTAGCTGTATCCCAAGAGGCAGTGAAGTAACCGAAGTAATCAGTCAAATTCTCGAATTTTTCCTTGTACGCTTCGAAAGCGGCTTCTATAGCATTTTCATTTGCGGACTTGTTGATAACAACTAGAGTGGCGTAGTGATTCTTGATCAGCTGAAAAAGATTCATTTCATCAGGCCTGCAAGCAGCTGAGTTAAGTTCTGATTCCGATTCTGTTTCTGAATCTGACTCTGAATTACATTTTGAATCTGGCCCGGAATTTGATTCTGAATTACATTTTGAATCTGGCCCTGAATTTGATTCTGGTTCCGAATTTGAGTCTGATTCATGTTTTGATTTTGGTTCCAAATCGGATTCATATTTTGACTCGGGTTCTGAATTTGAGTCTAAATCTGATTCTGGCTTCGATTCATATTTTGACTCGGGTTCTGAATTTGAGTCTAAATCTGATTCTGACTTGGAATCACATTTTGACTCGGGTTCCGAATCTGATCATGGTACATTAATAAATAAACTAAGACATTATGGAATTAAAAACAAGGCACTGGACCTTATGCAATCATATTTATCTGATAGAGTCCAAAAAGTAGATATTGGTAAAGAAAGATCTAGGGGATCAAAAATCGATCTAGGAGTCCCGCAAGGATCAATATTGGGTCCTTTTCTATTTTTAGTATATGTAAATGATCTCCCATTTCTAGCAAAAGATCTCTGTGATATAGTCTTATTTGCTGATGATACTTCATTGATTTTTAAAGTTGACAGAAATAAACATAATTATGACGATGTAAATAATTCTCTTTCACAAATACTAGATTGGTTCACCGCCAATAACCTCTTACTCAATGCTTCAAAAACCAAATGCATAAAATTCATGTTACCAAATGTAAGAGAGCTCCCAACTAAGATAATGCTAAAGGATGAGATTGTTCACCTTGTAGACTCAACTGTTTTCCTAGGGTTACATATTGATTCCTCTCTTCAATGGAGACCGCAAATTGATGCTCTCGCAAACAGACTTAGTTCAGCAGCGTATGCGGTTCGAACAATTAGATATATTACCGATGAAGATACAGCTAGGTTAGTTTACTTCAGTTACTTCCATAGTGTTATGTCTTATGGTATTTTGCTTTGGGGACAGGCAGCTGACATCCAGACTATCTTTGTTATTCAGAAAAGGGCGGTACGCGCTATTTATAAATTAAATCCACGAGACTCGTTAAGGGAATTATTTAAAGAAATAAATATTTTAACAGTAATATCGCAATATATCTATGAAAATCTAATGTATACACACAAAAACAGAGATAACTTTATGAAAAGGTGTGATGTTCACAATAAAAATACAAGAAACAAGAACAAATTACACATCCCATCATATAGATTACGAAAGGTAAGCAAATCATTTGTGGGCAATTGCGTAAGATTCTATAATAAGCTTCCATCAGAAGCAACTGAACTCCCTATTCGTAAATTTAAACTGTACATAAAACGAAATCTTAACAAGAAAGCCTATTACTCCGTAGATGACTACGTCCATGATGTTAATGCTTGGCCGGATGTCGCCCAGTTCCACACAGACAATAGTATGTAAGACCAGTTAGACTAAGTTATCCTAAGATTGTATTAGTTGATAAGCGACAAACTTGCTAGTGGTTTCTTTTTCACTTCTTCCGCTAGTGGACAAAAAATTGAAGTGAATCAGAGTCAATTGCACCTTATTTCTTGTTTGATAGTAATAACTATTCATCAAGCTGTTTATATAGTAAAAATTTGACTTGTCTAAGTACTTATTTTGTAAGTCTAAAGAAATAAACGATTTGACTTTGACTTTGACTTTGATCCAGCATTTGATTTTGAGTCTGATCCATATTTGGATTCTGACTTTGAATCCGATTCTGTGTCTGATTCTGGCTCCGAAGACTGGAAAAAAGCTAAAAGAATATTGCACTGAAATAAGATGACAATAATTATAGTCAATACAGCAACCTTGGGAATACCAAGCTGTTTATGTAGTAAAAATTTACTTGTCTTAGTGCTTATTTTGTAAGTCTAAAGAAATAAACGATTTGACTCTGACTCTGACTCTGACTCTGCTAAAATTATGTGTATTTTAGATTCATAAAGTAGGGTTTCTTTTGAAACCAGATCTGCAAGCTTCAGTAGCTCAAATATTTTTGAGAACAAGTACATATTACACAATTACACAAACATTTTGTATTATAATTTCGTCTCGATTGCTAAGATTGAACCCCTGGTCAACTGGTCGGCCAGGGCAATAAACTCCCAATGCTCTTGCTATTCCCTGCCTGTGTAGATCATGTAAGGCCTGAGGGTGCAGGCAGCGTCTTCGCAGCTCTTCCACGGTCACTAACGCCTGGCGGTACTCCAGATGGGCCAGCTGGGCTCGTGCTGCGTTCTGACTGCTATTGTTTTCCTTCAAAGTGGGATAATTTTCTTGGATTCTCTGTGAATGTTTAGGTAGTATTAAAACTTAAAAGGACCGCAGATAAACGATGGCAAATAATAATTAGGGGTACCTAAGTCACAGAAATAATGAACTAAGTAAATTTTAGTAGGTACATTACGAGTATGTTTCATGTCCTGCCTACTAATATTTGATCTGTGAGGAACTCTACCACAAACAACAAAAAATCACCTGTCTCAATGGTTCCTTTAAGGTATCTTGAGGGTACTGGTTTGGTCGGTTTCGCCGCTGCTCGAACTGCTCTAGAGCCCGTGCCAGCTGCGCCTCATGCTGAGCTTCAAAGGCAGCATCATTGAGCCTGGTATTTTGGTTACACAGGCCCATCATGTACGATTGGTATTCGTTCAATAACTCTTCAACAAACGCATGATTATGGAACTCATTTAAATTTAAGTTCGATCTATATCTTGCTTCACAATCCTGTAAAAATGGTGAGATCTCATATGAATCCCTAATTTAGTTTCGTGCAATATCTCAATACCCTATCTCAACTCAATAATTATAAATCTCTGGTCTTTCGTTACAGTCTTGAAAGGTCAGAGTACCTATGTTATGAAATATTACATTCAATGTGTGATGGATGACTTACAGCAAGCAGCTGCTGCCTATCTGGATCTGCCTGGCCATTAGGAAGCCTCCTCCTGCTTCCATCAAAAGTTCGTGTGGCAATCGCAAGTCCTTCGTTGTGAGCATTCCTCAAGTGAAGAGCATGTACGCACAGCCGTTGACTATTTCTCAGTCTCTCTATAACAGCATCGTATGCCGCAGTAGCGTTGTTGACAACTGTTAACGTCATGCTATTATTTGTTGTGATCATGTTCCCTAGGCGGTTAGCTAAATTCTGAAAAAATCAGAAGCCTTCGTTAGTCTCGCTTCAAATCTTTGATAATTATTATTGATCTAAGTTTGAAGTTTCGTTTCTTTCTGAAAATATTGACTTACAGTTCTGAGTTCCCTTGTTCTATTGTCAATTATGATCTGTTGGCCAAGCAAGCGTTGGCTTTCGAACGAAGTCATAACCTCGTTCAGAAGATGCTCGTGTAATTGTATGAGCACTGTTTCTGGCATGCTCAGAACGGTCTCCTCACGTGTTCTCCTTTCGAATAGATCAAGTGCTGCATTCGCAGCCATGTCAAGGCTTTGCAAGGATAGTGCCTGTAAAACCCAAATAGACTTACTTAACTAAACAAATTGTCAATAAAAAAGACCTTGTATTCGGGAATCTATCGAATTTTCTTCTTTTATTACTTCCACAATTTTTGATTGATAGTCAACTATGTGGGTGTAAGGTAGATACCTCATATATTGTTGGAGGCTCGGGCATGTCATCGCTGTTGAAGCAATTCACATAGGTCCTGATTAGTCTGAAGAGAACTTCGGTTGTCACCGGCTGACCACCCAATAACTTAATGCGTAGATTTTCTGGACTAAAGATGGAATGCGTTAGTTTCACCAGCTCTCTTTCGAAATCTGGGTCTAGGACTGAAACAAGTTTTTATACGTTTTGAAATTTGATCTTATTTGATTGATACGGTGTTAATATCTTTAGCGTTGCCTCTGAGCAGTATGCCATAAAACAAAACCGTGGAAGTGGGTAATTAAAATAATCTTGTCTAGTTTTTTAGCTGCATATGCTGCGCAACTGAAATTAACAAATTAACATTAACTAATTAAGGTTATTCATAAGAATACGGTACTGTTGACAATTCTCAAAGTTATTCTTTTTAACGTTTACATTAGCCATAAGGTTCAATTAATCGTTATAATTTCGTTTTGGTTTCGATACGTAAAATTTTTGACACTAAACCAATGAACTACTTTTTTATATTATCTTATACCAATAAAATGAATCTGAATCTGATTTACGTCGTCGTCGATATTTGTATTTTAACATTTCATTTCAAAGTTTATGAAGTCTCATCAGCAAACAACACAATCTCGTTATTATTCTTAGCAAGATGAGGCAAGTCGTTAAAAGACTTTGACGGAAGAATGGACTCGGCGAGTGTTTGGAATGGTGGGCTCGCCGGCTAAGTATGGGAGGAAGAGGGGACGCCAGTCGGATCGCGGAAGTTATAATGTTCCCGTGGTTCGGCGAAAACCGCGAAAGAAGGACACCGGAGAGGTTTTTAGTGGGTATTACGCCCTTCTAAGGGCGTCGAGTCCCACATAATTCTCTTCTCTTCCCCAGACCAGTCTATTCGTAAACGAATTTTCCTCGCCGAAGAAAAAAAATAGGTCTTTAAAAGAAACTAAAAATAGGAGTGAGCAAGGAAGGATATAATCATCATTCATTGTTTAATCTTTGTAGTAGTTTAGTTTCGATGCTCCATTGTTGAACTGACCCTAACCACGACAGAATACCTCCAGGATTGGTCCTCCAGGCGGGTGTGGTAACGTTTCTCCCAGGATGAGGCATAAGGAAGCAGCTAATTACTTCAAAGCTGGAGGTGATTCTCTCTCGAATACTGTTTGCTTGTTCAGGTTGCGATTCTATAACCTGAAACCACAAGCTTTATAAATGTAGGTATTGTCTTAATATTATATAATGGTGTGTAGATGACACATTGAATATCTTAGATCTCCTAAAGCTGTGTGTCCATGTTCGCTTGTGGTAGTGCAGTGATTAAATATCTTTAAACTTTGGCATCACGGCGTTTAAATGTCATGGCGCTTATATGTTTATCATCTAAATTTTCAGCTCAGTCACCTGTAACTTGATCGTCTTGTATCTGGCCCCTCCATCGTCGCCGTCCCCGTAGGACAGTTCCCAGTTGTTTTCCCAATCCCGTACAAGAAACTTCAACTCTTGTAACGGTTCTCCGGCGGTTTCGTTCATGAATGTGCCGTACTTAGTGAATGCCTAAAAATAACTTACAGATCATTTTTTTTTATCCTAAACCTACTTACATGATTTGGAAAGGGCAGTAAAAATGAGAATTTTTCGCATTGCAATGGGAACACCAGTAACCAACTAATAACGCTCGAAACACAGGAAAAATACAGTGCAAGATATTTGTTTATTGAAATCATCAACTAGGTACATACTAGGCAAGAACCGCGCGAGGCAGCCGAATAGGTTGCTCTATTCGGCTATATAATGTATAATATGGATAAGTACAGGCAGCTATATATACCTAAGTGGGTATATAAGTTTAGGCGGCCTGGTAAAGCTACTCGCCGTCCTATGTAGGTATTATTTATTATTTCATACTAATATTATGCAATCGAAAGATAAATGTTTTAATGCTATTTTTTAATACACCGGGTAGATAGCTCCAGTAACCAAATACCATCACACGGGCAGCTAAGATACTCACTTCAAGGTTTATTAAATCACTTTCATTGATGTGGTACTTAAGGTTATAGATCTGCAAGGAGGACACGAGAGTGGACAACGCAAAGATGGTGGAAGAGTCTCGTAACGAACTCTGACTGTCAAATGTGCCTTGCGTATCCATCAGCAGAACCGCCACCTGAAAAGTACAAAGTTAGTTATTGCAACCATACAGAGTTACTCGTACTCTGTCTCAATTTTATTGCGAGTAGTCGAATGGCATACGAACGCGTGTCCCATCATCCTTCTGGATGAAGAACGGCTCCGGCCAGAGCTGGATGCCGGTGGTGCTCCGCTCGATGCCGGGCGCCCAGTCGAAGCCGGTCAGCGGCTGGCCGGCCGCGCCCACCCAGCTCCCGTCAGCGCGGCTGGCCGGCTGGAATAAAATATACTATACAATGTTAATGCTGTGATTATTGATAAGTGGAGCAAATTCAATACAAATGGGGCAAATTGACGCACAATTGCATTCCCATCGTGGCCAGGTAGGTACTGCGTTAACATGAATTGATTATGATATAATTGTCAGTAAACGGTTTGAATGAGACGCAAAATTCACAATGATAACATGGCTTACGTAGGGTCATTGCGCCTGTTTGCGTCCAATTAGCGGAGTTGTCAGATTCAGATATCGAAATAAATATATTTATTTGAGCTTTTAAGAATAAAACTGATTGCACCACATGGCTAATATACTCTATTTTCACATGAAAAATAGACTTTCTTCTTAAATTTAACTGTTAATTTTAAAATAATATTTTAATCCGAAATACCTCATTTTACCAGTTCTCGTCCAAAAATTCCAGTTTGCGACCCTATTTTTCCCAGATCTCGACCACCATATATCTGATAGGAAACTTACTTAGAATAATCATAATCTTCAGCCTGTATTAGTCCTCTGCTGGACATAGGCCTCAGAGTCCTGAAATCTTGGTCTTGTGGTCTCGTCGTTGGGAACGAGGGGTATGTGCAACGTATAATCTGCCATAGAATGTCCTCCCATCGTGCATTCTAAGCTTCGTCAGGTGGCTCCAGCCAAGCTCCTGAGTGAATACTTTGTACCCTCGGTTCAGGTCGGACTTGTCTGACGAAGTCACTTAGGTGGTTTCCCGTCTTTTTTTTGCCATCAGCCCGAAAGACACATCCGAGAGTTTGGATTGCTTGCCAGTACGCTGATTTTGGCAGAACTTGATGCCCTTGTGCCACAACGTTTCAACCAGATTGTGTAAGGCCTCGTCAGAGTCATCAGAGGGATCCAAGGCAGCGAATCTATTCCCCAGAAGCTGCCGGAACTTCTCGGTGCCCGCCATGATTTGGATTGGATTAGGTCGGAGCGTGGATTTCATCAGACGGTTTCTTTCAAGCTTTAGGTTGATATCCAGAGAGCCTCGGAGCAGTCGGTGATCAATAATCAATAAATATGCTCCACTTCATCATCCGATTATGCCGAGGTCGGTGCGCAGACCTGACTTACTGTTCCCTGAATACCTGTCAACATAGGTACTGGAGATTTCTTGAACGTAGTTAGCAAGGGCATTATTGATGAGGAAACCTACGTCACGCTGGGATGTTTTATCACCCTCGCGAGAGTAAAGAAGATGGCCCGAGTCTAGGGTCTAGGTGTCCGCCCCCTCTCTACGGAATTCACTTAACCCCAGAAAATGCCATTTAATGTTCCACTTCCAACAGCGCTAGGTGATGGTCGAACCTCAAAGTTCGGTGTGACCTCACCCGAGGATTCTTCGCACCCCTGACCACAAGGCTGGCATGGTACCCGTCAACGCCCTTCACGTCAACGCCGGGCACTTTGAACCTTTTTGTGGGCTATCTATCATTCATTGAGGGTTTGGGCCATGACCCACCACGCTGGTTAGCGTGTTAGTGGGTTGTTTTGTCATTGCCTCGTTTGTTGGTTGGATTTAGGAATTAGGAAGCACCGCGGGCAGTAGGAAGGCCGCCTTACCTGGCGGCACTCCTGTAGGTGTGTCCATCGTTCGGCATGCGTTCCTCTGGTTTTTTGCCTTATCCATGTTCGGAATTGTGAGAATGCTAGGGGAGGAGTGGACGTGGGCCTCTCATATTCATCTCTTTTAGGTGTCTCTCCTCATATAGTTGTATCTGGTAGTGTTTCTCTTGTATAGGTTTGCTGGGCATTCTGTCACAGGGGGCGGCTTAGAGAGGTTCATAGGTTAAGGCTCTGTTTAAGATCTGAGTGTGAGGGTTTTCTATGCCCCCCCAGAATCTAATGTTTTGTAGTCTCAAAGCCGATAAGGTCTCCTCTTGTTGTATATATAAGTCTAGTGGCGCTATGTCTAGGATTACCTCCAGGGCAACGCCCGGTGTAGTTCTCATGCAGCCTGTTATCGCTGAGCACACCAGTCTTTGGAATCGTTGCAGTTTGGTTATTGAGGTTTATTGTATTGTATAGGTATTTTTGAAAGTAGTAGTGGCTATCACTAGCTACTAGTATACAAAAATACCTAATAAACATATAACCTTTATTAGTATTCTATATTTAGAACTCTGATGACTGGCACTGTGTTTAATTATACGCAGATGGTCGATATCTGGTCTTATATAGTAGTTCTCGACCACAATATTTTTAAATAAAATTGCATATAGCTTATTTCAAATAAAGTAAAATTGAATGAAATATGTTAAATACACAATACTGGATAACTCAATGACTTAATATACAAAATTCTATTACATTATTGTTAAGTTTACATAATCAATAAAGCTAAGGTCGAAATCAGGACGTCATTTAATCTTGTCCAATTCCCGACCATAAGAAATTTTCATGACTTAGTATTTTATAGTTCGTTGCTCCGAGCCTGGACGAAATATGGTTTTTAGATACCTTACGAGCATAAGGTTCAAATTTAATAAAATGTTTGAGTAAATTTTCATACAATAATTAATACAAGAAACCACCTTATTGACACGATATGTCCGATTCGCGTCCAGCCCGGTCTAAAACGGGACTTTCTCAAAATATCGTGGAACGGTTCTCGTCCACGTAATATTTCAAATTTATTGACTATAATTTAGGCAGAATTACACAAATTCATATTTTTTAATCCAAAATGAAGTCACACTAATAACCATCAACTCTGAAATGCATAAAAATAATGTAAAACTTAGCGTTGAATTTGCGACACGCTGCTATTTTTCGCGTTGATATAGACACGTTTGGTCTTGTTGACGGCGGACCACAAATTGATTAATTTATTTTACTTATAATTGCTGGTGCTTGTGTTGTGTAGTTAGCTTGTATGCGTAGCTTACACATCCAGGTTGTTGATATAATTTAATGTCTTTGTGTGAGAGTGCAAATAAGGCTATTTTCGACAAAAAGTAACTAATAGTGCCGCGAAAGGTCGTGAATGGGGCCTGGACGCATAACAGGCGCATCTACCCTACTCACCGTGGCAGACAGATATCCGATGAAATAATTAAGCAGGAAGGACTTGCCCCCCCTGAAAGCCCCGGCGACGCTGACCAGTGCCACTGGGAGTCCCCTCAGGTCCTCACGCAGCAGGATATTCCTCAGGCCGTCCTCCTGGAGACGGTACATGTTCCTCCTCGTTCGGGTGTTCCGGAAGTGCTCGACATCATCCACCAGGTCGACGACGTGAAATCCTCCTGCTTGCGTCATCTCTGACTTCTACCCCAGCCCCTCCCTAGCACTGACCAAACATAAATGGCGATAAATTTTATGAGCACTTCCTTCACATACAGGCGCTAAGTTTGCATCTGGATCGAGCCCCCCCTGAAAATAGGTGGCATATACGCCCGAAAGCCAAATGCGAGCAAACGTTTGCACTCATGGACGTAGCGAAATTGTATCTACGTCCAGCACTTACCTATCTCTCAGTCATGTTTTTTAGTAAAATAAAGAATAAGAATAATAATCATTTATTTGCCAAAACATGAGTATTAACATGGTGTGAGCATGCAATTACATACCTATTTTAAAATATAAATACTATACTACATAGTAGCACAATTATAATTATTTATTCTAATTAAGTAGTATGTATATAAAATCTAAATTTGTCAAGCAGAAAATCATTAACGCTATAATAACATTTCTGAGCGTATCAGAAATGACTCTGATACGCCAAACTACAATTATGTATAGTTAATACATTTTACAGTATGAATATATATTTTGGGTGCCATACCTACCTAAAACACTTTTTCGTATGAGAGCAGTTTGTGATGGGTGATAAAACATATTAATTCGGTTTAAAACCATATCGGTGGGACATTATGAATGCATATGGCTGTATTTGTGTACTTCAAATTGTGTATTTAGTTCAGAGGCTCTCAAATTTTCGACCCACACTATCAGGGTACCTACCTAAACCTATGTAAAGTAGGTAAACTTTGGTAGATAAAAAATGACGTAAGTTTAATTACAGTGGGGCAAATTAGGTTTAAACATTTTTAATTCGGGGCCAAAAATTTGCCCCACCCTGTATAGGTAGGTAGATAGTACATACTTACCCCGAGTCAAATGTACCTTTAAGAATCGTTTTCGAATTTTGTAGAACATTCAAAGAATCAACTTCACAACATTCTATTCGCACATATTTATCAAAATACTGGGTGATTCATCGCGCAGCAAACGCGCCGATCACGTACGCACGCTTTGATCGGCTTGACTAACTGAATAATATATATAATACCTACCGTACCTCGCCTCGTGTCGCGCTCGCCCTGACCTTGATGAAATGCTTTATTTCAAAAAGAACAGCATTCATACAAACATTATAATCTAGTCGGTAAAATGCGATCGAATTCCTGTCAAATAATATATTAAATAAAGTATTTCATCATAAATTAATATATACAAATAAAATGTCATAGAAATTTCCTATAGTTAAGGCTAAGGCACAATAAATACCTATGTCTAAAAGCTCAAGTTTGAAGAAAAGCTGCAAGCATGGTCATAAAATTATTAGTTCATAAATGAAAAGGCTAAAGTCATTATTTAGAAATTCACTAACACTATGGGTAAATGGTTTTTTTCAGTTTTAGTCTTTACTTTTTTTAAATAATTATGAATTATTATTTTCCGTCAATCTTTAGCAAAGTGGCAATTTGTCAAATAATTTATGT
The DNA here is from genome assembly GCA_955876795.1 of Eupithecia tripunctaria. Taxonomy (NCBI): domain Eukaryota; kingdom Metazoa; phylum Arthropoda; class Insecta; order Lepidoptera; family Geometridae; genus Eupithecia; species Eupithecia tripunctaria. The sequence goes on from OY041615.1 coordinate 14,463,090, forward strand.
CCTATAATAGTGGGAAGTTTTTTCAAGAAGCTTGTGATTATTGGGTTTTAAATTCATTTGATGACGATTACGTTTATTAGCAGTTTCACTTAATTTGAATTGGTTCATAATTATGCCTCGCATATTTGAGGACATCATAAATGTATACAGTAGCTGATGCGAGAATACCTTGTGATTGGAAGTGCTCTTACTTTCACGAGGGTTCTGATTGCTCATTTTTGCAGTTTTAAAAGTCTTTCACAATCCGTCGAGTTACCGTAAGTATACATGAGACATTGTAGAGTGCACATATGCATAATAAATATTATGTTTCCCTTAGTTTTTTTCAGTGGTTATAGGTTATAGCTGTTTAAGTATACATCCCCTTTTGCCATCTTTTTGCATGTAGTCTATTTGCTCTTTCCATGTTAATGCAGGGTCCAGTTAAAGGCCCAGTAACTTGGTTGTTCTTGATGTCATGATTGATTTCTCACTGTTTAATTGTGCTTTTCCTAAAATCTCAAGGGTCGACTTTGAAATAATATCATCACGCTTGTTTTGTCTTCGCATTGACTAATTATCTCGATTGTTTCATTTATTTTTAGTAGTAGTTCCTTGTCCGAGTCAGCTGATATTATTACTATGGTGTCATCGGCGTAGTGTATGATGTTTTTATGTAAGCAATATCGTTCAAAAATATCAAAACGATGATCATTATTATTGTTACATTGCTGTCAATTCGGATGGTGCTAAAACTAAACTAATAAAAGCAAATTATACACTAACACCTTCATGGCCTAAGACGCAGGTGCCAGTCTCTAGCTTTGTGTAGCTGCGGCGCGCCCCTGCGGGTCGCACCGCAGAGCTGGGCAGTGAATGCGTTAAAAAACTTTTAACTTTTGGGCGTAAGGGCGTATCGAACGATTTAAATCACGACTTACTTGATCCTCATCATTTTTTTTTATTGTTATGATAGATTTTTAGTGCTGTCTGATAAGTTAAGTTTATTTTGGACAACATCCAAATTGACACTATTACCTACATATGGGTAAATTCTCAAAGGGCTCAAAAATACGTGTCCGACTCGAAAAAACACATAAAAAGTATCAGTAGCCCTATGATTCTTTTTCAGGTAGTAGATTAGCCAAAAGTAATAGGGGGGGCCTATTTTAGTTTTTTAATTTTCTTATTCTAAATAAAAATAAATAAAAACCTTGGAAATACTGATTTTCGTGGTGCGTCCGGACCTCATGTTCTAGTGTTAATAATTTTTTATCTCATTTCCTACAAATAATAGCACTATTTCACACAGGTTCACAATAAACCAGATAGTTACTAGCTTAACTGACACTATTACTACGCAAAAATTCGCTTTAGTTAATAAGATACAACTAGATAACTTCGCGTCCGACGTTTAGCTCTGATAGCCATGGCGCGCACTAATTCATTCATAAAAACTGTACTTTAAGTAACTACGTGAATAGTTGTTAGACAGAGACAAACTGTAAGTCGCGATCCATCAGTGGTGAGAACAGCACGTGTCCATGTCTCCGCGTCGCTTCGAAATTACGGTAAGTAATCACTTTCCGTGGTTTGGTATACCGCAAGTTCTGATTACCATGTAGACTATAAATTCGTTCATACTAATCCTATTGTTTTAATTGTTTTAACAATATATGCTTTTTGTGTTCCTAATTTCTACTGCAGACATCAATGTAACATAAACCAGCAAATTAACGAATTATTTAGGATTTTCAACTTTTTTCTGATTTTCGTGGTTTTGATTTCCATGTTTTTCGTGGACAAAAAGTACACGAAAGGTCAGTGAAACCCACGAAAATCAAATTTGCAGGCTTATTAACATTTGTTAATGTATTGTACAACACGGTTTACACATTGTCGTGTTCACGGTATGACACCCTGACCGTGACAGTGTGTAAACCTGTTGAAAGGTCGGGAAAAATAAGTAAATATATATTCACGAATACTCTTTAATCGACCAGCTGATACTGAATATATAAACTTTCATACATAGATAATATTGTTATTGTGATTTTTGTTAATAATTTGTTTTATCTCAATCAAAATAACTTCAGCCAGCTTTGCTCAAATTGCAATGCTCGAAGTAAATACATATAGCTTATAAGTTATAACCAATGAATATGGGAGGGATTAGATAAGCCTATTTTACTAGTAATTAAGGTTTAACTCCATCGTTAGTATCTAGAAACGTGACTGATTATTTATAAGATTGTTTGATCTCATGTGATCATGTGATTGAAACAACGTGATAATTGATGTTAGATTTTTTGTAATACTCTTAGTTTATATATTTAATAAAAATATTTAATTTATGTTATCTTACTACAAAGTCAGGAGGAACAGGAAACACGTGTAGACTTTCTCGGTATTTATTTTACCCAATACAATAATTATCAGCACTGATTTAACTCTAATAGCATTTTAATTAACAGCAGTATTTTAGTTATACTGATACACTTGTTACACTTGTTATTGTAATTGGCGTCTCGCCATGGAATGGCCGCCCGGTCCGTTGTCGTGGCTTTTTATCGGAACCCGACTGAGCCACCCGAAGCTTCGCATCGGCGCTCCTCGGTTCGGCAGAGCCCGTAAACAGTCGTCATCGGTTCGGCTCGGGTTGCTTCGAGATGGTTTTTCCCACGTAAACAAACATCGGTTTTGCTCGGGCCGTCTTGGATAGCAAGTTTCCTACACAAATCACCCTGCTTGGGTTGCGCTGTGACTCAGGCTAGCTGTTCTTTATGGAATATTTCTGCTTATTTTACAAATTTATTAAACAAAGCTTACAAATTCGTCCATCCTGATAATCAAATCACGACCTCGTGATATCTAGGTACTCAATAGGTGTAAATACATTCTGAAGAAGCATGTTAAGCTTGATCCTGCACCTTATCTCTCCGGCTATGTCCGTCTGCCATCTCATTGGATTATAAGAGTGAGGAAATACTTGTTGAGAGTGAATTTATATAATAATATGAGACGCACACACTTTATCATTATCATTGGTTTTGTGTCATCATTAGATTCATCGCTGCATTGTTACATTTCTTATTTCCATATTACATTATCTTATCATTGATTTTGTGCCATAAGATTCATTACTGCATTACTACATTGCTAGTTACCATACTACATTGCTAGTTACATTACCAATTTTATAATATTGAGTGTGTTTCAATACTACTCTACTATTAGAAACTACAAAATTAAAGGAATTAAATTGATTGATTCTACTAATAACCTGAATCTAAACGAATGTTATTTTTATCATTTCTTTTTTTTTCTCTTATAATGAATTCGAACCTTTAATTATTTCAAATTCCATCTCTACAACAATACTAGAACCACAATTTTAATGTTCAAATCGTTTTTGTTTTCAAACGTTAATACAGATCATCTTTTAGTTATTTGTCGGATTTATCCGGTCCAGTATTTCCATTATATTTACTATTTCATTATTTCTCATGATCATTTCATTATTACTTTTTATTAGAACCTTTTATTTTTTTTATAATCGTCATTACAATTTCCGAACTTTTTAGCAAATTCCTTTGCCTTTATGTTTGGCAACTACCATCGAAATGATATTTTTGCGATGCAGATTTCAATCACCCTTTTTGTGGCATAAGAAATAAGCACTTAGAGAAATACAATTTTATGAATTTTATCAATAGAGGGAGTACATACTCGGACACCACTTTCTTTTTGTAAGACCACTGTTATGTGGTTTTTGTTTACGTCTGTCCTAAATGTTCTTTTGTTGTTATATTATTATTAGATTTTAATTATCTATTGCTTTTCTTATTATTTTGATTGAACACCTTAAAAGCGGCAAGCATTGCATTTATTGCAATGTTGACTTTCCTTATAACAATCTGAGAGTTTAATATGATTGTGATAAAAAAAAGCACCATCATAAGTATTTGAGATATCTATTTTATGAATTTTATTTCTGACTTTATTTTAGTTTTAACCTACAAAAATTGCGCCTTACCACCACTAGAGTGATTTTTCTGTGAAATAAATAGTTCAACCCCGGCTTGCTCGATATTTTTCTGTTTTTAACGCAAAGCGAAATAGTTTCAAACTGGATAGGCGTTACGTTTGGCGATAACTTCATCAATCATTTCATTTAGAATTTGTATTCGTCATTTGTGTAGTTTGTTATTTGTCATTTACCATGTATTATTTATCTATCATTTATTATTAATGACCATTTGTTATAAGTTATCATTCATCATTTATTGATTTATTATTTATTTACCATGTATCATTAATTTATTTATACCATGTAACATTTCTTATGATTTGTTTATTTATATTATTTATTTATTTATCATTATGCTCTTTATATTATTAATCATTTATTTATATTAGTTAACTTATCATTTGTCATTTGTATTCTTCTTTTGTTTAGTATGTGTAGTCTGTTATTTGTCATATATTATTTATCTATCACTAACCATTTATCATTTATTATTACTTATTTATTTATCATTTTTTATTATTCATCTTTTATTTATAATAGTTAACTTGTATAATATGAAGTCATATTTGTCATTTATCATATGTCTATCATTTACTGTAAGTTATTTTTTTTATATCATTTATCACTTGTTATTTACCATGTACCATTTATTTATTTATCATTTATCATGTATCATTTATTATTAGTCATAATTTTGTTTTTTTTATCATTCATTTAATTATCATTTAATATTTAACATTCATTATTTATAAATTATTTTTATCATTTATCGTTTATCGTTTATAATTTATCATTTATCATTTATCATTTATCATTTATCATTTATCATTTATCATTTATCATTTATCATTTATCATTTATCATTTATCATTTATCATTTATCATTTATCATTTATCATTTATCATTTATCATTTATCATTTATCATTTATCATTTATCATTTATCATTTATCATTTATCATTTATCATTTATCATTTATCATTTATCATTTATCATTTATCATTTATCATTTATCATTTATCATTTATCATTTATCATTTATCATTTATCATTTATCATTTATCATTTATCATTTATCATTTATCATTTATCATTTATCATTTATCATTTATCATTTATCATTTATCATTTATCATTTATCATTTATTATTTATCATTTATCACCTTTATCATTTATCACCTTTATCCTTTGTCCTTTGTCCTTTGTCCTTTGTCCTTTATCCTTTGTCCTTTGTCCTTTGTCCTTGTCCTTTGTCCTTTGTCCTTTGTCCTTTGTCCTTTGTCCTTTGTCCTTTGTCCTTTGTCCTTTGTCCTTTGTCCTTTGTCCTTTGTCCTTTGTCCTTTGACCTTTGTCCTTTGTCCTTTGTCCTTTATCCTTTAACATTTAACATTTAACATTTAACATTTAACATTTAACATTTAACATTTAACATTTAACATTTAACATTTAACATTTAACATTTAACATTTAACATTTAACATTTAACATTTAACATTTAACATTTAACATTTAACATTTAACATTTAACATTTAACATTTAACATTTAACATTTAACATTTAACATTTAACATTTAACATTTAACATTTAACATTTAACATTTAACATTTAACATTTAACATTTAACATTTAACATTTAACATTTAACATTTAACATTTAACATTTAACATTTAACATTTAACATTTAACATTTAACATTTAACATTTAACATTTAACATTTAACATTTAACATTTAACATTTAACATTTAACATTTAACATTTAACATTTAACATTTAACATTTAACATTTAACATTTAACATTTAACATTTAACATTTAACATTTAACATTTAACATTTAACATTTAACATTTAACATTTAACATTTAACATTTAACATTTAACATTTAACATTTAACATTTAACATTTAACATTTAACATTTAACATTTAACATTTAACATTTAACATTTAACATTTAAAATTTAACATTTAACATTTAACATTTAACATTTAGCATTTAACATTTAACATTTAACATTTAACATTTAACATTTAACATTCAACATTCAACATTCAACATTCAACATTTAACATTCAACATTCAACATTCAACATTCAACATTCAACATTTGTCTTTTGACATTTGATATTTTACATTTGACTTTTAACATTTGATATTTTACATTTGACATTTGATATTTGGCATTTGGCATTTAATATTTCACTTTTGACATTTGTTTTTTTCATTTGACTTTTGACATTTGATATTTTACATTTGACATTTGACATTTGGCATTGGGCATTTGGTATTTAGCTTTAGGCTCTTGACTTTTTACTTTTGGCTTTTGGCTTTTGTCATTTGGCATTTGGTACTTGACTTTTGACTTTTGACTTTTGACATTGAGATTTGACATTTACATTTAACATTTGACTTGACATTTGTTATTTGACATTTTGACATATGTTATTTGACATTTTGACATTTGAGATTTGAGATTTGACTTTTGACTTTTGATTTTTGACATTTGACTTTTGATTTTTGACTTTTGACTTTTGACATTTGACATTTAACATTTGACATTTGACATTTGACATTTGACATTTACATTTTCAACATTGACTTTTGACTTAGCCACACGCAAGAAGTTGAAGTTTAAGTTGACTTTTGACTTTTAACTTTTGACATTTGACATTTGATATTTGACATTTACATTTTCTTTTACATTTGACATTTACATTTTACATTAATATTCGACATTCGAGATTTGACATTTGACATTTGACATTTGACATTTTACATTTTACATTTGACATTTGACATGACATTTGACTTTTGACATTTGACTTTTGACTTTTGACATTTGACTTTTGACATTTGACTTTTGACTTTTAACATTTGACATCAACAAACATTTACATTTGACATCTGCCTTTTGACATTTGACATTTAACTTTGGACTTTTAACATTTGACTTTTGACATTTGACATTTAGACTTTTGACTTTTGACTTTTGACTTTTGACTTTTTACATTTGACATTTGACATTTGACTTTTGACTTTTGACCTTTTTACATTTGACTTGACATTTACCTTTTAACATTTGACTTTTGACTTTGACTTGACTTTTGACTTTTAACATTTGACTCACATCTAACATTTACATTTGACATTTGCCTTTTGACTTCATACATTTGACATTTGACTTTTGACTTTGACTTTTGACTTTTGACTTTTAACATTTGACTAACATCTAACATTTACATTTGACATTTGCCTTTTGACTTTTGACATTTGACATTTGACTTTGACATTTGACATTTAGACTTTTGACTTTTGACATTTGACTTTTTATTTTACATTTGACATTTGACTTTTGACTTTTGACTTTTAACATATGACATTTGACATTTGACATTTGACATTTGACATTTGACATTTGACATTTAACATTTAACATTTACATTTGACATTTGCCTTTTGACATTTGCCTTTTGACTTTTGATTTTTGACTTTTGACTTTTGACTTTTGACTTTTAACATTTGCCTTTTGACATTTGACTTTTGATTTATGACTTTTAACTTTTAACATTTGACATTTGACAAAAACATTTCTAACATTTACATTTACATTTGACTTTTGACTTATGTCATTTGATTTTTGACATTTGACATTTGACATTTGACATTTGACATTTGACATTTGACATTTGACATTTACGTTTAACATTTACATTTGACATTTGACTTTTGACATTTACTTTTGACTTTTAACATTTGGCATTTGGCATTTGACTTTGACATTTGACATTTGACATTTGACATTTGACATTTGACATTTAACATTTGACATTTGACTGATTTTTTTACTTTTATACATTTGACATTTTGACAATTACATTTTTAACATTTACATTTACATTACACTTCTAGATTTATGTGTCATGGAGTTACACGTAGCAGCAGGTAACGCCTAATAGATTGGCAGTGACCGCTGACCGGTGACTAAAGGAGAACCCGCATCCACGACCTGAAGCGCCTAGGATCCTCACGGCGTCTCTGCAGGCGGTCCAGTTTCTTCCTCGTTTCATCTCATGTAACTCCTGGGCTGAAAAAGAATTTTCAACGACATCAATTGCTCAAAATAGGAAAATGATTTTTCGTTTTATGTGAAAATTGTCGTATTAACCTAACGTATGTTACTTAGCTTATTAATGTCATTTGTTGTTAAAGTTTTAACCATAGTTAATTTATGTTTGCCATCTTCTCAAAATGCCACGTGTTTTTTAAATAAAAATTCATACATTATAATAATCACATTGGCACGTGGGGTACCTGCTAAAAGCACCACACACACTTTCTTATTTTCCAGTAAAAACGATCCTTGACTATTTGCCATATGGATGGGTTGGCAGTTGCAGGCTCGAGTTTGAATTGCCTTAATATGGCCTGCTTGGCATTTGGGGGGTCATTGAACAAAAATCAAGAAAGAAAGATACACAATTGAAATAGCCTCGTTCCGACCATTAATTTGCAAAACGACACTACTCGGAATCGTTAACATTATCTCTAAAATGGCTGGCCAAATGGGATGAAAGGTAAAGTATATACTGGGCGTGTAGAAAAGATTAGTAACAACACTAATTACGTACCTTTTCTTTGGAAGAATCCCAATTCTGACTTGTTATCTTACTACAAAGTCAGGAGGAACAGGAAACACGTGTAGACTTTCTCGGTATTTATTTTACCCAATACAATAATTATCAGCACTGATTTAACTCTAATAGCATTTTAATTAACAGCAGTATTTTAGTTATACTGATACACTTGTTACACTTGTTATTGTAATTGGCGTCTCGCCATGGAATGGCCGCCCGGTCCGTTGTCGTGGCTTTTTATCGGAACCCGACTGAGCCACCCGAAGCTTCGCATCGGCGCTCCTCGGTTCGGCAGAGCCCGTAAACAGTCGTCATCGGTTCGGCTCGGGTTGCTTCGAGATGGTTTTTCCCACGTAAACAAACATCGGTTTTGCTCGGGCCGTCTTGGATAGCAAGTTTCCTACACAAATCACCCTGCTTGGGTTGCGCTGTGACTCAGGCTAGCTGTTCTTTATGGAATATTTCTGCTTATTTTACAAATTTATTAAACAAAGCTTACATTTAGTACCTTAGTTTTAAGAAAATAATATATTTTTATCTGCTTACCTTTTTTATTATAAACCTACCCGAAATTCCTTCTTAGAATGATTGTAATAGGCTAGTTCAAACAAAACGTACATTTCAACACATTAAAGTTCAATAATTTTGTATATTTGATTTCGGTGGTATGAATGTTTATTTCCATGGACACCATAATTTTAAAATTGAATAACTTCGTAACCGTTAGGCCAATAAAGTTCCCTCCACTACCAATAAATTAGTAATCAAATCTACATATAGAATATTTCGTCATTATGTGTAATTTCAACAAAAAAAAATGTGCCACGAAAGTCAGACAAAAACTGAGTTTCCGAAGAATCACCCATATTACTTAAGTAACTCTAGGTTTACATAATTTTTTGTTTAATTTAATTCAAATGCACAAAAAAATACATAAATCTAGAGTATACATATTTTGTTCAAATATCCTAGATTTTTACATATTTCTATGATTTTTCTACTTAAGAAAATAAAATTTACGCCTGTTATTTAAGTCTGCACGCGGTTTTGCACTGTTTGTGTATTGTTTTGTATGGAAGCGCTTAGAGATTTAAGATTTATTTTATAGCAGGGGAACTGATTTATGAAATAAAACTTAAAAACCTAGGTAGTACGTTTTATTCCAGGTCCAGACCAAAGATATCGTATAAGTAACTCATTTTTCACACCTCAAATTAATGAGTTACTTGAGTTGGTATTGAAAAAATAAAAATCATCTGTAACCAAGTCACAGTTACAAATTTTCCATTAGCAAAGTTTGGCACCATTTTAATGATTTTTAGTAAAAAGCCTAAAACTTGGAAATCATTGAAGATTATTATTTTATATTATTTTATTGTAGTTTTGGTATTTCACGGTCGTCGTGCGCACACTATCTAGTCCTCTGCTTTCGGTTTGACGTTGAGCTTCGGGATTTGTACTTGCAGAATTATTACCATTTTGATTTATTTTTATCTGAGAGCAACAATTTCTATTTGGAATTGAACGTTCTCAATTCATCGTAGGCTTTAACTTTGAAAAACGATTTGAAGTAAGAATTAAAAACACTAAGTATTTTCATAATTTTATTACCAATATAGTTTCATGGCTATTATCGTCTATTTTTGTATTATTTAGATAAAACTTTAAGTAGTTGCGAAAAACCTTGAATCGGATTAAAATAGGTACCAGAAAATGTTCGGGTTTTCTTCGTCAGTCGTCTTCTGCATACTGCACACACAACTGAGCCGTGCACCGCGCTAATAATTTGCGCTATTTGCGCGGTGGGTTCAGTTCTTTTCAAAAATCTTCGTATCTCGCCGTTAGGTGCACATGGGCAGGTTCCGCATACGCCTTGTCAATAGACAAGCCGCCTCTAGTTGTTTAATGTGCGGATCGTCGCCGTAAGTGTCCCTGCTACGTCGGTGGCTGTAGAAGACATCTCGAGCTACCACGAGGGCCTCCTCGTGGTAGATCTCTTCCTTTATCCAAGCGACAGCATAATAACCGAAGTAATCAGTCAGTTTGTTGAATTTATCCAGGTAGGCTTTGATAGCTGTTGCTATGGCGTTTTGGTTTGCGGATTTGTTGATGTCGACTAGGGTGTTGTAGTGAGTCCTGATTTGCTGTAAAATAACAGTTATTGCCATCAGTAATGGGAGCTCTGTTATATGCTCCCACCGATCGAAACTAATGTCCTGCTGAAAGTGCTTCCTCCAAATAAAAAGGGTTTTGCAAGCGTAGTGGGTAATAGTGGGTATAGGTTGAAAATATACAGAAAGAAACCCTTCCTCTGGTTGGATCCCTCCCTTATTCTGGTGGGATCCAAGTCGCCTTAGTCAGTTTATACTTAAGCCTGTACATAAGTGTATGTTTCTGACGTTGCTCCGTCCCGAACCCAACAACAAGCAAAATAATTATTTGATTCAGAATCTGGTTCTATTTTATTATCTCTAGTCTATTATTATAATAATGTACATTTTTATGTTTTAGTTACAAAAAAACGTTTTTCATTTTATTTTATCTCTTATTTGGATGACATGAAATATAATAAGTATATATAAGTGTATCAACAAAAGCTTTTACTGGCTAGATAAGAAAGAGTGGACAGAGACCATATACCTACCTACGCAATAGGAAAAATACACACTTATTTAAATTCTGTGAATTTCTACTATTCTGGTAGACACATTTCTCATTTTCCGCATTAGTGACTTTTAACTCAATGAACTATATTACAGAACTATGTGTAAATACCCACATCTTCAAGCATTATTTCGTCTTGATCTTCAAGACTAAAACCCTCGTGGGCTGGTCGGTTGGGGCGAAAAATCGCAAGCGCTCTTGCTATGCCCTGCCGGTGGAGATCATTCAAGGCCTGAGGGTGTAGGCAGCGGCTTCGCAGGTCTTCCACAGATAGTAAACCTTGGCGGTATCCCAGAAGAGCTTGCTGGAGAAGTCCTGGAGAAGAGTTTGCGCTGGCATTGATTTTCTTTAACACATGATACTGTTCTTCGATGTCCTATAAATTAATTAAAATTATTTTATTATAAAAACTATCGTAGTTTGACGAATTCATTACGGATGTAAGCGGGTTAACTACGAACCTTATTTGTGTTAGAAGAACACCAACGTTTCATCCCTTAAGTTAAATTATTATTATGTTAATATTAATTAACAAAAATAGAGTAAAGTATTTGAAGCTGGTGTAATTAAGTGTATTGTTTTTATAAACATTTTTATTCCGCAATGCTTTTGCTGTTGAAGAGTGTGTTTTGTGCCATAATATGATAAAAAACTGACCGTTTTCAGTTTATCTTTGAAGTCATCTTGAGGATACTGCTGGTGGCGGTTTCGCCGCTTCTCGAATTTTCTCAGAGCCCTGGCCATCCGCGTCTCATGCTGAGCCTCAAAGGATGCAGCAGTGACCTTGGGTGTTTGGGTACACAGGGCCATCATGAATGAGTGGTATTCGTTCTGCACTTGATCGGCAAACGCCTTGTTGTTAAACTCGTTAACATGTTTGTTTGATTTATATTTGGCTTCACAATCCTGTAGGATAAGTATCATAAGTATCTTTTGAATAAGTATTTTTGATAAATTGTGTGACAATAAGGAACAAATTGAAAAGATTTGCAGAATATGGCAAATTTACCATTCGAATTAGTTATGCTCCCTTATCCGCACTTGAAATACAAGATAAGATAAATAATACCATTCATTTCAGACGTTACTTTGTGGAAATCCATTGCAAAATATTAGGATGAAAAAATTAAAATCAGAAAAGGTTTTGCGCGGAATCTTTACTAAATAGCCATTTTTTATCCATATAGTCCTCACAAATAAATTCAAAATTACTCTGTTATAAGTACTTCGAAAATTTCGTCGATTCCTAATTCATTGGATAAATCCACGATTGCCTTTAATAACATACTTGAAAAATGTTTGTTGTGTTGCATTTACAGCACAGATACTTACAGCAAGCAGGTGCTGCCTGTCCGGATCTGCCTGATCACTGGACAGCCTCTTTCGACCATCATCAAATGCTCGTGTTGCGGCGGCAAGAGCTTTGTCGTGAGCCTTCTTCAAGTCACGAACGTGTACGCAAAGGCGTTGGTTCTGCTTCAGATTCTCTATAACTGCGTCGTATGCCTCAGTAGCGCTGTTGACAACTGTTACGGTCTTAGCGTTGTTTACTGTCTTCAAGTTCTCTAAGCGATTGGCAAGTTTCTGAAAATACCATAACACAGCATTACAGGGACAGGCTAATAAATCTCAATCATCAATAATAATAAAGGTGTATATTAAAAAACTTTAAATTCAAATTCAAATGTTTTGTGACGACAAATGTTTATACCGTGTCCATTTTGAATGGAGCATGTTAGTAAACAAAATACGACACAAATATAACAAAATCTCACTTGCTTGGCGTCGAGTATCAGATATAATTGTTAGCTTTTATATATAAACCATAGATGCATACACGAGTGAAAGTGGCGCCGCCGCCAATTTTATCTTATTATTACTACGTTTTAGCACAGGAAATTTTAAAAATCCATCGTACAGTTTGTGGTATCTATTATAAGTTATTTATTAATTGCCTTATTGATCATGTTAATGTTTTATTTTGTAAAGTTTAGTAAGAGATACTAAGTTGAACTTTTGGCTCTATTTTCGCATCTCTGTCTCCATTTCCTGCGTTAAACGTAGTGATATTATAAAATAGGTGGCGCTGTCACAGCAAGATACTTATCTTCAGTTAAAATGTGAGGTTTAAATTTAGCTTTGTAAGCTAACTACAAAACCTTGGAGATTTTTTGACAAACTTCTTATAGTAGGTAAATGAATAGGTAGTAATGTTTTATTATTATTTAAATTGTGTGTATGTATTCTCACCATACTGAGTTCCTCTTTCTTATTGTCAATGGCGTTCTGATCGCCAAAAATTTGCCTGTTATCGAAAGTAGCCCGAGCCTCGTTCAGAAGATGCTCGTGCAGTTTTATAAGCACTGCTTCAGGCATGCTCAGTGCAGTTTCCTGACTCACTTTGCTCTCGAATAGATCAAGCGCTGCGTTCATCGCCATCAGAAGACTGGCTTCTGATTGTGCCTGTGTAATTAAAATAGGGTAGAAAACCATAATATGGACTTATCCAAAACATATTGTAGGTTAGCTTCTTGGCTAGATTCACACCAGAGAACTTATGACACTAACGTTTTCTCTGTGAATATTTTAACATCAGCTAGTGTCGATCGATTGTTTTTTTTTCTTAGTATGATTACATAATCACCTCATAAATAGTTCGAGGCTCGGGTAGTTTATCGCTGTTGAAGCTATCCACATAGGTCCTGATCAGTCCGAAGAGAACTTCTGCCGTCATCGGCTGACCACCCAATAACTTGATGCGAAGGTTTTCTGGACTGAAGATGGAATGCGTCAGCTTCATCAGCTCTGTCTTGAAATGGAGTTTTAGTTCTGAAATTTAGATAAAATTAACAACATACCTACTTTCAAAAGTTCCAAAACTAAATTGACACACCAAGATGTATTCTAATCATCAGACATTATATTAGTTGTTATCAAGTTTCGGTAAAGAGACAAAAATAACCTCCAGGGTTGGTCTTGAAGGTGGGCGTGGAGACTTTTCTTCCAGGAGGCGGCAAGAGAAAGCAGCTGATAATTTCAAAGCTAGAGATGATACTCTCTCGAATCTTATTCGATTGTTCGGGCTGCGATTCTTTAACCTGGAAACCAAAAACCTAGCTTATATTGTCTGATTTTATGAAAAGTTGACACAGGATGGAACTAAGTACCGACCTTTAAAAAAGGAATATCTTTTAAGGGACCACCAGGATAAGATTCGGTGGATGTCAACGGAAAGACTACCTGCTAAGCTAGTCTGGGCGTTTTCATCATTTTCAAGTGTGTTAGATTTCAGCAAAATACATGATAATATAAATAATAATAGCAAGTAAAAAAAGTATTATTTGATTGTAATTTTCCTTTTCTTTAGTCACTTAGAAAATAAATAAATTCCTGAAAATAGGGTCACCTGTAACTTGATCATTTTGTACTGGGCGCCTCCAACATCCCCGTAAGGTAGCTCCCAATCGTTCTCCCAGTCCCGAACAAGAAATTTTAACTCTTGGAATGCTTCTCCAGTGCTTTTTTTCATAAAAATTCCGTATTTTGTGAACGCCTATAAAAATTTAGGTTGATTAATTTGAAAATTGGCAACGCCGATAACTCCTATTTCATACCAAATACGTACACAATGCTGTGGAAACTAAATTTTGTACAGCGGGCCGCATGTCAGTCAACTTACTTCAAGGTTCATCAAATCACAGTCGTTGATCTGATGCTTAAGGTTATAGATCTGTAAGGACGAGATGAGTGTAGACAGCGCGAAGACGGTGGAACAGTCACGTATCGAACTCTGACTGTCGAATGTGCCTTGCGTGTCCATCAATAGTACCGCCACCTGAAGAATAATGTTATTGTTGAAAGCCATAAAGTGTGGTTTGCCGCTGATATACATATTTCGATTTCCTTCAGTGGTTCAGTATCGAATGGTATACGAACGCGTGTCCCATCATTCTTCTGGACGAAGAACGGCTCCGGCCAGAGCTGGATGCCGGTGGTGCTCCGCTCGATGCCGGGCGCCCAGTCGAAGCCGGTCAACGGCTGGCCGGCCCCGCCCACCCAGCTCCCGTCAGCGCGGCTGGACGGCTGAAAACAATATATCCAGTCTAAGAAGAGTCATATTCATATATATTGACTCGGACATCCTCAACGAATTCTAAGAAAGTTTTGATAGCTTTGTAAGGTTTGATTCAGAAACAGTGAAACACCAGCAACATGGTTACTCACCGTGGCAGACAGATATCTGATAAAGTAATTGAGCAGGAAGGACTTGCCCCCTCTTAAAGCCCCGGCGACGCTGACCAGCGCCACTGGGAGCCCCCTCAGGTCCTCTCGCAGCAGGATGCTCCTCAGGCCTGCCTCCTGGAGGCGGTACATGTTCTTCCTCGTTTGTGTGTTCCTAAAGTGCTCCACATCGTCCACTAGTTCGACGATGTGGAAACCTCCAGCTCGCGCCATCTCTGGTGCCTATCTAGTAGGTATACCTAGCATTGTACAAATATAAATAGCAATTAGAATTTATAAAATTAAATGAGAAACATCCTAGATTGACCTCAGGGGCGGCGGCGGCGGTGGCCCGGAAAAAATGTTGCGTATTAGCCCGAAAGCCCTTCCAGCACGGAACGAAAGTCGTTTGGCCCACCCGAACGAACTTGGACTGTCTGTATGAATGAAAATATACATAAATAGTGTGATCGTATATCTGACATTAAAATATGTTTAGATAGTACTTACTACTTTGATTTAACAACGGAATTAACCGTTTAGATGGAATAAGTTGCAATTTTTATAGAATAAACACAGAATCTACTACAGAACCATTCATAACAATGATTTGATTTATCAAAATACCGAGTGATTCATCGACCCGCTCAGTAGATGCGTCGGTCACGTACGCACGCAAAGCCTGACTAGTTACCTATAGTATAATAATGATTATTATTATGTATTTGTATATATTTAAATATACAGATAATAATGAATATATGTATTTGAAAATCACTAGTCAACATTAGGAGAAATTCATAGTGGTGCATTACCAAAAAATTGATACTTCTTTGGACATAGCGTACCTACGCTCTACACCCGCCCTAAAATAATATTTCTGTGTTGATTGCTGATGCTCCAAATAAAAAATATAATAAAAAGTATTACCATGTCAGTGTATAATTTTAGTCGTTTACCTAAATTTATAGTATTTATGGAAACAATGAGTTTTTTGTTTGATTTATTTGATGCCGTAGGTAGCCCATTACAGTAAGTACATTATGTGTATGTACTTACTTGATTTATGCTCTGTGATTTTTTGGTGTGCAAAAAAGTATTGTTGTATGTATAATTCCTAATTATATTTGGTGGTTTTATAAAAATACTAGTTATAATAATATATGTCTATAGCCTGCCTATAGAACAGACGTAAGAGGTGTACTGTGGCGGTAGGCAATAAAAAGATAAGATATCGGTATGATTCCGAGAACGTACGTATGTACTTACGTAGATAGACGCAGACGACGGACGACAAGGCACCTACATAACAGGTCAGTCGACCTCATTCTATCCTTATTGATTCTGAGTAAGAATCAGTAGGTATTTATAATAAATATTTGTAAGAGATAGAGTCTGTTCAAAAAGAGTAGTCGTGGGAAATGCAATGCATGTGACTTCAAAAAAGCTAATATTTTTTTTACGTATTCTCTATTGATATAGAAAATATCTGAATATTTAGTTTTGTATTTTAGGGTGTTTTTATTGTGAAATTTAATTATTGAAAAGTAAATATTTTAAATCTCAACCGCAAAATTTCTATACGCAACGCTATTGGGACCCGAACCGTGACGTCATACTTGAACATTTTTGTATGGGCATGCATGAAGTTTTGACTTTGAGTTGACATTTTTGTTAAGGGGATTCAATGATCCGTGACGTCACAAAATGCAAGGGCTAACATGGCAGCGTTTTTATCACCCTAAACTGAGTGTGGGGTGATAAAAACGCTGCTTTTTATCACCCTAAACTGAGTGTGGGGTGATAAAAACGCTGCTTTTTATCACCCTAAACTGAGTGTGGAGTGATAAAAACGCTGCCATGTTAGCCCTTGCATTTTGTTACGTCACGGATCATCGATTGTTTTACTTTTTAACAAACTTCAAAAAAAGGAGGACGTTCTCAATTCGACTGTATTTTTTTAAATGTTTGTAACCTCACGCTCCCCACTCCGACCGGCACAGCGGTGATACTTTTTAGTTTTGCCATCTATCGATGAATAGCAGAACTTTTAATGACTTTTTGAAATATCACGCTTGTCTCTTTAGTTCAGCAACTCGCCTCTAGGTGGCATTGCAATAGCTTTACCGCGGCAGTCCCCGAGTGCCACACGACTTTTTTATATGAAAGCTGATGCTTTCCGTGTAGTCCTATTTTAATTTGGTTCAGATCTGTCACTGGGATCCATGAAAATTAATGAAAAAACTATAAAAAATTAAGTCAGTTTATAGTTTTATGAAACCAAAATTAATTATTGTTTTTTACCACAATAATTTAAAATTTTATGGCCGTTAATATTTGATCTTTTATGTTTTAACCTGAATAATCGATTAAAAAAACTATGCATTGAGGACGCTCGTGTGCCAATTGACAACACTGCTCTGTCATTGCAGTAAGACAAGACGTCCTACAGTGAGCACACTGTACGACGTATCTAGAAATTCAAGAAGATGGTCTGGCCACTAACCGTCTTCTTTGATCTGCTGAATCTTAGTGCGCTCAATGCGTTGTGCCGCACAACGCATTGAGCGCACTAAGATTCAGCAGCCCGTAATTTTTCTTTGCAGTATAATAAGCACATATTATACTGCAAAGAAAAATTACGGGCGAGTCCTCTGACGTGACTTCTTTTTTTTGGCGTGGATGCAGCCATGAGATATTGTCGCTCGTCAATTATTGGAAAAAAAGTTGCCGGGAAGTCTGTCTGACATTAAAAATAAAAGTTTCTTGGTATTCTAATAGAAAACCAGCCAGCACCTTCGGAACCAACTCGAAATATTTCCGTCGGCCGTTGCCACGACTGCGGAAGAAAGCGTAATAAAAGCACACGAAAAAGTGTGTAATGCCTGCAAAAAGTTGTGATGATCATTCCACAATTGTCATAGATGGAAAACATGATAAGTTTTTTTGTGATCTCAATCAGACCGAAAGATGTGATTTTTAGTGCTAAATAAGAGGTATAATTGTTTTGTTTGATTATTTTTAACACAGAGGTTGTTAGAGAATAAAAAGATAGAAGGCTCACAAGACCATTCATTTCAATTTATATTTGGCATACGCATATAATCCGTGTTACGATGAATCGTCAGCGCGTTTATGCCAAAATTATATCCCTTCAAAATAAGCCCACCAACTTAAAAAAGTAGTTACATACGAGTTTAAATTAAGAATCATTGAATGAGTGATATTGTTGTTTTCACTTACTCGTTTTTTCATAGAAAATGTATGGGAATTGTGTTTTTTACTTATTGCCCAAACTTACGATTTGATTTGGTATGTTACTTTGGGAAAAGTGTTCCTGGTTGGAAATAGAGTCGATTAAGACCAACTTGTTTTTTTTGACAAATGTAATTTTTTGGGCGACCCGTACATATTTTCAAAAAACAAAAAATAGCAATATTTTTTTCTTCAAAATAAAATAGAAGGTTCCGAAGAAAAAAACCTTCTAACTACAAAAGAAACGGTGGCTACCCTTAAGGGGCCAAGAATTTTCCCCACCCTGTATAGGTACCACAAACTGTACGATGGATTTTTAAAATTACCTTTGTAAAACGTAATAATATGATAAAATAGGTGGCTCCCTGTCACTGTCGTATTGGCTCCCTTTAAACGAGAAAATCTTATATCTGTATATTTATATGTATATAAAATATATTACCTGAATCTCGTAAACGGCTCCAATGATTTTCATGAAATTTAGTATAACATTGGGGTTTCGAGGGCAATAAATCGATCTAGCGAGGATTCAATTTTAGAAAATATCGTTTTATGCGTGTTTTCAATAAACTTTCATCAAATTTATAGTAATCTATTAACTCTTCCTGACATCTACTGGCGAATTCAGGCATATTTGCCTGAATTCTTGAAATTCTGGTATAACTATTGTAATACCAGAATTTCTAGAAAACAAAATTTATTTATCAGGTCATCCAGGTTACTAATATAGTATTATGGAGAACGTCACTAGGTTCTAGGTTGTCACTTGGTTGAGAATCATTGCAGGTGCATGAGGTCTACTCCTCTAACAGCACTCCACGCGGACGAAGTGGCGGGCAACAGCTAGTCACACTAATATTATAAATGCGAAAGTTTGTATGGATGTATGGATGGATGGATGGATAGATGGATGGATGTTTGTTACCTCTTCACGCCAAAACTACTGAACGGATCTGGCTGAAAATTACTTGCACACAGGTAATTGTAATCCCGGAATCAAACATAGGCTACTTTTTATCCCATAAATCAGTTCCCGTGGGATAAAAATCACCTTTAAACGTTTCCTTAGGAATAACGCGTGCGAAGCCGCGGGGCGCAGCTAGTTATTAATAATATAAAGAGGAAATATTTGATTGTTTGATTGAATAGGCTCCGAACTAATGGACCAATTTAAAAAAATCTTTCATTAATATAAAGCTTAATTTTCAGGGTGTGACATAGGCTATATTTGATCCCGGAATGCCCAAGTGAACGGGAACTACGCGGGTGAAACCGCGAGGTGCTGCTAGTCATTTATAAATTAATTTACAATGTAATAGGCAGTTTTAGATAAGAATGATCTCCTATGAAAATAGAGCTAGCAAAGGCTTATTGAAGTTATCTAGTTGATAACGCCAAGAGCTAGGAACATTATGCACTTCATGTGAATAAGTAATCTACGATAGCGTCTACATTATAGAATCTAAATACCTACTACCTCTCCATTGTATTTCAGCGAGCGAGCGAGCTCCGAGAATTAGTTAGGTTGAACAGTGCGTACGTGACCGACGCGACGGCTGTGCCTAGCCTAGTGCTCGGTGAATCATCCGGTATTTGATACATTTGTGAAATTTATGAAAATATTTCTGTTGTTGTGAAATAGTTAAATAAAAATTCATATAAATTTATTCTCTAGCACTATTTTACGAATTTGCAACTCCCGGTTATCTTGAGGTAAGGAATCATTTGTTTACATTTTGTTTATGTTTGATGGCTTTGGTTTCTGTTAAATTTGTTTACGAATTATTATTACTTATTATTTAGTTAGATGTTATCAGACGTTAGTTATGTATAGATAAATATAAAGGTAAATATGCATTTATTCGGTCAAAACAGGTACCTAACTACATACAACAGTTATAAGTCGGTATGTAGGTACATTTACATAGATATAGACACAATACAAGCGAAGACTTCAAAAAAGGAGGAGGTTATCAATTTGGCTTTTTTTATGTTTGTTACCTCAGAACTTTTGACTGGGTGGTCAGATTTTCATGATTCTTTTTTTATATGCAAGCTGGTGCTTTCCGTGTGGTCCCATTTTAATTTTGTTCAGTTCTAACAATGGGATCCATGAAAATTCATGAAAAAACTATCGAAATTGAAGTCGGTTTATAGTTTTTTAAAACAAAATGAATTATTTTTATATCTTGTAACTAAGTAGGTATAGGGACGTATAGAATGCCGCCACGCCGCGCCGCCGCGCGCCGCCGGCCGGCGTTTAACCAGCTGTTAAGAGTATTCTGTAATCTGCGGAGTAGCATAGCAACCCGTTGTTGATAGGCGTTGGTGACGTAAGTTGCCCGTTTATGAAATAATAAAGAGTAAAGAGTTACTGAAATACCGGTAAAACAGGGTGCCTTGAGAACCGGGGTGAATTTAATGATTACTCAAAATTTATGCTATTTTTATATTTTCTCCAAAAACCAAATGCAATGAACATTTTTTCTTTTGTGTTGACGAGACTAACATTCTAGCGATCATTTTTCAAAGTATCCGCGCTAAAAGGTGTCTGTGCATGGAGAGAAAAAAATTATAATTACTGGTGAAATACACATGAAATTTCGACCTGTAAAACTTTCAATGTACAAACATTCTAGCTATCATTTTTCAAAGTATCCGCGCTAAAAGGCGTCTGTGCATGAAGAAAAAATAAATTAAATTACTGGTGAAATACACAAGAAATTTCGACCTGCAGAACCTTCAATGTACAACCGTGTATATTTATATATATTTAGATTTATAGTAAATGCATTACGCAATTGTATGTTTGTGAATGAAAATGTTTTGACGTGATCTAGTTGCGGTCGCCATTTTGATTTTGATGAGCATTTTGTAAACCGGGGCTACATTGAGAGGCTCACAAGACGACATTGATAACTATCAATCTCGCACCAGTGTGTTTAAAATATTTTATTTATATAAGCAGTAGTATTTAATCTCACCCTTAAAACTAAATTAATGGCTCATGGCTGAATGAGGCTGATGGTGGTTTTTTTTTTTTTTTTTTTTAAATCTTTATTAAATTATAGAGGGTTTAATCAACATGATTATGTCACCCTCGAAGTTATGCTTAATTAACTTAGTATCTACGCTTAATTCCTAACTTAACAAATTTTAACATGTTTAGAGCTTCCTCCGAGAGCGGAGTAGCCAAAATATTATTAACTAAACCAATAGAAAACAAATTAACATTGTGCTTAAAACAAAATAAAAATCTTTCCGCTTCGTTCCGGACACACTCCACAACAATATGGTACACATGTTCTAGTACGTCACACTCGGTGCAGTTCGGTGAGCTAGTCTTGCGCATTAGGAAACCAAAACGATTGAGAGGAATGTGTCCCGATCGGAGCCTCAGCATGGTAACGATGTCGGACCTGGCCATTTTCGAACCGTCGAACCAAGGGGCTTTAGGTAGTGTTGGTTGTATGGTCTTATACCAAATACTTTTACTCAGCGATCTCTCGTCAAAATATTCAGTCCACATTTTCTTACATGTTTCTTTAATTAGATTGAGTAGATCACCGTGATAAGGTAAATAATTCATGTCGATACCATCTTCGGTTGCTTCCCCGGCAAGACAATCAGCCTCCTCGTTGCCAGATAAGCCGACGTGTGACGGAATCCATTGCAGCGTGATGTGTTTATTATTACATTTATTACTCGATAATTTATCGAGAGACGCCAGAACGCTAAACGCTATCGGAGCTCCACGACATGTCGTGGCGCACCGAGCGAGGTGATGGAGGGCGCTTTTAGAGTCTGTCAAGATGACATAAAAACCGCTTGCCAGGGAATCAACGTACGACATCGCTTCCGCTATAGCCACCAACTCCGTATACATAATAGATATATTCGACTTTATTCTAATTTTAACTGACGAACACAATTGGGGATCGTAAATGGCCAGTCCCGAGAGGTCGTCTTTTTTGGACCCGTCCGTGTAAATTTTATAACAACTTAAGTAATTGTTAATTAAATAAATTTCACAAATCTGTTTCAAAACATTCGAACTATAGCTATTTTTAGAATTAGAGATAGTGTCGATATCCGGTTTGATATTGGAAACGTCCACACTGCTAACCCATTTATTTAATAGAAATACAGCATTTCTAGGACTTGAATAAATCGGTGTATCTTTATACTGTTCATGAACTGTAAATAGAATAGGTTTAGATCTGTTTCTGCACAAATAAGTCTGACTAAGGGTATTCAATTCGCCTAACAAAGTAATTATATCGTTATTAGACCATGATTTTATACGAAGCCAGTACTTGCCGGCAAGATAATATCTTCGAACATTGAGCGGCTGAATGCATAGTTCACATTCCATTACGTGGATAGCTGTACTACGTATAAATCCACCTATAACACGCATGCATTGATTTTGTGCCCTATCTAACTTTCCTAAATGAGTTTTGCTGCTGTTTCCGTAGATAAAACAGGCGTAATCTAACCTACTTCTTATACTAGCTATGTATAGGCGCCTCAAATGACAAGGGTGCATTCCCCACCCAGAGCCAGAAAGTACTATAATATCGATGCTTTGTCCTTTAACTCATTGATATGTTTAGACCACCGTAACCCTCGATCTAGCCAAACACCTAGGTACTTATAATAATCGACCACTTCTAGTTGTGAGTTATTAATAGACAGATTCACAGATTGTCTTAAAAAATTATTCCTAAAGATACAAATCTTACTTTTAGATGGCGAAATACTCAAACCTATTTTGGATAGGATACCTGATAGTTTATTAAGTGCGGTTTGTAGCTCATCCGTCCCTTTGGTTGCGCTACTACACGTTGTGTAAAGGACAAAGTCATCGGCGTATTGGGATATGTGTACATTGTTTATCTCTTTGCAAACAAATAGGGTCGCGATGTTGAATAAAATTGGAGAATAAGGGTCACCTTGAGCAAGACCCCGGTATGTATTACGGGAAAGACTGAAAGATTCCGAACTAATTTTTAAATGTCTCTCTTTTAAAAAATTCCAAATATATCTACACATTTGAGAGCCAATTCCTAACGTGTCCATAATGTTTATTAAACCTACAATATCTACATTGTTATAAGCGTTATCTATATCTATAAAACAGGCTATTGTCATTTTCCGTTGCAAAAATCCTAATTGTATGCGCGTGACCAAACCCGTTAAATTGTCCAAAGTTGAATGCCCATTTCTAAACCCAATTGTGTTGTCAGACAATATATTATTTCTCTCAATAAACCATTCTAATCTTTTTATTAAAATGTTATGAAAGATTTTACAAAGACACGATATCATAGATATAGGGCGAAGGGCTGAACTAGATTGAGGATCTCGACCAGGTTTAGGTATTGGGATTATAGTGATTTCCCGCCATTGACTAGGTACAAAACCGGTTTTATAGAACTCATTAAATAAATTTATTAAAACAGTTTTACCATTATCAGAAAGATGTGCTATCATCGAGTATGATATATTATCACAACCGGGGGAGGTGTCTTTATGTCGTAAACTACAATTCAACTCTTGTCTTATTATAGGTATCTCTAGTTCATTGTTACACGAAGTAAAGTCAGGTGTGTCACAGCAAACATAATCAGGGGTTAAACTTTGAAGTAACTGATAAGCTTTGTCTTTATCAACGTAATATCGAGGAGTATTGAAACCTTTAAACCACCTCATTTTTCGCCATAATTCGCTTTGGGGTGTTGAACCGGTTATTGAAGAACAATACTCCTGCCAAGCCTTAACTTTCTCTTTACGTATAAGTTTTTGTGCCTCTTTAACCTTCTCCTGCAAGTTAGTTAAATTGTTCGGAGTAGGGTTGCGACGAAATGTGGACAGTGCAAGACGGCGTTCTGCGACTATTTTAGATAAAGTTACGCTCCAATACGGCTTGGGAACAAACTTTTTCTGAGGATTTGAATTCATTTTGATGTATGGAATGTGACGATCAGCGACGGAATTTATGCACTGTGAAAAATTATTATACGACTGCTGCAAATCGTTTGTTATTGTGAAATTACAAAACCTATCACTCACCTCTTTAGTGTAGGAATCCCAATCGGATTTTTTGAAGTTTCTTTTTGATATATAAGCAGAGTGAGCCTTAAAATTAATAAATATTTTAATAATCACGTGATCACTTCCTAACGTTTCACTTAAGGTGGACCAATTTAATCTTAGGGAGATATCGGATGTAGCCAGGGACAGATCGGGAGCACTCTTATACAAAACACCATCTGCTAGTTTAATTCGTGTAGGGTGACCATCATTCATAGTTATGTAGGAACTGTCAATTAATGCATTAAATATTTGTGACCCTCTAACATCAGTTTTAAAGGACCAATTGGGATGGTGCCCGTTAAAATCACCGAGAATCAGGGAGTTATAATGTAACAAGGAAAATAATTGATCCCAGTCCAGTTGAGTAGTTCTTACTGACGGGGCGCAGTATATGGAGATTAAATTTTTAATGTGATCACAATTGAAAAGTTTTATACCTATAATTTTGATTCCGGGATTCCTACAACTAAGATTCAATATCTGTGACTTAATTGATTTATGAACTAGTATCGCTACTCCGCCCCATCCATCGTCTCCATCTCGGCGATAAATATTATAACTGTTTACCTTAATGCTGATGTCAGGCGTTAGCCATGTTTCACAAAGGGCAGCAATGTGGATGTTTTCCTGTGATAATAATTGTTCTAAAGCTACTAATTTAGATTTCAAACTTCTCGCATTCCACTGAATAATGTTTATTCTTACAAATCTTTTCACTGTGTCATCCATCTTGACGCATAAAGTCAAAGATGAACTGTAAAATCGGCCAGTCAGGGAGAAAGTCTACAAGGAAAAATACTATACACTCAGCACAACACTTAAACGCCATTTTCAATTTAGATTGTATAGATGCTCCTTTTACGAAGAGAATTTCTTTTAATCTCTGCAGCAGATCCTCAATTAATGATCTTCTTTCAGACTTGCTCTTTTCCTCTAACTTTTCTCTCTTTGTCTCGGATGGTTCAGATGGCGTGTCACTACTGGGTTCATCAGCCCACGGAAGCAATGTAGCTGACTGACGTGGTTTTCTCGTCTCAGGGCGTCTTATTCTCTTACTCTCTTCATGAACAACAGCTTTTGTTGTTACAACCTCAGCATACAATGGCGTATTCGATGACATTGGGGTTGCAGGAGGTTTATCCGGACGACGGAAGCATTCCGGGAATAAGTTAGAATAATATGGTGATGGTAGCTCCTCTTTCGGTGTAGTCCTATCTGCTTGCGGAGGTTCCGAGGGATGGGGTTCAATGTACATTGTTAAAGCTCTTCTATATGTACAGTTGAATTCAGCCATAATTTCCCGGAGCCGCTTCTCTTTCAAGAAAGATGGACACTCCTTTTTAGCCATCGCCATGTGACGGCCACCGCAATTGATGCTTTTATATCTTTTAGTTTCACAATTAGCATGTTCCCCGGCACATTTCGGGCAAATCGTTTTGTTTGAGGGGCATCTTTTGGTGACGTGACCTAGTTTCCAGCAATTAGCGCATTGTGAGACTGGGAAGACGTATGGTTCCACTCTTATATGTATTCCATCGACGTTGACGTAGTTTGGAAGAAACGAACCTTTAAAACAAAGACGGACTGACTCACTTGGTTTCCAACCTTCTTCCTCATTATCTCTGTAGCGGCGTTTTAGGCGGTATGCCGATAGAAGCTCAACTTCTCCAGCGCAGGATATATTTTTGACAATCTCACCTTCCTCCATATCTAAATCTACATTTTTGATAACGCCGAACGAAAGATTTTTCTCCATAGCTCTATGAATACGCCAGCCTTTGTCTAAAAATTCTTGGCAAGTTTCCAATTTAGAAGCGCTTTCTTCACTAGTAACATCCACTCGAATCTTGAAAGGGTTTATGAACTTAATATTTTGTATGGACAGTATGTTGTGGGTCTTTAAGGTTTTCGCAAAAGAGAACAGCTTTGGCATTTTCTCATTACATGCAACATACATCTCTATAATTTCTACTTTTAGCTTCTTCTCTTTATACGTGACTGTATTCCAAGAGGGTATAGTTTCCTTTTCCGATAAAACATCTTCTAGTTTCCTTTTGTTTTCCATCTTCTTAACTTCACTAACTTCCATCTCGACTAGCTTTACCTCTTCTTGGAGTTTCGGTTCTGGTGTAATTACTTCATCATCCAACGAGCTGTCGCTAGGTAGAATTCCAAAACTGTTGTGGCATTGGACAACATCATTATCATCTTCCATCGTTGCGCATCGTTATCAGTGCACCAGGTAGCCAGGTAGGTACCCCCGGCACACACAGGTGCAGCGCGCGGACAAAATAATCCGAGCGGAGGCGATAACAATTAACTGCTATGAGAAGGAACACGGTCACCTCGATCGAGTGCCGAGACGAGACTGTGATGGTGGTTACTGATTAGATATTAATAATAATTATGCTAAAGTGCTAAATGATTATTCTTATGTAGAATCTACCTTCTTTTGTACCTGACACCATAGATTTAAATCACATTTTATAATCGGGCTTGTTTAAAAAAAAACTATAAACCGACCTACAACACGTCCGAATCTAAAACCAAGAGATTTTAGATATATACAAAATGTACCCGCCTCCTCAAAAGTGAAGGGGACGTTTCTGTAATATCTGGTTTTAAATAAATAATTGAATTGAATTGAATATCGCCCGAATCTCTTCGCGGACGAGTTTTAGATTCGCACGAAACGTACCCTACCTAACCCGCAAACATCGGAGTTAGCATTGTAGACTCAGCTATTTTTAGTATTTTCCTGGTAGTGCTCCTTGATTCTACTTATGACGTGGGCCACGCACCCACAGGCTGATTGTATGACTCAAGCTAATCAGTGCTGCCCAACCGGTTGCCCGTGAGAACCCAGCGAGTGGCTTTTATACAGGCATAAATATTAGGACATAGGTACTCGTAATATTATGCTTTGGATTTCCGCAAAATAACGTCTTATTGTACTATTTACCAGGCATAATATAAAGCCTTTTTCCTTATTAAGACCTTATTTTTTCTAAATTATTGGCTTAGGTTGGATGATTATTATTTATATTATTATTATTGCTTATCAATTTTCATCTATTAGTAATATAAATTACAGGCCCAAAAAATAATAACTACAAAGCATCTTTTATGTTGAATAATTACATAATACTCGTACAGGTATCATATTCGATGTGTAATACCTACTCAGTTCTAGAATCAAGATTACACTATTGACACTATTTGTCAACAAATATGTCCGAGAACCAAAGAAATATTGTAGATTTTTTTTTAACAACAGTGGTGCCATCAAAGCAAAGAAGTTCGTAACAATGTTTGGTTTTGACAGCTTTCATTTACAACTTAATTTATCTTCGGTTCTTTGTCGGTTTACTCACTTGAACTCGTATATCTTTTTCGCGTGTGCAGGTTAGCTTTATTGAAGCTCCCATTTGGTTTTAGTTTATACCTTGCTTTTTAATCGACTTTGAAGAATATATCGTAGATATTATTATGTTCGGCTGTAGGTATGCATGTATTTCTATGTTCGCCGATTTCTTCTTTGAAGGTTCTTTTGCTACCTATTGTATTCCCGAGTCTGTTCTATTAAAACCTCGTCATAACATATTTATACAACCCTTTGCTTGACCCAGGGGGCCGGGTGGTGGCCTGACTCAAATACCCATAAAGACTCGCGCACGAAGGGTTCTGTACATTAGGTATCTATAAAATGGCAGAAAAATCATTTCTGTTGTATGGGAGCCCCCATAAATATTTATTTTATTCTGTTTTTAGAATTTGTTGGTATAGTGGCAACAGAAATACTGTGAAATATGTGAAAATTTCAATTGTCTAACTATCACGGTTCATGATATACAGCCTGGCGACAGACGGACAGACAGATAGACACACTGACGGACGGACGGACAGCGGAGTCTGAGTAATAGGGTCCCGTGTTACCCCTTGGGTACAGAACTCTAACAAATCAAATCTGCGGTCCAAAAGTTGGGAGCCACTGTGCTAAATAAGCAATTTCAAGGTCGCATCGCACGCAAATACGGCCATATTTTAAACATGTTTTAAACACATTCAAACCGTCTAGTCTGATCGGCTTGGTGGCCACCCAGGCGATACCTAGTTATTTCTGATATGGTTGACTAAATTTAAATAATTAATTGTATAAAAACCCATGCTTCGTAAAATTAACATTAGGTATTACAAATCTTTGTGCGGCTTTGGTTAAGGCCTTTTCTGTGCAAAAAGGCTTACTACAAATTGTACTAACGTAAAACCGGTACGAATAATCGAATTACATAAAACACCTGTATCTACATGTATTTCTTGCAATAAACGATATTTGATTACTTAATTCGATTATAGCTAGAGGATAAAACGACTTGGGGCGGGTTTTGCTCTAACTCAAAAAATAACAATTAACAGGCTAGGTATCGCTTTATTTCCGTCAGTATTTATAATGTAACAATAAATTATTTTAAGAATTTGACCTGTTTATTCAATTTTTATCACAATTTTTCATCACTCATTGATATTATTTATGGAAACAATTTGAATCACACTATCACATCACACTAATATTATAAAGGCGAAAGTTTGTATGGATGGATGGATGGATGTTTGTTACTTCTTCACGCCAAAACTACTGGACGGATCTGGCTGAAATTTTGTATACAGGTAATTCTAATCCTGGAATCAAACATAGGCTTACTTTTTATCCCATAAATCAGTTCCCGTGGGATGAAAATCACCTTTTAATGTTTCCAAAGGAACAACGCGTGCGAAGCCGCGGGGCGCAGCTGGTCAATAATAAATCTTGTCTATTCAATCCACCTTGTCATACGTAAGTAATTTTTCATGACTTCTTTTGCCCAAGTTTCTAGGCTCTAAAGTATTTTTTATTTTCTAACTGCCTTCAAAACAAGGAGGAGGTTCTCAATACGACTGTATTTTTTATGTGTGTTAACTTTTGATCGTTGAACTTTTGACTGGGTGATCCGATTAAGATTTTTTTTTTATTTAAGAGCTGATCATTTCCGTGTGGTCCCATTGCAATCAGTCCAGTTCTGACAATGGCATCAATGAGAAAACCATTTTCCTCTTCTCTCTCTTCTTTCTCAAAACATTCTCCTCTTAGAAAGACTCGTCGTTTTGATTCATTTTTAAAATTAAACTGATACTTTTTAGATGTTTACAAGAAGGGTGATTCTTGCCTCATGGTAAAGTGTGTAGGTACTTTGCTTTGCAATGAATGCACCGATGTAGGCTTCACACTCGTCAGATATAATGTAAAGATGTACATTATAGCACGATACCATCTATCTATAGGATCATTACATCTTTAACCCATAGAAATCGTCAAGAGACCACAAACGGCAGCTTCAATGTATATTTTACATGTTTGAAATATGAAGGAATGTAATGTACAATATAATATTGTAGCTGCTGTCTGAGTGATATCTCTTGAATGTTTTGTTAGAAACAAATTGAATTACAGGAACTACAACTTGTCTTATTTAAATTTGTGAAGAAAGAAGTCTATTTAAAATTAAGATAATGATTTGTAAAAGGAATAAAAGGGCAAATAAATATTTTATAATATAAATGTGTTGCGGTCGAGATCACGGACCTACCCAATAAAGCACACCCAACTTTTGAAAGACAGGCCAGCATTTCGTGGTGGACATTTTTTTCATGTAAAAAGTTACTCTATTGAAAATAATGAAATAATGATATATATAACTAAACTAATGATTTTTTGAAAAATATGTGCATTTTGTTTTTGTTTCGCACTAAAATGAATGAATAAGATTAACTTAATACTTAATACTGTCATCTGTAGTCACAGCATAGAAAATTTGCGCTAGGCGCCATGCAGTTAATTTGTTTTTTACTACAAGCCTTACTGCCATAGTATTCATAATAGTCTGCTAACTTAGCACACTGCTAAATCTCGCCCGCACCATGCCGATAATTTATTAGTATTAGTACATAAAGTATTATATTTTCTGTGGTACAAGGAATAATAAATCATTTGGCAAAAAGGTTTTCAGAGCAGTGAGGTGGAATCAGTAAGTATAACGTTTCTCCCATGTTACCAGAGATGGCACGCGCCGGAGGGTTCCACGTCGTGGACCTCGTGGACGATGTCGAGTACTTCCGGAACAACCGAACGAGGAGGAACATGTACCGTCTCCAGGAGGCAGGCCTGAGCAGCATCCTGCTGCGAGAGGACCTGAGGGGGCTCCCGGTGGCGTTGGTCAGCGTCGCCGGGGCGTTCAGGGGGGGCAAGTCCTTCCTGCTCAACTATTTCATCAGATATCTGACAGCCACGGTACGTTACTATGTTTCGGGTATATGATGTGTCTTGCTTCAACATACAGTCAGCGTCAAATTGATATGAGCGTCTATGAGCAGTCAGGGTGTTATACCTTTGAGAGCTTTGTTTGCTAAGATAATATTGAACGCTTTGACTGCTCATATACATAAATATGAAAAAATGTGTAGTAAGATGTTTTGAGCACCTTGGGTGCTTACAACGATATGATGATTCGAACTGTGTTTATCAAATTGATTTTATGTTTTTCAGATCATTTTGACTACTCTATCATATCAATTTGATGCTGACTGTACCAAAGCCACTATCAGATGTACCTATCTTCTATTTCAGCCGTTTCACTGCTGGATGCACAGAAACTGAATGCTGGTCTTCCTTTTCTCCTTCCACTCCTTTAGATTCAACTCAAT
Organism: Eupithecia tripunctaria; assembly: GCA_955876795.1. Lineage (NCBI taxonomy): Eukaryota > Metazoa > Arthropoda > Insecta > Lepidoptera > Geometridae > Eupithecia > Eupithecia tripunctaria. Next base: position 14,494,716 of record OY041615.1, read on the forward strand.
TTAATTCAATTCAAAAAGCCTTTATTCGGTGACCATGGAACATCTATAGGTGTTCTACCTTCCTTTATTGTAGTTTATTATACTTATAAGGTGCCTCTTTTGTTTCCAGCCGGCCAGCCGCGCTGACGGGAGCTGGGTGGGCGGGGCCGGCCAGCAGCTGATAGGCTTCGACTGGGCGCCCGGCATCGATCGGAGCACCACCGGCATCCAGCTATGGCCGGAGCCGTTCTTCGTCCAGAAGGATGATGGGACACGCGTTCGTATGCCATTAGACCACTCAATGAAATTGATACACAGTAGCGACTCACTGTATGGCTGTTACTAATAATAAACTTTGTTCTCCAGGTGGTGGTTCTGCTGATGGACACGCAAGGCACATTCGATAGTCAGAGTACGATACGTGACTTTTCCACCGTCTTCGCGCTGTCCACTCTCATCTCTTCCTTGCAGATATATAACCTCAAGTTCCACATCAACGACTGTGATTTGATGAACCTTGAAGTGAGTATGTAAGCGATTTAGTGAACAGAGTATTTCATTTTGCATTAGTTACCTAGTACCAGTGTTATATCTCCAACATTGTAGAGGTATAACACTGCGTGTGGTCTTTGATATGATATCAGTGTCGCCATGACATGACTAATCAGGCGGTTACTATTCAACTTGGTACTCTGAGCATGATAATGCTCAGGCAAAAAACCCATTTAGCATGCAAATTTCAAAAAATGTTGTATCGATGTATATTATTAAGATCATTTTATTGTATAGTAAGTATAAAATGTAAGGTTTTAAATAACTTTATTGAAAAAGAAAATTTCAATAATTTATGAGAACTAATTCTAACTAGTAATTAATTGAATCAATTGAGTTAACTGTAGAAATATAAATAATGACAATCTTTCGCTTATCTAAATCTCATCTTCTTCTCTCTTAATTATAATTAATTATATAATTGTTTAAATGTATAAAAAAGGCTAACCCTATAAGCATTTAAAGCATCAGTGCGGTTAATGGTATTGTATTACAAACTATGTGTTATTTTTACAACGAAATCTTCATCTAAATCACTAAAAGCATTCACTAGTAAATATTTAACATTTTTATTTCCCGATTTGAGCGCGTTGTTCACGGGTGCGGCTTTGCAGATAAGCGAAAGATAGGTGTTATTTATATTACTGTACAACGAACAGTAGGTAAAATACATAGTTAACACTTTAGAGCTATAGCACCAAATCATAGATAAATTATCTGGCGAACAGATTTGGGAAGTTGCCAAACCAACCGATGTTAAATATGTTTGTTTTTTCTCTTCATTCTAGGCGTTCACAAAATACGGAATATACATGAAAGAAAGAACCGGGGAGGCATTCCAAGAGTTAAAGTTCCTTCTACGTGACTGGGAGAACAGCTGGCAGCTGCCTTACGGGGACGTGGGAGGGGCCGAATACAAGACGACTAAGTTACAGGTACTGACTACTCCTATGGCTCAGCGATCACTTCGGGTCATTGGAGGCCAAGTCAAGACACACTTCGCCTAAGTGTGTCTTGTATATATACTCCAATGACAGATATCGCCATTTTTCCCTGTCCTGCACTGTTTCCCGTAAGTCCTCGTCCTATGGCTGACGACAGGGCAGCCGAGATAGTCGTTGTAAGTAAAAGGTAATATTTTTACTAATATTTTGATCAGTTCGTTTAGCGTATCCGCCGGGTGGGTAGCAGCGACACCTCCAGAACATTTTCACCACCTAACTGCGATGCCCAACTCGCATGTCCAGTGCGGGGATTATGGGCAATACCAATGAGATGCCTATGATGAAGCCCCTCCTGCGTTTAACACTGGACCAATATATGCTATTGAGGTTGAAATTTAACGTTATGGCAAGTACACCTAAAACTAAATTAAATATAAGTTTATATAATAACAGCATACTTACATTAAAATCGGAACATCGGCTTTTCCCAGTAAGTATTATGTCTGTATCTTATCCGAAGACTGGAAATCTCCAATATACGAAGAAGGACGATAACAATCCCATATATTTATGCTGGCGAAATATGAGTTTATTTTGCAACGAAAACAAAACTTCGGTTTACCTTTCCGAGTAGGCTCCCAGATCATACGTGTAGGCATTTTTCAGGCTCAGACTTCAATGCATCAAAGCAAGTCAACTTTTTTATAACAGCAGTAATAAACTAAGCTCTTGGTTTTAGATCGCAAGCAATCAGCCTGACCAAGCGAACAAGATTCGAGAGAGCATCATCTCCAGCTTCGAAGTAATCAGCTGCTTTCTCATGCCTCGTCCCGGGTCACAGATTAACACACCCGCCTGGAAGAGCAACCCTGGAGGTAACCCAACCATTATGATTTGTGTCAGTTGAACCAATCACCGCACCACCTCGAAACATGGCTCATGCTGATAAACACTTTAACGTCATTTACAGTTGAAGGGCCACTGCAATAATGCTGAATGAATTTCCTAGTTTTGAGATATTTTTGTTTAAAGGTTTCAACCTTTCAACTGTTCCTCGGTATAAGAAAAGTATAATTTTCTTATTTAATGAGTCTCACACAGATTTCTCATGGTGCTTTTACTCGTAGATAAATGATTGATTTTGTTTTAAAAAACTATAAGCCGACTTCAATTATAATATAGTTTTTTTTTTGGATCCCATTGTCATGGGAACTGAACAAAATTAAAATGGGACCACACGAAAAGCACCAGCTTTTGAAATCAAAAATAATCATAATAATCGGACCAACCAGTAAAAAGTTCTGAGGTAAAAAACATAAAAAACAGCCGAATTGAGAACCTCCTTCTTTTGAAGTCAGTTAAAAATATTCCATTGCCTTATAAGAAGTTGCAAATATCTTCATGTTCCAGCGAAACTCTATTCACAATTAAGCACTGTAATTATCAATCAAAATTCAGAACAATTACCTCTGAATGTAAGGCCCATGACTTATCAAAGCTGCATACAATTATGTTACTTTATTATCCGGCTTCAGTTAGAGAGTCGAGAAGTTGGAGTCGCGCCGTAATGTGAACTTCGCTTCATATATGGTGCGAGTGCCGACGGATTGTCCTTCAATGTTCTTGGATAGCGGATTTTGGCCGAAGGGTGTCGTGTTCAGGAAGTTCCGTAGAAGGCTGATACGCGACACCGCGCGCTCGTCATTGACCCAGTGCCAATGACACGATTCATTTTTAAGTTTTTATAAGTACATATGTGTGTTAGTCTCTAAGGTCTATATCATATGGGCCCTAGTTAAGTTACTTTGTACTTGTCTTGTGATGCCTTGAAATAAATGATTAATATTATTAAAAATGATTATTATTATTATTACAGAGTTAGATCCGGAATTCAAGACGGAGCTGGTGAAGCTGACGAATTCCATATTCAGCCCAGTAAACCTTCGCATCAAGTTGTTGGGCGGGCAGCCGGTGACGGCGGAAGTTCTCTTCGGACTTATTAAGACCTATGTAGAACACTTCAACAGCGACGAGTTTCCCGAACATCAGACACTCTATGAGGTGACTCACAAAAGAGCAAAGAAAAATAAAATTTCCGCGATCGAAATTAATTGTTGTTGAAGTAAATCATAGAGGTTTCTAGGATTTGCTTTAGTATAAAGTTCTTATAGGTCCTTTTAATTGTTTCTTTGGTTGATAAGACGCCATTTAGGCGAAGGCCCGCTCGCGATGCAGGAGGTTGCGGGTTTGATTCCCTTCCCGGGACAAATGTGTGTACGATCTGCAGATATTTGTTCAAGGCGTTCTGGATGTTTTCTATGTTTAATAAAAAATGTTTATCTATGTAGTGTATTGTATTTATTAGTTATCTAGAACCCATAGCACAAGCTCTGCTTAGCTTGGGGCTAGACAACGCTGCTGTGTGAATTGTCCTACATTATTATTATTATTTGAATTTCACAGTCGCAATCAGCCCACGTTCTTATGTTGGCGATGAACGCAGCGCTTGATCTTTTCGAGAGCAAAGTGAGTCTGGAGACTGCACTGAGCATGCCCGAAGCAGTGCTTATACAACTGCACGAGCATCTGATGAACGAGGCTCTGGCTTCCTTTGATAGCAGGCGATTGTTTGCCGAACAGGACGCTATTGACAATAAGAAAGAGGAACTCAGAACGGTAAGAGAATGCATATTATAGAAAAGCAAAATGTATCCGACGTCAATTTTATACGATAACGGACTGCCCAGTCTCGGCGCGGTGTTGCGACCTGCGCGCACGGGCGCATTACCACCGAGGTAAGGACATGTGGGTCTTGACTCTTGGGCCATAAAAGTTTTATTGAACGTAATACTCCTCATATTATTTCAGAAACTATCCAACCGGTTAGAAAACATTAAGACAACAAACAACGCCAAGACCGTAACAGCTGTCAACAGCGCTACTGCGGAATACGACGCAGTTATAGAGAGACTGAGGCAGAACCAACGCCTGTGCGTACACGTTCGTGACTTGGAGATCGCTCACGATGATGCTCTTGCTGCCGCCATACAATCATTCGATGGGAACAGAAAGAGGCTTTCCAATTATCAAGCAGACCCAGACAGGGAGCGCCTGGTTACTGTAAGTTAGTCACATTGCAATGGAGTATTCTTTATTTGCAACAAGACGTTATAATCATGCCATTATCGATTGTTTCCCTGTAAATGAGGATACAACCAAACGCTTTACGCATCATGGACGAGTTTTGAAGTTGAAATGCTGATTGTATTTGAACTCCAAAATTCGAGTAGTTTTGTCTCGCCCATTTGTGGGCAAAATTTATGTTGAATTAGGCAACCAAGTGAATCGGACTACACCGTCCAAACGATACTACGAAAAATGACTAACGTCGTTTCGCCCATTGAGAAAAAATTTCACAATACATTTGTAGCAAATAATTAATTTATCTGGATGCGCTGTTTTTATTGTCACGCAAGATTTAAATAAAAAACGTTTCTTACAGGATTGTGAAGCGAAATTCGAATCCCACAAACATGTTAACGAGTTTAACAACAAGGCGTATGCCGATGAGGTGAAGAACGAATATCACTCGTTCATGATGGTACTGTGTACACAAAACCCCAAGCTCTCTGAGACCGCCTTCGGAACTCAGCACGTGGCCCGCCTGGCTAGGGCTTTGGAACAGTTTATACTGAAACGAAACCGCCCAAGCCAGCATCCTCAAGATGACTTCAAAGATAAACTGAAAAGGGTGAGTTGAATTTATTGAAGGTATGAGATACAAGGTACAACCCACTTGTATCCATTCTATAAGATTTGTAGAGCAGATTGGGTAAAAATTATGAAATATTTCTAAATAACCTGACCCGACCTGGATCAGTCATTATTGCAATTTTGGGGTAGACCTGGGCCCGAACTCTTTAAAATGAAATCGAAGTTATTGATACCGCCTACTGTAAATTGTGTAAATTTTCATTATTTTTATAACTAGCCTATTTCATCCCACTGTTGGGTGGCTCGCCTCTCACTCCCTCCATACATTCATTAATTTTCATGTCAGTCTTTTTATTTTGTTTTAATAAAATATAAACCGACTTCAATCATATAGTTTTTTCATGGATCCATTGTCGGAACAGGACCAAATTAAAATAGGACCAAACCGGAAGCACCAGCATTCAAATAAAAAAGAAACACTTTTACACACGAACTTTTGACTGGGTGGTCCGATTTTCATATCGGACCACCCAGTCAAAAGTTCTGAGGTAATAAAAAAAAACAGTCGAATTGAGAACCTCCTCCATTTTCAAGTCGGTTAAAAACAAACCCATAACAAAATTTAATTATCAAACAATTTACAGGACATCGAAGCACAGTACGAAGTTTTGAAGCAAATCAATGCCAGCGCAAACGCAGGTCTTCTCCAACTGGCGCTCATGGAGTACCACCAGGGATCAGTGACCGTGTCAGAGCTGAGGAACAGATGCCTGCATCCTCAGGCCCTGAAGATTCTCCACCGTCAGGGCATAGCGAGAGCTCTCCTGATCTTTCGTCCTGATCGACCAGCTGTCCATGGATTCAATCTCACCGATCCCGATGAAAGGATACTCCAAAATGTTTGTATAATCCCATCACATTAATATTATAAATGCGAAAGTTTGTATGGATGGATGGATGGATGGATGTTTGTTACTTCTTCACGCCAAAACTACTGGACGAAGCTGGCTGAAATTTTTCATACAGGTAATTCTAATCCTGGAATCAAACATAGGCTACTTTTTATCCCATAAATCAGTTCCCTGTGGATGAAAATCACCTTTTAGCGTTTCCTTAGGGACAACGCGTGCGAAGGCGCAGGGCCCAGCTAGTTCGCTAATATTTACTACCTTTGTGGCGCGGTGGGCGAAATGTTTGTAGGATCTGCAAATATTTGTTCAGGGTGATCTGGTCGTTTTCTATTTATAGCAAACAATATCTATTTATGTCATATATTATATTATGTACCTATATCAGTTATCTATTACCTATAAGTTATAACACAAGCTCTGCTTAGCTTGGGGCTAGATAATGCTTTGTGAATTGTTAAAAATTGTAGACATCGATATAAGGCCTTGATTGTAAGCAAATCTAATGTGAAAATAGGAATTCACAGAATTTAGGAATTTAGGGATTTTGACGTCTCCTTTTTCAATAAGTATAATAAATAATACAGCTCTTCGATTTATTGGGAAACAATAACTGCGTATATAGTTTTGTTTAAAACCTTTTACTTTTGATGGAAATAGACACGAAAAAATTTAAAAAATACCCTGTATCATTGAACCAATCGATGTTGTGGCTGATTAAGATCTATCTTTGCAAATAATTGTATTAAAAAAAGTGAAACAAATTAGCAAATTTTTACATTTCCTTTCATTTTGAAGATGCCAGTGAATGTTCCGTAAGACGTAACACGTTTAGACACTTTTTACCGACGTATGACGTCACTAGCCCTCATCACCAAACATTGACGAGCTATGTTTTTGTCTTTATTTGTTTTATTGCCAAAAGAACAAACTGTTTCCAATATCTTCTGATAATCTAACCCCCGGTTTCTCGAACGCTTATTATTTTGACAAATAGTTGATAATTTGTCAGGCTGTACACGCACTGCTTTTATTACTCGCGTGGTTTTTTTTGCAGAGTTCTGTAACTTAATGGAAGTTCACTAGCGGAAAAATATGAATGTTTGGAGCACTATAAAGTTGTAGGTAGCTAAAATAGCAAGGAATTTTATTCTTCGTACGTGTAAGTTACGTTAAGCACGCAGGTTATATTCCGCGAGATTAAAATTCACGCTGTCAGATTCCGCAGTGCGTATTAACAAGCCGTTGACTATCCATTCAATGTGACAGAAACCGGGGGTAACTGTCGTACTCATTACATTTTTTAAGACACCTTAATCCTACTAATATTATAAACGCGAAAGATTGTAAACATGTATGTTTGTTGCACTTTCACGCAAAAACTACAACGGATCTGGCTAAGACCTTACATACAATTAGTTCTAGGCCTGTAATAACACATCAATTCATAATTTTTATCCCATAAACCAGTTCCAGGTAGGATAGGCATGCGAAGCCGCGGGGCGCAGCTGGTGTGATCATAATCCTTGGAGACTGAGTTGCCTCTGTCACTGAATAACCTGATCGAATTACCTTTTGCAGCTGATCGTCACACACTACGACACCCTAGTCGACATCAACAAGTCCGCAAACGACAACGCGTTAGAAGAAGCTTTCAAAGCTTACAAGAATAAATTCGACAACTTGACTGACTACTTTGGTTACTTCGCTGCCTCTTGGACGACGGCTAAGAAGTACCACGATCAGGCCCTCGATGAAGCTCATGACGTATTCTACAGAAACCGTCGTGATAGGGACTCTTACGGCGGCGATCCGTTCATTGACTTACTGGATAAGGTGAGCTGAACTCATGAAGTAATATTGACCGTGGCGATCAGGGCGCTATCAATTTATTGTCTTAGTACAGTCACCAGCATAAATATATGACTATGGGCAGCGCTGCAAAAATATCGGATTATCCATTGATGGTATAATTATGTGACGATACGTAGCCGGTAAAAATATGTGATGATTTACACCCGGCATAATAATCTATTGCCTTGTAACGCATAAATATCGGATCGGACTGGAAATCAAAATTATGTGACATTTCAGCAGCGTAAATATCTAACTACTGTAAAAGCATAATTATCGGATCACACAAACTGCAATAATATCTGAAACAATTAACAGTCAATACATAAATTTTGAATTTAGAAATGTCGCGTTTCTTGATAAAAACGTTTTCCAATCAAGAGCGGATGGTAGACTCTCATTGTGGACAATGATTAATAACCGCTATAATGAAAACAATGTCATCCCTAATAAAGAAGAAGAATAATAGTACATTGTTACCTATACCAACCGTCCGTAATTCGGTTACCGGGTAGCGTATATTGAAAGCTGTGTGGTGCTGGCTAGCTGTGTGGTTGCTGGCTTAGAATTTGTACCACCCCAACTCTTCCCGCGGGTGTCGTTAGAAGCGACTAAAGGATATCCACCGGGGGGCGGGTAGCAGCGCCCCCTGCAGAACAATTATACCACCAAACTGCGATAACCAACCCGCATGCCCAGCGTGGGGATTATAGGCATTAGATAAACGATAATAAGGCGCTTATCAAGAGGAGGCCTACGTCCAACAGTGGACCAATACAGGCAGTTGAGGTTGAGGTGAAGGATCAGTGCGAATTGATAAATGAATTTATTGCTGTAGAGAATTTGCACCACCTAGTTGCCTCTTACGACCCGCGGAAAGTGTTTTGGTGGTGCAAATTTTAACCCACGGCACGTTCGGAAGACGAAAGTTGATAATCGTCTCTGACTCAAAATTAATAAGGAATTATTAGAATTCATGACGATTAATTGAAAAATTCATAACAGAAACTCATCTTTTTCAGAAATGTGAAATTTACTACAACCCCAAAGGTAAAACCACGCATGGGTTCGTGGAGTTCATGCAGGAATGGGGGGCAGCCATGGAAGAGATCACTCGAGATGAGTTCCTGACTGTACCTGACGACTAGCGGACTCCTACGGTCGTCCGGTTCTGCGGGAACGGTTTACTGATCCTGTAAAAATCATCTGTGTGTTCGCACACAATAGTTTGCATCATGTTTCTTAGTAAACTAGGAATAATTTTAAAATTATTCCTAGTTTAATTCCCTTTTTAATTAATTAAAAAGGGAATCTTCCCTTTTCATACGCTCACAGTTATATTTTCAGTCCTGTGCAATACAAAGAATAACAAAGACGTATCTAAGACCGTAGTGAGACCGAAACAACAATATTTCACGCGAATCACGACCGCCCGTGCCGCCGCCGGTACGACGGTGACTGAGGTAGGAGCACACAGTTTGGTTAGTTTGGTTTGGAGGGGGTCAAAGTCGCTCAGCGAGGGACCTATGACATAGGAGATTTCTTGAAGAATCCATGCATATACCCTATTACTCGGTCAGGACCGGTTTGGGACCGGGTTACGGCCGACATTCAGCTCGGACCCGACACGAGGTATATCGTTAGTCCTCCTTAGGTAATCCTGTACAATACTTTAGAGTACATACCCGTTATATTTTGGGTAGATTATGTATACAGCATGTTTTAGATATATGATCTTTTTTATCTGGTCCTTATCCCACGCAAGATGGGGTTGTTATTAACTAACTAAGAATAGGGTACCTATAAAATATGAAATCCTATTATAAAAAGTAAAGTTTATTGTTTTTAATGCAAGATGAAAATAAAATCGAATCAAAATGTAACATTTGTTTGTGTTTAACCTCTCACCCTAATCGCCGAACGTGGAAGCTTCACTCCGTCGAAAGTGGGGGTTAGAAGGGGGGATGTTTCCGCAAGTCTCAGCCGAAGCGTGTAGGGGCTGATTTGGTCCCCCTCAGTTCGGTTTGTTGCGGGCCAGGTGAAGCCAGCGACCTGTTCAAATAACCACACTATCACACTAAAATCATAATGATATTATATATGCGAAAGTTTAGATGTATGGATGGATGTTTGTTATCTCTTCACGTCAAAACTACTTAGTGGATCGGACTGAAATTTTGCGTACCCATACTAAACAAAACATCACATATATTGTATTATATATACAAACGTTTGTATGGATATCTACCCATACAATGGATGGATTGATGTCTGTTACCTCTTCACGCCAAATGTACTGAACGGATAGGCGTAGTCTGTTCAAAAAGAGAAGAGTCGTGGCGTTACGGTGAACTAAAACTTTTAGTCGTACTGCAATGACAGAGCGGTGTGGTTAACGCAACAACAGTTGTCAATTGGCACACGAGCGCCCTCAATTCCCACAACTCGTCTCTTTTTGAACAGAGGTAATTCAGAGGTAATTCTTATCCTGAAATCAAACATAGTCTATAGCCATACTATCAAACATAGGCTACTTTTTATCCCATAAATCAGTTTCCGTGGAATAAAAATCCCTTTCAACGTTTCCATAGGAATAACGCGTGCGAAGCCGCGGGGTGCAGCTAGTATATTATAAACGCAAAAGTTTGGATTAATGGATATGTATGGTTTAAGAAACTTTATAAAGAATTATTAAGAACTTAGGACTAGTTATTGCTTTTCGATAAATGATTTGGGTTACCTGCGTGCTACTGTAAGGCCCGTATTATGAAAGCTTGCTCAGTCATAGATGCTTACTGAGTGACATGCCATAGAAAAGCGTTACTCAAGCATGTGTCGATAACTCACTTAACTGTGACAACTCATGGTGACTCAGAGCTATATTAAAGAATTTAGTGTGTACTAGAAAAGTAAGTGCGCGTTGAAATCTTTTGTTTAAACGGCGGAGGTCCGTCGTAAAGTCGTCGATCTACCTACTAAAAAAAATTTAGAGTAAAGAAGGAGGAGTGAAATATATAGAGTTACAGGTTAAGTCGACCTAAATCCTTGAGGATATTGTAGTTTCTAACATAACATTCATAACTTACTAATTTGACTATGAACTTTCTTATCCAAAACGAAACCGTTTTCGAGATATTGCACTTTATAATCAATTTTTGTCTGTTTTACGTAATTTGCAAGAAATGAAATAAAATACCAAAAATTTTCGACTTTCACGGGATTCGAACCAGCGCGCAGCGTCCTCTCCTCAGTGCAGTTTCCGTTTTTGCACGCAAATTTCCTTTGTGCAAGTGTCAATCACATGTATTTTATGCAAGTTTACCAGATCCGAGAATTGGAACAAATCGGCAGATTATACTATTGTTGTCTGTAATTTAGTGTTTCCTCTAGGCCTGAATGTGAATAATGATTTTGATTGATACTACCTAGTTCCCTCTGGTTTGAATTCTGATTCGTGCAGAAGAGTCAGCGTACGCATGGGGTCGTACATGACCCCTAGCTTCTTGCTCGCGTTCTTCTCGAACATAGACGTCACGTTGTCTTCCTTTGGCTTTATGTTCTGAAACAACACACACAATAACTCAACCTCAGCCTCAACAGCCTGTATCGGTCCACTTCTGGACGCAGGCATCCCTCTGATGAAGGCTTTTTTGGCGTTGACGCTGGGCATATGGCACAACATCATACAGGTATGTTCAGCACACGCTGAGCCATCCCCTATTTCCGCGCAGGGATGTGGAGGCAGACCATTGATTTAAAAAGGGAAGATAGGTTACGTTCTCCCAGCGCTTACTCAAAAATTGGCATGTGTTACAACTACACGCAAACACATACGCTCACAGTTATATTAGGTCCTTACATTTGAAATTGGCGTTTTTCGTACTGGCCACTTTAATCACAAATTTCTCCTCTTTGGTAAGGAATTCCAAATTCAAATTTGTACAGCTATAGACTCATGTATTTGTGCTTCGATGATCGTCATTCATTTGTTTTTTTTCTTCTGTTTTTTTCTGTTTGCGTCACTCATTTTACAAAATGGAAAACTTAAAATATCGCATTATTTACGAGTACGAGTTCCGCCGTGGCACTAGTGCTGCGGAAACAACTCGAAGGGTGAATGATGTGTATGGCGGTCGTGTTGCAAAAGAAAACACAGTTCGTTTTTGGTTCCAACGTTTTCGTTCTGGAAATTTCGACCTGCAGAACAAGCCCCGTGGACGGCCTGAGACTCAAGTTGATAATGAAGAGTTGAAGGCTATTGTGGAAGCGGATCCATCGCAAACCACGTCCGAGTTAGCTGCAGGCTGCGATGTTAGTGATAAAACTGTTTTAATTCACTTGAAGCAAATTGGGTGGGTACCTCACGAATTGACTGAAGCAAACCGGCAAACGCGCGTCGACTGCTGCGTTACATTACTAAACCGGCACAATAATGAAGGTATTTTAAACCGAATCATTACCTGTGATGAAAAATGGGTTCTTTACGATAATCGGAAGCGCTCAGCGCAATGGTTGGATCCTGGCCAGCCAAATCCTGCCCCAAGCGAAAATTAACCCCAAAAAAGTTACTTGTAAGCGTTTGGTGGACTAGTGCCGGTATTGTTCATTACAGTTTTCTCAAATCTGGCCAGACTATTACGGCTGATGTCTATTGTCAGCAATTGCAAACCATGATGGAAAAGCTAGCGGCTAAACAACTTAGGCTGGTCAATCGCTCCACGCCACTGCTGCTTCACGACAACGCTAGACCACACACTGCGCAACAGACGGCTACTAAATTAGAAGAGCTTCAATTGGAAAGTCTAAGACATCCTCCGTACTCCCCGGACCTTGCTCCAACAGATTACCATTTTTTTCGAAATTTGGATAACTTCTTGCAAGGGAAAAAATTCAACTCCGATGGGGCAGTCCAAATCGCCTTCAAAGATTTTATTGATTCCCGTCCGACTGGTTTTTTTAGTAAAGGGATCAATGAACTACCTATAAGATGGCAAAAGTGCATAGAAAATAATGGTTCATACTTTGATTAATTAAATATATTGTATTAAAAAATATTCGACTTTTTGTTCCTCCCATACAAAACGCCAATTTCATATGTAAGGACCTAATATTTCCAGTCCTGCTCAATACAAAGAAGAACAAAGACGGAAAGACGTATCTAGGACCGAAGTGAGACTGAGACAACAATATTTCACACGAATCACGACCGCCCGTGCCGCCAGTCAGACGGTGACTGAGGTGGGAGAACACAATTTTACACAATTTGAGGTTGCCACTTTCGAGCAACCAGTACCTCATCTTCGTTTTTAATAAATCTATGAGGCAGACACACATATTTATTCACGACCGCCCGTGCCGCCGCCGGTCCGACGGTGACTGAGGTGGGAATTTGACTTGTCTAAGAACTTATTTTTTAAGTCTAAAGAAATAAACGATTTGACTCTGACTCTGACTTGGAGCACACAATTTTACACAATATGAGGTTGCCATTTTCGAGAAACTAGTACCTCATCTTCCCTTTTTAATTAATCAATGGCTATGATCGTCATAGCCATTGATTAATTTAACTTTGGTTCTCTTTCGGATGTATTTATTCATGCACTTTGGCCAGCCGTTCGTAGGGCTTTAGATGTTTTTTAATTATTTCTCGAAAGAGGTATAAATAAACCAACCACAATGGGTCCTAGATCGATTTCCCTTGACCCCGCGACGTCTATCGGAGGCCCCTGCATTCCAAACATCGGTCCAGTCCTCTTCTTCTTCTTTTTTTCCAGGTGGCTCAAGAGGTTTCGGCGCACGTGGTAGCCTTTGTACGCAGCCTGGAAAACATAATTTCAGACACTTGTTTAGTTTGTTAAAATTAGAGATTTAAATACTTTTAGGGTATTTTCCATAACTTATAAGAACGCGCTGTGTTGTTGCCAAGCGAAATGAGATCGCTCATTTAAAATAATGAGTACTTAGATTGTGTGTTTTTGTGATGCGTTTTTAAACGAAAGTATGTACCACAACCACAACCACAACAGCCTGTATGTATCGGTCCATTACTGGACGCAGGCCTCCCCCTGATAAACGCCTTATTGGCGTTTACCTCAGGGGGGTAATGCCCATAACCCCCACGCTGTTCATGCGGGTTGGGGATCGCAGTTTGGTGGAAGATTTGTTCTGCCGAGGGCGCTGCTGCCCTAATATCCCTTAGTTGCCTCTTTCGACACCCACGGGAAGAGTAGTACAAATTCTAAGCACACAGCTGCCTGCGTGGTAATTATGCTAAACCTCCCCTTGTGAAGGGGAGGTACGTTCAGCTGTGGACCCTTATGTGTGATACCTGTATCTTCTGCGTAGCTCGGGTGAGCTCGGTCTTGGACGGCTTGGTCCGCTTGTACAACGCCAGGGTGTGCTCAGCAGCGATCTCCCACGGCTCGTTAGGGTGCACATCAAAGTTCTGAAAGATTTAGTAGTCTTTGAATTTGCGATGTCGCAGTGTGCAAGTAGTGTTTTTGTATTTATTACCTGTGGTATCGACACGGCGCGGCGTTAATCACTTTCAGTATCATGCTGGTGACAATTAATTTGAATCTCTATTTGAAGGCTCACATAAAGTAGGGAATTCATATACGTTCTTCAATAAGTTCTTCCAATATGCAATAGGCATTCCTATGTCAAGGTGGGCTCGTCCAGAACAGTCCTGCCAAGGATGTTCTTCATGATCTGTTCACTTACCTTCTTCAACAAGTTCTTCCGGTACCAGTAGTCGCGGTAGGCATTTCTCGCCACCTGGCACACCTGCGCCGAAGTAGGCTCGTCTAGCACTGTTCTGCCAAGAATCTTCTTCATGATTTGCATCTCTTTTACTTTCTCTATAGAAAGAATAAACGTGATTCGAGTTTAATCTTATAAACGACAGAAGTAGATTCTAGAGAAGACTAGTATGGGGTGATGATTATGGGGATAATAATATATATGGGGAGCTCATTTACTGCCCGAGGCTGCAGCCTCCGCACAAGGGACTGCAAATGACTGGACACGTCTTGGGCCAAGTAAGTGTTTAGTTTGATGAGTTTGATATTAATATTCAACTTCTAATATACTTCATTGCACGTGTGACCATCGTAAACAACTCACCTTTCCCCTCAACCGGTTCAAATCCCTCCACCTCCTCCTTTATGATCTGAGACAGCACCTCCGCTTGTACCGAAGTAAACCCCAACTCTATCAGGGTCTCGGAGACGGAAGGCCTGCAGTCGCACAGGTCCTCCAAGATCCTGACTGCTAGAATCCCGTGCTCTCGGGTGATGAGGAGCACGGAGAGATAGTTGGCTATGTAGTCGAAGATTTGGGTAGGTTGGTCTCGGAGGACCTATAAAATCATCCACAAGAAAATTATCTACATGTTTTGTTATTGTTGTGCGTAAGCCCATACTTGGTTGGGGTAATTTCTAAGAAATCAAATAATATCCCAATCCTAGGCAGGAGTCGAAAATATCTGGGACATTATACGGAAAAACAGCATTAGAGTATAGTTCCCAGAGATTTTAGACCCTACGTCACTTGACCTCCGTGCTGCGTACTGTTAGGATGCGGGTTGAAGTCCCGTCGATATATTTTTTGTTGGATAATATATATTTGATTTCTTAGAAATGATCTACACTTTCAGAATTTTTCCAACGTTGCTTGTAAACGCTAACCTTACATAGGCTTAAGCAAGCGACGACATGAGAGTTGGTTTTGCTCGTCAATGAAATCATAACCTCGATTTCCTTTTCCAAGTATGCCCTCTGATCGAATTCTACCGAGCAGTATAAATGTTTTTTTATTCCGCGGCTTTGAGTGCATTGTTTCTATGAAAACGTTCGAAAGTTATTTTTATCTTATGGGAATTGATTTAAAGGAGGCGTACAAAAAAAAAATGTACATCTATGCAGTAATTCAGCCTGATCCATTCATTAGTTTTAGCGTGAAGAAGCTATAAACATCTGTTCAAACTTTTCAATTGTAATATTAGTGGGAAACTCCTAGATACGAGTATTATACGAGCAAGAATAATGATATGAGCAAGACGATATCGGGGGAAATCTGAGGATGAGTCTCGCATATGAACCATTGACCCAAAAGAAAATTAGAAATCCTTCCCGTCCTGTTTCCTCGCGATATACTTCAAAGAGAATACAATAAATATACTTATTCTCATCTTTGAGGCCTTGTCTTTGCCAGCAGTTAATTTCAACAGTTGAGGGTACCAACCAAGCGAGCAAGAACGAGCAAATGCAAACGGGTGGGATTTGACGATATCGGTACGTTCGTTGCAGTTCTTTGATATAGCGACAGCCGGCCACCAGAGCACCCTCATTTTGGTTCGTTTGCTTTCGCAATGATGAGAACACTAGTTATTTTGCGTTCGTTAGCCTGCGCTTGCTTTTGCTTGCTTGGTCTGTGCCCAGCATTACATGATGGTGATGGTGATCAAGTCTCTGTTACTAACTTCTCGAGTGATGTCCCCCATGAGCTCCTTGAGTCCTTCAGGCACCGTGAACACATTCGCACAGCCATGCTTTTGTAACAATTCGTTCATTTAGTACTTAGTTCTTTGTAAGCTTTCTTCAAAATCTTCTCATGAAAAACTTTCTTTGGTCGCGAACAAAGGTATTACATTAACGAAGTTATTGTATTCTCTTTGACAATAACAACACGAATCGCTTTGATTGACAGTATTATTATTATTCATCAAAGAGAATACAATATCTTCGATATTCATCAAAGATTTATAAGTAGGTATAGTATAAATCTGTGGTATTCATCTATGGCATTGTGGTTTTAAAGAGGGTTTAATTTCTTTGTTTTCCATACTATCCGAAACGATATCGGTACTGTCTTTCACGTTGTCCGGCCCGATATCGAATAACGGAGGTTCATTATTTCATACATTTTACTTTTATTTCATACAATTTATTTCGTCTGAGGCTCCGATATCGTATCGGCTTATCCGATAATGAGGAAACGCTCTAATGCAAACATGATCCTATTGTCCATGGTAAGTCAATATAAAGTTTAGTCACAATTATTTTGTGATAGAACTTGAAAGCAATAAGTTTTAGGCACAAAGTACTTTTGTACAGTCCGACCAGAAAAAGTAAAAAATTAATTAATATGGAACTAAAATTTACAATAAACTGGCAACTCTTTATGAAAGACCAGTGTGGCCGCTTAAGTGAGTTTGTGGCTAGATTCAGCTTTTCCTTGCAAAATTGAATTATGCACGTATTTTTTGATAAAGTATCGTCATGCTTAGATACTTACCTTCTCTTGCTTATATTTAAAAAACATGCTAAATTCAAAGAATCAAACATTCAAAATGTTTTGAATGCTTGAATGAAAAACATGGCGAATGACTAGGACAAAGCTAAAGTATTGAGTATCTTGACTTTGAGTCATTAGAGTGATTTATGTATGATTTAGTACCTATTATATAATTATTCAACAAAATATTCTATTATTGTGGTTTTTTCCCTTTGAGTATACAAAATATGCTTGATTTCTTTTAGTTTGCATACACTCACCATTGCTCTTATTATTATTCGTCTCGGTATCGGCGCGGTGGACAAAAGTAGTCATTGATTTCTTTAATGCATGTATACAATAAAAAACATTTTTACTTTACTTTACTATATCATAGTGGGTTTTATTCTTATTCAGGACAAACCTTTATGTGATGAGCATAAATATTAGTTGTAAAATGTTATAAAATAAGAACTGCAATGTGTTATAAATATATTTGAAAATATTAAGTTTCAATACGTAGTAGCTATAGCTACACAATTGTTTACAATTTACATGGTATCACCATATACCTACTATAGTATATGGTGATACCATGTAAATTGTAAACAATAGGGTATATGCATCGATTTTTTTTATTGTTTTAATCGATTCTTTAGGTCATTATTTAACCGAGGAATGATAAGACGCTCACTGAATTTCGCATTAACAAGGTAAAAAAAACGAATCAAAACTACAATCATTTTCGGGTGATAAAAACGCTGCCATATTGGCGCCATGTTTATGTGACGTCGACCTACACACTTGATTAAAACCTTTGGTGACGACCTCGGTAGTGATCATCTCAGGAAAGAGGTTTTCCGAAAAAACTGAAAATAATTGACAATACGAAATGTCAAGTGGGCAGAATAGTGTCAAATCATGGTGCAGCAAGCAGAATAAAAAAAGAAAAAATGTGCACAGTGATGTTACGTCCGCTCTAGTCAATGGCGTAGCGTTTTGAAATTTTGCGATTGAGATTTAAAATATCAATTTTTCAATGGTTAAATTCTACAATAAAAACATCTCAAAATGCAAAAATAAATATGTAGATATGTTTCTATATCAATAGAGAATACGAATACATTTTTTTAGCCATTTTGAAATCACATGCATATACCCTATTGTGGCGCCCTCATTTATTTTCTACTCTTTCCGGTCGGACTGTAAATAGGCTTACCCCGCACTGCGAGAATTCGCCACGCGATTCCGTCGGTAAAAGTAAGCTTAGTTAAATTTCCTCATTGTAATTTGAGCACATTATAAAACTCACAAGTAAGTATATTAGGTAGTACCTACTTTACTTTTTAGTTCTATTTATGATCAGAAGTAAGAGATAAGCTGCAAAGAGAATAATAATCAGCTGGATTGCTGAAAATGCATACCTTTAAACATTATAAGTATTTAGGCATACTTAAGTGAGGCAAGAATAAGGACTGTACCTGGTTTTTATTTGGCAATGATTTCAACCGAAGGGCCATAATAGCAAGACCTGCTTTTAGTTTTTTTGCTGAACATAAAGGAGTTGAAATGTATGGTTCTTCTTAAAGCGGTAAGTATATATCGCAACCTATTGCATATTGAGCCTTGTAACCGTCTGAGCTTGTAACATTGCAATTAGGCGAGTGATAATGCATGTGTCATTCGAAGCCTACTGCTACCTACACGCACGCTCCATTCAAATAAACGATTCATTTGTACGCCTATCTCACGGCGTGAGGTCGTGTTGTGTCTGTAAAATTTGTGTATTTAAGTGATAAAAACATGTAAATAGTGATAATGAAATCAATGGAGCAACTTGTGATTGTGGCATTCAAATAACAAATTACCATATTTTTTATCCCGGCAAACCTAACCTATTAATAAAATCTACAAACAAAGAGAATAAACTTACCTACTTCACTAGGTAGTATACATAGGTACCTTTGTTAGGTACAGTACAATTTGTTAGTCATTTACTTGGTACCTAAACTTAGTGTGAATCATAAACGAAGTCTAAACATAGACGGAATGAAAAAATAGTTGGTTTCAAGTAACCAAGCACTAAAACAATCACAAACCAGACACAAATAAATAACAGTGAAGACAAAACAACTCAAAATGGATCTAACAACAGCAAAGTTGGTGTCGATGCTAGCTTTAGGCCTGGGGAGTTTCTTGACAGGGATGCTTCCAGCAGCCTTCTCCGTGGCCTCCAGACAGCGGCACCCGCTCCTCGTCTCCTGTCTCCTCTGCTTCGGAGGGGGAGTCCTCCTCTCCACTGCTCTCGTCCACATGCTGCCAGAAGCTAAAGAGAAGCTTGAAAACGCTGAGCTCCTTTTCTGTGTTGGCTTCTTCATCGTTTATCTGGTCGATGAAGTCGTGCACCTTTGCTACGGTGGACATAGTCATGGAAATAGAACGTATGGAAGCAATGATGAGCAGACTAGCCTGCTGAGAAGCCAGGATGGGGAGTTGAGGGAGCGATGCTGTTCTGATAGCAACCACAGGGCTCCTAGGAATAGTGCGTCGGGGATCGTCGGACTGCTTGGTGCATTATTTGTGCATAGCGTGCTGGAGGGTCTGGCGATTGGGCTGCAGGAGTCTTCTACAGAGGTAAAATAAATCTCTTCAATATATCACATCACGCTAATCATACTAATATTATAAATGCGAAAGTTTGTATGGATGGATGGATGTTTGGATATTTGTTACCTCTTCACGCCAAAACTACTGAACAGATCGGGCTGAAAGTTTGGTTACCGGTAGTTCTAATTCTGGAATCAAACATAAGCTACTTTTTATCCCGTAAATCAGTTTCCGTGGGATAGAAATCGCCTTTAAACGTTCCAATATAAAAACGCGCGCAAAGCTGCGGGGCGCAGCTAGTTCTTGAATAATTACGTATAAACTTAGACAAAAATCCCCTTAGTTGTCTATCTGAAGCAGTACACAGTTTTAGAAATTCATTCCATCCTCCAAGGGACATGATACTTTAAACCTAAAATCTATTTTGATCCATTAAGACACGTACCTATGTGTGTTATTTATAGGGACTAAACCTTTGTAACAGTTTTCCTTGTGTCCATGACCATTATTCTTAACAGACGACGGAGAGACTTATTTTTTTGATTTTGTGGTTACGTATTGGAATTTTATGTTTGTATTGACCTACATTATTAATCAAACACTTGATTATTATGATGATAAGAATCAAACAACACGACATTATTACCTTTTTGTTATGATATCATTGTTCGTAAGGTCTTCGGTAACGTCCGTTATGTATGATAAGAAACTTTATAGCAATTGATTCATCTCAAAAATAGAGACGAAAAGGTGTTTGAAATTTTGTAAGGCTAGGCCATAACAGCACCAATTAGTTTTTTTTATTCTTGACGCACAACTAAAGTTTTCTAATTGGATAGAGACACTTCTTCAATTATACAATACAATCATTGATTTATTAATATCAATGAATACAATACATTATGTTTTACGACATGTTTTAGGTTAATAAGATACCTTTACACAAAATGAAACAAAATCATTAGGGTAAAGGTATGTTCATCTGTGAATATCTGTTAGTCGAGATTGAGACGCGATAAAAAAAGAATATAGTTTGGTCTATGGTGACATAACGTACAAAAAATACATACAGCCGAAGATATATTGTATGTATGGACGCGATTCTATAGAATCGCGTCCATTTCTCGATGTCAGTTAAAAAATGGTAGAAAATTCCAGTATTTATTTCTACCAAGTTTAACGTACCTATCTAGAGGTGCTCGGTATACACCTATACCTACGACCTATAAAATTCCTGATTGGTGTTCGCTCTTATTTTGCGTTATACTCGTAAGTAAAAAATATAAATCAATTGGCCTTGTCCTTCCCTGTTGATTAATAGGTATTTTGCTTGGTATTTATGTATTTATATACAACTTATTGGTTTCAGACGGTCATTATTTTATTTTGATTTATGTGGAGGATAAACAGTACATAGATAAATAAAGAAATACAAAGGGATATCCTTAGACTAGTGTAGTATCCACTATAAACAAATTTACACATAAAAATATTGTGAACAGCAAACAAACATATCGAGTGGAAATTATCCTATTATAGATAAAGGGAGTACAGTCGACTCTCGTTAATTCGAAACTCGAGGGACTCTTAAAATATTACGAATTATCGAGTGTTTGAAATATGAAATGGTTCGAAATTTGTGAGAGACAATAAATAAAACTTCGAATTATTAAGTGTTGATCAATTATTATTTATTTAATGCTATCCTATAACAATGACAAAAGTTTTAGAGCTACATTCGTGTACATACATGTATTCATAATGTGAACATAACTTCAACAAGTTTCCGCTAATGGACACTTTTTGTCCTCTACACTGTCTTAGCCAAATGACCAGGCTTTCTTCCAGACGAGGAAATTCACCTTTAGTATTTCTTTTCCGTACTCCAGCAGTTTGAGCAGCCTTAATTTTCTCCTTGTGCTTTATTATGGTTGAGAGAGTACTCAGAGGAATCTTAAATACTTTTGCAACATCACTTTTCTTCTCACCTTCCTCTACTTTTTCGATTAACTTCTTCTTTTCAGCAATCGTCAAACATTTATACTTTCTAGGGCTCATAACTAACACAAACTTTTAATCTGTATACCAACGAAAGAGTAACAAACAGTAACTGAAACATAACTAAACAAACCAATTCGTGCGGAAGCGTCAAATAGTGAAACTAATCATAACAAAAACAAAGGCTCGTGTTCGTTGATACAAGTTTGAACTTGTCGCAAAATGTACTTACAATCTTTCCGCCTCTTTCTCTCTGCAACTTTGAATTGTCGAGTGTTGGACGCCGATGAGTTCGAATTAACGCGTCGTTTTGTTTCATAGCAATGATTTTTTCGTTCGAATAACCAAGTGCATAAAAATGTATTTATTTAGTTCGAAATATAAAGAGATTTTGTAGGGAACTCGTGATAACTTTGAATTATAGAGAGGTTCGAATTATCGCAGGTTTGAATTAACAAGAGTCGACTGTACCTACAAAATATTTAACTGTAATAAGTATCAAAATGACCAAAAATAAAACATTATTTCAAGTCTTATTTCATTATTCATTAAAATTTTGTTTTGTAAAAAAAAAAGGTTTCCATGACTTACCTTCTTGCTGCTGCAACAATGCGCCAACACTGGTATCACTAGCATGGAAACCTTTAGGATTTTTTTCGAAACGATTGTCTGAAGCTCAAAGAAAATAGAGTACATACGATAGAGAACTATTAGCGATTTATGTAGCGGTAATTCACTTCCGTCATTTAATTGAAGGGCGGCAATTAGTAGTTTTGACAGATCATAAGCCATTGACCTATTTATTCAGTAAAGTAGGTAACAGACCAGATAAAGAAACATCTCGTAGAACAAGACAAATAATGTTCATTAGCGAATTTACTACTGAAATTCGTTTTGTGTCTGCTGAAAAATCTGAATTAGCGAAACGCGTTTGCGCCGCATACTATAAGCTAAACTGTGTCACTACATATCTATTATTTACAAGGTTATGATTAACACCATTTTTAGAAAACCTGCCGTTTTATTTATTTTATTATATACCTATGTAATAACTCGCTTCTGCCCACGAATACCCACGCTATTTTACAAGATTTAAGTAGCCTGTTATATGTGGTACAAATATAGTTTTTCAACAGTCATAGTTGTCATTAAAAAGCCTAGCTCCTTTCGGTGTACTAATGAATTATCTGAATTACCCTCCACTCCTCCACCCTCGTCTTCCTTATACTCTTCCTTCTATGATATGTAACGAAGCTGTTATGTTGTTTGATGTACAATCATTCTTCCTTCCATAAAAAACGCTCTTCTGTTATGAATGGTGAACACACAGACATCCGAGCTGCATCCACATTCGCATCCAATTTAATATATTTATTTAAGAATTTATAATTTAGAAAACATGTCACCAATACGATTTCTTTTGATGGCGCAAAATTACATTACCTACCAACCTACGTATGGTTTTCATTTCGTAAGAAGACAATTTATAAGTATTGAGTAATTTTCCTACGTCGTAATTTCTGTAATAATTACTTTTTCGGCAATACTTACAAGCAGATATTCTTATCAAATATTACGAAATTGTGAAGGTCATAGGTGCACGAATATCGTTCTTACTAAATAATGTTATCAGTCACATGAAATATCTTCAACATGTGGTCAGTAAGAAGATTAAGCACGTACTAACTGTTATTAGTATAATGTATATTATGTTACAACAGGTGTTGGATATTTACTAAGAAATTATAAACTGAATCTACCTACTCCCGCTGTCAGCATAGTGGTTTGCACAATAACTTTACACAGTGTAGACAAGTTTACATTAAATCACATGCGATATAAAATATTTAATTCAATAATCGGTGCACCCAACAATCCAAAGAGAAAATGTGTGCTCTGAGTTACGTTACTCAATAAAATCAAGATGATAAGATACGTTACTAAATAATTCTGGACAATTCACACAGCAAATTTTAGCCCCAAGCTAAGCAGAGCTTGTGTTATGGTACTAGATAACAGATATACTTAATACAGTATACTACATAGATAGATATTTTTGATTATACATAGTAAACATTCAGAACACCCTGCAACAAATATCACAATAGTTATTTGTTATACAAGAGTGCAAAGTTGCTTTTTAACCGCGTGTTCTATTTTGATGACCGAGCAAGCGAAGGATTCTAAAATTGAATCACGAGCGCAGCGAGTGATTCAAAATTAGAATCCTGAGCGTTAGCGAGGGAATCAAAAGAGCACGAGGTGAAAAATCTTTGCACTCGAGTGCAACACGTAACTTTTCATTCCACCTCAGCGAGGAAATCACTAAATGCAAAAACAAACTTCCTCGTCGCTAGAATTTTTTTTTTCACTTGTTTTCAAGTTTCTTGTTTTTAATATAAGGTTTAACAATGACGTGAAAAAATGCCGCATAAAGAACCGCGTACAAAGCAAATTGAAAAAAGAACACCAAGAAGGTTCCGAGTCTGAGTTTTTAACAAATTAAAAAAAAGTTGTATGATGTATTCGGCACCATAGAGGTAGAGCAGTACCTAAATAGGTTTAATGTTTTTTTAATTCACAAACTTAGTGCACACGATGTTCTAAATTCAATTTACTTTATCCTCTAGAGAATAAAAACGGCTTTTCCACTCAGATATTGAAGATTAAAAATACTCTTTCCGAGATGGTGGGATGAAAAAAATATTTAAGGATCATGCAAAGCACTTTTACCGAGGCGGGAAGCAAACCCACAATCTCTTACGTCGAAAGACGAGGCGTGTGAATAACGACGTTCTATTGAGTTTGCAATAACCTCTTCTACGAGATCGATTTCGATCGGGCTGACAAGATATGGTTTTCACGCGAGTGAGAAGTGTACGAGCAGGGACGTGCACCGAATTTTCTATGCACCAAAACTGTTTTTACCTAATAGGGTATATGCATGTGACTTCAAAAAAGCTAACTTTTTTTTACGTATTCTCTAGTGATATAGAAATATATCTGTATATTTATTTTTGTATTTTATGATGTTTTTATTGTAAAATTTAATCATTGAAAAGTAGATATTTTAAGGCTCAACAGCAAAATCTCTAAACGCAACGCTATTGGCAAGTGCATCGTGACGTCATACTTGAACTTTGAGTTTACATATGTGTTACATCAAATCATCATCAATGGCAAAAAACCCACCAACTCGCACTGGACCAGCGTGGTGGGTCATGGTCCAACCCCCCCCCCCCCCTTGTCTCCGTGTCTTGCCACTCTATTTAATCGATGCATAGAGACTGGAACGTATCCGAAAACTCTTAAACTCAGCAAAATCTCCCCTCTGTTTAAGGGGAAAGGTAAGCGAGAAGAGATAGACGGATACCGACCAGTTTCTATTATTCCCGCCATCGCGAAAGTTCTCGAGAACGGTTTATGTACTCGCCTCACCGAACACCTAACGCTGACGGGCGCCATGTCGGAACGCCAGTACGCATACCGCGCCGGGCGTTCTACAACCTCGCTCACTCGCGAGGTCCTCCGCCGCGTGCTGGAGGCTTGTGAGAAGAAGCAGCAGGTAGCATTATTATGCTGCGACTTATCAAAAGCATTTGACGTCGCAGACCATCGCGCTCTCTCTTACAAGCTCCAGCACTACGGCATCAGTGGCCAGGCACATTTACTGCTTACAGACCTCCTGCAAGAGCGCAGTCAGGTAGTGGTGGGCGACGGCGGCGAGACCAGGTCCAACGCTCTCGGTACTGTGATGGGCGTCGCGCAGGGCTCGTCCGTCTCGAACATCCTCTTCTCTCTGCTGCTGAACGACCTGCCCGAGCACGTGACAGCGGGCGATGTTTTCATGTACGCGGACGACGTGGCCGTGGTTGTGCGTGCTCCATCTCTCGATCGACTTGAGCAGCGGCTCAA
This sequence comes from Eupithecia tripunctaria, assembly GCA_955876795.1. Classification (NCBI taxonomy): domain Eukaryota; kingdom Metazoa; phylum Arthropoda; class Insecta; order Lepidoptera; family Geometridae; genus Eupithecia; species Eupithecia tripunctaria. The sequence continues at coordinate 14,520,463 of OY041615.1, forward strand.
CGAGGCTGCCTGGCAGGTTGCACAGTGGTTTGAGTGGAATGGACTCGTCCTGAACCTCAATAAAACTAACTTCATGCATTTCTCCATCTCGGGGCGGCAAGTGAGAGGCCTATCTGTATCGATAGACTCTATTAAAATAAAACAAGTGCAAACCATCACATTTTTGGGTTTTCAAATTGATCGAGGTCTGACTTGGAGTTCACATGTCGACCATCTGTGTGCGAGACTGGGTAGTTCTTGCTATGCGTTGCGTAGATTGGGCCGCGTAGTCTCATCTGATGTGGTTCGCACGTGCTATTTCGCAACGGTGCATTCGCTCTTACAGTACGGAGCTGAACTGTGGGGACGCGCCGCCTTCACGGAGCGCGCGTTTCGCATGCAGAAACGTGCTGTGAGAGCCGTTGCGGGCGTGGCGTGGGACACACCGGCAACAAATCTGTTCACCTCCCTGGGAATACTTACGCTGCCTGGCATCATCATCTTCCAGGTTGCTATGTACGTGCGAGCGAACCATGGAGCGTTCGCAACACGCGGAGACGGTCACGCCCACCGGTACAAGACCCGCGGAGCTGACAGGCTCGCCTCAGTGGAGCATAGGTTGGCGAAGTCGGATAGGCTCACTCACGTGCTGGGACCTGCTGTTTATAACCGACTACCGGAGCATATAGTCACTGCACCTAGCTTATGTTTATTCAAAAACAGACTTAAGGTATGGCTTATCGAGAGGGCGTACTATAAGGTTGAGGATTTCCTTAACAGCAAAACTGAAGTGACAAATATTATTTTTATTTTTTAAATTATATGTAATCCAATTAAATTTATTTATTTTACTAGGTAATTATTATTTTACTTTGTAATTAATTTAATTTATTTTTTATATTAGGTACAGTGACAATTTAATTATTATTTTAGCATGTAAAATTTTTATTTCATTTGTTATTTATCATGTACCAATGCTGTGACTTGTAAATGATTTTACCAATAAAATGACTATCTGACTATCTGACTACCTATGATTGATAGCCCACACAGATGGCCCCAAGTGCCCGGCGACACCAGCGGCTGTGCTGGCGTTGACGGGCGCCATGCCAGCCCTGGGGTCAGGGGTGCTAAGAATCCCCGGGTGAGACCCCACCGTCAAACGACTCTGGCAACGTACAACGGACGAACTTTGAGGCTTGACCATCATCTAGCGCAGTTGGAAGTGGAGTTAGAGAACATTAAATGGCATGTTCTGGGGTTATGTGAAGTCCGTAGAGAGGGGGAGGACACCGTAACCCTAGACTCGGGCCATCTTCTCTACTTTCGCGAGGGTGATAAAACATCCCAGGGTGGCGTAGGTTTCCTCGTCAATAAGGCTCTCGTTAACAACGTTCAAGAAGTCTCCAGTGTGTCGAACAGGGTAGCGTACCTGATCCTTCGGCTATCCAAGCGGTATAGCATGAAGGTAATTCAGGTCTACGCACCGACCTCGGCACACTCGGATGATGAAGTGGAGGGTATGTATGAAGACATATCCAAAGCCTTACACAACACCACCAAGGCTCACTTCAACGTTGTTATGGGGGACTTCAACGGCAAGGTGGGAATCCGGACTGGCAACGAATCCCGAGTGGGACCGCATGGTTATGGAGTTAGGAATCACAGGGGGCAAATGCTTGTCAACTTCCTTGAGAAAGAGGGGCTATTCTTAATGAACTCTTTCTTTAAGAAACAGCCCCAAAGGAAGTGGACATGGCGAAGCCCCGACACTGTGACTAAAAATGAGATCGACTTCATCTTGACGGATAGCAAGCACATATTCAGAGATGTCTCAGTGATCAACAGGTTCAATACCGGATCTGATCACCGACTGCTCCGAGGCTCTCTGAATATCAACTTAAAGCTTGAAAGAAACCGTCTGATGAAGTCCACGCTCCGACCTAACCCAATCCAAATCATGGCGGGCACCGAGAAGTTCCAGCAGCTTCTCGGGAATAGATTCGCTGCCTTGGATTCCACTGATGACGCTGTCGAGACCCTACACAATCTGGTCGAAACGTTGAGGAACGAGGGCATCAGGTTCTGCCAAAAGCAGCGTACTGGCAAGAAATCCAAACTCTCGGATGAGACTCTCGGGCTGATGGCAAAAAGACGGGAAACCACCCAAGCCACTTCGTCAGACAGGTCAGACCTGAACAAGCAAATTGCGAAGATGGTACGGCGCGACCTTCGGAGCTCCAACACACGCCTCATTGAAGAGGCAATAGAGCGAAACCGAGGGTCCAAAGTATTCACTCAGCAGCTTGGCAGGATCCACCTGACGAAGCTAAAAACGCACGATGGGAGGACCGTTTTGTCGAAGCTGGAGATATCTGCCGAGATAGAGGATTTCTATGGCCGATTATACGCTGCACATGCCCCTCGTCCCCAACGCGACTCGTTGGGGACGAGGGGCATGTGCAGCGTATAATACCACGATTCGAGAGCCACCCTGACACGCCACTATACCGACGAACTGCCAGACATCAGTCAAGACGAGATCGTGCTAGCTCTGAGGCAGCTTAGAAATGGAAAAGCCCCCGGTGAGGACGGCATAACATCAGAGCTTTTAAAAGCCGGAGGAGCCCCTGTTATACAGGAACTACTGAAACTCTTCAACGCCGTCCTTCACAGTGGGAGAACTCCAAAGGCGTGGAGCGGGAGTTTGGTGGTGCTCTTTTTTAAGAAGGGAGATAAAACCCTCCTTAAAAACTACAGACCCATCTCACTCCTGAGCCACGTCTATAAGCTGTTTTCACGAGTGATCACGAACCGTCTCGCCAGGAGACTCGACGAGTTCCAGCCACCCGAACAGGCCGGGTTTCGCGGAGGATATGGCACCATAGACCACATACACACAGTGAGGCAGATTATACAGAAGTCCGAAGAGTATAATCAGCCCCTGTGTCTGGCCTTTGTGGACTATGAGAAGGCCTTTGACTCTGTCGAAACCTGGGCTGTTCTGGAATCCTTACAGCGATGCCAAGTAGACTATCGTTATATCGAGGTGCTGAGATGTCTCTACGACGCCGCGACCATGAGTGTCCAAGTACAGGACCAGCAGTCCAAACCCATCCAACTGCGCAGAGGAGTGAGACAGGGGGATGTTATATCCCCGAAACTGTTCACGAGCGTGTTGGAAGATATGTTTAAGACGCTGGACTGGAAAGGTAAGGGCATTAACATAAACGGCGATTACATCTCACACCTCCGATTCGCTGATGACATAGTCGTAATGGCGGAGTCGCTGGAGGAGCTCAACCAGATGCTGGACGGCCTAGCTTTAGCCTCGCGATGCATCGGTCTCGGCATGAATTTGGATAAAACCAAAATCATGATCAATGGCCTCATTGATCCGGGGCCGGTCGTCGTACATGGACACCCTCTCGAAATTGTTTCCGAGTACACATACCTTGGACAAATCCTGCAGCTAGGGAAAAACAATTTTGAGAAGGAAGCCAAGAGGAGGATCCAGCTAGGCTGGGCAGCGTTTGGAAAGCTACGTCGAGTCTTCTCGTCATCCATACCGCAATGCTTGAAAACGAAAGTTTTCAATCAGTGCGTCCTACCCGTCATGACCTACGGAGCTGAGACGTGGACACTCACCATAGGGCTGGTCCACCAGTTTAAAGTCGCTCAGCGAGCTATGGAAAGAGCTATGCTCGGAGTCTCTCTGAAGGATAGAATTCGTAACGAATACATCCGACAGAGAACCAAAGTTATCGATATAGCTCAAAGAATTAGCAAGCTGAAGTGGCAGTGGGCCGGCCATATTTCGCGAAGAACCGATAACCGCTGGGGTAAACGAGTTCTTGAGTGGAGACCGCGACTCGGCAAACGTAGTGTAGGACGCCCTCCGGCCAGGTGGGATGACGATCTGCGAAAGACTGCAGGCAGATGCTGGATGCGTCAAGCTGAAGACAGGGCGCTATGGCGCTCATTAGGGGAGGCCTATGTCCAGCAGTGGACTAATATAGGCTGATGATGATGATGATGATGATGTGTTACATCCGTGACGTCATAAAATGCAATGGCTAACATGGCAGCGTTTTTATCACCCGAAACTGAGTGTAGTTTTACTTTTAGTTTTTTACCTCAATAATTTTTTTTTTTTTGAATGTTATATTTTTTTTCTTTTATGTATTAACCTAAATAATCGATTAAAAAAATAAAAAAAATCCATGCATATACCCTATTACAAGTTAAATGAAACAACCAATCTAAAAATAAAAAGTTAGAACTAAAGATGCACTTCTAGGTTTCCTAGCAAAATAAATCGAAAAAGAAAGGGTTTCCGTTTCTGAGATAAATAGCAAAATGTATGCAAGACATCTATTTAAACAAAAAAATCTATCGAGAAAACTTTCACCAAACATGTTTTTAAAACACATAATTCAAGATAAAAGATAGAAGTAACGTTTTCCTAAATATGAAGCTGGTAGTTTTCACAGTTTCTGAGATAAATAACAAAGAAGTACAAAATTTCCAAAATTGCTTGTGGCACACTCTTAAGAAGAGGTTCGAGAGGAGAGGAGATGTGTTTTTCCCCTCCGCTTCGCTGGGAGAGTCCAGTCCTCATGATCCATGTTAACATCTACATCTATCTCTGAAGATTCAACTGCTTTGAATGTTTTGATGTAGCTGTGTGTGTGGTGCTGGCTTAGAATTTGTACCACCTCAACTCTTCCCGCGGGTGTCGCAAGAGGCGACTAAGGGATATCCACCGAGGGGCGGGCAGCAGCGCCCCTTGCAAAACAATTATACCACCAAACTGCGATCCCCGTCCCACATGCCTAGCGTGGGTATTATGGGCATTACCCTACATGAGATAAACTAAAAGCCAATAAAGCGCTTATCAGAAGGTGGCCTCTGCGTCCAGCAGTGGACCAATACAGGCTGTTGAGGTTGAGTTTGTGATGTTTCCAGGTGCTTCTGCTTCTTGCGGCCGTGAGTTCCCACAAGTTCGTGGTGGGATTCTGTCTTGGCGCAGAACTGTGCGACTCCTTCCCCGGCAGGATCTGTGTGCATATCGCCTGCATCACTCTCTTCAGTGGAGGGTAAGTCTATAATAAAAAAAACCGGCCAAGTGTTAGTACTCGCGCACAAAGGGTTGCGTACCACAAACAGGCCTAGCCTATGGTTTATCCATTTTGAATGAAGTATGTTAGTAAACAAAGTATGACACAAATATCAAAATCTCACTTGCTTGGCATCGAGTTTCAGATATAATTGTTAGCAATTTTTATTGAAGGGGAGGATCTAAAATCGACAAGTAATGTAAATTACGTATAAAAGGACGCGCCAACAAAGTGAATTTCAGGTTAAGTATGGGCGGTTTGTTTACGTTTATGCTTCATGGACACGGTATAGTGAGGAAGTCAACGAATATCACTATTTAAATTCGCTCAGCAAAATTAATAATATACAAAAGTTCCTATTTCATGTGTGTTAGGTTAAGTTTATCTGTCTTTTTGTATTTTTTTCCTGCAATAAACATTTTTAATATTTTATTATTATGAGTATCTATAAAAACGACAAAATACACATCTGTTGTCGGCCCCCTGAAATATTTTATTTTGTTCTGTTTTTTTAGTATTTGTTGTTAAAGCGGCAACAGAAATACACCATCTGTGAAAATTTCGACTGTCTAACCTTCAAGGTTCATGAGATACAGCGTGGTGACAGACGGACTGACAGATAGATAGACGGGCGGACGGATATCGGAGTCTTAGTGGGTACTTAGTACTTAGTCCCGTTTTACCCTTTTGGCACGGAACCATATAAAGAAATTGCGCAATCTGTGGGTTTTTTTTTTTAATTGGTACCTAATTATTTACTATTTTATTGAGATCATAATGATAAGTAGGTAAGGCAAAACAGCATATTTTTAACCGACTTCAAAAAAAGGAGGAGGTTCTCAAGTCGACTGTTTTTTTATGTTTGTTACCTCAGAACTTTTGACTGGGTGATCCGATTTTCATGATTCTTTTATATATGAAAGCTGGTGCTTCCCGTGTGGTATTTTAATTTGGGTCAGTTCTGACAATGGGATCCATGAAAAAACATGAAAAAACTACAAATTGAAATCGGTTTATAGTATTTTAAAACAAAATTAATTATAAATTATAGTTTCCTTTACATCGCTTTTATGTTGTAGTTTCCTATACTTTGCTTAGTATATTAATGGACCTAATAGACATATACAATAATAGTCTTCAATCTTTCTATATAAGATAAGGTTAAAACTCAGAAGATAAACAAAAAAACTTTTAACTTAAACTTAACTTTTTTTACAGATCAGTAGTTGGAATCGCTACTGGTGCTGGACTTGATCAAGTACGCGCCTTCCAGGACTCGACTGCGGTGCCGATTATGCAGGTTTGTTTGACTGAGTTCTATGAAAGTTAGTCAAAAACTCCTGTTCCCTTTCGATAAAATAATAGCAATCACAGTGAGCATGTCTTACTTTTACACATGGCGTTACATGTATACAGTAGGTTATTTGTATGGTTCGACGTAAGTTTATTACGTTATTATTGCTCATGTTTTTTTATATAAATCAGGCTTTTTTGGCAAGATTTTCGAGTGGGACATCTAATAAAAAAAATTGTGCAAGACTTGTTGGCATACATAAAAGTGTGATTAGCTCAGCTACCTCTTTAGATGCATGGCACCTTATAACAGGGTTTCTAATCCTAAGACATTTAACACCGTTTAAGAATTGATTATAAATATGTATCTAGGTATAAGGTATTTGAATACTTGTGAGTTGAATTTCTACTCTCAACTCCCACAAGAAAGCTCACAGCAAACAACACAAATAACTCGTTGATTTTCCACAGGCGCTAGCAGCAGGCACGCTGCTATACGTGACGGTTAGTGAGGTGCTTCCTCGCGAGAGGGCACGCTTCCACCAGCGCAGACGGTTGGCTGGCTTCATTCAGTTCCTAGCAGTCGGAGTCGGATTCATTCTTATGTACCTTACAACTAAATATCTTGGTATGTTATAAACAGAAGAGGTGTTATAAAATCTCCTGTAGGCCTAGCACAGGGATTGTTGCCTAGAGTAGAAAAGAAAAAAAATTGTCACTTTGTCATCGAACGCGTAAAATGTTTACATCCAGAACGCCCTGAACAAATGGCTGGAGATCGTACAGAAATTTGTCCAGAGGCGGGAATCGAACCCCCAACCTCCTGCGTCGTAGGCACACCTTCGCCCACCGCGCCACAGAGGTCGTCGATATGTATGACGATGCGATGTCATTTTTCTCTATTCTACCCTAGACCCCCGTGCTAGGCCGGCTGATCGCAAAAAATTGACCACTGGCGTAAATAAGAGCTAAGTAATTTCAAAATAATTGGGTATGTTTTAAAAAACTAAACCAACTTCAAATTCTTCAAGACTAGTTAAAATTCGAGTCTAATTTAATTTGATGACACATGAATGAAACGACGAATAAAAGAAGACCTACTTTGAAACACGAAATACGAAGTTTCGGTTGACGTTCGCACTAAACGAACAACCTTAGGTACTGTTGAACGTGCAAACCTGCGTTGCTTCGGACCAATGAAGGATAAATGACATATTTGTTTTCGGATCTCTAAAGTCATAATCATTTTCATAGTGTCATTGAATAAACGGCCATTCTTCGTTTTACGTTGTAATTTGTTTTTATATAACAGGCTACCATGGAATGGACACCATTCGTTACCAATAATTAGGAAAATATTAGCTTTTTAAGTTTTACGGGATAAATAATAATCCCCCGAAAATAACATTTCTATGGGACCACCTCGGAATAATTTTGTATACAATATTGAACGAATCCGCAAAATCAGTTAACCGTGGGGTATATATCAAGTAACATACATTATGTACTTACATAAAAAAAATATACGCAACGAATTAAATTGATAATTCAAATAATGTGATAAATGACAAAGAATGTGAAGAAAATATAGAAACCGACTTTGAATTCTTTTATTTTTAAAACTGTTCTGTGTTATTTTTTTTTCAGACCATGACGCGTAAAAGAACTAGCTACAAAATGAATGTTCCTGTTCAATGAAGACATCGAAGCATTGTTTTTCGAATTACTCTTATATACTAAGTTTACTAAGACTAAGGAACTCATAAGGAACTAAGTTAAGTCTCTGCAAAAAGGATCTTATAATGACGAATAGTTTTAGATATACCCGTTAGAGATATCTATTTTTAATAGTTTGACTGTAACAAATCAGCGCGTCTCTTGATCAATACGCAGTACGCTGCGTTGTGCGCTATTCGATACCGGACATGATTATAGTCGTATGGAAAACATCTTATTTAGACTTTATTAGACTTTATTTGATTTCTTAACATTTTTACAGTGGTCTTTCATCATCATCGTTATTAACCTATATGAGTCATAGGTCTCCCTAATGAGCGCTATATCGCCCTGTCTTCAGCTAGATTCATCCCAGCATCTGTCTGCAGTCTTTCTCAGATCGACATCCCACCTGGCCGGAGAACGTCCTACAGTACGTTTGGCGAGTCGCGGTCTCCACTCAAGAAATAGGGTGGCCTTTTGTTATGTCGAAATCTGCATCAAGGGGCAGTAAGCAGCGTACTGCATACAAAGCTTTAGGTGTAACCAAAGTTTTTATGTGTGTTTTATTTGACATAATTGTATAAGAGCTTTAGATTAAGTAGGTAGTTATTTTACAATTTGTTACCTAAGAACCATAAGATAAGTTAAATAACCTAACTAAAATTAAAATAGATAACAATGAAACTAGATATTTTGCTATATCAAGTTTTTATTTTATTTGATTTTCTTTTGATTTCAACAATTACATAAAATACATACACTTTAAATTGTGATGAAATAATTTGGACATCATGACGTCATAGGTGTACCTACTTATGTAAGTACCGGTGGTTCTATTTAATGAGGCAAAAAATAAATTAATTTCTAATTTTAATATTATAAGTAATCAATTTACTACAGGTAAAATATTTGTGATATAAGTAGCTTTCAAAAATTAATGTTGTAGATAGAATATTTTAATTACGTTAATTTGTATTTGGATTAATATTATAAGCGATGGCACTTTGTTTCACAGTTTTTACTAGCGACATCTATTATCCTCAAAATCAAATTTTAACCTAACACTTTATGCGAACTGCAAAAATCTTTTTAGACTGATATTTTCTTTTATCATTTTCATACAAAACTCTCTATACCCTACCTATTATAATGGGATAAAATCTTATAAAATTTGGTGATAAAGGCATGAACCATAAGTTATTGTAATGTTGGGATAGATGTCGCTACGAAAATTTAATAAAATGTAAATGAAATTACGTGTCTAAATGCAAAATATTAATTATAATCTCAGTCCAAAATACTATTGTGTTACTTTATTTACAATAATTTTATGGAAGCAGTCTACAAACTAAGGGCTTTCACAAGGAATTTTTAATAATATGAACAATATATTTTTTGTAAGTAAACAAATAAAATCTGTAAGAAATTTTCAAAAATATTGTAAGCAGTGACAAACGCAGTCGAGTCATGATAAGAATAAATTTAATTGCGTGAAAACCCTAACATATTTATATATGTATAAATATATACTGTTACCGGAATACCTCGTATTAAACAGTATAAATAAATTGAAATTACAACCTAAATAAAATACAATAAATGTATTACAAAATAGAAAATAATACAGATCTTTGACTCGAAAAACTTATATCTAAGAGTAAGTACTGTTACATTAACAAAAATAACGATTACAATGTTAACTTTGAATAAATATTTTTCTCAAGAGAGCATTTCTTTCAACCAGTGGACCGAGCTATTTACAACAGGTGTAACTGTAACATAGAAGGAATAAGCAATGGTTTTACTTTTAGTAGGCATGATATCTAATAGCAAAGACTTGGAAGATTTCATTACGGATGTAAGCGGGTTAACAACAAATCTTATTTGTGTTGGAAGATCAACAACATTCATCCCAAACACAAATAAAGTTCGTAGTTAACCCGCTTACATCCGTAATGAATTCGTCAAACTACTCGGAAGATTTATATAAGAATATTGATTTTGTATAGCAGGAAATTCACATACGCGAGAAAACTAATATTAGATAACAGTCTAATTTGGAAGCAAGTTCTAAAATTGATGCACTCTGTAGTGTGAGTCACACACTAGGAACACCTAGTTACTTTATTATTTTCATTAGTTTCCATTCTCTAATGGACGTTCCTTGCGTCGAGGCGTCGACAAACGTAAGTCCTTTTGCAATACCAAACACTTCAAAGCATATTTACCCTCTAAAATTAGCAATATACAAATATAAGGCACTTATAAGGCACCGATCGAAACTGACTGAACTACGAAGCGTAAAATAAATACATTGTTATGTTGTAGGCGAAGCCGGAAGATACGATTGCACTTACTGATCCTGTTTCATAAATAACACAGAAATTAAAAAGCTTTGGAGACGATGATGTGGAGAAAAACCATATGAAAAACCATTCGTTGTACCTCAAAACAAAACAGTTGATAATATGTGTTTAAATCTCGAAAAATAAAAGATGGATTTTACTAAATGGGCTACATTCAGATAAAAAAGTATTTTAGTTTTTGGAAAAACTACGGGTTAGTAATGTGTCACGTCTGCGGATAACTGTTTATGCAAGTTATCTTCAGGCTTCGATATCAACAACAGCGATCGGTAACTGAGTCCCGCGGAGTCCGCACGAGTCCTATCACTAGACTGTTCACTGGTGGCACTGCACACACTGTCAGGTCTCATCGTCCTCTGACCGCCGTCGGTTACGCTTCTTCTTGTGCCGCCTCCGCACGCTTTTTGGTGGTTTGATCTGGCACTCGCAGCCCGCACGCACCCTCACATAGTCCATGGACCAGCCGTTCGACCCTGGGACGGAGAAGTGTCCTTCCGTCCGAGGGGTTTCCGTGGCTGAAGGGAGGTGGCGAACCAACGCGTAGGAGTAGGAATACTTCTGTATGCAGCGAGATTCGTTGTAGAGCCGAGCGTCGACGAAGCGGCATGGTTTGTCAGCGACGTTGGGAGCGCAGGAGACCTCGTAGAGGCTCTGCTGGTTCTCCCCGTCCTCGTAGAGTTCGACGTAGAGGCCGGTGGGGGTCCGGCCTCCTTTCATGGTGACCATCTCGAGCACGGAGGGGCAGCACTGCACGCCGTCGCGGCTGCCGCCCTCGCGTCGCATTATGGTCTGCATCTCGCGCCAGTGGGACCGCTTCCACGAGCCGGGCATGTCCAGCTCCTCGTCAGTCCTGCAAATAGAAATACATTATTAGAAATCTAGAATGTTTTGTATTCGTTTTGGTTGGTCTCACACTACAGTACCTACGATGGAGTAAGGAAAACGTAGTGTTGTTTTTTGCGTCCATTGAGTCAAAGGGCCTGGTCTACCGGAACATGCCATTTTAGGCAAATAAAATATTTTTATTCGATTTGCTTCACCTTGGAACGATTAAAAAATTCACAATTACGAGTATGTTATTTTAGACAAAAAATTTCTAGTTTTGTACGTCAAAAAAAAACTTGGGATCTGAACGTCTTCTTTCGCTAGTGGACAAAAAATTGAAGTGAATCAGAGTCAATTGCACCTTATTTCTTGTTTGATAGTAATAACTATTTATCAAGCTGTTTATATAGTAAAAATTTGACTTGTCGAAGTACTTATTTTGTAAGTTTAAAGAAATAATTGATTTGACTTTGACTTTGTCTGTTGGGTCATCATTATTAGTCCACTGCTGGAAAAAGGCCTTCCCCAATGAACCTCATAACGACCTGTCTCCAGCTTGCCGCATCCAGCACCTATCAGCAGTCTTTCACAGGTCATCTCATCACCTAAGGTGTTCAAGGATACTTACAAAACACGGTGTGAGAAGTGGGCCGGCGTGCGACGCACGCGACTCACGTTCCCGATCACGTCGCCCGCGTCGGCCACTGCGCCACACAGCACCTGCAACCATACATAGCGTTACTGTATCTGTCAACAATCTTACATGGCGTTGCTGTATCTGTCAACAACCATACATGGCGTTGTTGTATCTGTCAACAGCTATTCATGGCGTTGTTGTATCTGTCAACAGCCATTCATGGCGTTGTTGTATCTGTCAACAACCCTACATGGCATTAGGTATCTGTCAGCAGCCATAAATGGCAAGGCTGTATCTGTCAACAACCATGCACGGCGTTATTTTTCTCTTTTCTACCCTAGACATTTCCTGTGCTTGGCCTACAGCCCCTCTATCTTCAATAACATCATCAGCCTATGTAAGTCCACTGCTGGATGGCCTCCCCTAATGAGCGCCATAGCGCCCTGTCTTCAGCTTGCCGCATCCAGCATCTGCCTGTAGTCTTGCGTATATCGTTATCCCATCTGGGATCACACTACGTTTGACAAGTCGCGGTATCCACTCAAGAACACGTTTACACAGCGGTTGTCGCACTGCCACTTCATCTTGCTAATTCCTTGAGCTGTGTCGATAACTTTTGTTCTCTATATCTAAAAACGTATAAATACAGATATAATCTAGGTTTTGGTTGCTTATTTTTGGTGAGATCTCATACCTACCTATGTATGTCGCTTTGGTAAATTGGAAAAAGCTTTTTCTTAAATTCTAAAATTTTTTCATGAACTCCGCCAAGTTTTACATGTAACCCGATTCAACGTCGTAACAAAACGCAGTCGTTCTACATTTGGAAACCAAAAAATGTTTGCGCTACATCGGCCGCAACGCAACTAGCAGAAAAATCCAAATATAGTTCAGAAAGTGAGAATACTTCCTTCATCACTTCAACAAAATGTTTCTAGGTGAGTATACATCGTAATTCAAAATAGATAGAGTTGAAAGTAGATCACGGAGTCTTCGTTTATAAAACATTTGACGAACAGACAAAACAATCGACTTGGGTTACTTTTGTTTTGTTACTACGGAAACTCGATTCAAGCGTGAGCGTGTTTATACGAGGTTAGGAAATTGAGTTTAATTACAAGCCTGGCTTCTTTTTTAAAATAATCAAACGGATTTGGATCATAAATAGTTTTGGATATGACGAGATTTGACACTGCTGGCTCTGCTCTCTTATTATTACAAGCCTTAATCATGAGCTCGAAACTTCTGATGAGCTGATTACTATCGTATATTATATTTAGCAAAGGATTTTATCGCTTATTGACCATAGCATCCTGTAAGAATTATCATAAACAAATAACAACTATTTCACTAAGTTAAGGAAAAAATAACTAAATGTACCTACAGGTAGGCAGTACAATACTAACAATTTAAGAAATACTTCAATAAAGGCCTAATTCTGCAAGATCGCTAATGAACAAAATACGGATCTACGGAATTTATTCAGACAAATAAGTAAATTATATGCAGGATCCAGAAGCTATGACTACAGATTAAAGATTCAAGTCGGTGACATGAATGTGTACAGTACCATCATGATGGCCGTGATGGACGTAAAATCGAGTTTTATTCTAGTTATCGTAGTAGATGATGCATTGAACGTGATTGTTATAACTACGACTGCCCGTCACCACCAACCTACATCTATCAATCACCCGAATATGAAACCCTAATTCTGGAGCGTAATATTATCTAACATATATATTACGCCTGTCCCACGGTAACTGTTTTATGGGATAAAAAGTACCCTATGTGTTATTCCAGGAATAGACTACCTGTATACCATAATTTCATCCTGATCCGTTCTGTTGTTTTTGCGTGAAAGAGCAACCAAGTTGCACTTGGTGGCCACCAAACTCTTTTTACGCATTTCCTTCTAAACTATACCATAAAATAAAATAAAAAATAAAAAACTATTACATAGTATTCAAAGAAAGCTTATGGTAAGTATCATGTTGTAATGTTTTGCGAAATGACCAGACAACAAAGCTTTATTGCATTACAAGTGAAAATTATGATAATTACCACCAGTTTCTATCGCTTCCTAGGTACAAAGTAAAAACCTACTTATTATTTGCCTAGCAGGTAGGAAATTAAGTTTTGTACTTCAGTTCATAATAACACTAACAAAAACTATAAAATATAATTGGCGTGAGAATGTCTAAGATTAAATAAGGTTTCCGTAATATTTAATTAACACCAGAGGGCTAATTTTAGTATTAGATATTACGTAACTAGCGGTAAAGCGAATATCAATATGAGTATTTTGATGAGTAAAGTTTGTATGTTTGGCTGAAATCTTCAGAGATACTAAGGTACTCGTAGTTAACAATGACTTTGGAAATTGCATAGCCAGCACAGAGGCTAAAATAAATATATAAATAAAATGAAGTCATTCATTCCCAACACCTTACTGATACTACTTGTGCTTATTGCGTGCTTAAACGACCCCTGTGGCGTAGCGGAGAAAGTCTGATTCAGGAGCACAGGAGGTTGCGGGTTCGATTCCCGCCTCGGGACAAATATCAGTACGATCTGCAGGTATTTGTTTAGGGCGTTCTGGATTTTTTCTATTGATAAAAAAAATATCTACTTATCTAGATAATGCTGTGTGAATTTCATTTCATTTCATTTCATATATTGCAGGAAATATGGTCTGAATACAAGGTCTTAAACATTAAAAGAGTGTCACATACTTCACCAAAACACATTGGCATGCAAAATTTCTTAAAAGTACGTTCCTATATAAATTGTATTTAAGTGATCTTCACTAATAATATAGTAATTAAAAATATTTCTACAAAAATAGATATAGAATTGTCCAGCGCTATTTATTTATTTATTTATTATATTTATATCTATGCAATGTAGCCAATATGTAAAGATGCCAGGCTAAATCAAAAAGGCCAAAGAAAAGACCAAACATCTGAATAACTATCATAAAAACTATGCACTTTATTGTAAGCTAGCTGCGCCCCGCGGCTTCGCACGCCTATCCCACGGGAACTGATTTATGGGATAAAAAGTAGCCTATGTGTTATTCCAGGCCTAAAACTACCTGTATGCAAAATTTCAGTCCAATCCGTTTAGTTGGTTTTGCGTGAAAGAGCAACAAACATGTTAACGAACTTTCGCTTTTCGCACACAACTTGTGTATAAACCACTTTTCAGAGTAAATGAGTTCAACGCGCACTCGCTTGCAATATTTTTATTTAGATATTTTCTCATTAATTATCATCTCATTGAAAACTTAACTAATCAATTTAGAATGAATTTATTTATACGCGTGAATATTTATAATAATGTGTTCTTATCCTCAACAGCCTCTATCGGTCCACTGCTGGACGCAGACTTCCCCCTGATAAGCACCCTATTGGCGCTTATCCCATGGAGGGCAATACCCATAATCCCCACACTGGTGCTAATTTATTAAGCTAATTTATTTGTGACTCAATTCGCAGAGGCCTCACGTCTTGAGCCCACAAATGTTTCACCACCCAGCCTTCCTCGATGTAGCACTAACATGCCTGAGATACGCATACATCAAAAGGAAGTGCTCAAAACTTTGCGTGTTCTCGACGTGAATAAGGCTAGTGGTCCGGACGGAATCGCGGCTGTGGTGCTGAAGTCATGCGCTCCTGAGTTGTCTCCCATCCTTACCCGACTCTTTCGCCTGTCCTTGAAATCTGGTAAAGTCCCCAAGTCATGGAAGCTTGCTAATGTGCAGCCTGTGCCCAAGAAAGGTAGTCGAGCTGATCCCACAAACTATCGCCCCATTTCAGTCACCTCCCTGCTCTGTAAGTGTATGGAGCGTGTCCTGAATGGCAAGCTCCTGGCATATCTCGAAGACAATGACCTCCTTAGTGACCGTCAATACGGCTTTCGCCGAAAACGATCTACAGGAGATCTTCTTGTGTATGCCACCCACATATGGAGCGAGGCCATCGAGAAGCACGGTGAAGCCATTGCGGTTTCACTTGACGTATCTAAAGCCTTCGATAGGGTATGGCATGACAGCCTTATTAACAAGCTTCCAGCATACGGACTTCCAGACCTCTTCTGCAACTGGCTTCGCGACTTTCTGAGGGAAAGATCCATTCGTGTAGTCGTTGATGGCTGCTCGTCTGATCAATTGGCGATCAACGCCGGGGTACCTCAGGGGTCAGTACTCTCTGCCACGTTGTTCCTGCTGCACATTAATGACCTGCTGGTACCCGGTATCATTGGGTACGCAGACGACAGCACCGTGGTTGAGAGGTACCTATCCAACGGGAAAGCCAGCCTAAATGACGTACAGGTGCAGAGAGAAGACATGTTGCAGCGCTTGAACTTAACTCTTAAGGCAGTCTCAGACTGGGGCAAAGCCAATCGGGTTAACTTCAATGCCTCTAAAACGCAAGCATGTCTCTTCTCTGCAAAAAAGAGTCCGCTTGTCCAGCTTCCCGTTTTCCGCAATGTACCGGTACCTATAAGGGATCAACTGGAGCTCCTCGGTGTCACTCTCACACCAACTTTGAACTTTGGCACATTCATCGAGTCGAAGGCCAAAACAGCAGCCATGAAGCTAGGGATCCTAAATAAGGTTAAGCGATACTTCACACCGGGACAGCTTCTATCCCTTTATCAAGCACAGGTCCGGTCTGGTTTGGAGTATTGCTGTCATGTTTGGGACGGCTCGGCCAAGTACCAGCTTGCAGCCTTAGACTCGATCGAACGAAGAGCAGAGACTAAGGTTCAAAGTCTCGACCACCGCCGCAAGGTTGCTTGTCTCTCGATCTTTTATAGGATACATTTTGGAGAATGCTCACTTGAATTACATGACCTGATCCCACCATCCCCCTTCCACTCCAGGACAAGCAGACGCACAGCGCAATACCATCCATACTTGGTGGACGTACCCTCCACTCGCACTAAGCGGTTTTCCTCCACCTTTATTATTCGCACCGCAAATGAATGGAACTCGCTCCCTGCCTCTGTCGGCCGCATCTTCACTTTCCATCAGGTGAGATCGCGGTCAAACAAAGGTCTATTTACCGAAAAAAAAAAAAAAAAAAAAAACTGGGCATGGAGGTTGGGAATCGTAGTTTGTTGGTATAATTCTTCTGCAGGGGGCACTGCTGCTCGCCCCACGATGGATATCCCTTAAAGTCGCCTTTTACGACACTCGGGGAAGAGTTGAGGTGGTGCAAATTCTAAGTCAACCACACAAGCTGCGTGTTCTAATCGCGTTATTTTAATTTAAATGTAATTAAGTAAAATATTTTATAAACTAATTTATGTAACAATTCCAGTTGAAACTTTATAACAATAATAAAGTGAATTTAATTTTCAATTTGAATGCATAATAAAAATATTAATAATGGAAAAACCACATGAATTATGTATTGGTCACAAATAATAATCTGCCATAATTTAATATTTTAGATACCTAGTAAGTTTCCATTGATATGAATACCTACTACATTGCTTATCATCGGGTATTGATATCAGCAATTAATAACAATCAAAATATTTTATTTATCATTTTCTACTTGATATTCATAAATTGATCAATCGGTTATCTGATATCATTGACCATTAAATTTTACAAGAATGCTAAAATAGCAAATTGGGACTTGTTTCTTTAAATCGATCAGGTGATATTTTTATCGGTTGGGTTTAAAAACCGTTTTATAACGTTCTATAAATAATAAATATTTATTTGGGTTTTCCAAGCATACAAACCTTCCTTTTTTGTGTAAATTATTGTGAAGTCTAGAATTGTCATCAATTTTATGCACTTAGAATACTTGCTATAATTTTGTCAGTTTGTACAATATTTGCCTATAATTTACCTATTATACCACCAAACTGCAATCCCCAACCCATATGCACAGCGTGGGCCCATGAGATAACAGCCAGTAAGACGTTTATTAGGGAGAGGCCTGCGTCCAGCAGTGGACCAATACATGCTGTTGAGAGTGAGGACGAGGAAGTATCACGACGTGTATCCTATTTTGCGTATCAACAAGTGGAAGCTTACAGAGGCTATCCTACAAAGCCTCGATCACAGGCGGCGCGTTGCCAGACTGTCAGTGTTCTACAAGTACCACTTTGGTGATTGTACGCAAGCATTGCACGACCTTATCCCGTCTTCTCCCTTCCATTATAGGACCAGCAGGCGCACAAAATCATTCCAACCAAAAAACTCTGCTCTTCTTTCATAATATCCACAGCCAAAGAGTGAAATGAACTTCCTGCGTCTGTTTTACATTAGAGTACAATCTCGGAGTCATCTAATCCAGGGTAAATAAGTTCCTTCTGGAAAAGCGTGCTCCATCTTAGGCTACATATTCGCTTTCTTAAAACTTGTCTTGGTCGACTGGAATTGGACAAGCGTTTGGCTACCAACTCATTTTAGAGTTGGTAGCCAAACGCTTGTCCATAATCAATAAAAATAAATTTAAAAAAACCATCAAGGTTGTCTTTACTGGTACTAAAATGTAAGAAGTTGATGGTAGTGTAAGAAATCAAATTTACTCGTAGGTTCACACTCAATCGATTTGTCTATGATCTCTACAGGTGTCGGTGCTTATTCTATAAAGGTTTTTTCGAGGAAACTGACCTGAACGGCCAATGGTAACCGACAGCCCTTGTAAAGTTGGACATATTGACCGAAACCCTTATCGAATGCACACAGGAAATAGATCTCGTAGGTAAAGACCAGAACTTCTCAAACATGGAGTCTAAATATACAAAATTGTTGGGCGTGGACTGTAAGATTCGGAGAAAGCGTAAAATTGTTTAAAATATTCAGAAATAATTGGTTTAGGAAACTGATTTCTAATTCTAGCGTAAAAATAACTAAGACTACCTAATAATAACTTATATTTTTATGGATCTTTTTATGTCAACTACAAAAGTAAAAATGAAGCTAAGTAATTTTTAGAGCCTTTATGCGTATCTAACTAAGGTATCTGAGTATTGAATAACTACGAGTATACCTAAGTGCCATAACAAACTGTGGTACAGTTTGTAAAAACGTTATAGTAAAAAAAATTAAGACTGAACGAAAATCTTCTTTATGAGCTGAACCGATTATAAAAAAATATAACGTACAAAGCTACAGACATTTTACATGTTCCTTCTCATGAATAACACTAATATTATAAATACGAAAATAAAAGTTTGTATGGATGTATGGATGGATAGATGTTTGTTACTTCTTCACGCCAAAACTACTGGACGGATCTGGAATTTTGTACACAGGTAATTCTAATCCTGGAATCAAACAGAGGCATACTTTTTATATCAGTTCCCGTGGGATGAAAATCACCTTTCAACGTTTCCATAGGTACAACGCGTGCGAAACCGCGGGGCGCAGTATCATCATATAATGTACTAGCTGCGTCCCGTGGCTTGCACGCGTTTTTCCTCCATCCATCCATACATACATCCATACAAACTTTCGCATTTATAATATTAGTGTGATTTATTTGACCCTATAAATTTCATAGCATCGTGGTTAGAATAGGAGTAGATCACGAACTCGTCGACGTGATCTGATGGGTGAGTATGTTTGACGTTAGTAACGAGACGTTATCGTGACGTATTCTATTATCAACCTCTAGTTTTGTATCAAATTAAATTAATAATTGATTTTGTTTTAAAAACTACAAACCGACTTCAATTTATAGTTTTTTCAAGCTTTTTCATGGTCAAAACTGAACTAAATTAAAATGGGACCACACAGGAAGCACCAGCGTTCAAATTAAAAAAGAACAATGAAAATCGTACCACCCAGTCAAAAGTTCGTAGGTAAAAAACAAAAAAATAAACTGTCGAATCGAGAACCTCCTGTTCTTAAGTCGGTTATAAAAGGATACGACACGATAACGTCTCGTAGCTAACGTCAAGTAGACTCGCCCCTACATGGTCAAGCATCACTATTTGAGCATCACCGCAAACATTGCCTTGCATACCCCATTGATTGTAGTTTCGAACCTGTTCCCTCAAATATTTAGATAACAACCATGAATTAACGATAAAAATCACAAAACGGTGACGGAAAACATTTGTCAAGGTAGAAAGAGATGCCTGATGAAATGACAGAGAAGGGAAAAAAAGTAAAGGTTTTTTGTTAACATCTTTACTTAACCTAAAAAAAATCAAAATCAAAATCACACTATCACACTTCACATCACACTAATATTATAAATGCGAAAGTTTGTATGGATGGATGTTTGTTACCTCTTCACGCCAAAACTACTGGACGGATCTGGCTGAAATTTTGCACACAGGTAATTCTAATCCCGGAATCAAACATTACTACTTTTTATACCACAAATCAGTTCCCGTAGGATAAAAATCACCTTTAAACGTTTCCATTTGAAAAACGCGTGCAAAACCGCGGGGCGCAGCTAGTTTTACATGAATTCAAATTTTCTTATGTTTCCAAGAGTCCTGTTAGGTCCGCCTGAGGAATGATTTGTTTGTTTGTTTGTATTGAATATGCTCCGAAACTACTGGACCAATTAAGATAATTATTTCATCATTAAAAAGCTTACTTTTCAAAGACTGACATAGGCTATATTTTATCCCGGAATTCCCACGGGAACGGGAACTACGCGGGTGAAACCGTGAGGCGCTGCTAGTAGGAAGTAAAAGTCTTCGAGCTTAAAGTTTTCGATGCTCAATGTTATTGGAATGCCGAGTAAGATATTTATTAATAAGGGTTATTCCATTTGTCCCTATCCAAATATACTCGCAATGTTGCCAGTTACAAAATATACACACTTCAAATTATCGCGAATAAATTACTGTAATTGAAATATGTGAAAGAAACAAGACAGAGACTTCCAAATCCTTTTATTTTCGTCTTGCAAAATAAGGTTTAACCAGTCTGCATTCCGATTTAAATCCTACCGTGGCTGATTAACTGTCAAACAAACCGTCAGTCCGATTTTATATGGAGATCAGGGCTACTTCAGGGATTATTCCTTATTAAAACTTCAAACCTCCGTGGATGATTTTACCGTCTTCATTTTATAAACAAGCGGACGGGTTTAGACTTTGCTGTATTTATTGAGATGATTTTGCTTTAGTTTTAGCCAACTTCGAGAAAAGGGTCTTTCTCTGAGTGTGATAAGATGTACATAATGTAAAATTTGATTTGACAGATTGCATAAGCAATCTATGTAAATAGAGTACTAATCTGGTTGTGTTTTATGAACACGTGGTATTTCAATTATAGGACGCATCCATTGTTGTATGGACATTAATAAAGTTGCTTGACAGATTATTTGCCATTGTTTGCTAATGCAACGAGACAATATTTGCAAGTGATTTTAACCTTAACCTCAACAGCCTTCATTGGTCCACTGCTGGACGCAGATCGCCACATGGTTAGCTTTGATCGGCTTTTATCTCATAGGGGTAATGCGTATAATCCCCAAGGGTTGGGGATCGCAGTTCGGAGTAAGAATTGTTCTGCAACTCTTCCCGTGGGTGTCGTAAGAGGCGACTAAGGGATATCCACCAGGGGCTGTCATCAACGCCTCCTGCAAAACTATTCTACCACCGATCTGCGAATCCCAACCCGCATGCCCAGCGTGGGGATTACGGGCATTACCCCCCATGAGATAAACGCCAACGCGCTTATCAGGGAAAGGCCTGCATACAGGCTCTAAGCTGACACCACACAGCAAACCTAACTAAATCGTTCATAAAAGGTTTACATCCGGATCAACTCAATCGTGGAAGGTAATAATGCTCTTACAGAAGGGTCCTAATCATCCGTCACCTCAGCAATGCTGTACTGGTAGAAACTGGCGCGAACTCAAACAAATTATCGCTTAACCAGCACGTGGTTATGGTCCTAGAGTTCGCGGCAGTGAACTGTCAATGTCAGTGTCAACTGAAGGATTATTTCCTATCGACTTGTCGACCTGTCGATGTGCAAGTGCGTGATGTGCACTGGAGTTCCGTATGTATTAAATTTAATTTTGACGGGTTTTTTTGTCTTTGTCGAGAAGTTTAATTTTTTTTGCTAATTTACTAAAGTAGCTTAAAAAATTTGCCTGATTGAACGTAACAATGTTTAAAACTGATCTCAATTTCACTAATTTTATTTACCTACTTATCAAAATTATTAATCATCGTATTTAACAATATTCTATTGAGTAGGTAATTAAGAACTTTGCTCGACCTTCTTGCTTTAGAAACGAAGATAAATATAGCAAAATTCGTTATCTAAATTTGAGAAACTTTTACTTCCTCGTAAAATGTAAAATATTCAAAAATGCATCATCAACTGATAACTCCGATGGATTTTAAACATATCGAGTCGCTCGCTCCGTGTTAATAGTCGATAAACACGCTATAAAATCAAAATTATCAATCGATATTTATATCCACTATTACCTAGAGCATAAAGTTTAAGATGACCGTAATCATTCACGTGAAATGCAGCATCTAACACCTTAGAATAAAGTACAAAAGAGTTCAAGTTCACGTGTCGATTAAAAAAGAAATGATTTTATGTGGTGCAAATTAGTGCAGGTGTCGTAAGTTTTATTTATTTTTAATTTTAAAGCTTTTAAAAATGATAGCCTTTAAAAAGTTTAAAGGCATGATTAAACACCGTCAAAGATATTTGAAGACTTAATTTTATTTCTTCCGGCGATAGCTAAGATAAGATTTTTTTTAATGTTGAAGTTATCTCGGAATGTCTTTCAATTTGTAATATTATTATTATTTTATAGGATATCGTTTGAAAAATGAAAGAATGTCCTATAAAATTAAACAATTAGAAAAGCAGTCTTGTTAACTACAATACCTTATACTCGTAGGAAGTTAATTATCGCCCACGCTTACACGCCATAATCGATTAGTGATTGACTTTAATGACTCAATATCGATAATCGAACAACAATAAGAATCGATACAATGACCTTAGGTCATTCGATACGGAAATTCATAACTGCCCATGAATTATTTCGAGAAAGTGCTTTGGTTCGTACGTGCCCTTTCTAACACTTCCTATTCGTTCCTTACGATAATATTAAACAATGTTTTACCGATGGATACATTTACTATGTGCAAGGATTTGTAGGTTAAAAGCCTTTCACATAGGTTTTCAAAAACCTCAATTTAAAAAACCAGACCCAAAAATTAATATTCTTAAATATCATTTAAAGTAATAGACGAAAGTTTAATGTGTTATTGTCGCCCATGGTATTGTATTTGCCTAACTACGTTCTTTGATTTCCGTTTTCCGTTCCTTTAACACGATTATTGAAATTCAGTGGAATGATAACTTCCGGAACTGTTTAATGTTTTGACATTTCTATTTTCACGCACTTTTGGTACGACGTGTGTTCGTATTTAGTTTAATTTTTCCGAAGAAAGATATTTAGGTTCTATTAAATCTTGAAGAAAATTGTTTACAGATAAGTAGAAGTAATATATAGAGAAGAAAATAATTTATAGAGGTAATTTGTATTTATTTCGAACTATTATATTTAAATTATTTTTCCGTGTGTGAATTCGTTTACAGTTTTTGAAGATGCCAATGAATAAGCCAATGTCCAATATGAATTTAATTAGGCACTTACCATGTTAGTTGCTATCAGCAAAAATAATTTTATCCAAGAACTTGAATAAATCATACATAAAACTTAAGGTCAACACAGAGTCCATTTGATCACTTTACGACACTTCATAAGTTCTTGACCACATGTTCATTTTTCTAAACAATTATTTCCCATCATTGTAAAATTATTAGCGTAAAAATCAGTACTGAACCCTAAAAGTTACGCTTAACAGTGACAGCCGAGAGTTCGGAATTCGAACATTTTCAAATCGCGAGCGCGTTTTTTTCTTTTTCTATGCGACCAGCGCTACAGACGTTCTCTGCTATACTGCCAGACTTGTTCAAGACGCATACTACTAAACTCGTCTATTCGATCCGCCGCAATGAAACGCTATCGAGTTTTCGCCGATAATGTAAAATACGATAATTTTACAATGTTACATCTCATGCTGATAAAGCTGGTTTTCCTTGAAAATTATTGAGCTATGAGCAGATCATACAAGTTTTTAGGTATAGGCATGAGTTCTTCTACGAAAATAATAATGTAAATTAAGGACAAAAAATTGAGAAAAGAGATCTGGATTACATAAATTTTCAGTAGGTAGAACTGTTGAATTCGTTTTCTTAGCTGTTGAGTATCTGGGTCTCGTATTTTTTTTTATTTTTGATGTTTAAAATTCTAAAAACAAATTTCAATCGAATAATTGAAATAAATGAAATCTAAAAAATTAATTAAGTAATAGCTGCAATATTCGAAAGTCAAAATTAATAAAAATAAAGGTAACGATGGGTTTATGTTTTTCTGTGAGTTTGATATTATTTGTAAAGGCAAAGGCGGCGTTCGGCGCGACAAACGTTTTCTTTTACTGTCTCCTCAAAACTTTTTGTCCAGTATTATCTTACCGATTTCAAAAAAAACATGATTATTAAATGACAGTTCTAATTACCATTTATATGCCAACAAGCAAAACTATATAAGTATTATTCACTTATTTTGTAGTTAAGAAGTAGTTTTATAAAATTTATCTGCATGTATTAAAAATAATAATGACTCTTGTATGATAGAACAAATTTACGCCCGCGGCTTCATTCCTATCATGTTTAAAACCAGAACTTTATATTTCCAGAACTTACATACATTCAATAAAATGTACATACCTAATGGATTTAGATTTATTTATTTTTCTCACATGTACATGGAGGTTGAGGTTGTATAGACCTCAACCTCAACCTCAACAGCCTGTATTGGTCCACTGCTGGACGCAGGCTTTCTCCTGATAAGCGCTTTATCTCATGGAGGGTGATACCCATAATCCCCACGCTGAGCATGCGGGTTGGGGATCGCAGTTTGATGACAGTTTGGTTTAACAACAAGCTCAACTTTAAACTTCCGAAACCTCTATTTGGGGGTACTCTACCTGTCAGTCACATTCGGTGTTTAGTCGCGTAGATAGATAACAACTCCATCTACGAACATGACATGGATTTAAGTAAAAACTGTAGATACGGTATGTTCTCCGCTGACTCAACAAGTGGCCTGTGTTACATTACAACTCAAACACTCGCACACAGTTACATTTCCAATCTTGTGCAATAATTTTAGTAAACAAACAAGAGCTGAGGTTTTGTAGCCAATAGATCTCATTTAAGTCCTTCATATGCGCGTAACAGAATGCCGCGGGTCTGACTTTGAGGCAGGTAGACCTAAATACACCTAATTTAAGCCATCCACTTTCGAGAAGATCCTGAGAAGTATCTTATCTCCCCTTTTTCATATATCGATGATGTATCCCCTTATGGTATCTCTTCCCCGTATGAGTTAACTACGAGTTATATTAGGTTCTTTATCGTTACGAGCCAAATCATGGTTTTCTAAGAACAGTTAAGAGAACATTACGGCTAGCGATCATGGACGTAAGGCAACCAAGACGCAAACCACAAAAAGAGACGCCAACATTTTTAGATAATGATAAATAGTTTCTGTACTAAAGTTATTTGCAACGGGATATTTACCATGATTTGAGTTTTGAACTTTCCAACATTTCGGCACAGTTTCATGCGCCATGATCACGTATTAACAGAACTTAAGTATTAATAACAATGATGGATTTAAAAGTTTTAGAATCGACACCTAGCACCACCCAGAACTATTCCACTGCCATAGTTTTATTTAGTAAATGATTTTTGGGGATGTTCTAGTTCCAGCCAATTCAGTAGTTAACGTTTAACCAGTAAAGAATTCTTTTCAGAACTTTTCAAGGATCATGGGAGGGGGAATACATGTATTGTAAAGATCTATGGATCAGGCACAAATTGCAGCAGACGTCCTGTGACTAGTATACTGCATGCAGGACAAAATGAAGTATATTTGTTACTTAGGATCTAGCTGCTGCCAGCTACCACCGTCGCAGCAACATGGCTGGGCTGGTACACTGCGGGACAGTACTCACCGCGAGCAGAGTGGGCAGGGCGCATACCATGCGCATAGTAGCACGCAGCGCTAGGTGACGGCGGCGGGCAGGCGGTACACTGCAGGACAGTACTCACCGCGAGCAGAGTGGGCAGGGCGCGTGCCATGCGCATAGTAGCACGCAGCGCTAGGTGACGGCGGCGGGCGGGCGGGCGCGCGCGCCCCGCATCCGGCCGCCCTGCTGCCAGCTACCACCTTCGCAGCAACATCCCCCTCCTAGAACAAGCATTATCACTTTACTTATTGTTAGCAACAGCCGGCAGCTAGCTAAATTTCCTTTGGAAGCAATTCGTTGTAAATACCAGAGGGCCTAGACAATTGTAACAATCGATGTCGAAGCGTAAAAAAGTCCAAATATGTATGGGTTTGACATTTCTTAGATACCTATGTCACGTGATCTGTTTCGAAATTTTCCCTACGAATCTTTCACTTGTTTTTGATTCGCTTCAAACATTGTCTAACCCCTCAGTTCTAATATATATTTCTGTATGTTTGAATAGCTATGATACTGGACCAGACACAGAGAAAAAAAATCTAAGTTTATTACGGTTTGATAATCGACGTATGTAGATCGTACGAGCGAACGATGCGGTTTTGTCGTACGACGAAATTAATCATACACATTTACAGCACTGGTACATTTTTGGTAAAGATCGTACCATGGTTAGATATTACGACCGTGCAATCAAAGCTACAAACTGTGCGTTATGCCTATCGCGCAATGAGCATCGGGCCGCCTATTAGGACACCTATACCGTGTCCATTTTGAATGTAGCATGTTAGTAAAGAAACCGCCTATACTTAACCTAAAATTCACTTTGTTGGCGCGTCCTTTTATACGTAATTTACATTACTTGTCGATTTTAGATCCTCCCTTCAATAAAAATTGCTTACAATTATATCTGAAACTTGACGCCAAGCAAGTGAGATTTTATTATTTGTGTCGTAGTTTGTTTACTAATATGATACATTCAAAATGGATACGGTAAAGACAGACATTATACATAAATACACCTGTTGGACCACCGCAAGATAACTGACATCGCCCGACGAAATCGCATCGTGCAGTGTAGTCGTACTATCGTAACGGATCGTTATTTGGACGATGGCATTATAAAAGAATATTAAATGTATTCCAAATCAACAGAGATCCAGGCGTTGAACACTAGGTTTACAATATGAATAATTTAAATCATTACAGATGTCAGCGGGTTAACAACGAGTCTTATTTTTCTTGCTTACATCCGTAATGGATTTGTCAACCTACGATGGTTTTTATAATACGAGTAGAATAACAAACTTTAGATTATGTATATCAACGGCGCATGTCTACTTAAACCACACCCCTGGTATTTTTTTCTGCGCATGTGTGGTTAAACCCCACCCTCAAATATGGCTGCACGAAACTCTGATAAAAATACTTTGGTCATACTTGTCTGTGTGTCTCATATCATCAACAATATATTATGTAGGTTTAGGTTTAAAGATATTTATTCTCAAAAAGACGCAGTTATTTACATGAGAATAGTAATTTAGCTTAGAGTTAACAATTTAAACAAGTAATTTTAAGTTGTTGTTGATATTGACAATATTGTCTGCGTAAACTCTTTTCACACTTTGCAGGTAACTTCAGTTATTCAATGGTCATGGCGCATACAACTTTGCCTATATCAATCATCGAGCATGTAGAATGTTAGTAAATAAACAGCCCATACCTAACCTAAAATTCACTTATTTGTGGCGTCCTTTCATACGCAATTTACATTACTTGTCGATTTGATATCCTTTTACTACTACCTACACTTACATCTGAAACTTGACGTCAAGCTAGTGATTTGTTTACTTAAGGCGCATACCCGAGCCAATCTGACAGCAATTTCTATTTTATCATATTTTTACGTTTATCATAGGAATTTTTAAAAATCCTACGTTCAGTTTGTGGTATCTATTATAAGCTATTTTTTAATACCTCTTTTATAATTTTATCTCATATAGTTTAGGAGGAGATGCAAAAATAGAGTTTGGTGGCCAAAAAGCGCAACTTCGTATCTGTGTCAATTTCAGACTTTACCGCGATATTTTTGTCCATTGTTTGTTACACGGTTAAACTTAACTGATTAGATGTGGTCTACGTATATCCAGGGCGAATAAACAAGGCATCTTGCTCAGAACTAGCTATTAAATTAAAAATATATATTTTATAAATAAAATCATAAAATGACTAGTTTCGGGGGAAATGATTAATGACATAACAAGTAACTTATTTTTGATTCCAGGATTAAAATTACCTGTATGCAACATTTCAGCCCAATCCGTTCTGTAGTTTAGGCATAATCCAAACTTTTACATTTATAATATTAGTGTAATTCCCAAAACTGATAATAATATATTCGCAATAACTATTTTACGACCTTTAAACAGCCCTTATCTACCCTATCGTTGATGACGCGATCTGCCCACACCTCCTCGCGTCATCAAATCATAAAAACCCTTATCTTTGGCGCCGTTTTACCGCAATCAAGTTATTGCAAATATTTCTGAAATGACTCAATAAGGTAAATTGATTTTCGCGTTAGGAAATCCGCTAGGTGTATGGAATGTTACAGATAAAGTAAATGTGCTTTGTAGTTAGATTAAAATTGGCTGGATAATGATTTCATTTATCGCAGAATTTGCTTACCAAGAATTTTGATGTCATCATAGAGTTTTGTGGCGCCGTCGATACGAATTTGTGATATTTGTGTATAACTTACTCCTATTCCCTTGTTTTTAAAGTTCAGACATAGTACCGTCGTCAAACGTAACGCCTATCCAGTTTGAAACTATTTTGCTTTGCGTTAAAAACAAAAGATATCGAGCAAGCCGGGGTTGGCAACTATGGAGCATGAACATTTTAGCCAGGGACAAATCTTGAAATTTTGTCCCTGGCTAAAATGATTTTACCCTTGTATGCTGAGTTACCGTCGTAAATTTTACCTGGAAACATAAAGATGGTACTGTTTGCCATGGGTAGCTTCGTTTGTGTTTCCTTACGCTCGCAAGGAGCGGCGGTGTCCCTAGAAGACCGTCGAGCCGCCAGGCCGCGCAGAACGTTCGAAGGGAATGCGTGCCTTTTTGTGTCGTCTGCTGAGTGACCGCGATATCTCGATGTAGGTTTATTATTTAGTTATCAGATTTAATATGATGATTTAATATTATCAGATATTTTTGGAGTATATGTTAGGTACTCCATTTGATTTTTAAGAAATAAATATATTGTTTTTTGTATAATTTTATTGTATACTCAACTCATGTTTTCAAGAAAGTTTTCCGTCCTAAATCTCATTAGAAGCTAGACCGCTTGACCCAAATACTCGCCAATTTCATCTTCATCACGTTAACCATTAGACTTACGTCATTAATTTTAAACTAACTGTGAAGAAAACCATGTGTTATGATAATTATCAATTAACTTAATGCTATTTGTACTAGTTTCTGCCTCTTGCCTCTTCGCACACATTATTTTTATGGAAATGTTTTCGTTATTTCTATTCCATGAAAAGGAAAGGAACAAATAGATAAAAAGAAGTCTAGATTTTATTCCAGGCTTAGGACTGGCTGTTAGAGTCAGAATCAATTCGTTTATTTCTATAGACTTACAAAATAGGCACTTTGACAAGTACATTTTTTTACTATACAGGGTGTAACATAAGGGGTGGATTATCGGTGGCTGCGTGGTGGTGGACCTCAGTACCTATAGATTTAACTCACATGTATGTTCTGCGATATTCACTGGTTCAAAAGTTATTTTGACTTTTGTAAAACTTTGGTCAAAATTGACGGATTTCAGACTGAATTTCGCAATTGCAGCCAAAATATTACGTCTGCGACCCTGTCTTTTTATTTTAAACAAGGTCGATAGTTGGCCTTTGGTACTTACTCCTTTACCAATTAGAGTCTACGATTTATAAAAAAAAACAAAAACGAAAATAGGTAAATGCCAATTCCAGAAATTGGAATTGGCTTTTATTTTCGTTTTTGGTTTTTTTATAAATCTTAGACTCTAATTGGTATGTTACACCCTGTATAAGCAGCTTGATAAATAGTAATTATTATTAAATAAGAAATAAGATGCAATTGACTGATTTATATGCCATGATAACTGATTTATAGAATGAAAAGAATTTTGATTCCAGGATTAGAATTATCTGTGTGCAAAATTTCAGCCCGATCCGTTCAGTGGTTTTGGCGTGACGAGGTAACAAATACTTACATCCA
Organism: Eupithecia tripunctaria; assembly: GCA_955876795.1. NCBI lineage: Eukaryota > Metazoa > Arthropoda > Insecta > Lepidoptera > Geometridae > Eupithecia > Eupithecia tripunctaria. The sequence continues at coordinate 14,550,740 of OY041615.1, forward strand.
AACTTTCGTATTTATAATATTAATATAAGGAATAAATAAATAGGTATTGAATTTCTATCTATCATCTAGCACAATCTTTATGCACAAGGATAACGTTTGAAATAACAAATTAAATAAAAAAATTATTGGTCTGAATGCAAATTTAGGATTATTCATATATACATATTTATTCATAATTATTAATTCCCACACCACCCGCTGATTATAAAAATAAAGTCCGGTAGATTTGTCTAGTTGCCGGTCCAAATTATTATTTTCCTCATATGTGACTACGAGTGGAAACTGTTTTTAGCTTCATCTGTACTAGTTTTTAAGAATTTACCGTCACCATAAGATTTATGTTTCCCAAATAAATAAAACAAAAAATAAAATCAGCAAACTAATTAAAGCAAGAACATTGGTCGACGACGACAGTGGCGCGGTATGCAGGAGATTGCGGGTTTGAGTCCCGTGTCGGGATAAACGTTTGTACGATCTGCAAATATTTGGTCAGGGTGTTCTGGATGCTTTCTATGTATAATAAAAAATAATCTATGTATGTGGTGTATTGTATTAAGTATATCAGTTATCTAGTACCTACTTATAACACAAGATCTGCTTAGCTTGGGGCTAGATAATGCTGCTTGAATCATCCCACATTATTTATTTATATATTAATGCGAAGGCTGCACTATAAGTGCACTAGCAATAATCGTAAATTAAATATAATTAAGTCATATTAGTCCAAAATTCACACTTTGAATTTTATACACAATTTTGGAAATACTGTTTAGCATTTTAGTAATAAAACAAAATTCATATTGTTAATTAATAAGATCTCATAATTAACTTATAAATGTCTTTAGTTAAAATATTTAAAAATGCATCTGTTAACTAGTCATCCACCCTGGCTTTGCTCGGGTGAATAGAGCAGTTCGGGAAAATATTTTGTTTACATCATAGTTAGGTAACTATGATGTAAACAAAATATTAATTTATAAAAATGGTGATCATATTAATGGGTGGTTATTAGCGATTGACATAATATTGGGTGGTTGTTGTCGGCAACAAAGCTCCCAGTCGGTTGTTTTTTACATCGTAAGCAACCACCATCGACTTATTTCAGCCAAAAAGATTTACATAAAACCTTAGTGAATATATTTTTGGCTGAAATAAGATAATAATGAAAGTGTTAGTATAAGTGAATTATATATATATATATAATTCACTTATACTAACACTTTCATGGCCCATTAGACACACATGTCGGTCTGCGGCGGCGGCGGCGCACCCCTGCGGGTCGCAACGCCGATACAGGGCAGTAAATGTGTAATAACTCCAACTACTGGTGAAATACATACGTGTAAAAATTGGCTTGGTAATAATGAGTTTTTTATTACTAGCTGCGCCCCGCGGTTTCGCACGCGTTGTTCCTATGGAAACGGTAAGGTGATTTCTATTCCACGGGAACTGATTTATGGGATAAAAAGTAGCATCAGTATGATCCAGGATTAAAATTACCTATATGCATTTCAGTCTGATCCGTTCAGTAGTTTTGGCGTGATGAGGTAACAAACATCCATCCATACATCCAACATTTCGCATTAATATAAGTGTGATTTATTGTGATTATTGCTCTCAGACAGACAAACCGACAGACGAATTATAAAATAAGATAGTGATTCTAAACAGCTTTGATTTCCAAAAATAACAAGGTCTTATTATACTGATCTTGACATTTTTAGTAAATATTGCGAGGAAACCAATAAAAATGCAAGAAACTCAAAAAAATATTTAATTTGTCTATTTCTTTTGTTCACTCGCTTTTTTGGTGGTTGGGAGCAGAAAGTTGGTGTCACACCACCGTGCCTAGGAAATATTATAAGCCATTGGCTCTGCGCCTGACCTCTCCCCGGTCTTGTCGGTTTGCCGTCCCATCGGATTATGAGGGTGAGGGAATAGAGAATAAATAATAAATAAATAAATAACTGGACAATTCACACAGCATTATCTAGCCCCAAGCTAAGCAGAGATCTTTGTTATCTTTGTTTTTTATCTTTGTTATGGGTACTAGATAACTGATATACATAATACAATACACTAAATAGATAGATATTTTTTTATTATACATATTAAACATCCAGAACGCCCTGAACAAATGTCTGCAGATTGTACACACATTTGTCCCGAGGCGGGAATCGAACCCGCAACCTCCTGCGTCGCAGGCAGACCTTCGCCCACCGCGCCACAGAGGTCGTAGGTACCTACTTATAGACTTTTGTCTGTGAGTGCACCTATGTTTGTAGGCACGCGCTCTTTTTCACTATGATAATGTCTTCCGTCACGGCGGTTGAGACTGGCCATCGTTGCCGAATTTCTGCTAGGTCCTCTTAGCCGAATTTCGGCTCATCATCATCATCATAGCGGTGACGACGTCTCAAGCTCAGACAAAAGTCTATAAGTACCTAGGTCTGACTAAGAACTTAGAATAAGCCATGAATCACATCACACTAATATTATAAATGCGAAAGTTTGTATGGATGTATAAATGGATGGATGTTTGTTTCCTCTTCACGCCAAAACCACTGAACGGATCGGGCTGAAATTTTGCATACAGGTAATCCTAATCCTAGGATCAAACATGTGCTACGTTTTATCTCATACACCAGTTCCCGTGGGATAGAAATCACCTTTAAACGTTTCCATAGGAACAACGCGTGCAAAGCCGCGGGGCGCAGCTAGTTAGTTATAAACCAGCAACCTAATCGCATGTAAATCCCTACAAAACGGACAACACCCACGGTGACCGCGGCTTGACAGAGATTGAGCGATCAACTAACAATGTTAAGCTTCGAACACCTACACTGACGGCGCCACGGCTTGATTTGCACCTAGTATTTAGTATTTAGCGATAGATTCCATTCTAAGGCCCGTTTTATGAACTAGATCCATGCTTGGTTTGTAGATTCATGAATCTACAAACCTAGCATGGATCTAAGATTTATAAGATTAATCCTGTGTGTCTACCATGAGTTGTCACAGTTAGATCGCCTGACGTTACCACAGTAGTAACGTAAATACGCCTACGCGACTCATACGGCACATTTTAGTTGCCAACTATCCGCTAGAGGCGCTTTAGAAGTTTTTCATACATTTTATAACTACAGTCTCTAGCGAGTAAAGATTGTCAAAACTCATGGTAGGCAGGCACACAGTTGTCCACCACCAATATATTGTCAACCACTAGGAGAAAGTGGCACGTTTTAAAAGAAACGGAGTCGATAGGGGGCTATAAAGGCTATGTTGATGGTGTTTTACAGGAATAGTCTAGACTGTAAACTGTACCTACCCGAAAATCTGTACCCGCTGTAAACGGCTCCCAGATTTATTAGTTAATACCATTGATTTATTAAAAAGGGAAGATGATGTACTGGTTTCTCGAAAGTGGCAACCTCAAATTGTGTGAAATTGTGTGCTCCCACCTCAGTCACAGTCTGACCGGCGGCACGGGCGGTCGTGATTCACGTGAAATATTGTTGTCTCGTTCTCAATTCGGTCTTAGATACGTCTTTCCGTCTTTGTTCTTCTTTGTATTGCACAGGACTGGAAATATAACTGTGAGCGTATGTGCTTGCGTGTAGTTGTAACACATGCCAATTTTTGAGTAAGCGCTGGGAGAACGTATCCTATCTTCCCTTTTTAATAAATCAATGGTTAATACTGTAAACGATATCCTTCCACGAGAACATATCGTAGAGCTAGAAAGTAAATTAAAATTCGAAAATATCGTAGAGCAACGCACATCTAAACGTATGCTGGCGGTGTACTGCCGTACCTACTGTTTACAACATAGTTTGCGTTGCTCTATTTTCTATGGAGATGTGAAAGTTACGTAAACTTCCCGCTTAGAGTGCTCTTACATTTCCATAGAAAATACACCACCTTTTAAATAACAAAAGAGTCATCAAAATGAGATCACCCAATTGTAAGTTCGAAGGAAAAAAACATTTAAAAAAATACAGTCGAATTGAGAACTTCCATATCTTGAAGTCAGTTAAAAATTATGTTTTCATATTGAGTAACGAAAACTTTGTAGTAATTATTAATTTTGTTTAAAAAACTATGGACCGTCTTAAATTTTTATAGGTTTTTCATGAATTTTCATATATTCCAATGTCAGAACTGAACCTAATTAAAATGGGACTACATGGAAAGCACTAGCTTTCATATGAAAAAGAAATCATGTAAATTAGACCACCCAGTCAAAAGTTTTGAGGTAACAAACATAGAAAAAAAAATCAGTCGAATTGAGAACCTCCTCCTTTTCTGAAGTCGGTTAAAAAGGTATGTAAATACGTAGATAGTTATCTACGCGACTCATACAGCTCATTTTAGTACCCAACTATCCGCTAGAGGCGCTTTAGAAGTTTCCATACACAAGCGAGTATTGATTGTGAAAACTCATGGTAGACACACTGAACGTGGCAAGGAAAACGAATAGAATTATACCGATTCGTTGGAGCCGGCCCCGACAAGAATACGAGACACGTTTTCAATACCTTTGGCTCATCAGCAGGTCGCGCTCAAAAGTCGCGCATTAATCATTACGCTTATTTGTACCTAGCCGGTAGGTAAAATTATTTCTCCCGTAAACTCGTTTGTAATACAACTTCATGATAACAAATCAATCAAGTGATAACTAATTGAAAGTGCCGACGGTTTTGCATAAGCTGATTACCTTCCTACTAGTTGCAGATAGATTTGTGAGCGTAGACAATTGGCTTTCTTAATCGTTAGCGTTGAATAACGCGGTTGTTTATTCTACCCTAGACAACAATCCCCGTGCTAAGCCTACATAATGAATAAAAAGTGACAAAATACTGGATCAAGACATTACCTGGCCGGTAGCAGGGGAAGTATTCTTAGTCCATGACAGTTCACCGTCCGTGTCAGTAGATCAGCAGGGGTATTTTTCATTCGATTCGTTTCCGAAGCAAAAATGTCAGATTCGAATTTGAATTCTATTCCGATGGAACTTTAGAACGCTATTTGATGTTTCTAAAATTTCCGATATCGAATCCGATGGCCTTTCGATGGCCTTTCCGACGAATTAAAATACCCATGCTGAGCTCTGTAAATAGAATGTTTTGCTCCTGTGTTTTGTTCATCTCGGTACCTACTCGTGGGTACTGTTGTAGCGTATCCAAACAAAAACTCCTTATTTCTGGCTGTCATAAAAATTAAAAAGCTAAAATAAACTATCTAACTACTCGACGTTATTTTTTTGACAGTGATCATTACGTGGAAACATAAAAATTGGCTACATACAGACATGCAAACTCAGTAGAAAACCAGCCTCCTAACCTTCCTCCGTTCGTAGTCGGGTAAAAATGGTCTATCTCTAGAAATATAATATAACCGCTCACAATTTGCCATTTGTCTAGCCTAGACTCTCTGTTGTGTAAACTGTACTTGCCTCAAACAGGTACCGCTGGCAAATAAATGTGAAGCTAAAGTTAATAGTAGGCGCCAAGACCATGTGGTAAGCTCTGGTGATTGATAATTACCCTCATGGAATCCATGTTAAGAGAGTGTATTTGCATTGGATTGATAGTGGGAGTAATTTTTGCAAGAAAAACAATATATACCACAGCCAGAGGGTAAGCAATCGAGATAATTATACTTTGGACCGTGTAATTTTGGAGCGGTTCAAATTGTTGTGGTTCGAATACAAACCCTTTTGTGGGCTTAAAACGAATCTCAAAGGACCTTTATAAATAAAGCTCTTTGCCTGTGGTCCCGTACAGGTGGTACCTGACTGGACCACCGTAAATTATTATGTTGGTGGTTCAGTGATCCAGTCAACTGGACCACGGAATAAAATAATATTTCGTGGTTCAGTTGACTGGATCACTGTACCACAAACGTCACATGGACAGATAATATAAAAATTACAATTAGTGCTAAAACTGACCGCTAATGTCAAAATTGACATCTAAACTAAAAATGCAGACTGGCCATTTTGTAAGTTTTTGAATTCGTTTTCTTCCGCAGTTAGCTTAATTGTTTAAAATAACTCTACTTGTTCGAATTTATTTATATTATTTGATAGTAATTTTCTTTTAATATGCTTTAAAAAACTAGTACCTATCGATCAAAATCGTAGAACAAAGTAAAGTAGGAGAATATTTCGCAGCCTAGTAAATACGTAGAACGACGTACGTGTAGAACGACAAAAATTACAACGGTCAAAATTGAGAAAAATTACATATCCACAAACATTCTAAAAAAGTATTTGAGCTAGTAGATTAATACAGTTGAGCTTATTGCACACTTTTGTAAACAATGTTGAGGTAGCTCAACTCCTTTATTGGCCATTCTTGAAAATCATGAGCAACAGCAGATGTTGTAGAGATAAGAAGCCCTCCAACTTTTCGTGAGACGATGAGAATAGGAAACGTCTCACGTGAACCGTTGGGAATAACTCCACAAAACCAATGCATAAATCTAAGGGCAAAAATAAATAGTTGTCTCTAAAGTCGGCTTAGGAACGATAATTATACGTAATAATGTTATTTACTTTGATTTATTGAAAAACTTACCTAGCCCGTAGTTTACTGTTTTTGTAATTCTAGTGTTACCTAGCTATCAACGCTATTAGACAAAATTAGAACTTTATACTTCAGTGCTTCAGTCGTCATGACAACATATGAACAACGTGACACTATTTTGAACATGCATCATGTTCATCGATTTACAAGACGTTATCACATCAAAATGTATGCCCATCGCGTCAAATAACCACTGGTAGAGCCTCTTTAGATCATGCTAAACCCAAGCACAACTCTATATAGTATCACATAACCCTGGTTTAATTGGTGCGGTGAATATAGAGGCAAGTATTTAACTCTATTCTTGTTCTAAACTGTAGACAAAATCGCACAAGTTCAGTTCAGTTCATTTATTTAAGAATGTACATTACAGATCAAAAATAGGTAGTTATGAAAATATTCTAATTTGTAGTACATAATTATGAGACGATTATAATAATAAAATCCACCCTGTATAGAATTCGTAAGATCTTAATCATAAAAAATAAATATTAGGTAGTAGGTACAAGCTTTTAAACCTGGTTTTGAACGATAAGAAAATACTGGTATGAAGTAGCCTTACACTAAAACTATTTAATAAAATGATAATTTTAGTAACTTAAATATTGAATCGATGAGTAATAAAATAGAAAGACAGAATTCGCAAATTTTATAAAAATTATGGATGGATTCTATTCTAATCGACGGGCGTTATAAAGCTTCTGCTCCAACTCAAAAAATAATATACAGGGTGGTTTTTTGAGAAGGGCGGTGATGGACAAATCAGAAACGACGCAAGTTAAGGAAAAATCGTGCAAGGAGTCATGTCCTCGATTAATAAGAAAACAATAATTGCATATTTAGTTTTCTTTTAAATCTTTTAATTTTAATGAAAATCGACCCGATGGTTTTATGTATTATATACTCTTTCCTTTCATTTTCGTAATACATTTCTTTGCAAAGATTGATCCTTAACAGCAACGAAATACATTGGTTCAATATAACAGGGTGTCGTTTTAATATAACTTACGCGTCGATTTTTGTCAAAAGTAAAAGGTTTAAAATAAACCTAAACATGCAGTTATTGTTTTCTTCTTAATCGAGGGCATGACTCCTTTGATTACTTAACTCTTTCGGAATTGGTCATGACCGCCCTCTCATAAAAACCATCCATATAGTAACGGACAATTCGCATAGCACCCTATGCTAAACAGAGCGTGAGTTATAGAAATATAAATTTCTTGAAAAGTGGCTAGAGATTGTACTTTTTAATTTCCCCTTTTTGGAAATGTATGAACAAAAAAATTGGTATTTTACTTTTTAATAAACAATACTTTTCCCCAAATCAATCAATCCACAATCAAGTAAATTTAGGGAGATACTAAAAACTAATTAATTTATATTTCATTACAAGCAAACCTAATGCAATAGTAATACCTACTGACCGTTTTTTTGCATCAGCGAGAAATATGTTTTAAATTAATTTCGTTTGCTACCAGCTTTTTCCCCTCAAGCGCCACTATCGCCGCTGAAACAGCGCAAAGACTGACTAGCTCTCGATAGAGTCATCTTTTTAGGCCATTGGGCTAAACTCCTCGTGAGTTGATTTGATAGCTCGGACATCGCGAGGTCGAGGTCTCGCTTCCAAGGTGTCATTAAAGGCACATGACACGACCTAGCGGACTGCAGGATCAATCAAACTCTTCCGGATAGTGGAACACTTTGATAGAGCTAGGAATGGATAGAGTATTTTAAACTTACGCAAAAATGCGTTAAATATATAATAGTAGTGACCATAAATTTCTAACTTTTATAACCTATGGCTTAGAATTTGCACCACCCTATTTTGTCGAGTGGTTTTACCACCAAACCCGCATGCCCAGCGTGGGGATTATGGGCAATACCCCCATAAGATAAACGCTAACAAGCGCTTATAAGAGGAGGCCGGCGGCGTCCTGCAGTAGACCAATATAGGATGTTGAAATTATATATTTCGTGAACCAATTTTTTTCAACGAATGTTGATATTTTGGTGAAAATTTTAAGTAAATAGTGGTAACTATGGCCTTGTTATAGAAAAGAATTTGTAAAACAAGTATTTACATATTACAAATATTTTAAGACTCCCGATGACTATACCCAAACCATTATTTTATAGGTCTGCGCCGGTATTTATTATAAAATAAACTAAAAGAAAATAAACATTTTTATTAAGAAACTAGGTCATAATAAATTCATATATTTAGGAGATCAATGGGAAATTAGCTTCAAACAACCTCTCAGTCTAAACGCTTATAACACCTATATTTTTACCGCTTCATCCGAGCCAATATGACAGTAGATGCGATGATGGAGTTTGGCGGCCAAAAAGCGCAACATCGTATCTCTGCCTAAGCTTTACAAAATGAAACTATTACAGAGGCATTAATAAATAACTAATAATAGATACCACAAACTGAACAAAGGATTCTTAAAACTTGCTGCGTTAAAATAATAAGATAAAATAGTTGGGGGCGCCTCTTTCACTGGTGTATGGGCCTTAAGAGAGGGCTAACATAGTCTGTCGACTCTACGTAATTCATAGGTCTGCGCGTAGAATCTATCACTGACTGGGACGTTAACGCCAACAGTTTCTGGTTCGATCGGGTTCCTTCCAACTCGTGCGACATTGACACCGCACAAGGACAATTTTTCTGGTTTCCGAACTGCTTTCTGGGATTCTGGTGTATGCTGGTCGTGCCTCAGTCATTAGGGTTCATTGGCTCGCCATCTAATGGGATCTAGCATGGGAAAAGAAGGATATAAGTGCGAACGAATCTGCTGTTAGTAATGTTAAACGATTTAAAAAGCCTTTTATTTCTCAGTTTAAATTATTTACTTACACTATTCGCTATCATTATACTACATTTTTTATTTATTTAGGTATCTTATGTTATTATTCAGTTTCTTCTTCTTTTTCCGCGTAGTTCCCGTCCCCGTGGAAATCCCGGTATAAAATATAGCCTATGTATCTCTCTAAAAATTAAGCTTTTTATAATTTTTGAAATCGGTCCTGTACTTTTAGAGCCTATTCCATACATACAAATAAACAATCAAATCAGAGCTTGTGTTATGGGTAGGTACTAGATATCTGATATACTCAATAAAATACAGTACATAGAGAGAAATTTTATAGTATACATAGAAAACATTCATAAGGCCCTGAACAAATATCTGCAGATCGTACAATCACTGTCCCGAGGCGGAAATCGAACCCGTTCGTTTCGTCTTAATGTTTGTTTGTGTATATATATATGTATAATAAAGTAAGTTATAATAACTGTTTCTTTTATAATTAATTTTGTTTTAAAAAACTATAAACCGACTTAAATTTTTACAGTTTATTCATGAATTTTCATGGATCCCATTGTCAGAACAGAACAAAATTAAAATGGAACCACACGGAAAGCACCAGCTTTCATATGAAAAAAGAATCATGCAAATCAGACCACCCAGTCAAAAGTTCTGAGGTACCAAAGATAAATAAAAGATACAGACGAATTGAGAACCTCCTCCTGTTTTTGAAGTCGGTAAAAAATTGAAATAATGAATGAGATAGTGAAAGTGAATCTTATACAATTCGCTGTTAATTTTGACGCATTTAATCGTTTAGATACGACACTTAAGATTTAACGCCGGTTACATAGCACGGTGCGTGTTAGTGCGTTAACTTCTTACCTAAGTACTTATTTTAATTAAATTGTAAAATTAGGAGATAAACTTGATATTTAACAGTTATTACTGCAACATAGTTAACTAATAGTCATTAAATTATGGTATTAATTTTAATTAAGTACCCTTAAGAGGTCTGGTTTGGAAAGGAAATTATGCAGATATTGACAGTGTCTACGCATTTGCTTCCCTGGGACTCTAGCCTCTACCGTGGGGTGCCGAGGCTCCCCTTTGAGCCTATTTCTGGGGGACAGTATCGCTCACGTCCGTAGGTGTTGACCCTCTGATACCCTACACGTGTCCTCTGGGTGGTGCTAAGAGCGGTACTCTGGTGGTAGGCTTCTGCCGTGGCTTGTCACCACCCTCCGGACTGGGCCAGTCCGTGAAGCAACTCTGTTGTGTTTCGGAATGTGGTCCGGAGTAGCCATCTTCTAGACCTTCGTGATACATCGTCGGCCGCATCGAGATTGCGGTCAAACGAAGGTAAAAAAAAAAAAAAAAAAAAAAAAAAAATTTCGCTTATCGCTCAATTAGTTTCTTCATTTCTAATTTCTCTTTTTTATTTAGCTCTACTACATACCGAAAAGACAAAAATTAAAAACTATCACTTTATTTCCGTGTCAGTGTTAAAATTTGATCTTTTCTAAGTGTACTGTCTATTCTGTGAACGAATTACTGGAACTGTAATTATATTTTTTGTTATTATCTTATTTTATTTTATTTATATATCTTTATTTATTTTTATAATTTGTAAATTTTTACTTTATAAGATTTCGTATTTGACGATATTTAAAAAATATTACATGTAGAGTGGTTATATCAATAACATGTATTTCTGTACATTGTATTTATGGATGTGAAGGTTTGTTTTGAATTGTACTTCAATGGTTTCAATACCTGCCTAAAAGCCTAGCAAGACCTAGACAAAACCTGGAAGCTAAGGTTGTAGGTAGCTGTCAAAATAACCGTTTTATCACACATAATATTGGGCACTAAGAATATTACAAGTAGTTTGGTGTTTATTTTCAACGGCGAATTTCGACAATAACCTGACAATAAATTAATCTAACGCCTTAGGTAAAATTATTTCATGACAAATGTTGCTTAGATTTTATGGATGTGTAAATCACAACTGTAATCTCCATTTATCGAAACTAATAAAACCCAATACCAAATTGGTATTCACGATATTATACAAGCTTATTGTACAGATTCTGGTAATAAAATAATCATAAATTCATGGCGCGGAGTGGCGCCACTGTATTACGTATTGACGCGTAAGCAGTAGTTGTACTTGCGTTACGTTACTGCTGTATTAGTACAAAAAATAGTCCGTGTGCTCTCTGCAGACTATTGGAAACAATCTAGATGTAGCTCCTTAATTATATTATACACTTCTTTGCCATAACACAAGCTCTGCTTAGCTTGGGGATAATGCTGTGTGAATTGTCCAACATTATTCATTTATTATTATTTGCAAAGATTGATCATTATCAGCAACTAAATCCGTTGGTTCGATAATACAGGATGTCTTTATTTTCAAAACATAATTCGTGTTGATTTCCGACAAAAGAAAAATTTAAATTAAAACTATGTAAATGCAGTTATTGTTTTCTTATAAATCGAGGGCATAACTCCTATCACGACTTTTCTCTTACTCTCGTGGTTTCGGACTTGACCATTACTGCCCTTTCAAAAACCACCCTGTATAGTACTACCAGATATCAATAACGTTTATTTAACTTGCAAAATAAGCTCAGAGATAATTCAAATTTAAAACTTTATTAACTTGGACCTTTTACACAAAAACTGCGTACTTTGAGGTCCAATGATGCTGTGTATATTGTGTTTTTAACCGACTTTAAAAAAGGAGGAGGTTCTGAATTTGACTGTATTTTTTTAAGTTTGTTACCTTAGAACTTTTGACTGGGTGAACCTATTTTGATGATTCTTTTCTTAGTTGAAAGCTAGCTCCCCGTGTGGCCCTAATGAGCGCCATAGTGCTCTGTCTTCAGCTTGACGCATCCAGCATCTGCCTACAGTCTTTCCCTGATCGTCATCCCACCTGGCCGGAGGGCGTCGTACACTACGTTTGCCTAGTCGCATTATGTATAAATATATATCAGTACCCACAGGTATTTTCGTTGAGCACTTGTGCACTATGCAACGCTTGTTTCGTTTCAGCATGTTCGATCACCGATTTAATTAGTTATTCGTTTTGCTATTGAGCTTTCCGAAACCAATATTGATGAATTTTTTATTTATTTTTTACTTTTAATCCCCGCTCCGGGTCGTTCTTGGTGCAAAGGATTGCCATCGCTATTCAGCGAGGTAATGCTGCAAGCATTATGGGCACCTCTGACCAGGAATGCTTAGGGGCGGGTTATTTAATGACTAATTTTTGTATATTTTGAATCTGTTTCTCTAACATATGACATATTCGATAAATACATGCAATTTTTAATTTTATGATTGAGTTTAAAGAAACTTGTAAACTAAATTATATTTATGTGTGTGTAACATTTATTTAGAGTATACATAAAATGGCTATGAAATAGGTCAACTAATTTTTGTTCACAAACAACCCAAATAAGATAATTCGAAAAAGATACCTATTTGACAGGACTAAAAATGTTGCCAAGCTTATTATTTTATTTTTTCGACTAGCGACATTTTAAGTACTGTCAAATAGGTATTTTTTTCGAAATAAATGTGAAATTAAACTAATTTGAGAGTACCAAAATATAACTCGTGTCTATTTGGATCTCCAAATACGGCACGAGTTATATTTTGGTTTTCTTGCAAATAAACGATTTGATTTGATTAGAAAGAAAGACAGATTTATAAGCGTGCATACTGCGCTGCCCTCTTTTATTCCGTGGGGTGCATTGTACGGATTATCGACTCGGCTATCGATCGATATTGCTAATCATTCGGTTGCAATGACTCGGGTGATTAATAACCGGAGTATGCTACTATTGTTGAATTGGAATTCTACGATTTAATTGTGGAGATGAATTTAAATTTTACTGGCTTTTGCCTCCGGCTTTGTATGCACTTTACTCAGTAGGTATATGAACCTATACCTATGTAAGTTAGAGTCAATTGTTCATTTCTTTAGACTTACAAAATAAGCACTTAGACAAGTCAAATTTTTACAAGACCCAAACCTTCTCAGAGTGATTTATTTATTTATTTGAACAACCTATAAAAGCTGCACATAACATTAACATTTGTTTTCCTCAACCTCAACAGCCTATATCGGTCCGCTGTCGGATGTAGGCCTCCCCTGATATGCGCCTTTTATCTCATGGGGGCTAGTGTCCATAATCCCCACGCTGGGCATGCGGGTTGGGGATCTCAGTTCGGTGGTAGAATGGTTCTGCAGGGGGCACTGCTGCCGGTGCAAATTCCAAGCAGGCGCCACACGGGGAGTGCATTTATTATAATTTACTATAATGAGGCTAATATCATCAATGCAACACGCTAGAACTACTAAACAGATCATGGTGAAACACAGATAGTCGTTTTTTTTTTCTTATTCGTTTTATTTTTTTGTCCATTATAGGCCCAAAAATTTAAAGTCGCGCGTATAAACTAGAATTTCTATCTATTACAAAGAGCTAATCAATCAGTGTGGAGCTATGGCGCTCATTGGGGTCTCGTGGTCTGTGTCGACTATATAGTCTTATGATGATGATGATGATGATGATGAATGTGTATTTGTGTAATATAATAGTTACGTCTCAAAATCTGTTTAATTTCTAATTTTCCGGAAACGTCATTTTTTTGTAAGCGTTTCAGATATTTTCAACAACAAACGAAATAATACATTAACATCAAAGAAACGGACTAATCTTGTAATTTATCCTTCTTTGTCCGATTTGAACAACTTTTATTTTAATGGTTTTGTAAGACAGCGTGATTTATCCGACGAAATTCGTTAGTTAGAAGATAATTTAGATTGATGGTAGTGTAGTAATCTATGTGTAAAACTTTTAGGTAGGTACGTATTATGAAACTAAGCTCAGTTATCGATCTATGCATTGCTAAAATTATATAAATAAAAAAAAATATCACAGTAAAATTATGTATGAATAAATTGTTAGTTAATTATTAAAACGAGGAGAGGGAGAAACATTGAATAATCGACCATCCATCCCACTTGCAATTATGGAGCTGACAAACTGACATTATAGCTTCTTTCACAAATATGTCAATGTCTAATTGAAGGTGTCGAGAGCGTAGGTTATTCCAGTTTTAACCCTTGACCAGTCCCCTGTGAGGAAGTGGCTACTGATGGTGCCCTAGAGTCCGGCAAGGTGGTGGAGCTAGGAGCCAGAAGAAAGCTGCTGCTGGGCTGCCCTTCTTCTCGTCAGTTTCCTTATAGCTTTAAAGAAACCGACGGATGGAGTAGGAGAGGTCAATTCTTACACCGCGATCATCCCTTTTCCTCCTAAGTTTGCTTCAAGCTCTAATTAATTTAAGGAACTTCAAGGAAACTGACAGGCTGAGTAAGAGAGGTCAATTCTTACGCTATGATCATCCCTTCTTATCGTCGGTTTCCATAAAGCTCTTACGAATTTAAGGAGCTTTAACAAAACTGACGGATTGAGTAGGAGAGGTCAATTCTTACGCCGCAATCATCCCTTCTTCTCGTTGGTTTCTTTAAACCTCTTATGACTGTAAGGAGTTTTCAGGAAACCGACGGGTTGAGTAGGAGAACTCAATTCTTACGCCACGATCACGTCACTGTGTCATACATTTGTCATTTATAATTAATTAATTAATTGATATTGGTTTGTTTGAGTCTTTTTTAATTTTGTAAAGTGAATTATGTGTTGTTTATTTTTGTATAATGAATTGTGTTACTACGTTTTACTTTTCAAATTGTTAAATTTTTGACATGCCTTGTATACGACCTGAGATCTGTGTATACGACCTATGTTATAAATGGTAAATAAAATAAATATAAATATCATCATCACAGTGACTGATGCTCGCGGCGTAATAATTGATTTTGGTTGAAAAATCTATAAACCGACTTCAATCATATAGTTTTGTTCAAGGATCCCATTGTCAGAACTAGACCAAATTAAAATGGCACAACACAAGAAGCAACAGCTTTTAAAAAAAATCCTGAAAATGGAACCACCCAGTCAAAAGTTATGAGGTAATAAACATAAATAAATAGAATACAGTCCTGACAACGTCCTCCTTTTTTGAAGTCGGTTAAAAATAAGAGTAAGAACGTAAGAATAGATAAACTGCACAGTTTACCTAGCTTCCTTACTAAATACCCACAAACCTGGTTTAAGTCCTAGTTTAGCATAGCGGAAGAATAAAGCTCAATCATTTATTAAAATATCAATTAACTTTATCATTGAATTGGAACTGTTCTATCATTAGTGCTACTGCAAGCCGACTAAAGAAACACGTCCATTAGTTTACACTTCTCATGATCAGCCTGTACTTTGAACTTATCTTCTTCCTCGCATATATTTACAAATTGGCGCGAAATTAAAATATTTTAACGATTTTTAATATCTTAGGATATTTTTTTGAATCTTAAAAAATCAAATAAGGTATAAAAAAACTGCGTTCTTTTATGATTGCTGTTAGTCTGCAAGTACTGCAAGAGTCTGAATAGATGTACCACACACGGCGTAGTGCTAGCTGTGTGGTGCTGGATTAGAATTTGCACCACCCCAAACCTTCCCGTGGGTGTCGTAAGAGGCGACTAAGGGATATCTATCTGGGGGGCAGCGCCCCCTGCAGAACAATTCTACCACCGAACTGCGATCCCTAACCGCATGCCCAGCGTGGAGATTACTCCCCATGAGACAAATGCCAAAAAGTCGCTTATACTGCGAGAGATCTGCGTCCAGCAGTGGACCAATACAGGCTGTTGAGGTTGAGGTATACGGCTTAGCGCCAAATGGTCCTAAGATTCATTACGGATGTAAGCGGGTTAACTACGAACCTTATTTGTGTTGGAAGAATACCAACGTTTCATCCCTTAACGACATCTTCAGGGCGAGTGCGGTTCTAGACGCGCGCGTTCCGCATCCCTTCGAGCACTGCGCGCGAGCGCGCGATGAGCGCGTGACGTGCCCGCCGGGGGCGGGGGAGGTGGGGGGTGCGCCGCTTGTAGATGCTGCAGGACGTGTGAGTCATCTACTGTGTCGGGTGTTGGTGTCCTCTGGGTACATGCGGAACTAACAGTATCTACACCCGGCTCTAAACTCATACGGCTGTTCGACTTCCCATGGAGACACGGCTTCCAGGCGGGTGGTAGGTTCCAACTTCTATCTCTGTTGAAGTTAACCCGCTTACATCCGTAATGAATTCGTCAAACTACGATAGTTTTTATAATAAAATGGTCCTAAGATGTTTCTAAATCAGTTATTGCTTCAGCTTACAGGCGCCTTTCCTGCATTGGCGCCGCGATCTATCGATAACTATAAATTGAGTATCATTGCAATTATAAGTTGGTTTAATAGATTAGAATGTGTCTGAGGCGCGCCTTGGATTAGAAACCCCTTTTTGGGTGATTTATCAAAATTATTCTATAGTAGACATATTACAGGTGGAGGTAGGCTTTATAAATTTATTTATTTATTTATACAGTTAGGTTAGTCTTGGGCGAGTACACTAAAACGTACAAGGTGGATAAACAACATGAAGATAAATGTTAAGTGCAACAACCTATACATCCTACAACCTACAGGTTGACACAGAATGCAAATAAAAATAAATGTGGCTAGGTTATTATTAAGCTATCTGAAATCTATTTGAGAATAGGGTATATGCATGGATTTTTTAAATTTTTTATTCGACTATTTAGGTTAATACGTGTACATAAACGAAATATAACACCAAAAAAAAATTAAATTATTGGGGTAAAAAACTAAAAGTAAAACTACACATAGTTTCGTGTGATAAAAACGCTGGATTGTTAGCCATTGCATTTTATTACGTCACGGACCATCGAGTTCCATATGTAAACTCAAAGACAAATCTTCATGCCCATACAAAAATGTTCAAATATGACGTCACGCTTCACGTGCCAATAGCGTTGCGTTTAGACATTTTGCAGTTGAGACTTAAAATATCTAGTTTTCAATGATTAAATTTCACAATAAAAACATAATAAAATACAAAAATAAATTCAGATACAGATATATTGCTATATCACTAGAGTATATATCAATACGTAAAAAAAATATTAGCTTTTTTGAAGTTACATGCATATTATAACCCTATTGAGGTGATGCAAATTGTAAGCCAGCAGCAGACTGCTGGCTTACAATTTACATCACCCCAATTCTTCCCGTATGGGTGTCGTAAGACCAAGGGATATCCACTAGGGGGCGGGCAGCAGCGCCCGCTGCAGAACAAATCTTCCACCAAACTGCGATCCTCAACCCGCATGCCCAGCGTGGGGATTATCGGCATTACTCCCATGAGTTAAACGCCAATAAGGCGTTTATCAGGTGGAGGCCTGCGTCCAGCAGTGGACCGATACAGGCTGTTGAGGTTGAGGTTGAGCTTATTTTACAATAGCATATTCCAAATCAAAATCTGAATAAAACATGCCACTAGTTTTCATGGGGCGAGATTAAAATATTATTTATGATTATGATGAATCACGGCACTATACTTATCTCTGCTTCTTTATTCGTTATATTTTAGATGTTTTCATTCAACATAGGCTAGCTCAGTTTTATTTTTATTGTAATCCAAATGTTAATTTAGTTTTGATTATTATTACTTATAAACAGACATTGCACACCGTAAAACCGGTAGCAATACATTGAATCACATAATATAGACATAAACACACCTACACGTGTTTCACGCAATAAATGATACTTTACTTTACTATCACTAAAATTATTTTAAGAATTGTCTGTATCTTCACACTACTTTAAATTTTGTAAACTTCAGCCAAT
The DNA here is from genome assembly GCA_955876795.1 of Eupithecia tripunctaria. Classification (NCBI taxonomy): domain Eukaryota; kingdom Metazoa; phylum Arthropoda; class Insecta; order Lepidoptera; family Geometridae; genus Eupithecia; species Eupithecia tripunctaria. Next base: position 14,568,974 of record OY041615.1, read on the forward strand.
ATCAAAGCACATTGTTTTGAAACTACTCACAACGTAAAAATTCAAAATTTTCCTTTTAGCGTTGCGTTCGAAAAATATTGTATGCATTGTAGGAGCGGCAATTCGGTGCAAAATCAACAGTAAGCTTGATTTTCAGGTTAATTATGGGGCCAATGTTTAAAACATTATACCTGGTCTATAACTGATTATACAAAACTCATTTGGCCAGAATATAGTTACGCAAATTACGAATAATAAATTGACTAATCGACACTCATCATTCAATTCCACACTCCGTTATTTTACATCAAGTGTCATTAGTTCTAATATTTAACTAGTTACGGTTCAAAATCGTTGGCAGCGGAAAATTTGGATCATTTTCAATGATCATGCAAATAATTAGTGTGAATAAAATTAATGACTTTTCGGACCAAAGTCAAACCAGACCTGGGCATGTAGCAATCAATTAATATCTAAATTGAAATTGCTTATTAATCAAGCCGAACCTACTCCATTAAACAAATTCAGGACCAAATTAAATTAAATACACACGTTCTTACGATTTCCTTTAATCTGATAGTGATTTTCTAGATAATTATTGCAATTTGAAACCGGAAAACTTATTATGAGGTCGTAAGATTTAATATCCACTAACCTACTAAACTTGATTTTCAAGGAAAACTCTTGTAAATGAGCTCTATCTCCGACACTGATAATTGATATTTACGATAATTATGATAAATTATCTATTTGGTTTAGAGAATGTTCAATTCATTTCATTTTCATGCAGGAAAGAGTTGAATTTCATAACGGATATCTTTCCGTAGGATGTTTGGTTTGAGATTATAGTAGCTTGTGACAATTTCCTTTTATTCTCGTACACAAGGTTAAGGACTTTTTTAGACTGATGCGTAGATACTACGAGATCCAAAAACCCAAAGTGGCCTCCCACTTTAGAGATCTAGGCTTCTCAGTCCAGAGCCGGATTTTAGGATGGGATATCGAGGACCTACCAGCCGGCCGAACACGGGGATTGCTGTCTAGGGTGAAATACGATATCGTATCGTCATACATTGCATAAATTATTAAAGTTAAAGGAATAGATTTCAAACATTCTACGCATTCAATGACAAAATGACGCATTTTTTCCCTTTTTTACCCTGGACAACAATCCCCGTGTTAGGCCTACAGTAGTCTAACAGCCTCTGCAAAATCGCGTGAGAACCATGAGTGTGGATCCCATTCGCATATTAATCACGGTTTCGCGTCGCATTCGCGTTTTTTTACCCGCAACAAAGGGTTCGTAAGTCGCGCGAGATTCGCGAGCGAGTTTGGAACTTGGCAGTTTTGCTATGATTCGCACCGCGATTGACGCTGCGATTTCACACAGTGATTCGCGTACGAGTGTGTGGCTTTATCCCATACACTGCCCAGCTTATATCAGGGACAACGGGTGAGTAGGTTTCATGAACAATAAAACGTAGAGCTACTAAGAGCAGAAATATCAGAGACTTTAAAGTCAAAATATTGATTCAGGTTTCCGTACATGGAGGAAAAATACTACTTTGGCAACCGTTAAGCTTCTTGGCTAATGAATTGGTAGCACTCGGTGGCAGGTATGTATTTTCTGGCAACATTTTATCCATTTATCCAGCTTTAGCATTCATCCACATAAATTCCGAAACGTTTATGTCACTGTCATAAAAGGGCGCGGGTGTGAAAGCGTGCGAAATAATAATTATGCACGCTGCCTTATTTGGGGACTGATTTATGTACAGTCGTGCACTTCATGATTATATTTGAGTCATGATATTTTTATATGAATTGGAGCGGTACTGTTTTCAGGAAGTTTGTTGTATTAAAGTCTTTTGAAATTAGTGATGATAATTGCATTTTCAGTAATTCAATGGAAGTGATAATTTCAAGAATAGCTTAAAATTCTGTGAGCTAATGAATTTTAGACAAAATTCTCCATTTTAAGGCCCATTATGAAAGGTTTCTCAGTCATCGATCTATGTTTGAGCAACGCTTTTCTATGGCATAAACGACACTCAAGCATAGCTCTATGACTGAGCAAGCTTTCATAATACGGGCCTTAGAGTGATATTAGAATGACGTGTAGGTAGGGTAACGTGTAAAGATGGGGCCGAGTCATGACGAGCCTCGACCTGACTCGCTTAAGTTTGTTCGAACTCTCGAATTTGTCAAACGTCACTTAAGATGGATGGCATGACTCCTCTTCAGCAGACTTGTATTTTCAAACAAGAGGAGTTTAGCCATCACCACGCTTGGCAGGCGGATTGGTGATCGCAACGCGTATTAAAATAATGTACACACAAAGAACTGTTGCACTTTCTCTGGTAGATTTTCTTAGTCGACTTACACAACATCCACGGGATGAGTTCGAGGGGACCGAATAACTGTGATAATGGAGGTGGCGGTGTATGTTCGTCTGAACGTCGATGATTACATGAAGAACTGCAACAACTACTCTTACAGGACGCGGGACGCAGTAAAGCTCTCAACTATCCTCGAAGTCCTCAAAGTTGTCTAACGTTATGGGCCCGGCAGTATACAACAAACTGCCTGATTCTGTCATAGCTGGTAGCATTCTAGCTAGTTTTAAGTTCCAACTGAACGTTGGCTTATCGAGCAGAATTTTTATTCTCTAGGAGAACTTACGCATTTACATAACGTAGTCAATTCTAGTATATATGTACGTGTTGTATACTTAAATAAAAGTTATTGACACGTTAACTAGCTTTACGATTTAAAAGTATTTCGGTAAGTATTAGTATTTCAGTAAAGCCGCGGCAGACAAGTCAATATGTGATATTATAATTAACAATGTTATTTTTTAGTATAAAATTTCTTGCATAACACGTCCTGAAGCGGACAGCGAATATCACTTTTGCAATCACGTGCACCTGTCAACAGCGCATCAGGCTTCTGTCTTCGTAAATTGAAAGGCGATAAAGTCGCCCTAATAACGGGTGTTGAAAAAATTTTACTCAACCGTTACCCGTTACAAAATGTCAGAGGTGCCAACTTTGAAATCAAAATATTTGGAATTTTTAGGCAGATTGAGTTTTGATGAGGTATTTCATGCATGTCATAAAAGTAAAAGCCGGTTTACTTACTACAAATATTGTAAATGACAGTTTGTTTAATGGGTTTTTCCCTTTTGAACAAATCTTGTTAGATCTCTACACGCATGAATTTTTCAACCTGGGTAAGTTGGGTAATTAATTAGAAGTTTGACGCCTTCGATAGTTTATTTAATTGACAAAAAAACAACGTTTATTGTATTTGGTATCCAATGACGATAAAACATGACAGTTTATCAAAACTCCGATCAGAAACCAATTAACAAATTAGCTAACAGGTATTTCAATTATATTTGTAGGTTAAAACCACTAGAAACTAGTGAGTCATGTTCAAATATTCGTGGTTTTTGTCAAGAACAATAAAAACATCAATTGTCCTGAATATTATTTATTACAAAGATTTAAATCGATAGATACCCCTTACGCCCAAGAACTGTAGCATTGTCTTTGAATGCGTACGTTTACAAAATGCCGACGCACGCACACTATGAGTAGATAAAATCAGTGTTTTTGTCAATAAATCTAACTGTTATTATTGCCATTTATTGTGCAACCACAAAAACTCGCAATTCACTAATTCCAAATGAGTGAACTCACTCACTTCGCTTGGGAACAAACACGCATACCACGAAACGGGCTTATCTAACGAGTTAAATCTTTGATGTATATTATTATAAATCAAACAGTCTCTTGTTTGATTTATAATGGCTTTTGTTGGTGTAATGATGCAGTTCCTTCCTTTTATAATAAAGGAAGGAACACGACATGACAGCGTCGTTGTTGATCTGACTCTGCTTTTCCTCGTTTCCTTCTATCTTTTCTGTCTATAATGTTACATGAAGTTGTCATGTCGTATAAGGACATGAACTGTTATTATAGACTATTATTTCACATTATTATGTCCTATAAAAGTTACAACCACCGTCATAGTTGGTGCACCTTTCTTTGTGGTTTGTATGTTTCTGTCACATTTTACATGTAAAAGTGGGTTATTTTCTGCAATCATTTAAGTATTTTTGCAAGTTGTAATCTTGAACACACTGTTTTACTATAAGGCGGCTTTTGTCCTCTTATAACGTTATGTAAGTTGTCAATTTCTAGGCAAATTAGTTGTTGCAGGCTTACTGATAGGCGATTATGACATTACCCAAAATGTAATAATTATGTGTGTTTCTCATATTAAATGTATTATTACTATTTATGTGTGTTTCTCATTTCCATGATCTAGAGCTTATAGTCGCCTGCGCGCCAGCCGCAACAGCCTCCTCGCAGCAGTAGCTGAGGATCTAAACGGCCGATTCCTGCGGCATTGGGTAGGGGTGCATTCAGTCAGTGCTTGCAACCTACACCTGGCACTGAGTGCACACCTGCCGCTGTAAGTAATGTTTTTCTCTTTTTTTTATTGTGTAATTTTTTGTAAGCGGTGTACCGATATGGATGCAGGTCAAAAAATAAATAAAAATCATTTATTTCATATTTATAGCGGCCCGGTCCTTTGGGAGACATATGTCGGCCCAATCCAATAGCCCAGAGGCCTGTCCAGAAAGATAATCTAAAGGAAATCATACAAACTTACTATTAGGCGATTATGATTTGCTATTATTTATTTATATATCATTTGTTACTATTTATTTGTGATTAATAATAGTAACAAATTAAAACTAGTAACCTCAACCTCAATTGGTCCACTGCTGGACGCAAACCTCCCTCTGATAACCGCCTTGTTGGCGTTTATGTAATGGGGGGTAATGCCCATAATCCCCACGGAGGGCATGCAAGTTGGGAATCCCAGTTCGGTAGTAGAATTGTTCTGAAGGGGGCGCTGCTGCCCGCCCCCGGTGAAGACCCCTTAGTCGCCTCCTACTACACCCACGGGAAGAGATGGGGTGATGCAAATTCTAAGCCAGCACCATACAGATCAATCAACAGAAGATCAATCGCTCAAATATTTCAATTGTTAATTGTAGACATACAATCTAAAGTAGATCAACTAATCCGTATCAATACCAATCTTTGCGTCCCGAAGACGCTGGCTATGGCCCCGCTGTATGGCAATGCTGATGCGCTGGGCCAGATTATTAGTCTAGGGAGCACGATGTACAAAACTTAGCCCAAAGTCACCTCTGCACCTTTCAAAGCAATACCAAATCAAATCTTCTAACTAGAGCAACAACATTCGTTTGATCGGTACAGTCGTTCTCATAAATCAAATCAACTGTTAACGCCAAAAGTCTATTTCAACGTCCTGCGTTACAAAAGTCTATTTCAACGTTGTGTGTCAGGCAGCGTGTTTTGTTTGATTACACGCTTGTTCGCCGCTGGTTATTGGAGTTCGCTACTGAAACGCTTTATACGCTACAGTTGGAGAGCATGACTTTTTAGATTAGACGGAACGAATATTGATTTGTTGTATAATTTTGTGCGTAGCTTAGTTTAAAGTTCGCTTATCCAATTGTTGTAATTATTCGGTGAGAAACCTAATTATAATATAAAATTAAGCGCTTTTATTGTGCAACAAGTAATATATGAGAAATGAAATGATATCTCAAAAAACATTGTCTCCGAGAGGACTTCAACCCACATCCTTCCCTTAGGGCATGTACTTACTAAATACACCACGAGGTCAAGTGACGTACGACCCGAAAATCTCTGGGACTTCCTACGAGAAGATATTAGTGATATATTACTTATTTATTTTTTAAATTACCCTGAGTATGAGGGCTTACACACTATAATAGCCAAATCCTTAAGCAATAGGAATGAAATCCTTAAACAATAGGATAATCTAAACTTTTGCACCAAAGCGAATAAGACAGGTTTATGTGTAGGACTACAAAAAAAACTAATAAGAATACTAGTTCTACTGTAGTACTTATTTGAGAATCTATGGTAGTTTATAAACGTGTCATTTAAACTGCCATCTAAATAACAGGGTAGGCGACACACCCTTCGGGAACAATTATATTCTTGTAAATCTCAATTGACAAGACATTTTTACACAAGTTCTTTGTTCATCAATTAAAAAAGGCCAACGAACACGTTTTGTTACCAATGAAGAAATACGATGGCGGCAATCAATGGCAACTGCCCATTAGGTTTATGCCTCCCAATCGATCTGAGAAATTATGGGCGTAATCATTTAATTTGATAACATTTATCTGGCTGACTGTACCTTTTTAAAAATATTTTAAGGCCAGACTCCACTAAAATGGAGCGCAGATGAAATTTTAAATTTAACTTGTATATTAGGCTAACTTTTACCCATGAATTTTGAAGAGTAACATTGAGTAGGTACTTTATACTAGATGTACCCAGATAAGTACTTAAGGCGCATACACGAGCCATTATGACAGCGCCACCTATTTTATCATAATTATTACGTTTAACACAGGAAGTTTTAAAAATCCATCGTACAGTTTGTGGTATCATTATAAGTTATTTATATAATTATTACCTCTGTAATAGTAATAGTTTCATTTTGTAAAGCTTAGGCTGAGATACGAAGTTGCTCTTTACCTCAAGTAACACACACACACCAAAATATACAAACAAAATGAGAACCTCATTTTTAAAGTTCAAAATAAATGAGTTTCTGAAGCGAAGCTCAATTATTATCACTCTTAAGAAGGCTACGAACCCCTCCCAAATCTCAGCGGCCGGCCCGAGTGAATTTGTTGTTGTTGCACGTAGAATCGCATCGTGTTGACCATTCCGCGGCATTCGCCTTGTTTTGGAATTGTGCTCCTTGTGTCGCATTGCCCCCCGCGTTTGAGCGAGCGGTTGCAGAAATTTGAAGGAATTTCTCAATTTTTTATATTTTTTTGTACTTTGCGATTCATTTTGAATAAACGACTGATTTCAGAAATATTTTTGTTTATTTCTAATGGTGAGTATATTTAGGATGTTTGCAGCGTGGCAGATTTTCGAATAAAGGTGTCTAACATGCATAAAAAATAGCTTGAAAATGAATCGATATGGTGGTCAAAATATGGTAAGTTAATTTCACTCTCATTTAATTATCATAATGTTTTTTAAAAAACGAAAACACTACAAACATAGCTATTTGTCATCCGATTATGTATGGAAAATTTCAATACGATCGGAAACGTAGTCTCCAAATGAAGCGGGAAGTACGTTTGTATGGGAGCTAAGGTATCCGTTCTGTCCTTAAGCGATTGGAATCTTGTACGATGTCTCAATTAAAGAAGTTATTGGCCAATTATTATCATTCAGAAAACGAAAATAAAAGGATACACTATTACGGTCTTAGGTCTTGTAAGAAATAAATCAAACGATTTATTGGACGATGCAATTTCATTTATTTTAGATTTAACAGAGTTATTTTACATCTTCTTTATCAGACAATATAAAAGTCGTTGAGTAACAGCAAATAATACAAGAATCCTATACAATTTAAGAGACCACCCTCGCTGGCAGAAAGCAATCCAATTCATTCTCACTCAGATCAAAGGCCAGTACCTATACCAGAGAAGAAATATACTATAGTATTCATTTACTAGAATACAGCACCGAATACCATAAAAATAACCTTACACTTACCATACAATATAAAGTTTAGTAGGTACTTTATATTGTTCTATAATATTATATTTACGGTACACAGTAGGAGAGGAAGCGAATGATGGTAAACATTTTCAATAGAGAATCATCTGCCAGTCAAAACGTGAAATTCCACTGGTGGAAACAAAAAGGGTGAAATGTGACGGGTTTATTTCAGCGCATCAGCATTGCCATACAGCTGGGCAATCCCAGCTGGCTGTATTGACAGCCAGCGTCTTGGATACTCTTCCGACTGGTATTGATATGGATGAGTTGAGCTACCTGTAGAAGGTTTGCTACAGTCTGCAGCTAGCTCAATTATTTCAATTGTAAATACTATACCGTTTCCATTTTGAATGAAGCATAAATGTAAACAAACCGCCCATACTTAACCTAAAATTCACTTTGTTGGCGTGTTCTTTTATACGCAATTTACATTACTTGTCGATTTTAGATCCTCCCTTCAATAAAAATTGCTTACAATTATATCTGAAACTCGACGCCAACCAAGTGAGATTTTATTATTTGTGTCGTACTTTGTTTACTAACATGCTTCATTCAAAATGGATAAACCATAGTTTTAATTGATTTCTTTTCTAAGATTGTTATTTAAATGTTCAATAAAGATGTTTTCTTTATTTCATATTCGAAAATAATTTACATTGGACTTATCTTCTGCTGTGCTTCTTACTGTTTAATTTTAGATGAACCTCTTTGTTATCATTGTTAGTTAAAATTAGACTCGTTAAGAGACACACTCTGAAATAATGATATTTTATATAAGTTTAATCTAAAGTAGGTAATACCTACTTAAAATTCTAATAGTTGCCGAAAACACCTATAAACGTTTCCATAGGAACAACGCGTGCGAAGCCGCGAGGCACAACTAGTTTCGTTTCTTATTTACACTAATACTAATTATAATATAATAATTGGTTATTGCACAAAAAAATAAACTTACATTACAAAACTTATGACATTGACTAATGAAATTTATATCTGATTTATGCAACGTCCTTTCTTACAATGGAACCTTGTCATATATCTTTCACATTTCAGACGACGCTATATCATTGTGATAATTCGGCCTCGCTTCAGCTCTTAAAGAAGGCAACCTTAGTATAAAAAATATTTGTAAAGTAGCACCAAAGATTCAACCACTCAATCCTTTTACACATTCAATCAACACTTCGCTTGGGTGTTCTGCAAAATGATTCATTGCTATAAAATATTTTTGCGTTCCCATTACTTCGACGTTTATGTCAATGGAGAAATATTTATGTAGATCTGTCAATCACTAAGGATATTGAGTTGTTATTGTTACTCTTTGGCGCCTTAAGGCGCATATCCGAGCCAATATGACAGCGATACCTATTTTATCATATTTTTAAAAATCCTACTTGCATTTTGTGGTATCTATTATAAGCTGTTTTTTAATACCTCTGTAATAATTTTATCTCATATAGTTAAGGAGGAGATACGAAAATAGAGTTTGGTGGCCAAAAAGCGCAACTTCGTATCTCTGCTTATGCTTTACAAAATGAAACTATTACAGAGGCATTAATATATAACTTATGATGGATTTTTAAAACTTCCTGCGTTTAACGTAATAATAAGATAAAATAGTTGGGGGCGCCACTTCCACTGGTGTATGGGCCATAAGGTGTGCATCCATTGGATCGGAATCATATTTGTATTGATTTGTAAGATAGGTACACTGTGCACCAGTGCATTTGAATTCCCTGTTAAAGTCAATTTGATTAGAAATTAATAATTTCTGAGTTCTTATTCTGTTAATGCAAGCGAAATGAGATAACACGCTTATTAGGAAACGGTGTATTGGTTGTTTGTCCGGTGTGTTTTTTCACAAAAGTTCGTACAATATGAATTTACTTACAAGAAATGGTCATGACATGACCTACGGAGCTGAGACGTGGACACTCACGATAGGGCTGGTCCACCAGTTTTAAGCCGCTCAGCGAGCTATGGAAAGAGCTATGCTCGGAGTCTCTCTGAAGGATAGAATTCGTAACAAATACATCCGACAGAGAACCAAAGCTTTCGACATAACTCAGAGAATTAGCAAGCTGAAGTGTGAGTGTGGCAGTGGGCCGGCCATATTTCGCGAAGAACCGATAACCGCTGGGGTAAACGAGTTCTTGAGTGGAGACCGCGACTCGGCAAACGTAGCGTAGGATGCCCTCCGGCCAGGTGGGATGACGATCTGCGAAAGACTGCAGGCAGATGCTGGATGCGTCAAGCTGAAGACATATGCTTATAGAATAATAATATAATATAGAGAGAAGACATATAGGCGCTATGGCGCTCATTAGGGGAGGCCTATGTCCAGTTGTGGACTAGGCTGATGATGAAGAAATGGTAATAATATACTTAGGTTTATTGAAAAAAAGAGTCAATTTTGAACCAATCATCTTAAGTACGCGTGAGTCGGTTTTTTGATAACGCACGCATTAAAAGACAATACCACAGTTTTTGGTGGCAGGGCGTATCTAACGAGGCGAATCTTTTATTTTATGTTCGATTATTAGACTTCTGTTATAAAAGCAAGGCTGACCTGTATCAATCTACTTCTGACAAATTAGATTTGTATTTCCTCTAGACCACAGGCCATGTCATTTTTTGCGCCTTCGATACCCCAATTACGCTAGTAAATAGCACTAAATAGCTTAAGGCAAGCCGCACTGCGAAATTTCACTGCCTGATTTTTTGATTACATACATAATATGTATCAAGCCCCAGATATTAGGCTACTCTGGCAAGAGTGTGGGCAACTAAGCAGAAATGAAGCACTTATTTCTGACAAAACGCCGAATTTGAAACACAAATGTTCATTCAACGGTTCCTTAATCAAATCATAAAAGGTATTACAGAATGATTCAAAATTGAATGAAATCAGCTAAGAATAAAAAATCGTTGTTGTTAATACTAGTTTTAATTTGTTTCTTTGATTTTAATTTTCTTTGTATTGTAAAATTACCCTTTCTACTGTAACTTGCGGATAACGGGCATGGTCATACTTTAAGTATTTAGTTACACTAATATTAACTGTTTATATTTAAGTATGATTGTTTGTTATCCCTTAGAAATAAAAAATATTAATAATGAAAATGATTAAGAAAAATATACAAAATTTGGGAGATGTGTATTCGCAGTGCGAGCTAGCCCATAATGATCCTAGTGACGGTTTGAACCAGGCGTGGTCGCCAATCATTGCTAATCGTTGAATAAACAATTAGCTTAGATCGTGGGATTAACCCGTTGGGCGATTTATTTAAACGGGATTAGGGTAATTTTGTTATTTATTTAAAAAATCTTGAAAGGTGCGTATTTACGAGTAGCGAGCGATTTTATGAAGCTTGATAAATTTTAAGTTCATTTAAATCAAATCATTGAAGATAAAAAAGTTAAATTTAAGCTGAAAAGGCTTAATTTTTTGTTAAATACCATGGAACCAAGGAATCTTTGCCGAATATGATAAAGACCAACAGATATTCACGAAAATCAGTAACATTAGAACAAAAGAAGACTTTTATTTGAATTTTTTGGTTAAAAAGTGTTCTCTCACTTTTTGGTTCTCGAGCAAAAAGTTGTCAAAACGAAGAACCTCCTCGACGAATACAAAAGTCTGATTTCGTGGATAAATTTAAATGAAATGTGGTAAAACCCTTGTGTTACATGAATGATGTGAGGAAAGTTCAAAAGCTCCGACCAGAAGCGTCGTCAATTTGCACCAATCAAGCGCATTGCGCCCGTGACCTTAGCAATGACGCTGTATTTGTCATAATCATCGCAGGCATGTTGCACATGACGTATTGTTTCTCCTTCTGGTTTATAGTCACTGGATTCCACTCATTGAATGATTTTTGCGTTTTTCACTGGTTTCTTCTGAGTAGCAATGACAAGCAATATGTTGGCATTTGTCATCATAATCATTGCAGGCACGTTGTACGAGACTGTTATTTTTCTATATTTTTATTTACACTGGATTCTGGCCGACTGACTTGTTGCGTTTTGGACTTGTTTTTTTCTGAGTAGCAATGGCATTTGTTATAATATTAATAACAGGCATGTTGCATGAGACGTATCGGTTTCCGCTTTACTGGTTTTTTTGTCACTGGCTTCTAAAGACATTTACACATTGTATGATTTGTTGCGTTTTTGAGTGGTGTCGTCTGAATGACAGTGATGTTGTATGTAAGTACTTTGTCTGAATCACTGCAGATACAGGCGTTTTAAATATAAAGACGAAATTATTTAGTAACTATAGATTCCGCGAAAAACCTTCTCCGATTGTTATTTTTTACTGTCACTGTTGTAATTATCACTGGAAATCCAGTTTTGATTTAATGATTTGAATGTGACTAGGTTTCTTTTAAATAATATTGTTTGTTAGTCATTTATCTTTTGTAAGTTTTTTTAGGGTCGAAAGTTTAAGAAAATTGTTTTTTATTTTCTGATATCGCGCATCATTATACCTCGATATAATCAATAGTGACTGACGTACTATGCTTTTCTATATTTCAGCCACCCAAGAGCATTCCACCATTCTAAAATACCGACAGCTCCAAAACACAAATAACTTTTTATTTTATTTTGGCTGATAATGTCATGTCTCCGCGCTATTTAAAAACAATTCCATAGAAAACTTCATAGTCTTAACACCACTCCGGTCCATTTAAGCCACACGCCGACTTCAAAACAGACGGCGTCCTTAAAGTGACTAATGTCACTTGACATCACAACACTGACAGCCTGACACGTGTTAATTTGTCACTTTGACGCTTTTTGTTTTTGTGTAGTTTCATTATGAAAGACAGACGCCGCTTTCTTTAGGGCATCTCAATTAAGAATGACATAGTGTCATGGATTTAATGCACAGTGTAGAATGTGTAGATGGATCAGAAAAAAAACTTGTCTGTTTAATGCTACGCCATCTACCTGCTCTCGTTGAAGTAGGTTGGTGGCGTAGCATAAAAGAGAGAGGAATCTGAAATTTGCATAACTTTAGTAACTACCTCAACAGCCTGTATTGGTCCACTGCTGGACGCAGGCCTCCTACTGATAAGCGCCTTGTTGGCGTTTATCTAATGGGGGTAATGCCCATAATCCCCACGCTGAGCATGCGGGTTGGGGATCGCAGTTCGGTGGTAAAATTGTTCTGAAGGGGGTGCTGCTGCCCGCCCCCGGTAGATATCCCTCAGTCGCCTTTTACGACACCCACGGGAAGAGACTAGTTAGTGCAAATTCTAAGCCAGCACCACACAGCTAGCAACTTTAGTAACTTAAATAATAGTAATACAGACCGTGTAGAACTAAACCGATTGGCAAGAACATTTGGTATATGTCCACAGTGAGTCGACAAGAGTCGTCTTACATGTGCAACGTGAAATTTCCGACACAATTTGAATTATTGTCAGAGAATAAATAAATGAAATGAAATGATAGATGTAAAAATGATAATCATCATTTGTATAAAAGTAACTTGTAAATCATAAGTTCAAAAATATAATGTCTGAACTTTTAATTGAAAATATAATTAATTTATGAACCAAAAGGCACAGAATAAATTTTCAATTATGATCCTAGCCGAATTTCGACCACGGCAGCCAATCTCAACGGAGACTAAACATGTGTGCACACAGTTTCTGATATCTGTGTGTGTGCAGGACATTTTATAGTGCACAAGTGTGTGCGCAAGCATAGGTGCACTCTCTTCCCCTCCTGCACTCGTGTTAGTCTGCCATCCTATCGAATTATAAATTTAATCCAAGTATTGAAAGATACTAAATGTACAGGATATAGCTGAGCATCGAATAAATTATAGATGCAATGCTTGTAAGATCTTATCTTTGCAATCAAATCATGTTCTCTCAAGGGACATATCAAACAAGATGTTTATCCATATAGGGAACCGCTCAACTCAAACTCAATTTGATTTTACTAATAACTGTGGTTCACTTTGAAATTGTATGAATTCTTAAATTTATATCGTTAAGCTAAGTTCATATCGTTTAAATTATTACACCTAAAATAATAGAAAGGTCGGTGGCATTGGATTTGGATACTTCTAGATAAAATAATAATGATAGTACCTAATTTATGATAGCGTGATGGAAATAATGGCACATGTGTGTCATGTCAGTGTCTGCAGATAAATAGACATCAATTAGCTAGTTTTTATTACACTTTTGGCGTCGATACAATATTGGCCACTTTATTCTGCTTACAAATTCAAATAAAAAGTAGTTTTACGACTTTTTCCATTAGTTCTTAATTGAGATTTATGGTCATCGATGTGACATTTCCATTGAAAAAGAAACGTTCAATGACAAAGTAATGATAGCTAGTTACCTTGGTAATTTTGATGGCCTTACGGAGTCATGTGATGATGATGTATCTGAAATAAATAAAAGTAATTATTAGCATATTGAAAAGTAAGTGTTTGAGTTCTAGAGACTTGTATCCCTAGTCTCGAAACGAAGGACATTCAAAGTAGTGACCTAAGTGACCTGCGAGATAATAAGCTGTATAAATTTATTTGTTCACACACGTAATTGAAGAGGACGAACACAATTATCACTGCAAAGACTGGCTGATGGGGGGACAGTATCGCTCACGTCCGTAGGTGTTGACCCTTTGACACGTGTCCTCTGGGTGGTGCTAAGAGCGATACCCTCTGGTGGTAGGCTTCGGCCGTGGCTTGTCACCACCCTCCGGACTGGGCCAGTCCGTGAAGCAACTCAGTTGTGTTTCGGAATGTGGTCCGGAGTAGCCATCTTCTAGACCTTCGTGATACATCGTCGGCCGCATCTTCGCTTTCCATCATGTGAGAATTGTGAGATTGCGGTCAAACGGAGGACTATTTCTGATAAAAAAAAAAAAAAAAAGAGAAAGAGATTCAAAGTAACAAGGACTTTGTGCAAGTTGAAAATCATGTAACCTCAGTGCTTTCACGCACACAAGCTCTCGTTTACGAATATAAAAATAATACGTTTTGTCGCATTTTTTGTCGTGAACTATTAAATCGATGAACATGGGTAGCATGTTCAAAAAAGTGTCACGTGATGTCGATGATGTTGTCATGACGACTGAAGCACTGAAGATTAAAGTTTTAAATTCGTCTAATATAAAACTTTGATAGCTAGCTAACACCAGAATGGCAAAACAGTAAAGGCGCTACGAGAAAGGTAAGATTTTCAATAGATCAAGTAAATGACGTCAACACGTAAAATTTTCGTTCCTACACCGGCTTCAGAGACAACCATTTTTTTGATAACACGTAGGTGTCTACTGTCAATTCTAAGCCTTCTTCCTTCTTCAATCAAGCAAATCTAGATATAATAAAAAGTCCAAAGTCGTGACAGATCATAGAGTTCACACACAGGGCAGGACCTTCTATGAGAGAATCTTACACATTACAAAATCCACGACTACCTAAACAGGCCCAAAGCCTAGACTGTCATATCATTAGCGCAATATGGAAGACTGGGCCACCATATATGGATAAACACTTTATTATAATCCGAAACGTGACCTTTACAATTGATAGCATCTGTTGTAGCATCAATACGACAGTGGATAAATGTTTTCAAAACCTTCAAATTAATGGTAATTCTAGACATTGACTGGTGCACGCGAAGCTGGCTTAATCTAGCGTAGAAATAATACTGACTAATGTAAACGTAGAACAAGGACATGATTTTCAAGGAAAACACAACATTACTTGAATATGCTCTTATGGATTTATAATGAATCATCTATCGGTAATTATAAATGTTAAACATTCGACGCATTAATAATCCTGACCCAACATACTTAAGTATCATGAATCTGTGAGTTGTAAAGATACAAATAACGTAAACGTTGCAATTGTGTCTGGTAAATCATTCCGCGACCACTTATCAGTTCGTTACAAGTTTTCAGCATCGGAGAGGTCAAAATCTGTTAGAATGGTTACCACACACGCCCTACATCTCACAAACAAGGATAAAAGTAGTAAAACACAAAAAATCCAATCCAATTACCACATCTTTGTGATTTTAAACCCGCCTTTGAGAGAGTGTGCATCGTCGACCAACAGAATAATCAGCTTCAATATTTGAGATTCAATTTGTTGACCCTACGCATTCAGAGGCAGGCGCCCAGCACTGTAACAGAATCTGAGAAGTCTTGAGAAAACTTTAAGGACACCGTGGGAACCGCTCGGGCTACCGCAAGGGTCAACATTGACCTGCCTATTATATTGTTGCTACAACTTAGGAGCTAGTTTTTCGGGCATCAAATATTCTGACCGCCCCTTGCTTTTACACCTACGTCAGGTTAATGTTTATGTTTGTAATTAGTCGGCGTGTCACTGGCGATACATAATGGTAAATAATGCATTGTTGTGGCTCATTTTATGACTGGGAGTTTGGAATTCGTCATGGGTGGCTTATGGTCGTCCAATCTTTGTTTTAAGTTTTAGCGGTGAGATTCTACAATTAAATTGAGAAAGTTTTGACTCGGCTAACAAGATTTATTATACTCAACAAAGTTTCAATAAAAAAATTTCGTTTCGTCAGTTGAATTGTTTGTAGGGGGTATAACCTAAAATAACATAAAAATAAAGGTGACCTATAAATGGATACCAAGCAAGAATGCTAGAATCTGGTGTGCTACTCATTTACTCGTTTAAAGCGATCATTAATTATCAAGAAACAGGCTCGGTGATGAATAGACAAATTAATTAGATTAATAAACCTAGATTTGCTGACTACGAGCGAATGTGAAGGACTAAAAGTAAAAGGGTTATAGTAACTTTTAGTATCCAGTTGTGGAGCTTGTTTACCAAGTTGACGATTTGTGAGTCCCGTTGGCCGATATTGGTTCACTGGGCGAATAGCTGCCGGTGTAGCTTTTCGGCCAGCTCAAACCGGCAACTTGGCGACTATAATAGCTATACCTTTAGATACGAGTATACTGCACATTGCAGTTTTCCAACTAAAGGATCATCAAGGGGGAAACTGTTTTTAAGCTATTGCATAGCTTCTATCGCGGGCCTTGAGCGTGGTGACCGAATCCAGAAATTCCGAAACGAAATTAACCGAACACTATGCAATAGCTTTACCGCGGTAGTCCCCGAGTGCCACACGTCTTTTTTTAATTCTGGGGAAAACCGGAATACCTCACTTTGAACACCTATGAACATAAAATCTATAGTAACCATCTTTTGCGCTGGCTCTCTTTAAATGCATGTGTCAGCTCTCTTTTCTAAATGTTGTGGATCGTCTTAGATTTCGCTATTGCTCTGATCTGGTCTGAATTACAAGATTTCAGGGAGAATCACATTAATTTATGACGGTCATAAAAAATACCGCGCGTGGCGTTAAAGTATTTCTTTGATAAGAGTTGTGTGTCTTGTCCAGACCTACACGACATTCGCTACCCACAGCAGGTAGCGAAAGTCAAATTGTTATGTGATATTTCTATGTAAAGTACAAAACCGCGCGAAACCCGGCGAAACTAAAGAAAATTCACCGATACCGCGCGCTCCGATCAGCTGAGCTACCTGTAGACTGTCTGTAGTTAGCTTAATTATTTGAACTGTGAATACCAATTGATAAAAAAGAAATAACGATCAAAATAATTGAACATATTATTTTGATCGTTATTTCTTTTTATCAATAAACAAGTTACTAAGCATAGAATACATACTTGACTGAATATGAAATGAGAAAATAAAATATTAAAATATAAAACTGAACTAGTCTTCATTTGACGATCGGCCTAGGCACGGTGAACTGCCTAGCCATTCCTAAACGGGCTATTTCAGACGATCAGCCATATTGTAGAACGTTGATTCCACCGATCGTTCAACGATCGGCCTAGGCACTTAGCTAAATGGCGCCGTAAACGGCCTAGCCGTTTTACAAACGGGCTAATTCTTCATTCCGGCTGCGACAGATACATCACTAAATGTACTGAAGTAGCATTTCGATAGACGCAGTCAGATGTCAAAATCATCTTGGGTTTTTGTCTAGTTCAAACAACACGTCTTTTTATCGCATGTTGTAAACCATGTGTAATTAAGAGTTTCTCCTGCAGCCTAGAATATAATATATTTGAGGTATCCGTCAGAATTTCAATTTACCTGTCCGTCGGTCACGGGTGACCATTAGCGATATGAATCGATGTTATGATTGCGCACCGCTTTAATTAGTACCTTAGTACCTAATGGTTGGTGTATGCATTAGTTTTGAGGATGTCGTAAAATTATTTACCTAACTATTTACTTTGGAATCTGGATGTGAATTATTAGCAAAGGAAGGAGTTTAGTTATTTTGTTGATTATTTTATGCCCTGTTATAAACCCACTAACCTTAGTGGTTTATTCGTTGCAACCTAGGATGTTGGTATAATCGAACAAATTCAATTAATTAGTCTGTAATTGGACATTACAGACTAATTTATTTTATTTGTACACGATTAAGTAGCTTAGTAATAGTGTAGCTTTTTATAAAAAGCTTATGCGAGTGTTATGTACTCAAAATTTGTATTATAGGTACTATATTGTATTAATGAAAAAAAAGTGTTTGCTTGCTTCTGCTAATCTCCGAAACGGCTGATTTGATTTTCACGGCACTTTCACTGGCAACATAAAATAAATAAATAAATAACATGAATATGTGAACAATACCACATTCAGGCGCATACCCGAGCCAATGTGGCGCTGCCACCTATTTCGCTTCGTAAACTTAACTATGGGGTGGATAAAGTTTACTTATGATTTTAAATATATATCTTTTGTTTTATGAACAGCGGTACAGGTGTTTTAAGTTTACTAAAAGTGTATTTGATTCATCTAGGTGAATTAGGTCAGGTGAATTAAGTTAACGCAGCGACCTATTTGATCTTAATATAATGTTTAACACGGGAAATTTTAAAAATCCGTCGTACAGATTAGTTTCATATTATAAGCAATTTTTTATACCTCTGCTATAGTTTTACTTTGTATAGTTTCGGAGGAGATGCGAAAATAGAGATTGGTGGGCACAATCCAAATCAAGTGGATCAAGTGCAACTTCGTATATAACTGCCTAAGCTATAAAAAAATATGTCTTAAACTTAATAATAAGATAAAATAGGTAGCGACGCCACTCTGACTCCGCTATGCGCCTTAATTGAAATTAGATGGCATCTTCGAATAATCATTTTTGATCATGATTGAGATGTGCTTGACACAACTGGCTAGACTAAACAGTCTAGTTAGTAATGCTCTCCTCGAAATGTTTACGGAGTCGTGGGAAGAACATAGTTTGGTACTCCAGCCTCTTAGAAACACTTTACGTGACAATACCTACTTGAAGCTGTTGAACTTGTGACACTGTAGGTAGTCTGTACAAGTTATTCTGTGACTGTACTGATGTATATACGGTGAGAAATCAAAACTTTGTGTGGATAATTTTTTTTAACAATTATCATCATCAGCATACTCACTGTTATCGCCCTTCGACAACCTCTGTGGCGCGGTGGGCGAACGTCTGCCTGCGATGCAGGAGGTTGCGGATTCGATTCCTGCCTCGGGACAAATGTGTGTACGTTCTGCAGATATTTGTTCAGGGCGATTTGGATGTTTTCTATGTATGATAAAAAGTATCTATTTATGTAGTGTATTGTATTATGTATAACAGTTATCTAGTACCCATAATTTTTTTTTATGTTACAAACAATAAGCGTGTAGTGTAATTATGATTTTACTGCCACTTGTTAAGCAGTCGGATTTAGAAAATGTACACAATTAAATTCTCGGTAAAATATCACCATTATTTTACTTATTTATGTAATTTTCTATCATTCACGTAGAGCGAGAAGTCTAGTTTTAATAATACAAATTAAATAACAGGGCATGTTAGTTCACATTTAAAAGGTCTATCACTATTTCCCTAACTGTACTGTAGCGGTTAAAAAGTAGGCAGTGACAAACTTACCACATTTAAAAAAAATGATTAATGACAAAGTTACACTAGATTTTCACGAGGACAATTTTACCTGGTGACACTTTTAGCCTAACTCATTATTTAGACCACTTTTGGAATATCTCGTAGAAAGTCCTTATAAAGCCAAAGAGTATCATTAAATTCGATTCCTGGTGTCTAATCAAATGTCGCGAATACTAAACTAAACTAAGACATAAGTTATGACAAGTTATTAAAATATTTATTTGGTGACGTCACCGTCTAGGCAATGCGTCGTCTTGCGGTATAATAAACCACTAATAGGTGTTCTTTCTTTAACAGGTTATCTAATGAGTGGTGAGACTAGGTAATTATTGACATCTATGACTGGACAGAGCAGTGAAAATTCCTGGCATGCTAGTTTATTGATGTGAAAAGTGACTTCAAATATGTCGTGCTGCTGTTATTCCGGGCAATTACATCCTGCCTGTTACAATACGCCTTCAATACAATAGTGAATAGGTGAATTCTAGAGCTTCGTAAATGGGATACATATCGTTAGCCACATCGTTACAAATGTAAAAAGGCTTTACTAAAATAATGATAGCAAGGCAATCTCATCAGCTAAAGAGTGGTCTTCTGAAGAATTATGGCAAAACCTCCTTCGTTGGTCGTCGGTTCGGTCATTCGGACGTCGAGGCATGCTCATTTCATATAAGTATATTTCATATAATTATAATAAGCTGCCTCACGCGTTGATAAACGAGAAAAACGACAATGTTTTTATACAACAACTAAAGATTTTATAAACCACAAAGGCTTACTACAAGATTGACGAATATTTAAACGAAAAATAAAAAACTATGTAAACGAGTAAAAAATTCCTAACCAGTTAACGACGTCCTCCTCTCTCTCCATACATATTGTGTGCCCAGCAGGGTCTATAGTGAAACTTAATTATATAAAATGTAAATACCTCTGTACACCTATGGAATATAATAAATGATTGAGTATTAAGACTTCATGCCTTCTATTGAGGTATATTATACCTAAGTCTTATAATTATATCCTTTTTTGCGCCAAGAAACTGTTAAGTCGTTGAATCTTTACGATTCCCACACTCCCTTACACCAAAACGCTTCGATTTCACGCATTTTAAAGATAAAACGAGAAATTACATACAAACAAACAATCTTCAAAGGGTCTTTAGCTGTAAAATCATTTTACACCCATCAGAGGCCGCTCGTGTTGTAATAAATATCGCTCTCGTGCTTGCGTAAGTTAATTGAAAATTAATTTCGCAACTATTTCTTGGTATGTTGTTATCATCACCGCTGGATGATGTTGGCAAATTGATTTTGGAAAAGCGTGTGCTTACACTGCTTACACATCCTTAGAACTGCAGTTATTTATAACTAACCGTGTGGAAAACAAGCAAATTTAAGAAATTGATTGCAATCACAGGTAGTTTTATATAAATAAATAAATCATGACTCTCATTATTTAGGGAATAATAAATTTCCATTAGAAGCTTTACCACTCTTTTTAACCCACTTAAAGGTTAATTTTTGAAAGTTCAATTGGCCTATGTGTTACTTTTTGTGAGACCATATTTTAAAATGAACAAAATAACTCGTTATTTTAAAACACACAAATTTCATTTAAATCGGTGCTCTAGTTACGGAGATACGTGGTAACCAACGTTCAGATCAACTTTCGCATTTATAATATATGTAGGGAGTAGGTTGTTTTTTAAGGAGTAACATAAGTAATCTATGAAATGTGATACATTATTTCATATTTGATAGTAATTACCTAATTACTACTAATCAAGCTGTTTATTATAGTAAAACTTCACTTGTCTGAGTGCTTATTTTCTAAGTCGAAAGAAAAAAACTATTTGACTTTGACTCTGATAGTGCAGGGGATATTTCTCCACCCGACTTTTTCTCTTTCATTGTTGGATGAAAAATTTGTGTTTTCCAACTCAGACTAGGTTCGTTTTTGACTCGCTTAGGTACATTAATTATAGATACTTCTCTGGTGATGGTGATAATTAAGTCGCACGTGTTTCAAAAAAGTATGGAACAAAAAAGCAGTCACCGTTATTTTTCCCAAATCCTGACCTACATCCGAAAGAGCGGCGCCAGCGCATCCAATTCCAGTAAAACAAACTGCTCAAACGTAATCAAGGATCCTGTGATTTGTGCTCGTAAAACTCCTATCATTTGTAAATGGCCAAATAAAAGGACTTTTATGGATAACTAAACACCCCCATCCTTGTTTCTGAGAAATTGTTTTACTCTACTAGTCAGTCACCTCTTGTGGTATGCAAGAGAAGCGATGAAGTTGAATATTTACAGACAGCTATCGCACTTTACGGATAAACATGTATCTAGGTATCTACGTTTTCGAGCATATATTTTATAGGCTGCGAATTTGGATTTTCCATTGGATTTTTTTAATAAAATCATTATTAAACATCATTTTGAGCGTAGGCTTTCTGACATTATTTTCACCGTGAAAAAAAGTACAAAATACAATACAAAATACAAAATGTTTATTTCATTAACAATATATACAATATAAGTGCGTATATTTTATATATTATACGAATTTGCTGCATAGAGTCAGATATCGTGGACGATAATTTATAAGCTCATAGACTTATAGGCTTATAGGTCACGCTGCAGCTAATTAAAACGAGTTGGTTGTAAGTATTTTGCTTACTCTTTATAGTCCTTTAAAATATTGTACGAGTAGTAGCTCTGTGTGTAGGTACCTTTAACGGCCCATCTGAGTGATCGTTAAATGTTAATAGCCGTATTAACGCTTCATTCTGATAATTTGGTGGCGCGATTGAGCTATTACCGACAGAGGTTCAGTTCACAAACAGTAAAATTAAAATTACCTAATTTACAGGTTGTAGGTTAATTTCTGTTCAGCTTAAAAGCTTTTAGGCTTGACTTGGATTTATGACTTGTTGGATACCTACTGATTATATTATTATTGATTGTGCAAAGTTCTTCACTGTACAAAGCTAAGTAGCTTACTTTAGTTTAGTTGGTCTTTTCGTTCTCCGTTGGACTGATTTGGCTATTAGATAGTTTTGATGTCGTTTAGCTAGCTTACCCCAACACTAGTTGGCAATTTTCCATTTGGCATTTTATCTAGGCCAATTACGGAAACTATATTTTCTCTCACAAAATTATCACCATGCTACAAGAAATTATTGACCATACGTTTGGTAATTTTGCGATTCGTTCAGGTACTATTGCGAAACCAAACTGACTCGGAGCAGTTGTAAGTTATTTCCATTTGAATATTTGCCGGTCGAGTGTCATGTCATGAATAATCTCATTAGATTTTAGTGCAATTTGATCGCACTTGACAGGTTAAATTACCAACATGCTCGTGTATTTTAGTATGCGACATTTGCATTATTATCGTGCAGATATTGAGAGATTTGAGGCACGAATTCACTTACTTAGATACTCCTGGTTTGACTCGCTCCAAGCATTATTTTAGACTCACAATCGTAACATAAAGATTGTCGTCATGATAAAAATAAATAAAACCTGAAGTCTTGCTTATGTCGACTGTACTAAAATAAGTGAGTGAGAATAATATTTTTTATTTTAAAAATGCTGTTTATGTGTTTGGAAATCTATTTGGATGTGGTGGGAATAAGCCTTTATCTCTTCGTAGCTTTTGATCAGAGCGTTGAGATTGAGAGTCTGCAAAAGACGAGAGATGTTTGGAAGGGTGCGGGGAAGCCCAGCAGTGGGACGAAATGGGGTAAATAAATAAATAAAACAGATCCCTACTTCTGTGGCCGTGGCAATCATTGCATATGAATTGGCCCCTCCAACGCAACTCCGTGTATGTCATAGAAGCCGACTAAGAAACCTATCATAGAAAAGATGGAGATGCTGCCTATTCTCTGGGTATTTTTGACACCTCCACTGCTACTACCAATCCGACTGCCAATCGTGGTGATTACGGTAAAACCCACTTTATTTGTGGAAGGCACTTGCACCAATGGACGTTTATGTATGCAGATGTACGTTGATACGTCAGTGGCTAAACGAACCAAACTAGATCTTTCTTTATGATACCGGCTCTCTCTACACATTAAATCCAAGCCATGTCTGTTTTGAATTAGCGGAAGACAGCTTCCAATATTTTGATAATTACGAATAAGTCATGAGTACACAAAATACCAAAGAAGCAGAAACGAAAGACCTACCAGCTATGGCTTATCTAAGAATGATACAGATCATAACAAGGTTACAACTTTCATTCACAAAGAAAGGCAAGAATATTGCGAAATAAAGTCCCATTAAGGAACAAGACATGCCCTGCCATACCAGTAAACTTTTCTATTGTTGCCTGAAATAAAGCACATTGTGTCACGACAACTCCTCTGTAGGTGGCATGGCGTGGCTACAGAGCCATTATCTAACTAACATAACTATTGTTGGTTTATCTCCGACACCTGTAACCCGATCCGGCTTAACTATTTTAGCCGAGATACAGATTCAATAGATTATTATAATGAGAGATTATGATTCTGATCAGCCTTCCAACAATCTGTTACGGTGAGGATTATGTCGGCAATAAAGTAGATTGCCTGGATTGAGCGGTACCTGAATGGTTTCGTGCAAAATCAGATATCATTCAAAACGGGTTGAAAACTGCTGTTCTGTCAAAACTGGAGAATGGTTTATTTACTCGTAAAAAATAGTGTACTAGGTATAGTAGGCTCAGCCAAACTCAACTCATTATCATCATCATCATCCGCAGCCCGACTTCACCCACTGCTGGGTATAGGCCTCCAAACTTTTGTGCCACTCCACACGGTCCTCAACTCAACTCAGCTAAAGAAAATTACAATTAATTAATACAAACAAATTACAATCAACTAATAACTGTGTGGTGCTAGCTTAGAATTATTACCACCCAACTCTTCTCGTGGGTGTCGTAAGAGGCGACTAAGGGATATCCACTGGGAGGCGGGCAGCAGCTTCCCCTTCAGAACTATTTTACCACCGAACTGCGATCCCCAACCCGCATGCCCAGCGTGGTCATTATGGGCATTACCCCCCATGAGATAAATGTCAATAAGGCGCTTATTGGGTAGGTCTGCGTTCAGCAGTGTACCAATACAGGCTGTTGAGGAAGGCAAGTTAGATGAAAGCTTGTAATTTAGTAACATTACATTACTATCATCAGCATTAATGACCTTTGCATTCACGAAGAATGGTTTACTTACAGTTTATTTGCAGTACTTACATAGCAGTTAAAATTGAACATACTTATATTTCCGTCAAGCTAGTCTGATGATGGAAACTGAAGACCATATTCGATAGGAAACGAAACAACGTTATCTCATCGAGTTTGAGCTCGTTTGATTTGTCTTCCCAAGCAAGTTTGGAAGTAGCTTGTTAAATAAATATATTATAATCTATTTACAAACATATTTAATATTTTAGTACGCTTATTCTTTCTATATTTAAGAATATAGAGCAGCAAGCAGGAATAAGGAGGAAGTAAAAGAACACACCGATTGAAATCTGATCTAATTTGAAAATGGTTACAATCTAATAAATAAAACCGGCCAAGTGCGAGTTGGACTCGTGCACGAAGAGTTCAGTACCATTATCTAGAAAATAAAAAAATACAAATCTTTCCTCGTGAAGTAACAAAAATCAACGTGACGCGGTCACCCATCCAAATACTGACCGCGCCTTACGTTGCTTAACCTCGGTGATCGGTTCTCAAGATGATAAGGACGATGCCAATTATTAAAATTATTTAACTTTTATTACTTGTTGGTACAGCGGCAACAGAAATACATCATCTGTGAAAATTTCAACTGTCTAACAATCACGGTTCATGAGATACAGCCTGATGAAAGACGGACAGCGAAGTTTTAGTAATAGGGTCCCATTTTACCCTATGGGTACGAAATCCTAAAATCATGTTTATTCGTTTGTATGGTGAAGAACATAGGTAATTGAACTTGTCTCGTACGTAAGTCAGTGTCTTCTGAACCATAAAAGTGAGCAGATAGGAAAACAACAAGTAAAGGCGGTTGACAATCATGAGGGTAGATTCCTGCCATAAATTACAATGTTATGACGTTTCGACCAGTTGCGGCGTCTAGACTTACCAATTACCTAACCGTATAGATTATACAAACTTATGTTATTTTCGCATTAATAGGTATACAATGTAACTATAACCTTTGAGGCACAGGCCTCATAGGATAATATAGATCTAGCTAGATAATATAGATATACCTAACCTAAACCAATACAGACTATTGGTCCACTGCTGAACGCAGGCCTCCCCTGATAAGCGCCTTATTGGCATTTATCTCATGAGGGGGCGGTAATGCCCATAATCTCCACGCTGGGCTGGGTTGGGGATTGCATTTCGGTGGTTGTTTTGTTCCGCAAGGGGCGCTGCTGCCCACCACCGATGGATATCCCTCAGTCGCCTCTTATAACACCCGCGGGAAGAGTTGGTGTGGTGCAAATTCTAAGCCAGCACCACACAGCTAGAACATATTAGGCATAAATACCTACTTAAAAGTATTATATAATTTTAAAAGTATTAAATAAATATAGTATCAAAAGTCGGTTAACTTCAAATATCGGTTATATAAAATATACATTCTGTTGGCTACAATTTAGGTGGATTTACACCGCACATGGATTTTCCCGACTTCATTATTCATAATGTCGCCAAGAATGACGCCGGGCATGTAAATCGACAAACAATAAATCAAGTCAATATGCATTCCTTTTCAAACCTACAATAATATCATTATTACATTATCATTATATGTATTCATATACAGACTAGCAAATAATTTAGAGCAATTTGTTGAAATAAAGTAAACGGACAAGAGAAACCAAATTTTTATTTTACTAAAAACAATATCTAATTTATCACTGAACTGGAACTAGTGGTTTGTTATATTATACCTCAATGATGTCTGATTTGGATAGAATTAAGTTGCAAAATTTTCAAAACTATAAGATTGTAGGGAGACACTGATTTATTTTTAATAATACAAACAAAAGTAGTTTGATAGATGATAAAGAAAAAGTTCAAGTACCACTGTTCGGTGCTATTAATTTTTTCCTAAATTTTAATTTTATTTATATGGAATAAACATATACTTAAATGAAATATGACATAAACGAAGGCACATTTTCACAAAGATATAGAATTAAAGACATCAAGACTAAAGCCCGTATTATGAAAGCTTGCTCAGTCATGGATATATAATTGAGTAACACTTATGACATAGAAAAGCGTTACTCATGCATAGATTGATGACTGAGCAAGCTTTCATAACACCATAATAAGTCTTGATATCGTTAAATCAATTTTCACATTGCTTAATTTAACTATTCACTTAATATTATCATATTTTTGGAAAAACACACAGAATTTCATCACTACTTTCCTTTTAACTCTGATCTTTGGTTAGTGGTACAAATATGTATTCCTTTTGCCAACTCCATTTAAGTAAAGTCATCGTGACTATCCGGTATTGTTATATCAACAGCATCGTGTGATGGCAATGTGCTAACGTGAGAATCGCATGTCTTTTGCTTTTGTTTCCAAGTTATGTGCACTGGATATTGACTCCTCGACTTGCTGACCATTGAATCTGGTAACTAGGTCTGGTAACTTTGATAATTACATGGTTTTTATGAAGTCAAACTGATCTTTTGATTGTATTATGTTATTTTTGATTGAATGAAAAGATTTGATATTGATTGAAAAGGGATTTGTTTGGAATATATATTGTTGGTTGGTCTATGAATAAAATTTTCAAAAATTTACCTTATTTTTAAACTAGAGCTAGTATACATAACTAAATTTTTATAGGTTGGTCTATTTTTTATTACCAATAAATATAAAATACTTATATATTTTAGATAATTTGCCTATACATAACAGACAGTAGTGGTACAAAATATGTTTAATTAATGAATAAAATCAAATAGACGGTAATTATATCACTTGATATTCATATATCAAGTGATATGAGCGAGATCATTCTCGCCACAGCTATAATATCATTTAGTCAATAAATTAATTAAATAATTGTGTGCATGAAATTCAAATAAAGGAGACCGCATATATTATATATAATTATTACCTGGGCGGTATTAATACATAGGTATTAAGTTCAAGTCGACCCATATCTCAACACCATACTATTAATATGCAAATTCTGATGAGAACAGACTCGAGTATAACTGATTAACATTACATAAGCATCATAGCTTTACTCATATAATAATAGAATCCGGGTCCGTATTTGCTATTGCTCCACTAACGCAGTTACCACTTGTGCTATAAATCCATCATTTTGTTGCTAACATAAGATACCGCGATTACCGCATTACGGGGTAACCAACCATGTAGGAAACAAATTCTCTCGACAAATTATTGCGTACTAGATGCGCCCCGCGGCTTTGCACGCTCTATTCAAGTAGCTATGTCCGTCCCCGGGATACCGTTTACCTCCCTGCCAAATTTCATAAAGATTCGTTCAGCCGGGAACGAAATAAAAACTATCCTATGTTCGTTTCCTGGTTCTAAGCTACCTCCCCACCAATTTTCAGCCAAATCGGTTCAGCCGTTCTCGAGTTATAAGTGTTGCAACAAACACGACTTTCTTTTATATACATATATACTCGTAGATGTAGGCGCTTACATTATGTATAGTTCTTATTGCGTTTTGCTGGGGCTAGAATTGTTCAGTTGAATACCTGCTGTATTTAAAGCTCAGTGTAGATGGTAAGATGTCTAATTATGTATGTATAATGTTCATTTTACTATAGAAACTTAAGTTCGAAACGTAGTTTGACGAATTTATTATGAATGTAAGCGAGTTAACTACGAACCTTGTTTGTGTTGGAAGAACATAATGTTCATGTTCCTGACTTTGAGAATAATTCCACTTTCACTTTTAAGTTATCAGATGTTAATCATTTATTGTATTTATTTATTAGGAAGGGTGCGGGAGAAGCCAGCATTAGGTCGAAAATAAGAAAAGCTAAGTAAAAATTATTATTATTTCTTAACGCAACATTACAGATAGGAGATGTTTTTTAATATTATTTGATTTGATCTCTAGATTTTTATATTTATATTTATTGAGGTTACTTATTTCCATCAGTCCGCAGATAGCTAACTGTATCATGTGTATTTAGTATATTTTGTAAATACTAACAACTATTCGTTGAACTTGATTTTTTTATTTTATTTGTAGTATTTTTGTTGATTCGTTTTATTTTAATGTAATTTCAGGTAAGTATGATGTAGCGTTTGTAAATTCCATAGTTCTATACCTAATATAATTAAAAAAAAACTTGTTTTTATCTTGATTCCCATCTTGTGTTCGCGCAGGCTCACATCGACACCTTCGATGCTATCTGGCGAAAGAAGTCAGACTCACTACTCAGACTACTCACGACTCAGAACCCGCGGTAGTAGCAACAGTATCCTAACCGCGATACAATACAATACAATACAATAATACAATACAATATTTTATTAATAACACCATGTTACAAGTCATAAAGATACAAGTTAAGCAATATAGTTTATAATATTGACCTTAACCTAAAATATAAGTATTTAATATAATTACAATAATATAATTAATCATTTTTATTCATAATAAAATAATTAAATAATTGGCATTGCGTAGAACTCGTCTACGGAATAAAATGATCTCTCTAAGAGCCATTTCTTCAGTTTATTTTTAAATATCATGGTGGAGGCATCGTCTTTTTTAATAGCGTCCGGCAGCCTGTTGTAGACCGAGGGACCCATGATGTACACGGACCTCTCCGACTTGCGCAGCCTGTGCGCGGGCGTGACGAGGAGGTGTGCGAGCTTGTTGCTGCGCAGAGCGCGGGCGGTATTCACACCTCTCCTCCTGAATTCACTGATGTTATAGTGTGTGAATAAGGCTACTTGATATATTAGCTCGCAGGGGAGAGGCATGATATTCAGCTCTTTGAAAAAATCTCTGCACGACACATCATCCGCTACGCCGACGATCGCGCGTACGGCTCGCTTCTGCATGACGAAGGCCCGCTCGACATCCGCGGCCCGCGCCCACAGCTCCGCGCCGTAGGTGAGCATACTGTGAATGGTCGCAAAATAGCACGACAGTACTACGCTGCGAGACGCGGTGTCGGCGAGCCGTCGCAACGCGAAACAGGTACGTCCTAACTTGGAGCAGAGCTCCTCTATGTGTACCTCCCACGTGAGTCCACTATCGATGTAAAAGCCCAGAAGTTTCGTGGATTCGACCATCTGCAGCGCGGTGCTACCAGCGATTACGGTACAGGGTGGCGATGGTGTGCCATTAAGGCGAAAGGTCATAAAGCAGGTCTTTTCTCTATTTAGGGCTAACCCGTTCGATTTAAACCACTGTTCGAGCCTTCGAACTACATTGTTCAGCCTAAGCTCTAGTTCGAGTGACGACGGTGCAGTCACAATAGCCGCCACGTCATCAGCGTACATGTAGATTTGAGCGTCGCTCACGGACTCAGGTAGGTCGTTGAGCAGTAGGCTGAACAATGTGTTCGACAGGCAGGAACCCTGTGGTACCCCCATAGTATTCTCTAGCTCGACCGACCTTAATCGCCCTTGGTTGCCAACCACTGTCTGCGTTCGATGCGACATAAATGAGGTCAGTAAGGACAGCGCCGGGCCACGTATGCCATAGAAATAAAGTTTGTTCGCAATCAGGTGATGGTCGGCTGTGTCAAACGCGCGCGAGAGGTCACAGCACAGCAAGGCGACGTGCTGGCCAGCCTCGCGCGCGCTCAGCACGCGCCACAACACTTCTCGCACCAGGTCTGTTGTTGCGCGCCCGGCCCTGTACGCGTACTGCCTGTCAGACATTAGGTTACCGTTTCCAATAAATGATAAGAGTCTTTTATTCAGGCCTACCTCAAACATCTTACTAATAGCGGGTACCAGTGATATTGGTCGGTAGGACTTCATTTCCGACTTCTTACCTTTACCTTTATACAAGGGAGATATCTTAACCCGTTTAAGAGTAGCAGGATACAATCCTTCCCGGATACAGGCGTTGAATAGGTAGGCTAGAACATTATCGAGCGAGTTGGCGACGGTACGGAGTAGGTTCGAAGAAATTCCGTATAAGTCCGTGCTATTTTTTGGAGCTATGTGTTTCATCACTATTCTACCGATCTCGTCCGCGGTGAAAGGTGTAAGTCGCAGCGACGAGTCGCGTGCTGTAGCACTCGCGCTCAGAGTCGTACAGGCGCTCGTGATGTCGGCCGACGGGGCGCCGCACTTGCTGGCAGCTGTTGTAAACTCGATGTTAAGCTCGTTAACCAGTTGCTGCTTTGTGCTATAGGGCGCCCCGGCAGAGTCTTTCACGAGGTCGGTATAGTCGACTCTTTCGCGGTTGCCCCGTCCGAGTTCGGTATTTATGATACTCCACATACTCTTCGCCTTATTCGGGTGGTCACGAATCATTTTTGAGAAGAAGTCAAGGCGTTTTTTTTTAACTAACAGATTATATTTGATTGAGTAACGGTCAGTAACTTCTATAAGGTCGGTATTATCGGGAAACGTTTTTTTTAAATTAACTAAGTCAAAAATTAAGTTTTTTAAATAGTGGACTTCGCTATCTACCCATGTATTGTGTTTAGGGATGAAGGGTTGTTTTTTAACCGGAAAACAGATATCGAACTTACTGATAACCACCGCCATTAGAGTCTCAGCGAGCGCGTGACAATCGTCCGACCGCTCCACCACCGAGGCCCAGTCAATCGATTCGAGAGCGCTACCAAAATTTAATTTGTTAGCCGCAGTCATCGAACGTCTTGCAACGGACTGTGGTGGGGGGGCGGGGGCGCGGGACACGCGGAGGCACTGAGCGTCGTGGTCGCTGAGGTGCGTGGCGACGCCGGCGCAGCTCAAGATGCGCTCCGCGGAGAGGTTCGTGTACACATGGTCGAGGAGAGTGGAGGTGTCCCCGTCTATCCTAGTGGGTGAGTCAATAAGCTGAACAAAATTATGTCTCGATAATATATCTATTAACTCTTTTTTAGCTCTTGTATTTTTAAGTAGATTTATATTAATATCTCCCAAAATTATAGCGTCTTCATAACGTATCTTTGCGAGGAGGTCTTCGAATAGTTTTAAGAATACATAGTCGTCGGTTTGATTAGAATGGTATATGCCCACTATAAGTATATTTTCTACAACAAGCTGCACGGCACATACGTCAAATATCTGTTCTTGTGATAGATCACAAAAATCTTGTTTATTAATCACCTTTGTACCGGTGCGAACATATATACAACTTCCACCATGAGGGATTTTTGGTCTACAATAACTAGATATTAGGTCAAAATTATTAAGTGTAACAGAAGCTAGTTCGTGGTTTCGTAGCCAATGTTCCGTTATCACTAACACGTCGCAGGTCATATCCTTTGTCAAGAGTACTTCCAATTTCTTAGTCTTATTAGGTAGACACCTAATGTTCTGGTGGCAGATGGTAAGGTGTCTCCTAGCGTAAGCTACTCGCGAGGACGGCTGGGGCTGCCGGGGGGGCGGCGCGGAGCGGACTAACGGCAGCGGAACTGACCCGAGGCCGGGCGGCGGCGCCAGAGTTGTGGTTACGCCGGGATGCTGCTTTGGTGGACGTGCCTCTCGCGCGTCCGTCGCCGGGCCGAAACCACTCGCTAATCTCTGTGCCTTGGGGCCAGTTTTCAGCCGATGTGAAAAACTCAAATTGACTGCATGGCACGGTAATTGCAAACGACGAGTAATAAGTGTGCGACAGTTTCAGTTTATCTACGTGATATTTTCTGTTCGGTAGCTGACAAATGTGACTGTCCTGTTATAAACAAATTAGTCCAAAGGACTAAATCATTAATTATGTTTAAGTACTAACCCCTACTTAAAATAAGTCAACTAACACAATGGATTTTATTATCTAAATAAACGAATTTAATTATTATTATAGGTATAACTCTTGTTTCTTCTTATAGGATGTGTCGTGTTATGTATTACAGGCCCAATGAATGTATTTTTCATCCCACCATCTCGGAAAGAGTATTTTTAATCTTCAATATCTGAGTGGAAAAGCCGTTTTTATTCTGTAGAGGATAAAGTATATTGAATTTAGAACATCGTGTGCACTAAGTTTGTGAATTAAAAAAAACATTAAACCTATTTACTGCTACCTCTATGGTGCCGAATATGTCATACAGCTTTTTTTTAATTTGTTAAAAACTCGGACTCGGAACCTTCTTGGTGTTCTTTTTTCAATTTGCTTTGTACGCAGTTCTTTACGCGGCATTTTTTCACGTCATTGTTAAACCTTATATTAAAAACAAGAAACTTGAAAACAAGTGAAAAAACTAAAATGAGTGATTCTCTGAAATAAAAGTGTACCTATCTTGTGATTGTAAACGTTTTTTTTTTGCATTTAGTCATTTCCTCGCTGAGGTAGAATGAAAAGTTACGTGTTGCACTCGAGTGCAAAGATTTTTCACCTCGTGCTCTTTTAATTCCCTCGCTAACGCTCAGGATTCTAATTTTGAATCACTCGCAAGCAACTTTGCACTCTTGTATAACAAATAACTATTCCTTTCTTCCCATCTTTTTGTCAGTTAAATCAAGACAGTTCTGTTACAATTCCGAGTCCGAGTAACAGGGCTTTGCCCTTCTGCCCCTATTAGTTCGCAGGGGAGCCTCTACTTTGCGTACGAGTGCTAATAAGGCGCGGAAGTTTCGAGGAATGTAGTGCAATAAAACGTGGGGGCTACCTGCTGGTGGTATTGTTCTAATAAGCTTAGTTCAACTTTCATGGGTTCCGTATACTTTGATACTAGCTGCTCCCCTCGGCTTCGCACGCGTTGTTCCTATGGAAACGTTAAAATGTGATTTTCATCCCACGGGATCTGAATCATGGGATAAAAAGTAGCTTATGTGCTATTTCAGGCATAGAACTACCTGTATGCAAAAATTCAGCCCGATCCGTTTACCTAGTAGTTTTTGCGTAGAAGAGCAACAAACATGTTTACAAACATGTTTACACACTTTCGCGTTTATAATACTCGTATTAGGATTTTCTAGGGGTTGCAGGAGATAGTTTGATCGCTAAGTAATTCGTCACATTTGTCTTTTGTGAATCGGTTTCTAAGTAGATCGAGGTAATTTTTACTCCTAGCTTATATCAAAGAATAGCTTTTTATAACGAGCACGCACTTTTTCGGGATATAAAGTAGCCTATGTTCGTCCCAAAGATAGATAGTTATATATAGATGGATAGAATACACTTTATCTACCTGGTTAAATTTGGGTAGTGTAGACACAATTCAATTATTAAAACAACAATTCAGTAGGTAGTGCTTGATTACGAAATTTACAGAAAACAAGAAATGCACTAATAAATAAGTACAAATAACAATAAAATGAGATTCCAACCCTGCCAAATTTTAATAAGATCTATTCAGTCTTTAGGTGTAAATAGATAACAGACAGACAGACCGAGTTGCTTTTTTTAATTTATAATATTAGTATAGATAAGGATAAGACCCAAGAAAAATCCACAAAAAATATTAACAAAGCACGTTAGAATCTTCAAATTGAAGTTGCATTGAAAACGTGCAAAGGAATAAGAGCTAATTCTAATTATCTACTTGGTTCTTAACATCGCTTCATGTTGGGTGTTTCAAGTTACCAGACACAGGCGTAGACTAATCACAAGTCTTATAAGGTGTAAGTTCCGTGGACCGAAATACTTCCAGGAAATAAAGTCAGTTGGTCTTAATCCGGCGTGTGTGAGATTTGTTTAGACGGGTGTAGGGAGTTTACCATCTAGCTAGACTTACGTATTGTACCTATTTCAATAGTTCTATACTTGTACGAAGTAGCTGTTACCTTTTCAAGAGTAAGGCCTTGGTCTTGGAGGCTGTGTTCTCCGACACAGCGCCCTTGCCCCTCACCGCTGATGCAGATTTTAATGGAACAAAAACCCGCTCTAGCTATTTTTCTTACGTTAATGCATAGCTCATAGCATACTCCAGCGAACTGCATAGTGATCAAGAGACCAGGGTTGAAACGTTGGAACGAATTCTAATGAAGTTCAGCAAGGAGATAGATTGTCTTCTTCTCGGCGCATGATTAAACTTACATTGCTGACCGTGCCTCCACCAAACACGGGGGTTTTTCAATTATCACCACGCCGAAGGAGCAGCTGCTCTTCCTTTGGTGGTTCCTTTAGTCGCCTCTTACGAGATCCATGAGCTAAGTTATAATTAATTTTGTTTTAAAAAACTATAAACTGACTTCATTTTTTACAGTTTTTTCATTAATTTTCATGGATCCCATATTCAGAACTGAACAAAATAAAAATGGGTCCACACGGGAAGCACCAGCTTTCTGTGTTTTTATGTAAAAAAATAATCATGCAAATCGGACCACCCAGTCAAAAGTTCTGAGGTAACAAACATAAAAAAACAGACGAATTGAGAACCTGCTCCTTTTTTTGAAGTCGGTTAAAAAGGGGTCGATTCTTTTACAGTGACTACCAAGGCTAGATAGAAAAGATTCTATCTTGGCCTACCAAGATTATTATCTTTACCCAAAGCATGCAGCTTCAAAGTTAGTTAAACGATCTTCTATCAACAATGAAAAAGGATGACCATTAAATTAGTTTGTTCTAAATAATACTGAACATCGCGACCAATTAGTTTGTAATAACGATGATAAGTAAACTTTACTTCCTCGATAGGGTTGGGACACTTGCGATAAAGTTAGCGATAATATCGATATCGCAATAATACGCGCAACTGTTATCGACTATGGATAACCTTTAAAACCTTCCGAGGTGACTCAACTGGCGAAAGTGTCCTTATTAGGGTGGTCAGAAATTTGAACATGGGCATGGTTACCAAAGGAGCAGCTGTCTACAGCTTAGAAACAGAAACATCTGGGCAAGGGCATAAGAAAGCATGTCTTATTATTGTCATGAGACCTAAACCCTTAACCTCAACAGCCTATATTAAATGCCACCCCCTACTAAGTACATTTGGCTTCTTTATTGAAGTGGCAGTGGGCCGGCTATCGATATCTCGCGAGGAACCGACAACCGATAGGGTAAACGAGTTCTAGAGTGGAGACCGCGACTCGGCAAACGTAGTGTAGGGCACCCTCCAGCCAGGTGTGATGACAATCTGCGAAAGACTGCTGGCAGATGCTGGATGCGTCAAGCTGAAGACAGGGCGCTATGGCGCTCATTAGGGGAGGCATATGCATGGGCCCAGCAGTGGACCAATATAGGCTGATGATGATGATGATGATGACTTACATACAAGCCTAACCAGGCCAGAGGACCTAGGCAATGTTACAATCGATGTCGAAAGCGATAGTAGAAAAGTCCAAAAATGTATGGGTTTGACAATTGACATAATGCCTTAGATATGTCACGTGATCTGTTTCAAATTTTTCCCTGCGAATCTAGCGAATGCCAGTTGGCAACGCCCTCAGAGGGCTTAGGTAACCGGAATTCGCTATGAAAAATCGAAAACAATTCAAAGATTCGTAGCGAAAAATTCGAAATCGGCTACGCCCTCTGGTGTCTCATATGTCAGTCAAGGCAAAGGACATTTGCTACTTGCGCTCAGATTTTTTTATAAATAAAAACTTCCGCACTTAAAACGCCAAAAAGTGCCGCGAATTTTATGTTAATCTATATAACATGTTGTTGTTGTTTTGGCGCCAAAAATTAGTTAGGTAGATATTTCGTGTGTAATATTAATTCCTCAAAATGTTAGCAAATCTGTATTATTTGCACGCAGGTCTAATGACAATCATTTTGTACTGTCACTGCATTATTAATCCACCTGTATCAATGATAAGCACTGCACTGTACTTTGAATTGAACTCATAGGTATACCGGGCAATGAAGTCATGACATGATTCTCAGTTTCATTGAAAATTGTAAGTTTACAAAAGCATTTACACAGAAAACAGTTATAACGGTAATGACATAACAAAAACACGGATTAACACAGTGAGTGAAAAAATCAAACGCAATTTCACAAGTTAACAGGTAAAAAAACACAAGAAAATTAGAAACGACAGAGGAGTATAAGCATATCCCAATATGCTCAATATGTATATGTAATATAATATGTTCTATTACGTCGAGCATGGCTATCTATTTAAAACAAAACGAATCTAACTCAAAGGAATTTAATAATAGTAAAAACCTACGAATAAAAAAACAGGCCATTTCAATGGTGTTTCTGACATTACAACCAAATTATGTGTGAAACAGTGCACTTCAAAAATATTTTTCTAGCTTTTTTCTCCCGATCGTGTTTTCGTGTAAGAGAAATTATGTTGAATTTTATGTTATTCAAATTTTTTACCGGCAAGGTCTTGGTCATTGTGTTTATTGTATAAATTTATTGACTTATTGAGATCTAAGCCTAGTTTAAGAAACAATCCTGCTATGTCCACCTCGTGTTACGGGAACCGTGAATTTAAGTCTTAAGAACCCTGCTTTATATGTAAATTCCCAAAGCCTTTATCAGATTGAAACAAATGACCGGCCTTGGATCGCGTCAAAGGGTCTAATCGAGTGCAGTATTTCACGATAAGATTATCTTGCAGTCATAATGAACGCAAAGAGATAATCAACTTGTAACTGTACACCAGGTGTCTGGAGTTTCGGCTGGGCTTTTGTTGGAAATTAGTGATATATGCTGCATGACTTTAGGGAGTACCTTATACATAATATAAGGCTTATACATATAGCTCAATCTAGAAATAAATATTCCATGATAGTTAGTTAGATCAACTATATTTTGTAACTGAAATTCTGAAGCCACTAACAGCATGGCGTCATCAAATGAAGCCACGAAATAAAAAATTAAAACCTACCGTAATGTTTACCAATATTTTATATTTTTTCTTAAATCAAACATTAAGAATAAAAACCACTATTTTCGGTAAAAAAACACAAATATTGTAACTAACATAAAGCAATTTACCCAACAAAGAAAATATAAAATTCAATCGCTTTCGGCTCCCAAAACTCAGTAGCCGAATAAATAGTAAAGAAATCAATAAACACAAAATAAGTGTTCAATTTGGAACCATAAAGGCTGTTTAGCGACTCAATACCACCTCCTATAAAACGGACAACACCGCAGTAACAAACAACATTTTTCCCATGACTTTTATAGACACACTTCAAAAACCTCTTCAGATTGACTCATTGTTGTGCAGTCATTCTTGTGACTTCACTTTTCGTTGGATCTACAAATCAAATATGTAGGTTCCTACCTATCTTCTGCATATTTACAGCCGGTTTTTTTATTCGTATCCGAGTAGTTTGCTGATCATCTTTCAATATAATATTAATCAATTATGCAAGAGCTGTCCATATCACTAGGATGTGAGTTCTTGAAAAGCTAATATTTTTTTACGTGATATAGAAATACATATATCGATATATTTATTTTTGTATGTTGTGATGTTTCATTTGTGAAATTTAATCATTGAAAAGTAGATATTTTAAATTTCAACAGCAAAATGTCTAAACGCAACGCTGTTGGCACCTGAAGCGTGACGTCATACTTGAACATTTTTGTATGGGCATCATCGAGATAGATTTTATCTCGATGATGGGCATGAAGTTTTAACTTTGAGTTGACTCGATGATCCGTGACGTCACAAAATGCAAGGGCAGCGTTTTTATCACCCGAAACTGAGTGTAGTTTTACTTTTGTTTTTTTACCTCTATAATTTAAAATTTTATGTGTGTTATATTTTTTTCTTTTATGTATTAACCTAAATGATTGATTCAAAAAAATAGAAAAAAATCATGCATATACCCTATTGTGCAAGAGAAAGAACTAAGTATTTGACACACTTTGACACAGACACTGGCATAGCTGTAGCGAAAAGCAAGCGGCTTTAAAACAAGAATTTGAAATTGAACTATTTGATAAGACGAGGGACGTGGTAAACACTAACGGCTTTATAGCGTTTACCACGCTATATCAATGGATAAGATGTTTGTTTATTCGATTGAGCATACGAACAACAATGGTGGAATTGTGCAAACCAGATGCAGAGCCAAACATAAAAGAAGATTATTTTAAAGTGTTATTATAATGCCTATTATTTGAAAATGTATTTTGGTTAAAAAACGCGTCAAGAAAGTGTTTCTTAACTTACCAGAAGCTACTTTGTTTTCAGATGGAAAGAGCATCCAAAATCAGGTTGTTTTTACACATACATTTCTTTGGAACAAGCATTTAATACAATAATGTAAGTTTAATAACGAAGAATACAATGAAAACTAAAAAAAAGCAACCCACCTGTAATCTTACAACCTCATCCTTAACCTCAACAGCCTGTATTCGTCCACTGCTGGACACAGGCCTTCCCCTGATAAACACCTTATTGGCGTTTATCTAATGGGGAGCAATGCCCATAATCCCCACGCTGGGCATGCGGGTTGGGGATCGCAAATCGGTGGTAAAGTTTTTCTGCAGAGGGCGCTGCTGCCCGCCCCCGTGGATATCCCTTAGTCGCCTCTTACGACACCCACGGGAGGAGATGGGGTGGTGCAAATTATAAACTAGCACCACACAGCTATCTATAATTTTACAATACTACTTTAGAATGTTCTAATCTTATAGATGCAGCAACGATAAAATAAGCCATTGAAACCAAAAAGACCTATATACTGGTTTTATGAATTACTCCAGAAAAGAGTACAAGCATTAGATGTCCGAATCCCATACATGAAGATGTTGGTGATGAAATATAAAATATATAATGATAGGTACGTCTAAATGCTGACGATATATTGACGTTCATTAAAATAACGGACATAAATGTAAAACGTTAGATTCCAAATTAGTGAAAGTGAAAAATATGACGAAAATGTCAAGATCACAGCAAGACTCGTTAAGTTACATTTTTATAGAAATAGCTCAGATGCCGGTGACGTTAGCACATTGCCTATTAATTGCTTAATTATTATTTATCTTGTTGATTGGTCTCCGGTTGACCAGACAGAAAACAGCTACCTAACTTTTAGATGATGAAAACCACTGTGAGATAAATTTGTACTGTATCAAAGTTATTGACTCCAAGGATAGAGAATTCAATCAAAATAATATGATAATAATAAACATTCATTTTATTATTATTACCGACGGAGGATATTCTATTTTCGTCTGCTTTTAGTTTGTGTTTGTTTGTTTACCGATTTTTCAGTCAATTATGAACCGATTTTATTTTGCATAGAGAATCCGAATTGATCACATAAAAGTTTTATTTTCGAAGGATTAGTATTTATCCCGTTAAGCTTAAAAAAACAACAAAACTCTTCGGAAAAATCACGACCAGTTAAACAATTTTGGTGATATCTTCGCCAATTCTCATCGAAGTTTGATGATACGTAGACAGAGTTTGTATTTCTATTGTTGCTTTAACGATAAATAATCATGATCATCAGGAACAATGGCATCCATGAGAAAACCACAAAATTTAAGTAGGTTTATAGTTTCTTTTTAAAACAAACCCAACAATTATAATATCAAGCATCATTTAGTCGTAAGGCAAGCAGAGTCATTATTGTGCGTCTTAAAGGACTCGAACTCTATACAGATAACGACCTTCGTTAGGTAGCATGTACCTATCTAAATTTTTAAAATGCCGAGATAAATTAGAAAGCTTAAATCCAATCTTATTTGTCAAGTTGTTTCAGTTGGCGAACATATTGTACATTTGTAAAATCTCCATAGAAGGAAGCTTGCACAAAACTGATCAATGAATCCATAGCTGAATCCAACATACATCAACGGTCATACAGATTTACTACTCCTCATCATAATAAATTGTAACTCGTAGCGTCTTCAACTCTTGACTAACTATACGCCGTCAGTCATTAGCCAAGTAAGGGTATGAGATTTGCATACAGCAAGCGAACTTAGACAAAACTTGATACTTTACGATCTTTGAATAAATTATCCTAGTCTTAGGTACAGTACTATAATATAATTTGGTTTCCAATATCACACAAATAATATCAATTTAAAGTTTTATAACAAAAGTACATAGAATAAATACATGAAATTTTATATAGATTTCGTCCTAGATTAACATAATGTGGACAAGATTATTATTATCCCGGGAAGAAGCTTTCGAAATCGAGTCGAAGCAGAGCTTAATAGTTTTACTGCCCAAGCATTTCTGGGTAAAGGAATGAGTATCCTTTTTAAGTTACGAGTTTTAGGTCTTGGATGAAAAAGAAATCAAATTCAGGAGGATCCGCAGTTGTTTTAACGTCGAGGAGTGACAAAAACAACCATCCATACAAATAACTAAAATATCTATAATACGAGTATAAAAATAAGTCGGGTTTTCCTTCCTGACGCTATAATTCCAGAACGCACGAACCGATTTCCACGGTTTTGCATTAGTTGGAAAGGTCTTGGGCTCCGTGAGGTTTATAGCAAATAAAATTCTCACCTATAAAATTTTCCATGGAAACAACGCGTGCAAAGCCGCGGGACGCAGCTAGTGAAGTATAAAATATTATTCGTGTGATACAAAAAGATACGGTTAACAGACATTAGACTCAAATACCGTCAAACTAGTGTCAGGTCCTGTGGTCAAGAGTTAAATGGTTTGATAGTTAATAAGGTAAACGTTTCTAAACACCAGGTTTTTACGAAACTTATAAGGAAATTACTTCTTATTCATTATGTATTTCGGTCATAATTTATTTGCCACTCATTGACATGCAAGTTCGTATAGCTTAGGATTATTATCACACAAATGGTCTTATAACTATTCTCGTTTTGCTTCAGTTCTTGCACTTATATTGAGACATAATTTTCCACAATCTGTAAAGCCGAATAAGAACTCTGGTGCACATTCTTGTATTTTAAATTATTATTCTCTGCTCTAACTCCTAAATAAATACCTTATGAAAAATGTTTCTAAGCAATTTCAAGTGCAGCCGTCAGCAGAAATCGATAGTCTACTGTGTTTTTGTTGTCAAGACACTTGTCCACATTTCTCGCCATTTCAATGACTTCAAGGGCTGTCTCAAGCACGCTTGGAGGCGCCAGAAAACCTTGGAAATTTACTACATTCCTATAAAACCTTATTACAATTGAGTAGAGCTTATTTTCTCCAACATCTGCTATGATAGTTTCGCTGGCTTATTATGATTTAATGTTTATAATTCTATCATTATGATCATAAGGTTTTAAATCAACTGGATCGATTTATCTGTGCGCTGTGAGAGATACTTAATTGCAAATGGTTGGCGCTTGATGATATTTTGAAGTGTTTGTACTTATTGTCTCTATATGCTGAATTATCGTTTAATTGTTTATTTTCTTGAGTGTTTTCACTGTACACATGCAAGATAGGAATTCCATTGTCATGATCAATACCTAAAATACTTATGCAATCCGTTATCTTTGTATTAACATGGAGTCTAAGGTATTCAGTTCTTCCCCGGACGACTATCAAAAAATCCTGACTTACAGTCATCGTAAATGTTCATTATGAATTTGTCTGCATAAGTCTAGGTTAATAAGACTGGCCTATAAGCGGACTATCTAACTGGATATTTTCTGCTTATGGCTAACAACTAAACTGAACTTTAGCAGATATACGAGTATTAGCAGTTTGCCGTCAGACAAACTATCGGCAAAAGACATTATGGGAACGCACTTCACGAACAAAAGTAACAAGTTGTTCGAACGAATGGCTCCTTAGTTTAGATAAATAAACAATTAGCGAAGATGCCGTTGGAATTTTAGAGTTCATTCCTTTGTATGGCAATGTTTGGTGGGATAGAAATATTGATGGCAGTCCATTGATTTAAAAAGGGAAGATAGGTTACGTTCTCCCAGCGCTTACTAAAAATTGGCATGTGTTACAACTACACGCAAACACATACGCTCACAGTTATATTTCCAGTCCTGTGCAATACAAAGAAGAACAAAGACGGAAAGACGTATCTAGGACCGAAGTGAGACTGAGACAACAATATTTCACGCGAATCACGACCGCCCGTGCCGCCGGTCAGACGGTGACTGATGTGGGAGAACACAATTTTACACAATTTGAGGTTGCCACTTTCGAGAAACCAGTACCTCATCTTCGTTTTTAATAAATCAATGTGGCAGTCAATTAAAAAATAACAATGAGCTACAGACTTACCAATTCTTGAATATGAATGTTTATTCCGTAGGTAAATGAAAAACTTGTATGATATTAAGATTGATACGATCTAACTAAATATTTTGTTTACTGAAACGCACGCAACAAAAGTTAAAGCTTTCTTTTGATTTTAATCACACAATGCAAAAAATCTACATTTGCACAAGTCATTCGGGCTTGGCTTCTGATTTCGTGACTCAGTACAGGACCTTTCTCCTGTCATTTAGATAGCTGTCACCTTAATGTCACTTTGATCACAACACTTAAAATGTCATGCCACAAAATTTTAGTCGTAAACAAAAATATACATTTGAGATTTGGAACTCGGAAGCACGGAAATAAATACATTGTTGCTCTTGACAATGACAAACAAAAAAATATCGAAGGCAAAGGTAAAATACTACCTCATAAGCTACTTAGTGTTCGCTGTTGGCCCCCTTTAGTAAAGTGGACAAGACACTAATTGGGCAAGTATAATAAATAGTGCCCGGCCCCCTTTTAGAAATACCTGTAGGTCTAGGTAGATAGATTGAGATAGAACTAGAACAAGTGCAGCTCGGAACGATAGGAGTCTTATAATTAGAACCTAAATATTTGAAACCCGAGTTGAAACCACTCCCTACTCTTGAGAAGAGAATTTTAATGAGAACCTGTCACAGGCTTTTGTTTTATATGTATACATACAACCGTTAGCGTCAGTAAGATTGAAAATATAATCACAAATAGACGCCTATATAAATATAAAATGCATAACTATGTTCAAAGCCGTTAAGTTAACAGTATCTATACAATAGAAGCGACACACGCTATTAAACTGGTCCCTATTATCTTTTTTCAAAGGATATTTTACACTGTAGCACCCTTGAGTAAGACCAGATGTGGCTT
The DNA here is from genome assembly GCA_955876795.1 of Eupithecia tripunctaria. Lineage (NCBI taxonomy): Eukaryota > Metazoa > Arthropoda > Insecta > Lepidoptera > Geometridae > Eupithecia > Eupithecia tripunctaria. The sequence goes on from OY041615.1 coordinate 14,612,763, forward strand.
GTTGACAGGGTATCCAATAGCGTCATAGATAAGGTTTTTTTCTTTTAAGTGGCGCCTACAGGTCCTGTGACACAGCAGGTTTTAGAGGCGATTGTTAGAAAAAATAGAAAAGATGGACATATCATCGGACTTGGGATCGCAAAAAGAAGAAGAAAATAAGATGTGTCAACGAATGAAAGACATTATTTAAAATACAATACATTTCTCTATTCAAAATTTAAAAATCAATACATGTATTTGTTTCAAGACAAAGTACCGTTTTTAACCAATCAATTTCATGTTCTTTAAGCACCCAAATAGGAATTTACTCATATCTTATCAAATTAAAAACTCTATCTCTGATCAAATATAGATACCGTCGAAAACTTCGGATATTAACATTTCATAAGCACGATCCACATAGCATCGGACTCAGTGATTTTTATTCTGTTCTAATACATATTAATGATCTTTCATTAGGTGTTTTAAATTCCAGTAAAATCAGTATTCTACGCAAGTTTAAACCTAAATCTATCAATGGTAAAGTTGATTTTCTATCTGCTTTAAATGGAGGAAATTTATTTGATTTATATACCGACGACGACGGCGTGTGCGGTCGAGGGAATTACAATTAGTAGGGTATTATTGTAAAGCACGATTTGTCTGTCCATCTGTCATTAAATTGCACCACCTTTTATTCTTGGACTTACTTGCGTTATCCATTGAATAAGAAAATTTGATGTTAAGCATAAGAAAGATTTTTTCAGTGAGTTATACGGAGGGTTAACCATGTTAGTTGAATTTTCTAATACGAACTTATTATTTATTTAAATCTATATATATGTTTATAAACGTAATATTATAATTATAAATAATTATTTAAAATGTTAACAAATCGCGAAAGTTTAATATGTTTTATATTTATAAAATTTTGATTATTATACTCTGACCTGTAGAACCAAGTATTACATTTCTAAAATTGCGATAACTTTTTAATTACACAAGATATTATTATACTTTGGGTAATTTCGAAGATATATTTATAAGCCTGCTTTTACAAAATTGTGGTCTTCCGTTGTTTATGTTCACAAATTAGATTTCCAGCTACTAGTAATTTAACCCAAATAATGGGAAATTAATGACATTAAACGGAATTCAATTAACATTAATATCGGTGGCGTCAAATAAATATTCTAGATACAATCGTAGGCTGTCTAGTCCGTTTTAGCATTTACGTACGTGCCTACGGAAACTTTGGGGTCACATGCACAAACTACGCCGGTAAGGTTATTATACGTAAGTGGTGATAATTTTACGCAAGTAAACCAACGGTTACTGCCATTCGAACGATACTTATTCAAAGTCAAAGTTTAAACTGTAAAAGGAAACTCAAATATAGCAATATTTTGAAATTTTACCATGGTAATATAAGGCACATATATTCAGGCCCATTTGCTTAACCTCTAAGTAAAATATTCAGTGTGTCCAGTTTAATAAAATACAACTGATTTTAATTAAAGCATTAAATTATGTGAAATATACTGATTTATAAGTGAGACAATCAACAATACCTGCAGAAAAGCTTTATCAATAGAGGCAGATAAACAAGCATGGACAACCTGTTTCCTATGCCACAACGACAATGAATTACGCACAAGTAAAATCAGCTTGATACAAGTATAGTAAATCAATGTAAACAAAATGTAGAAGTGACACCGGAATGGGCCACGGAGTTTGGGAGGGGCAAAAACTACAAGTTATTTTCGGACCAGATCGAAGTACCTACGGATATCATTATAGTTGTTTTGGAACCAGCCGCTAACGCTAATCCACTAGGTTTACTCGACTGTATAAACAGAGGGTTGCAGTCTAAGGTATCCATTTGATTTGTGTTTAGTTATTTTTGAATAACTTATGCTTTAATTTTGGTTTCGGATTATCATACAGGTTATTCTAATGCTGGAATCAAACATAGGCTACTTTTTATCCCATAAATCAGTTTCCGTGAGATAAAAATGCCCTTTAAACTTTTCTATAGGAACATCGAGTGCGAAGCCGCGGGGCGCAGCTAGTTTATCATATAATGTACTTTAAAATAGTCATTAGTATTATATGTTTTATTATGTTTCGGACTCTATTCAGTTACAATCTTAATTGTTTTCTTGCAGTATCTTGACTCGTTAGGGATCACTTAGAGTTTGTTTCCATTTTATAAATTGTTTTAAAGATTTTAAAAATATTTATCATTATGTCCGTTTCTAAGAGTTCTAATTATTTTTATCTATATCTATAAGTATTTGTTTGAATTATTTAAAATTACTTGTTGCTTTTACTAAGCTTTCCCCCATTCAATTCTAATTTGACCTACTCTTCACTCTTTCTTCTCGTCTTTCTTGTACAACATTACGATGGTTTTAGAAAAAACATATTCGAATAAGCATGTTTATTATATGTTCTCTTATAGAGACATATTTATATCCAAATGTAACGATGATAGTTACAAAAAAATATTTGAAATTGAAACATATAATTTACTGAAAGGCTAGACACCGACGAGGATAACGTAATGTTAATATTGAGAATTAAACTTATGAACGGAACTTAGAACCTATACCTTAGCCCCCATACAAACGTACTTTCCGCTTCATTTGGAAACTATGTCTCTATCGTCTTAAAATTTTCCATACATAATCGGATGTAAAATAGCTATGCTTGCAGTGTTTTAGTTTTTTTTAAATATTATGATCTTTAAATGAGAGCAAAACTAATTTGCCATATTTTGACTACCAAATCGTAATTTTCAAGCAATTTTTTATACATATTAGACACTTTTATTCGAAAATCTGTCGCACTGCAAGCGTCTTAGAAATATGTAAACAAAATATTTCTGAAATCAGTCGTTAATTCAACATGAATCGGGAAATACGAAAAAATATCAAAAATGGTGAAATTCCTTCTAGTTTCTGCAACCGGTCGCTCACAGGCGGGGGCGATACGACACAAGATACAAAATTCCGAAATAAGGCGAACGCCACCGAATGGCCAACACGATGTGATTCTACGTGAAACAACAACAAATCCGTACGGGCCGGCCGCTGAGATTTAGGAGAGGTTAGTAGCCTTCATAAGTAGCTACAATTACAAATGCCAACCAACCGCATCAGCCTGTATTGGTCCACAGCTGGACGCAGGCCTCCCTTCTGATAAGCGCGTTATTGGCGTATATCTCATAGGGGGTAGTGCCCATAATCCCCACGCTTGGCATGCGGGTTGGGGATCGCAGTTCGGTAGTAGAATTTTTCTGATAGTCGCCTCTTACGACATCCACGGGAAGAATTACAACTCACCTCCTGTATCTCCAAATACAAAAAATATTGCGAAAAAAAGACGCAATCCGGTAAAACCAGCCTATTGAACCAATTGCCCAACCGTTCCTTGTCGAACAATTACGGAGGGCATTGAAAAAGTCCCATTGTCGTTCACACGTTGGGATTCCAAGAAAACATGAGCGCCGGTCAAAACAAGCGCTCATTCTGGGAAGGTTTCATTCTTTGCTGTTTGCAATCAATGGGCCGCTCCTGAGCCATTGTGCGAAGTGGTTTTTGAAAGAATAGCCGGTTGTAAAATTACTTTCTTTTACTTTGCTGTTACTAGCCGCCGATAATTTGTTAACAATAGAAGATGGTACTCAGTGAGGAAGACGATACAAAGTAGGGTAGAAAGAGATGAACTATACAGGGTGGGGCCAAAATTAGCCTACCAACTTTAAAAAAGTAGTTATACGAGTTTATATTAAGAACCATTGAATGAGTGTCATTGTTGTTTTCACTCACTCGTTTTTTTATAGAAAATGTATGGGAATTGTTTTTTTAAATTATTGCCAAAACTTACGATTTGATTTGGTATGTTACTTTGTGAAAAGTGTTCCTAGTTAGAAATACAGTCGATTAAGACCAACTTGTTTTTTTTTTGACAAATGTCATTTTTTGGGCAACCGTACATTTTCTCAAAAAACTTAAAATGGTAATATTTTTTTCTTCAAAATAAAACAGAAGGTTCCTAAGAACAAAACCTTCTAACTACAAAAGAAACGGTGGCTACCCTTAAGGGGCCAAAAATTTGCCCCACCCTGTATACTTATAGCAAAGTAACACACCGTTAGATTACCCAGTGATGAGGTCTTATTGATATCAGCTAATATATGGAAAATTCACGATAAAACACCGTCTACTAATTAATTATACTTTTAACAGGTAACATTGCTGATTTGTCATAATAACCAATAATTCATAAGTAATCTGTTTTATTGATTATTATCGACACAAAAATTAAGAAATAGTATCAGCTCTATAAATCATATTAACTACCGTCTAATTAAGAACGTGAGAAGTGACAAAGTGACAAAAATGTGTAAAGAATCTAAGATGTATTTAATAACCAACTTAACTTTAATTGCGGAATTCGAGATATTTGTATTTTATAAGATTAACGAATGGATTTTTAATTTATATTTTGGCCTCAGTGTGACCTACGACTTCTGAAACTGGTCATGTAAAGATTTAAAAAAGACCTCACATCGAACCTTGCGGGACGCCAGCTTTGTTACTAAGTAAACAATACAGGGACCGAGTAAAAACAAAAAACTTATTTATTGTTCCGGCCAAAGGTTAAAAGGTAAAGCTTGTTTTTTTTGCGTCTCGGGAACTAATAGTGAATCGAAAGCCGAACTTGAATTCTAAAAGGGTTCCTATAAATCAGTTTTGTTGCCAAGATAATATTTGTATGATATCTATAGATTTATGACATTGTTTTCAATTTTAAGACCTATGTTGTCGTCCCATGTCGTTTATTTCTCCGCATAGTACACTCAAGAGTCAGTAGTAAATTTACTTTTATCTGAGTAGTTCGCGATCATGCGAAGCAAGGCGCTAAACCTAGACCATAAACTTCAGCATCGTTCGATAATAAACGTTTTATCGGCAGGGTTGCCAACACCGTACTTACGTCAAAATACGAGAAAATCAAGAAAACAAAAGTTACACTGGGTTGAAACAATTGGATTGGGATGCAACCTTCCTGTTTCAATTATTACTTCAGCGGTTGAGAATTCTGGTTTAATCTTGATGTCTTCCACATCTTTGTTGAGTCATTAGTGGGTTACTTCAACTAGTGCTTTCTCACCGTTGTCGTCGTCCGTCTGTCCGTCACATAAAGATGTTAATGAACTTGTGTTTCACTTCCGCCAATCTAAAATAGAGTTTTCAGAATTAGTAGTGCTAAATAATCTGATGTCCAGTGATTAAAGTGCGGTTGTGATTAAGATATTGCTATCTGTCTGGAGCTAACTGAGATGCTTTTAGTGTCGGAATTTGCACTTACTTAGAAGATCTATTGCGCTTAATGGATGATCCATTCCAATCCAACATCTATTGTTGTTCAATGACAAAAAAACTGACAATGCATTAGCATGAAAATATTGATTGCAGCTGCGCCCCGCGGCTTCGCACGCGTTGTTCCTCTGGAAACGTTTGAAGGTGATTTCTATCCTACGGGAAATTATTTATGGGATAAAAAGAAGCCTATGTTTGATTCCAGGATTAAAATTACCTGTATGCAATATTTCGGCCCGATCCGTTTTGTAGTTTTGGCGTGAAAAGGTAACAAACATTCATCCATCCATACATCCATACAAACTTTCGCATTTATAATATTAGTGTGATCTAAGTATTTTATTTCGTTTTTGAACTACAGCAATGCAAAGTGCAATCGGTAAATAGGTACATTTAGGAAACTATATGAAAATTTTGATTTTCTTCTATATTCCTGGCTTGAATATAGACTTGACAAAGGAATACACATATAATGTATGGAGAAGTGTCGGCCTACCACGATGATTGTTGGGAAAAATGACATCACATAGTCATTATATTGCGTAAATTATTGAAAACACTCTGAAATAGACACTGGCAGAGGCGTTGTAAAATGCATTCCTTTAGAACATCGATCAAAATTTTCGGCGGCTTCCGTTAGATTCGCAAAATTATAAAAATCTCACGTCCAAGACACATTTCATATTTTGGCAGAAAATTCAATGAATTATAAGCTTTTCTGCCGAAACAGATCCAAGTTACATGCGAAAAAAGTTATGTTCAATTTATTATGAACAAAATACTTTAAATGTCTTACATACTTTTACTAAAAAGTCGTGTTTTATTGTATATGAATTAAACCTGCAACTGACGATATACGTTATTGCCCTAATCTCAAGAAATCGCCCTAAGACAAGACGTAGTTTTTACGTTTCACGACATTTTACGCATTCGATGACGATATGATGTCCACAACACGTTTTGACAACAATTCCCATAATAGGCCCTACTGGTCACTATTTTGTCATGATACCATTTCAGTTCGAACATTACTAATTAAAATACTTCAAATACTTCACCAACATTAACCTCTACATTCCCGAAAGCTCGTATCAAAAGTCAATCGCAGTATTGTGCCATCGTTAGTTTACTGTACTCTGCGACATCACATAATAGCCGCTTCTTCCGTTATTACGGACATTATCGTAATAAAGCCGCATGGTGTGAAAATCCGATTCGTTAGATCCATAATGTGTTTGGTTTACGAAGACGAGTGAAGGGGAGTGGCTGCTAAGCCCTTGCGCGTATTTCTAGAATAGAATAAAAAAATATGTATTGCTTTGAATAAAAAACATTGCTTTCAGAAAAAGTTAGAATGATGTCTATTTAAGTAAAACAAAATAAAACTTAGACAACAGGAGTAAAAGCATCCTGAACTGCAAGCAGTTTCTCAATTTACTGCTCTCGGATAATTGGTTACTGAGAGGTTATGTCCAAGGTTTAATTCTCATTACTTTTGTTAATCTATACTAAAATTATAAAGAGGGAAGATTCAAATCTTCCCTTGTTGTTTGTTTGTTTGTATGAACAGGCTCCAAAACTACTGAACCGATTTAAGAAATTCATTCACCTTAAAAAAGTTTATTTTGACAGTGACAAAGGCTCTATATTTTATCCTGAAATTCGCGGGTGAAACTACGAGGCACTATATAATAACAACATTGTTGTTATTGGTACAACAAATCTATCTAACTAAAACTCAAACTATATTGTAATTGAAGAGAAGAACCTTTGAAAATTTATGTTATTTTTAATTCTTCACTTACAGAATGAGCGGTTGGCTCATTCAACTTCCCCACTTCAACGTTTGAGCTTTGTAATGTCAGAGCTCCTGTCAAAGTCAAAATTATTTTCAAGTTCTTACCTGCTTTAGCAGTAAGATGCCTTTGGAAGTCATCTACACGTTTCTAATCAGATGTTTCGGTGGGCTCACGGCGTGTTCCCAGTAAGTGATTATAAACTAATGTTATTATTATTATTTTCACTATTTCATCATCATTAATTAACTTAAATCACTCAACCGTTTCTCTTCACATACACTTGTTATTTCTTAGAAGTAATAAAGTGAAAGTTTTCATGAAAATAGTTATTTTCATGAGAAGTTTCACTTTTGAAACTTCTTTAAACTAGAGTATAACTTTCGTTTTCCCTTGTAGGTAAATAGTAAACACAGGGCGTGTTTCGGTCAATAACTTTCACAGAAATTGGTCCGGAAAACATTGTTCAAACATGTTCTTACAACATATTTTGACAGTTCCTATGGGTACGGTCTACGCTGGCTGACATTGTGGTATAGGTTATGTTGTGGGTAATATAAAGTTTAATGGTAGTTATTATGGAAAAACCATCCACTCCTTCCATCCAAAGCCCAGCGTGGTAATATAAAAAACGCACAGGGATTGATGTGTTGTGTAAAACAACAAATAGGTGTTGTTCGAATTTCCAATGATGGAATAGTCCTTACGTTTTAGCATGAGATTAATTATATTTTATTCATTTGGTGCTTTTTACAATATTTTTATTTCCTAATTTTATTCGTTATGAGGCCGTAGTTCTTTTTTTTTTTTCATAATTCTGCAAATGGTTGTGTTATATTTTTCTTGGCAAATTCCTCTTCGTCTTCATCTAACTTATTATCTTCCAGATAAAAAAAATTCGTCGCAACCAACAAATGGATAAAATCATCTTACTAACAAAAATAGTCTACTCAAAGTCTACTCATCAAAATCAAAGCCCAAGGGCAGAGTATAATATTAGGGCCCGTTAACAGTAACGTCTCTCGACAAGTCGTGTTTACAATAGAGCCATTAGCTTTCTGTAATTGCTGCGTATTTGTCAAAGCGCTACTTGTAACACCAAACCATGGTAACCAAACTTAGCTTCGACTGTTTTGGTCCAAGTTACAAGAATAAGTGTCGTTTGTCATGTCAGAGTTAGACGGCTAAAGTAGCCGGATCCACCGGCAGTGAATTGTATGAATATTATACCGATACGAAAACGTATTAAGGCGCATACACTAGTGAAAGTGGCGCCCCCACTTATTTTATCTTATTATTTCGTTAAACACAGGATTTTTTTACAATCTATCGTACAGTTTGTGGTATCTATTATAAGTTATTTATTAATGCCTAATATGCCTATGTAATAGTTTCATTTTCTAAAGCTTAGGAAGAGATACGAAGTTGCGCTTTTTGGCCACCAAACTCTATTTTCGCATCTCCTCCTAAACTACATAAGATAAAACTATTACAGAGGTATCAAAGAATAGCTTATAATAGATACCACAAACTGTAAGATGGATTTATTAAATGTCCTATGTTAAGCGTAATAATATGATAAAATAGCTGGCGCTGTCATATTGGCTCCTGTATGCGCTTTAAGGGTCTTTTCGAATGCTCGCCGTTGCCTTCTAAATGGCTTGGGCTTATATATAGAAGGGCCTCGTTCCTTCTATGAGTCCAAGTTGAGAGAACCCAAGCAGGAAATAGCAATGGTGCCGCGGCAACTCTCAACAATATCTCTGTTGTGTTCACGAACCTCTACGCATTTTTTTTAAATGTGTAGAGGTGCGTAAACAAAGTGGTTTTAAGATCTGAATTCGATATCAATTTCTCCTTTAAGAGGCATGATTTTTTATTGACTGACCATTTTATATAATTTTCGTGAATACATATTTATGGTTTTGGGTTGTTATAGTGCTTCCAAATAAATTCCGTGGGTAACGAAGTAAGCAAAATTCCTACTGAGGAAAGGAAGATCGGGGATTTAAATCTCGTCGAGGTCGTAATTTTTTCGAGATATTTATCAAATCATTTCTTAAAATAATCTCTGTCAAAAATTGCATACTTAACGTAAAGCAGCGCATTTTAATTAAATATCATGTACATACTCAAAATGTAAACAAATTACTATAGTTTTATAAATTCAAATACGGAAACTACAAAAACTGTAAAGTTATTTACAATCTATAGCATGTCATCCGAAAAATTTGATTACTGTCTGTTTCTTCAAAAATTTTATACTTATAATATAATTATATCTTGTCAACTTGTGTACCTACTAGTATATCAATTATCTAGTACCCATAACAGAAGCTCTGCTTAGCTTGGGGCTAGATAATGCTGTGTGAATTCTCCATTATTTATTTATTAACTTTGAGTAAAACAGCGTATTTAATTTTTTATCATTTACTGTAGGCCGTTAAACTAAACAAGAATATATTTCCAAAAATACTATTACGGTAGCTAGAAAAACTAGAAAGTTGTTTTAAAAATCTAAAGCATATCAACCCAAAATAGGGAAATTACTGTTTCATCGTAAGATACCTATCATTTATAGATACACTCAGCGTCTGTGACTTGCCCCACCGTCGTCGGCGCTCATCAACACATCACCACGGCTACCGACTGCTGCGCAAGCGCACCTTTCCATACCCACGCTGCTCTTGAGTTCATCTGTCTGAGCTTAGCGCACTCCAAATAAAAATACCCAGTGAAAGACATGCAATAGGACTTTTAAATTAAACTGCGTTAGGGAATACATTGGGGATGCATTTAAATGATTTTGATGAAGGAATTATTGATTTGGGAGTTCGGAGATGGTAGAGGGTCGCTGATGCAGCTATGAAATCTAACCGAGTAGTTTTAAGTACAAATCGATCCTCGGTATTGGTAGAATCTCTATAGACGTAAGGACCTACTTCCATGTTTTCTGTACTATTAACTTACTTGAATACCTTTTTAATGTTTTTAACTTACCGGAATTCCTTTCCAATATTATTATCGATATTATCGAAGGTTCCTAGCTATAGCTTTCACAATACCCCACGCCCAGAGAGCATGGGTCGCAGTAGAGGAGGACGCGTTGGTTTTTGGTGTGATCTCAAAAAAATATTGGCATAATATAATTTTTTTAAATAAAATATTGGAAAAGAGGGCAACATTTATCGTCAAATTGAAATAATAGACCCTGCATAGATCGTGCTCATTTCGATATGACATCCCATTGCCATCTTCTCCTCACCGTAAGTAATCTACACCATCTGTCAGTTATCTAGTACCCATAACACAAGCTCTGCTTAGCTTGGGGCTAGATAATGTTGTGTGAATTGTCCAACATTATTTATTTAATTTATTTATCTATTATTTTGCAAGACGTAGTCATATGTAGTTTACATTAAAGGTAATGTTTTATGTAAAATTAGTAGTCTGTTTAATTTGCATAAGTAGACATAATATAATATAATTTTTTTTTTATATTTGACTATTAACATGTTTAACGCGAGATGTGACACGAGAGAGTCACTGACATTTATGTGTGAAACTTAATTCTTAGCAAAATAATATAAAAATAATATAATATAATAAATAAATCCGATCGCCAAACCATCTGGTAAGCTTGCAGATGAAGAAAGGGGTCATTAAGGGTTAAAGCACAGTTCAAAGTGTAGACCTTTGACCGAAAAAGGTAAGGTACGCAATGTTATAATGGCAACCCTATTTCAACTCAGGTGCGCCTGTAAAACGGATTAGACTTGCCTTCGGTCGTTATTTAGAAAGATAATTAATTTTAAGAACTGACGACTAGCATAAAAATGGGAATACAAATTAATTTAGAAATCTTCGGTGATTATACCTACTTGAAGTAACAATTTCAAATTAGGTGAGATTTTTAAACACTGCTTGGTTTCAGTAATTCTGCACAGATTTCAAAAATACTTTTGGAATCCTTAACCCAATGTGACCTGACGTGTATAATATATGTTATGTTAAATGAATACGCCGGCTTAGTTTTTGGGCAAACGTGCAATTTTTATCATAATGTAAAATATAATTTGCACCATTTTAAATGATTTATTAAATTAATTCTAATGACCTAGTTTTGCCGCAACTTGACCGTGTACAAATTATGCAATTGGTAGCTATTAGTTTGTTTATGTCGTTAAGAAGTATAGAACACCCTTAATTTACTTAGATTACTATATCAAGTCTAGATTACTAAAACTTACGTCTCAAAATCCCTGTTGCGTGAAACATTTAACCATAATTTCCACTACAACACTCCATTCCGTTAATTATTTTTCACAAAAAACACTGGGGCACAATCAAAATGCACTAAAAAACTTAAATGTTTTGTCAAAAAAGTTTCGTTGCAAAAAACATCAAAATTAAAAACGCATATGTTCTTATTTTGATTTTTGCCGATCAAGTTAAAAATAAAATTAGTTCGATTTTTAAAAATCCGTAGTGCGGGGACAATGTCGGCACAGAATAGCTTTGGTTGTCGATATGTGGTATAGATTATGCGTGCTAGCTTGCCGCGCGTTTGTCGATCACTGGCTCGTACTGCGCGTGAGTTCGCTTGAACTTGGCAAAGCTTCACATTTCGCACAGCCTGAACTTGGACGTCGGAAAATCATAGAGATTTAGATGCTTTTGTTTACTTCCTGTGATAGAGTGGCGGGAAATATTTCAGTTCAATTTAGGTATAAATAATATTTCTCTCGATCCTGATTAATGTCTACTGTGTCATAGTAATCCTATAGTTATTTTTGTAAAGTTAATTCAATGTTTAATGCTAATTAGGAATCCTATTTTTTACTTTTTAACCTTTGAACTACTTGTTTAAAATTCCTCGTTAAGAACCCATTCAAGAAAAGTAAGTCAGTTACTCCTAAAAAACAAAAGCCAATCTTAATTTCTAACAAAAATAAAACTATGCAACAAAATAATGTTTTTTACTCAGGTAGATACTGTTTGCGTTTCATTAGCTTTCATTTGAATATGTCGGTTGGACGCAGATGGAAGAACCGTGGTTGTCACTCAAATGTTCCTGTATAACAGAAAGAGTTAAGTGCTTCCCTTTGTAGGTATAAGTTTAAAGACTCAAAATAATTTGCGTAAAGGAGTAAGGTGCTAGTTACTGTGAAAGAGTTGCTAATTTTGTGTCATGTGTCATTTTTAATTTTTTTTTGTGTTAAGTCTCCCTTGTTATTTTTAGCCTAAACCCATATCTATGGGTGGGTAGAGAACTAAATGGATCATCTACGTTACCGTAGAAACAATTTATGTACATGTTATTACTGTAATACTAAAGTCAAAAATTAAAAAAATTAGGTTTCAACACAATTTGATGTCTTAACGGAAACTCTTGAGTTTGTTGGTTTCATTGACTTTATTAAAAAAAAATGTAGTTTCACACAGTTTTCGCAATTTTAAGGTTGTTAGTTCAGGCACATTATGCGTGTGGAAGAACGACAGGAAAAATAATAGATAGAAAAAGATAAATAAAAATAATATTTGGTACTACAGACACCCATACAATTAACCTAGCTAAAGATATTAGATACAATTCAAACAAAAGTACGATAGGTTTCATAATTCAGACAAGCACTTTAAAAACGTAAGTAATTAAGTATTAGTGTAGAAAAGTTTGTGTGTGTTGCAACACATGACATAGACAATAGCTCAGCGAATTTTTTTGCTTAAAAGCAAAAACACTGATTTTCAGCCAAAACCCGATCGAGAGCAAGCCGAACGAGTACAAACAGACAAGGTTCCTAGCACTTTCCTCACCCAGATTGTAATTGACCGGAAAAACCGAAACAGGAAGCAAGTTCTATTCCAGCTACATACAAAACTAGTAGTGGCGCCACGTTACAATAAAATATCCAACGTGTAGAGGTGTCACTCACATGCATTGTTTTCAGCCCGCACCTGATGGAAAGATTATTATCCCAAGAGTCTCTTCATTCACCTCACAGGGAAACCAGCTTTATCTCGAGTGGAATGGGGCGGCTTTTGAGTGGCACCGTGAAGTGTTTACAGGCAAATTGTTTGCGGGTTATTATTATTGGTCATATATAGCGTCACACAATCAGCTGGTTTATACACTTTTATACACTGATATCGGAATATCTTACTTTTGAATAAGTTAAAAAAATAAAAAAATGAAATAAAAAGTAAAAGCTAAGCAGAGCTTCTATTATGGGTACCTAATTACTTTATAACCGACTAGAAGCGCCTCGCAAGTCTAGCCGCATAGTTCCCGTTTTTATGGATATTCCGAGATAAAAATATAGCCTATGTCACTTGATAGTTTTTTTATTATGCATTGAAAACAAAAATAACTGACAGAAATAAAAAAAATCGAATTTGAAGTTGTATTTGGATCACCGAAACTAAGCAACGCAACGTCGTCGGGCGTAGTCAGTACATGGATCGGTGACCGCTTGAGAACACCGTGTCAAGTAGGCTTTTTGCTTGTTTGATGCAGAACTCTGCAGAGGGAATCGAATCAGTAAGAAACTGTGCTGCTAATCTCGTCAAAAAGAATAATCTCCAATAATTAAGCAATTCCATGAAGGGATATGGGGCAACGGAGTCCTAAAGAGTTTCGGGAAATGTTATGGGTGTGTCGAGAAGGCTTGTTTAATATTTTCACCTTAGAATTACCGCATTAGGGGAAAAGTAGAATGAAAAATATGATATACTAGCTGCGCCCCGCGGCTTAGCACGCCTATCCCACACGGCCTATATGTTATTCCAGGCCTAGAACTACCTGTAGGCAAAATTTCAGCCCAATCAGTTCAGTCGTTTTTGCGTGAAAGAGCAACATACATACATACATGTTTACAAACTTTTGCGTTTATAATATCAGTAGGATTGCCATCTCGAAGCGAATTTTATTCCATACCAATTTTAAGTGAATCATTCCTGTCTCGTAGCTATCGGCCAAAGTACAGTCAGTGGAAATTATTTGAACTACTAATTATTTGAACTTTTTCCCGATACGTTTAAAATTTTTTTTGTTGGAAATTTCATAAAAGTTAATTCAAGCCTGCCCTTTGTAGAATGACAGAATACAAATTAAAATTTATTCTTCATACCTCAATACCCATATCCTCCTCTTTTTTATTCTTTCGTCCCTCCAGCAGAGGTATTTAAATTTATTCGATTCGCTTCCGAAGCAAAAACGTCAGATTCGAATTCGAATTCTATTCCGACGGAATTTTAGAACGCTATTTTTATTTGTCTAAAGTTTCCGATATCGAATCCGACGGCCTTTCCAACGAATACCTACCCCTGAAGGAGGGACAAATCAAGATGATAGTTGGGAATAGTTCCAACTTTGGACAGTTATCGGCTGTTGAGGGTGAAGATTCAAAATTGGTAGAGCTGTTTCGAAATAAGCTAGAGTCTTGTTTTGCCTTCTTTTCCTGTCGCTATGAGCTGTCGCTTAGAACAGTTTATTGGTCATTTTATTGTTATGAGCATTAAATAGTTCATTTTTGTGTAATAAATTTACAATTAGTTCTCATTTATTGCCATATTTATTGTGATTTTTATTTATGAATACATATATTTTATTTAAGAACGTATAAACCTCAATTACATACTTGCCAATTTGATTTTCATCGTTTTAAAGCTACCTGTATGTTTCAGCCCATCCCTCGAGAATAATTTTTAAACATGGCATCATCAATCAAAAATTTCGCGGGGGGCCGGCGAAATTTTTGATCAAATCAATTCAATTCAATTCAATTCTTTATTTAAAACCAGACATAACATTACAGAGTACACTCCAATGCGTTAAATCAATGCATGGCATGGATAACAAGAAGTGATTATTTCCTTGAAAACATCGATCAGGTATTTCGCGGTCTCCCCGGGCTCCCCGGGCAGGGGGAGGCCTGCGTCCAGCTGTGGACCAATATAGGTTGTTGAGGTGAAGTGAGGTAAGAATCAAACCAATTTATCAAGAAAATTACAAAATGAATCAATATGTACAATATATATAAGTCTGTTAGATTTTTGACAATATAGGCTCAGACCAAGAAAAAATAAAGACAGAATTTCGCCGGCCGACTCACTGGTGGAGGCAAAACTAAGCCTAGCTGTGTACATACACAGTTACACCCACAGACATAAAACGAAACTAAGCCATACCTTGTCAGTTGAGCTATGCCGGCGCGCGGAGTGCCACGATATAATATTTCGTATTTTTTACAGAAACAATGTCAAATTGTGTTGTAAAATGGTTTAAAAACCAATCTTCAATACACAAGAAGTAGGATGGAATCGCGTTTCATACTTATGTAAACTTAAAAACATATATTTTTAGTAAATCAACTTTATAAATTATCATGACAACTTGGAACACAAAACCGCCACAAGTGCTGCCAACACTAAGCGTCACAAAAGTCCCCGTTTGTTGAGGAAGTTATTAATGTGACGTGAAACGTAATGTTATGTATTAATTTACTTTGGTACCGATTTTTTTTTACCTGACTACCAACGGAGCATGAATAAATAAGGTTGGCTTCGTTTGTATGTTTGTAAGTAGCCGATTTTATTTTCTCACGTAGCGCTGAAACTTCAAGTCCGATTTCGATAAAAGAGGTGTCTAATGATTTGTCTTGATGCCCCGGTAGTTATAGGATAATTAATAACATCAGACGAAATTGGGGTCTAACGAGATATCGTGGTTTAAGTGGGTCTAAAGGTTAAATGTTAGTAAATATGCTCGACTAAGGGATAGCATTGCGGACATGCAAAGACAAGGACATTTTTAGGAAAATGTATATCTCGGGTTTGGAAACTTAAGGAAAATGCCGACTTTTTGAGATTTGCCCACCCGGAACAAATCTTGCCCACAAACTAATTTGGATAACAACATTTATGGCGTTGCGTTCATATAGAAAGGGATATTTTTTATTGCAAAAAAGGATATAGAGGTCGATTGCAGGGATATAGAGGCTTATTTTGCATCGAAATAAAAAAAACCACTTCCCTCTCACCTCCTTTTTCTTAGCCTCCGATGAGATCTCCCGAACGCAGTGACTTGAAAGATTTTTCTTTCACAGTCATATAGAGGAAAAATAATATTTAATTCAAAATCCCTTACCGTCGTATACTCCTTTTATGTAAAAATGCCAAAAATTGGCCTAAAAATTGTGAAACTGTTGTGCGTAAATAATGTAATGAAAGCATAGTGATAGTTCGTGAAAAGCAATATAAATCAGTTGATAAAATGATTTTAAAACGATTTATTGGCAAAGACAACGTTTTCTCTAACTTGGAGACTGAGCACAATTATGCTGGCCAAGATCATAAAATAAGCGATGCACCATATTTCGAAATTGGAAACAATTTCCAGAACGGTGGACAGTAAATGACAGTTCTACAGAAAACTTACTCAATATAAATGCCATTAACACCAATGTTTGATTACGAGTACTGTTGTTTTATTTCCCCCCTTTCTAGTCGGAATAAACATATCTTTAAACTACCTCCAAGTGAGGTAAAAAAAATGTCATCTTATCTATTTTCTTATCCATTCATTCTGCTAATACAATAAAATATTAGGGGTAATTAGTTTTTACTACACGCCAACACTCATATGACGCGCACATGTTTACGAACCCGGCATCAGTTTGTCGGCCGGTGACACTCTGTCTTGATTTTTTCTAGGTCTGAGGATAGGTATCGGTAAAACTAAAGACGGCTATACTCGTAGGGAGGTATAGGTTCTTACTTTGATCGATGCTTGAAAACTATAAAAAAGCGTGACTCACAACTAACTTATTTCCTTTTTTTGACAAATGAGCGGGCAAAAGTCTATAAAATGACAAAATATTTTAAAATTTTAGGAGACCAATTGATTATTAGAATATTTCATTTAGTATGTTCACTTCAGTCGTTTTGATACTTGGAGATAATAAAAGTGTATGCTAACCATTACAGTAATATCTAGCTACCAACATAATAAAATGAAATTCAGGGTTCAAATCCTGACCGTTATTCCGACAACGTGGTGTAAACCGCCATTTTTCCCACACAATGTAATGGTAAGTTTAAACGTCAAAGATAGTGTCACTGTCACTTACCACCATTGAAGAAAACCGAAACAGTTGCCTGTCAATAACGTGATGAATTTATCGCGGTGACATAAAAACTGAAGCCATTTGGGGCATATGACCCAAGGCAAAGGCGCAGAGCGCTTAGATTTTTTGTCGTTATTCCTCTTCGATATTTATTTGAGTACTTAGCAGTATTCTGTTGAATATCGCATCGTTCTCCACTTTTTTCTGAGTTAGGTATACGATTGTGCTTTCCTGCACAGATTGTCGGTAATAATTATATTCATTGTTAGTTATATCATTACGTGTGTCCGCGTATATACGTAAAAAAACAATTTTGGTGGAATTTGGCATTGCAAAAAGATCTCGCGAAAAAATCTACCGTTGAAATTTTAAGGTATATGTTTACATTTGTCGTTGTCCAAAGGTAGCATGAATGTTATGTGTCAAACGCTATCGTCCATGTCCATATTGTCCATACCTACTCAAATTCACGGTCAATGTCATTTGAATTTGAAAGATGCACTACCGCGCTTACTCAAAGATCTCTCTTCAATTTATATTCAATTTCGTTAACAGTATGTCTACCATGAGTTTTCAGAATCTATACTCAAAACAACCAAGTAACAAATAGCAACAACTACAAAAAATATGTATGAAAACTTCTAAAGCGCCTCTAGCGAATAGTTAGGAACTTAAATGCGCCGCCGTGTAGGCATATTTACGTTACTACTGTAGTAACGTCAGGCAACAAAACCTGTATTGGTTTTGTCCCATTCCCCGCCGATATCTTGACGTATACGACGATATCTTGACGTCTTGACGTTGAATTCGTCATAGAGCATAACCCCCCAGGTCTACCATGAGTTGTCACCGTTAAATCGCCTGACGTTACTACAGTAGTAACGTAAATATGCCTACACGGCGGCGCATTTAAGTTCCTAACTATTCGCTAGAGGCGCTTTAGAAGTTTTCATACATATTTTTTGTAGTTGTTGCTACTTGTTGCTTGGTTGTTTTGAGTATAGATTCTGAAAACTCATGGTAGACATTCGGCGGGGAATGGGACAAAACCAATACAGGTTTTGTCCCATTCCCCGCCGATACCTTGACGTATCTGTGTAAGACGTTGAATTCGTCATAGAGCATAACCCCCCTGTGTAAGAAAGAAATCGCTTCAGCCCTTCCCTTAGCCACACTAAACTTTACAGTGTAAAGTGCTAATCCGTTAGGAACAGTAACACCACATTGTAACAGGTTGGTGAGGATTCGCTAGGGAACGCGGTAACACACATGTCCCATACTTTAATATTGTGACTCACGCGCACTGAGCCGCAAACATTAGTGTTGATCTTACCTACTAATAAGCAATTTAGAGAAATAATTAATTTTGTTTTAAAAAACTATGAACTGACTTAAATTTTTATATGTATAATATTTTTATGGATTTTCA
This sequence comes from Eupithecia tripunctaria, assembly GCA_955876795.1. Lineage (NCBI taxonomy): Eukaryota > Metazoa > Arthropoda > Insecta > Lepidoptera > Geometridae > Eupithecia > Eupithecia tripunctaria. The sequence continues at coordinate 14,631,484 of OY041615.1, forward strand.
TGGATCCCATTGTCGAAACTGGACCAAATTCACCAGCCCCATCCATATACGCAATTTTTGAACACCCAACTTTGAACTAGAATTTTGATAAGTTCAAAATTGTGTTTATTTCAGTAGGCAATAAATAAGAATATAAAAATAGCCAGTTATAGATTTAATTCAGGAAATTTGTTTGAACTCATTGTTTTCTTTTCTTCTGACCGCCAAGCGAGCATCACTGAGCAAGTATCACTAGCTGAGCGAGTATTATCTTTGATAGCTTTTGTCAACAAACGACAAACTAGAGAAGCGATCATAGCCAGCATTGTCAACGGTCATCAAACATTACATATTATATGCATCTCTTTTGTTTACACTGAATCTTATACCTTTAAACGAGCAATTCTTGTATTTTTTTTAATGCTGGACAATTCACATAGCATTAACTAGCCCCAAGCTAAGCAGAGCTTGTGTTATGGGTACTAGATAACTGATAACATATAATTATATAATCCGGATCTCGGAAACGGCTTCAACGATTTTCATGAAATTTAGTATACACGGGGTTTCGGGGGCGATGAATCGATCTAGCTAAGTTTCATTTTCAGAAAATGTCGTTTTATTAGTTTAATTATGCTTTCAATAATAAGATTTATCGTATTCAATTGACCCTTCCTGAAATCTATTGGCGAATAGTGATACTATTTTATTCGTGTTTTCAATAATGAACTTTATCCCGATCACTTTAGGAATTAAAGTGAAAAATATGACTCTTCCTGCCATCTATTGGGGAATAGTACTACTATAATTTCTAATAAATAAATTTACCAAAAAAAAGCGGTCAACCAGATTTTGAATATCTATTGTTTCTTGATCAAGAAATTAGAAGATGGAAACTTCCTAATACGACTTAGTAATAGTAGTCAATAACTTTAAAGAAGGTATGGATCTTCTTAGTTTTTAAAAGGCCCATGTCTATGTAGACATTGCTCTTCTAAAAACGTAATTATTGGATTATTCGGCACCAGTCTTTGGTGGGTTAGGGTCTAATAAAGATGCTTAGCTAATACAAAAAAACCCCTATCGCCTGATAGGTTAGTGGGTGGCACAGTGGGTAGATTTAGCAACATAATTAAACGAAAGTGAAAAGCTCTTGAACAATAAGACGTTTGTCTTCCTGTTGGTTTATTGGAGAAAGCCTGTGCTGATGGGCCGCAGTTAATTTGCAACAGCGGGAGACTCCGGCACTTCTACGTTTGGTTTAATTTGATTACCTAGCTCAGTTTTATATTGTTAGGGGGTTTAACCAAACAGTTGTATTCAAAAGTTTCAATGGACGTTTCTCCCCATTTTATTAATGGCTCGAAGTAAAATTTGTATAGAAATTTAGCCAAAGCTATCATTTAATAAAGTTCAAAGAATTAGCAAGCTGAAGTCGGTGGGCCGGCCAAATGTCACGAACCGACAGCCACAAGAGTATATGAGTTCTTCGGTGGAGACCGCGACTCGGCAACCATAATAGCTTCCAGCTATGGCCTGCGTAAGATTGCAGGCAGATGCCAGATGCTGGAGTTACCTTCAAGGATCTCACCCTCCCAAAAGTCCTTAAATTCGCTCTTTTGTCCGGGACCTGATTGGTCTTTTCGACGGCCGGGATGATATGGAGGACCGTTAAGACCACTTGATCACTTCAGGTTCAGTTGTCGTGTCCACCAGTGTGAAGGCAGCCTTATAATCGCGCCCCAGGATGAGTTATCTCGAGTTTAAGTCAGAAACAATAGTTTTCACAGCTTTCGCCATAAATTCAATAATTTATTGAAATCGTTAAAGCTCACGCAATTTTACATTTCAATGAATTTCTCGAAACATGGATGATGTAAGTTATTGCCGATGTTTGTCGTTCAGGGTACAAGTGCTTAAGTGAATACTAATACCTTAGCTTAAGGATATTAATAAGAGTATCAGGGCCCTGATTCTGTTTATCAATATTCTGGAGTAAAGAAAGAAAGGAAATCTTTTCGAACTGAAATAAGTGCTTTCACAATGGGACGGGATCTTGTCAAACTTCATAATATTTTCAAAATTTAATGGAGCTTATTAAAATAAATGTTTATTTAGAACAGTTCTTCTTGCCACAAGCTAAGCTTGTGTTACGAGTGTTAGATAACTGATACACTTAATTTTACCAATACATAAAACTACTTGCAGATCATATAAACAAGTATTTATCCCGAGGCGGGAATGGAACCCACAACCTCCTGAGTCACATTATTCGTCTGTTTTATCCATATATATCGCACAGAACAAATCAAATATAATATCTACACCAATGTCTGAATATACCTCCGATACTGATTTATTAGTGTAAACATAACATCTACAAATATTGTAGTCGAGAAGCCGCGATGTATTTCTTACATTATTTCCCTTTATTTGGCATGATAATCTGGGTAAATTTGTTTGCAGACGTCAATGTGTTTAAGTATTTACGTATGATCTAGTCTTGGCTAAATCCTGAACAATTTCGAGGTTAGTAAATCAGAGGAATTAGGGATTGGAATTTCAGGGCTAGTTAAATAAATCGATAAAACTTATTAGCAGACTATATAAAAAAAACTAGACGATGCTATAAACATTTTTATAGCTTGGTCACAGAATCGTATCAGAATCGGGCAGCAGCATCTTTTGATAACAATTCTTCCACTAAACTTCGATTCACAACCCGCATGCCCAGCGTGGGGATTATAGATATTACCCCCCATAAGATAACAGCCAATAAGGCGCTTACCAGAGCGATGTCTGCGTCCAGCAGTAGACTAATATAGGTTGTTGATGTCGGTACAGAAATGCCACAAAGAAAACTACTTACTTAGGGCATTTAAGACCAGTTATATTGTTAGCTAAGTTACTAAGTTATGAGCCGATGAGAAGTTATTGTCTGAGATCTGAGACCCGAAGAAATGAACTCATGAGGTTTGTCTAGAGTAAGGGCTCAAATACACGGACGGAAGTTGCCAACTCCAAGACAACCGTACCTGCCAACTGCAGTTAATTCGACGGCGGCGGTCGACGGCAGCCATCAACTGCCGTCGTCTACAGTCGAGCCTTGAAGTCGGTTAATTGCCTTCCGTGAATTTATAACGTACAGTTCGTGTATAAGACCGCTAGTTCACCTATTTCGGTCGTGTCCAAATTCAATACTTATGTTTTGTGTACTTTTAAAAAAAAGTTAAATAAAAATGCTTTTTGGTGCCGGTATAGAATTTAAACCACACCAACAAGAATTCTATGTATATTGATTAATATTAGAACAATAAAGTGCTCATTCATTCATTCTTCCGCGGGTGTCGAAAGAGGCGACTAAAGGATATCCAACGTGGTGAGCAGCAGCGCCATTCTGCCAGAGAACTGCGTTCCACAACTTTCATGCCCCGGGTGTAGGGTTGCGTGGGTATTATGCGCATTACCACCATGAGATAAAAGCCAATAAGGTGCTTATTAGTTTTTCATTAAAAACTGACAAAATATCGCAACTTTTGACGTGATCCGATTATTATGATCTGTGAGTCTACCACGAGTTATTGTCACAGTCAGATCGCCTGAAATTACTACATTAAATATAAGAATGAAAATATTTACAATGGGATTCCGCAAAGTAACGCCTGAATCTATTATTACTACGTAAATACGCCCCCACGACTCATACGGCGCATTTAAGTTCCCAACTATCTGCTGTTTTTGCGTTGCGCACTTATAAGAACAATATCTCTTATTACAATCCGCTTACTAGAATGGCGCGTCAGTACAATGAGCAATCTATATAACATGTTGAACGTGACATTTTTAATCCTAGAATTAACCACTTCATAAGAGGACTCAAAGGTCTCCTCCATTTCAATGATCCTCGCAACGCTAGTCCTCCACCCCGGAGGATTCGACCTGGTGGTGGAAGTATAAAGGATACTGCCAGGTCGTAGGTATAGCATGGCGTGCGTACATGCATACTATGCCTTAACTCTGTGCATGTGCACTAGGTCTACCTAGTGAGACCTAGACCCTGCGGGCTGTAGAATTAGTTTTGTTGTATATATTTAGTTTTATCTATCTACATAATTATGAGATTTTTGTGTTTATTATTAGTCCATTTATTGAGAATATGTATACTTAGCTGTACACACATATTTTTACGCTACAATGTAGATTATAACAATATGTTCATTTTAGCCATTGATTTATTAAAAAGGGAAGATGAGGTACTGGTTTTTCGAAAGTGGCAACCTCAAATTGTGTAAAATTGTGTGCTCCCACCTCAGTCACCGTCTGACCGGCGGCACGGGCGGTCGTGGTTCGCGTGAAATATTGTTGTCTCGGTCTCACTTCGGTCTTAGACACGTCTTTCCGTCTTTGTTCTTCTTTGTATTGCACAGGACTGGAAATATAACTGTGAGCGTATGTGTTTGCGTGTAGTTGTAACTCATGCCAATTTTTGAGTAAGCGCTGGGAGAACGTAACCTATCTTCTCTTTTTATTAAATCAATGATTTTAGCTAACGTTGTAATGTGTTTTGTGTGTTAATAGAATAAAAAAAAAGGCGCTTTAAAAGTTTTCGTACATTTTTTACCTAGTCGCTAGCGAGTATAGATTGTGAAAACTCGGTACTTGTGGTACACACATTGAGTGGCTCTCAATGTGTGTACGCCGACGATGAACAAGAGTTCATCGGTGAGACAACTGCCTTAACCCCGAATACTCAAACAAGCAACGCAAGCCACTCAATGTGTGTACCACGAGTTCTCACAATCTATACTCGCTGAGAAGTGAATAGAGCTATAAAAAAGACGCGAGTTGGCGAGCACTGGGAAAAGAATGTGGCTGAACGAGTATCGCTGAGCGACAAAGCGAGTATTATCTACGGTAGCTTTTGTCGCCTGCGCGGTGTGATGAGTGATCGATCAACTATTAATAAATGCATATCTTTTGTTTACCCGGAATTTATATCTACGTACGTTCCTTGAGCAAGAAAATAGCCGAAAGTTAGTCGTTTCCTATTGACGCTGATTAGTCGCTTACTCGACGCCGCCGGTGGGACGACCTTAGACAAGCTCCTCGACTCCTGACTCCTTATTTAATTTAGACACGACCATGTCAATGGCCTTAGCCGTAGCGTTATTATGAAAACAATATTAATTGTTTGAATTGTTTCACACAAAATCAGCGGTTTCTCTAAAACCGAAAACAATAACATGTAACTCATTATTTTATGACTGGGTGGCAACACTGCCAACTGCTACAATGAAGTGGATTATTTTGAGTTCGTTACTGCGGGCATTAGACGGTAAGTAGATAGGTTTCTACCTTGCTTCTAGCAAACTACCTTGTATACAGGGTTATTATTAAATGAATGACAGTAAAAAACAAGGTTACAGTTTGAATTTGTTACATTGTATGTATCCGGCGTTTGTGCAGGGAAGAAAATTACTGAGTTAAGTTACTTTAGAGTTAAGACATGCTTTCTTTGGTTAAGATTTCTTTCAATTTCGATTTTAATAAACAAGGAAAAAGATCTATTTTATTAAATTCACACAAAAATACAATCACAAAATCCAATATTTGACACCAAATAACTAGTCGCAAAATACAAGATACTTCACATAAAAATCCACGATGTTTTATTAAACAAACCGAAATCGCTTGACAACTAGACAAAGGACGAGTTACTTGTTGACATCAAGGCGTCTGTAAATACGTCAAACAGACAGACAGACAGGCGTGTGGGCGCCACACGTACGGATTAACTGGTTTAACAAAAACTCTTAAATATGTCAATCTAGTGTCACCGAGAAACGTTTAACTGATGCAAAAAAACTGAACTTTACATAGAGGAAAATAAAGTTAAATCTCTCAATATTTCTTAGTCTATCCTTGTGATTGTGGAGATCTTATACAAAGTAATAAAAAGTTACAGTTTTATTACCACAGTTAATTATTTAGTTTTTCTTAGCCCAATCGATCAAACCCAGAACGTACTTGCTCGAGTACTACCTACTCAGCATCTTCATCGTTATCGCCATAATAATAGTCCACTGTAGGATATAAGCCTCCCTTTGACCGCCATAGGACCATGTTTGCTTACTTCGCTTATGTTTATCAAGTCTGTGTGGGAAAAGTAACCTACAGGAATTAAATATTTTGGTCAAAAAACGCATAGGACAACCCTAATCACGCGATAGTGGCGCAAAACGTATTCTATTGAAGTAAGACGAAATACCAACCGTAAATACCAACATAGCAAGAATGCAGACAAAGAAGCCGAAATTCAAATCAAAGGAAATAAAACATTCCTTTACCAATCTATTTAGTGATTTGTCACAAAACATACCGAGATTACTCAATAGCTACCGCGTACAGTCGGCGAGAGATGATTTATATGGGTCTCTCAGGCTAGAGAGATATACTCCGAACGTAGAATTATGAAAGGAATGCGCGCTGTAAAAATTTAGGGCACATTAATGACATAGCGTTGGTGACATTCAAGAAGTCTTTGTCGGATTCATTATAATGTAATCGAGTGAAATGCGAACCTTTGTCGGATGTTTGATAATGTGCTTAAATCCAGCAATGCTGGTTAAAGCTTAAATCCAGCATTGGTGCTACGAAATCTATTGAGATAAGCAATATCTGTAATTGACGAATATGCAATCAGTATTTTCCAGTCACCCTGTGTAGACTAAAAAATTGAATAAATTCCTTTTTGGAAAGTGTACCCCATCTTAGGCCACATCGTCTTTCTAAAGTGTAATGGTGATCAAATGTCTCAATAAAAAAAATACCACCGGAGCTTTCAGTCATGGTCCTGTAAATTGTTTAACATTTTTATGATTTTGAATTCTTTCTATCCAAATGTTGCCTGGAAGAGATTGCTTCTAAACGTTGCGAATGATAGATAAGATAAGGCCGCCCATTGTGTTTGTGTCTCACTGTAATGTGTTTTTCTTCGTGTACATTATGGTATTTTTGAATTTTGTTATTATACGAATTTTACATAAAATTCGTTGACCACTTATCAAAACATGAAAATGAGCAACAATATTCTTCCGATTGCAACTCATAGGGGTTCTATAACTTTAGGTTGTTGATGACTGTACCTCCAGCAGAATTACCGGCCACCGGGCTAGATCAAAGCCACCGAGCACATTATCAAAGGTTTCGGAAGCTTCGTAAAAATAGATCGAACGTGCTTGAGCGCGCGCACGCAGCTTAATCTGTACGTGATTGGGGGGACAAGGGATTAGCTTTTTTTGTAAGTATTTTAAGAGATTAAAAGGGGAAGTCCTAGCAGCGTAGGTTAGTTTTACTACGAGTTAGCTGACACCATCATTCTTCCACCATCAAAGTTAACTATGATGAATCAAAACATTATAAACTTAAATACAAAATTGAATTAATTAAGAAAAAAAAGAAAGTACCTACTTTTAAACATCAATAAAAGCTCTTGCAAAGTTCTCGAGTAGTGTCTCTATTATTGTATGTTTTGTTTTGTCCTAAAGTTGTAAATATTAGGTCATCTCACGTTTTCGAATCTAGTCCCTACTATTTATATTTGGTAATAATTAAATTGATCAAATTGCTCATAAAAGCTATGGTGCAAACAGACCCGCAGACAGACGCAAGTTCAGTTCAGACCCATTTCGGCCTCACCTGGAATTTGACATTGTAAAAGCGAAAGCCGACGTGTGGTAACTACTAGGTAGGTACAAATTATGGTAATTTGGAGCGTTTAGCCGAAAATTGCAAGGTTCGGCAACACGCGATAGTGGACTGAGCTCATCAGTACATCACACCACCTCGCGAGCCGAGAGCGGGTTATTTCGACCAGCTTTAGTACCTACACACGAATCGTATGATTCAAGAAATGGACTGACAGGCGATCAGACCACGTTGGCGGTCTCTACGAGAGGTTGGTATAGACGCCCTCCAAGGAACGTTGGACTGCTTGGCAGGCTTAGGTTTAATTTGTAAATTTGTAATTTGTACGTGTCTAAGGATCTTAATCTGAAATAAATGAGTTAATAATAAATCAATGGAACCATCCTCAACCTCAGACGTGGACCAATACAGGCTGTATTGTTCCACTGGCTGCACGCAGGACATCCACTGTTAACCACCTTACTAGATCATTATAAATGTAAGCGGGTTAACTACGAACCTCGTTTAAGTTATAAGAACACCAACGCCTTACTAGCTTTTATACCATGGGGGGTTTACTAAGTGTAACTTGCCTAATAATCGTCACGCTGAGCATGCGGGTTGGGGATCGCAGTTCGGAAGTAGAATGGTTCTGCAGGGGGTGCCGTTGCCCGCCCTCCGGTGGATATCCCTTCGTCGCCTCTTACGCCTCTCACCTCCCGTGGGGAAAAGCTCTAGGACTGGCAATCGTTGCTCTTAGTAATTATGATGTAGACGATGAACAACTTTGTGTGTAGTCAGTAGGTACCTAAACAATTTTTTATAACTTTGTACAAATAAAATATGCTTATTCTTCTTATATTTTTATTTATTTGTATTTTGATGGAAACACATTATTAGCCATCCATGTATCCATTTAGCGTAATCGACCTACAGGCCGGACAACACGTGACAAGGGTCTGACGAGTAGATCACACCACTGGGCAAAGAACGAAAGCCAAGGATGATTTAGATTGTAATATCCGCAAGGATCCTCAAATAAAACTGTAATGTACTTAGGCTATTCAAGATGAATCAATGGATCTGGTCAACAAAATAGTCTATGAATGTGAAACGGCATAGACGCTAACTGTCATAAAACCCAAGCATAAAACACTAGATTTTTATGATTACAATTTTACCCGGTGACATTTTTACCGTAGACAAAGGTATTTATCGTCCCAAAAGCAAAAGGCGCGAAGCCTCATTTCTGCTCAAAGAATTAACTAAGAGAAATTAATATATCGCGCCCGCGCGTCTTGATTTTCGAAAAAACAACAACAAGCAAGTAATAGAATAAATCAAGTTACTTTAAGTAAAACAATCAGTTAATTTTCTAAGTTCAGGTATTCCAAGTAGCAATGAAATTAGCAACAACAAAGCAACTGGTAGCAACTGACAATATTATACGCTCAGCAGGTGGCATTTAGTAACCGACCTCATGTACCTACTGTGACCTTATCTGACAAATGATAATGTGGTGACACACGGACAAACAGTTGCATAATCCATTTTTGGGAATCAATTTTGCCTTTGTAATTCACCAGAGGTGGTAAAGTAGTTTAGTTACAATGCAATTCATCGTTATGATGATAAAGAAAGTAGGTAAGTAATAATATTAAATAATGATGAAATGTTTAAACCTTTTGGTGGTTGGAGGAAGGCAAGAAAATATGTTTAAATAAGTTATGTTGCCTATGAAGATACGTACCTACTATAAAGATTCATACTAAAACAAAGCCAAGGTGACCAATGGTATAGCAAACATCAGCAATGATAGAGTTTTATTATAAAAACTATCGTAGTTTGACGAATTCATTACGGTTGTAAGCGGGTTAACTACGAACCTTATTTGTGTTGGAAGAACACCAACGTTTCATCCCTTAACGAGGGACATCTTCAGGGCGAATGCGGTTCTAGACACAGTAGATGACTCACACGCCCTGCAGCATCTACATCTACAAGCGGCGCACCCCCCACCACCCCCATCCCCGGCGGGCACGTCACGCGCTCATCGCGCGCTCGCGCGCAGTGCTCGAAGGGATGCGGAACGCGCGCGTCTAGAACCGCATTCGCCCTGAAGATGTCCCTCGTTAAGGGATGAAACGTTGGTGTTCTTCCAACACAAATAAGGTTCGTAGTTAACCCGCTTACAACCGTAATGAATGATAGAGTTGTAATTATGTAGGTATGTACATTGGTTCTTTGTTAATCTATAGTATATTTAGCTTACAATCGCATAATATGGAATTCATTTATTAGAACTTTATCTTCTTTTTTGTTAAAACAAAGACAGAGAAATCTATAAACACTAAAACGGCATGGCACAAGCTGTATTGTTGTCCAGTCCACAACAACAGCAAAAAAAGGTCAACAACAAATCGCCCGACAAGCTTGACATCCATTCTACTCGTATGCTCCCCCTAATTCCATTTATCTTGTCCCAGGTAGTCGATAGAGCCACTTAGTAAATTTAGGAGCCGACTCCGACACCTCGAATTGTTATAGGAATTGTTAGAGCTTTGTTATCTTTCGCAACCTTTGTTTATTGCAAAGTCGCGCTTGTGCTGAGTGTCTGCGGAAGGTATTGTGTCGATAAGGAACTGATAGATTGTGGTCGATTGTGAGTAGCTATTGGGCTATTTGAAGTTTATAGCTTCTAGTAATGCTACTTAGTATACTGCTCAACGAGTGTTGAGCAGCAGTTGTACTTTGGTTAAAGTTACGGGTACATTACCATTTTACTTTACTACTTCAACCTAATTGTTGTTGTTTTGTTTGCATGTTCTAATACATATTTGAACATGCGAAACTTTTTAATTATTTGCTTCCTATTTTCTATAATGTTCAGTGGTTTTTGGTTTGGAAACATTATATATTCCAAAGAAAATAAATGTGCAAAAACATAGCTTCCTCGTCATTGCCTCGTTTTAATCTAGAATCAAGTCTATTCTTCATAAGTTAACCTTTTATTCTAAAGTACTGAAGCTTTAATACTTAATGAGCTGACGTGCTCTTTTCTAGGTAATATCATAACCGCTAATATTACAAGCAACAAACAAAGTCCACATGGAAGATATCCAAAACCGGCTTACAACAATTTATAGGCAATAGCAACTACAACACTTTATACCAGGTTATTATACTAGATCAACAGAGATCAGCTTAGCCGACTTCAAGAGTTTATTGCTAGTAAAATGCGTAATGCTCTCGACCTTTAGGCTTAGGGGATTCTGGAGCCAGTCCAAGGATTCAGGTGTGTTTTGATTGGTAGAGAATTATTGCTAGATTAAGCCGATAGGTAAAAATGTCTTAGAGAGAAATGAGGGGCTTTGGTTTAATGTCAGGTTTATAACAAGATGGTATTTTCGATACTATTTTTATTGGTATTTATTCTATGACCTTTATGTGTTTGGTTGTATATTTTAGCTTTGAAACAACTGTTTTATTGAAAAGTAATACCTACGCTGTGGTCGGTTTACAATTTTAAATATTAATCTATTTAAAAAATCCTCTGGTTCACAGGATTTTTTAGGAGTAAGGACTATATAATTGCGTTTGTTTTAAAAAAAACTATAGCCCGACTTCAAATTCTGATAGATGAGACATCCTTCGGTTTGTGCAATCCGCTATTCAACTATGTAATTTGGTTTTTTTACCTAGGTGTCTTGTTTACGCCCGTTGCCATAGACACCATATTGGGAAAATTATGAGCTTATTAAGTTTTACGGGATAACTACTAATCCCTCGGGAATATAATTTCTATGGGACCACCTCGGAATTATTCTCTATACAAAAGTGAAATAATCATCAAAATCCCTAAACCTAGGCGGAGATATCAACTCGCGTATGTTTTTTTTACACATACATAAAAAAACAAACGCTGCGAATTGAGAACCTCCTCTTTTTTTGAAGTCGGTTAAATCATTACATAAAATAATCAATTATCTTAACTGGCTCACGTTTGAGGCTTAGGTACTTACTATTTTGTGTGAAAATGTACGTATTATTATTGAGACTTAAGAATTAATTCATATTTAGATATTATTATTATTTAGACATAAGGTAATCATGTAATATTTGACATAACTAAGTGCTCCTTGTGTTCCTATGGTTGAAATAAATGAAATGAAATGAAATGACGCTTTGCCGTTTTCAAAGATAATGGTATGGGACCCTTCATGCGCGAGTCCGAATCACACTTGGCGAGTTTATTATGTTTCTTGAGCTTCCCTTATCCATTCGCAAAATAGACTAGCTTTAGTAGTATATTATTAACTTGTCAATTTGTTCACCTTTATCCGTCTACCATAACCATCAACCATCAACGTAATCGAAGGTCAGCTAATGCCAGGAACCGTTCCTAATACAGCCAAACGAATGTCATAACATTTCTATAACGACCACGAGTCGAGAGCTTCTGCGAATAATCGAGATAAATAGTATCGATTAATATCTATCATTCGAGTTGTTCGCACTCGCATTCAGCTTGGTGGAAGTCAGAGGAAATGGTAGTTACTGAGAATATGGTGTCAGAAATATTGTATAGAAACTTTAAGGTGCTCTAAAACTGTAATATATTTAGCATTTTAGTAGCGAGTAGTTTTAGAGTGAGTAGCTTTAATGATGCTTGCATTCAAACCGCACACAATATAATTATAAAAAAAGTGAGTGATTTGGTTGAGTTGGCTTTGTTTGCCAAAAAATGGAGCTTTGTTTATAGATTTGTTTATTTGCGGATTTTACTCATCTTTCTGGATAAATATATACCTGTATAGCTTTTTATATTAATATGGAATAACATCCATTTATTAGTTCCTCGACAAAGCTGCAAACCCGCTAAATGAATTTTTTAAACTACGATAGTTTTTATAGTAATTTACTCACTAATTCAGAATTATGAAGTCTGTCACTTAGCAATATTTCTCGTAAACGCTTCCAAAATAAATAATGTAGTTTTAATTCGTTATTTACATATCCAATGGCCCACTCGTCAAATGGTCAGACTAATGAAGAGTAACCGACAAGCAGACAAGCAGACTTATTGTCGTATACATCATGTCGTGCCACAGTCGTTTTGTGTCTAGTTTATTTTGGGACTTGCCATGCCACTTACAATTTGTGCGTTTACGGCTGCAGATATTTCTGCGTTGATTTACTGAATGAAAGTAAACGTGTTATTTAATAATCATCTGTGAATTTAGACAGCATAGCGTGAGAGTTAAATGAATGGATGTAATGTTGATTCTATTGTATTGTTGATCCTTAAGGAAAGTTTTTGTGATTAGTCATCTTCTTATCTATTTAACCAGCTGGTAACACCCACTGCTGAATAAAGGTCTCTTCTTTATCTCGCCACCCCTGAAGGTCTTGTGCCAGCCGTATCCATTGCTTCCCTACAGCCCCCACAATGTCGTCTGAACATCAACCAGGTGGTCTGTCTTGAGGCCGTCGCATATCTCTAGGCCACCATTCGGTAACTGTTTTGGTCCATCGGAGATCATCTCCTTGTCCTCATCTTAAACATCAAATATTCAATTTGTTTCGAGTACTTAGTTTCGTATAACAAATATCATCAAGAGCTCCATACTGAAAATGGAATTTAGTAGCTACGTTTACTCAAACTTTATCGCTAATTTGAAACTCATATCCTCGAAATTTGACTCTAATTTTGGGTACTGGGTTGACTTTACAATATAGGAAAATAGTCGTATCGTTAGGTGAAAAACGGTTTTGTTAACTTCTTTGATATATTCACCAACACCTTTTGCTCCTGTTTTTTCTCCTTTTCTCTTATGCAATCTTGTTTAATCGACTGTGTCAAATTCTATCCCAATTTTGAACTCTATCAGGGATGTTTATGCGAATTTGGTAATTCAGATGAATTACCGAATGCGCAAACAGATATTTGTTTGAACTTGTTGACTACCTTACTACTTACTTCCCGGGTAAAGGTATGTTTCGTCCGAATATAAAACTCGTCCGCGAAACCTTGGGGCATATATGGCATATACCTTACATAAGGTAAGTAATCCGCTTGTAGCCGTATAACTTTTGCCTCGAATGGGGTTAGACCGTTCTGCGCGAAATGTCTAATGTCCAGTATTATACATTTATTCATGATCTATGCACTTTCCCGAACCATCTCGATGACAATAAAGATCCTATTTCACGTTGTACTGACCAGCCCATGAGTAGACTTTGCGAAATTATAGGCAGGCTCACTGGGTCAGTCGAGAAAGTCATATTTTGAGGTTATCTGTCATGTAGTTTACTTTTGTCGATAAAATATAACGATTATTGATCCGCTAGATCTGTTACGGTCAATTTGAATAATTAATTGTTATTTATTGCTTTTGATTATTCAGCAATGAATAACTAAATGTCTTAACGCTTTGTTTATAACAAGAGTTATAAAATAAATGAAGTAAAATTTAGCTATCCATTCATAGTTTGTAAATAAGTTGAGAAGTAACTTAAAATAATAGCACAGGCTAACTGTACATACTAACCTGATTTTTTTATTTACTTTTCCAGTAGAAAAAAAATTACATATATCTACTTATAAAGACAGCCGACGAACGGCGGCTTCTATCATAACAAATAAATCCCACAAGCGTAAATGTTCAAATCTAAGGACATAATCATTTATAACTCATCTGCTAGCCCCATAATACCGGACGATGTAAATTCGGTTTGCTTAATCATTTTCGTAATGCAGTCGGCGCTAACATTGGTGAGTTATGGCCCAAATGGACTTCAGAGACAGATTTTGAATGCTTGTTACGTAGCTAGGTAGATGTATAAATTCGCTCTTTGTAAGCCGCTTGACAATCAAAACATCGCCAAGGAAAACGAAATTTCTATTTAGATTTTTATTAGAGATCGTATTGAGAAACCTTGAATGTTAGGTTTGTCGCCGCTTAAAGCATCGAGGACCTCTATAAATAAACATCTACTTATCATAGTTGCATAAGTATTAGGACAAAATCAATTCAAAAGAACGATAAAAGCTTTAGAAATTGATTAAACATCACTAATGTCTTCCTCTGTAGTTCGTCTAGATCAATCCCACACATTCGGAGTCTATTGCCTTATTGTCCGTGATTAATTATCTTAATTACATCGTTTTCCGCTTCATCAGCCCTTTGTTCATCGCCTTTTATTGGTACCGAAATATCTTTGAGGTGTATGCTTGTACTTATTGGTCTTTGGTATCGCACATTATTTTTTCTTCATATAGCATTGATATAATTAGAAGTAATGGTACATCGACAACATTATCACATTGACCCCCACTGCTGTCCTACTAATACCTATTATAAACGTGAAAGTTTGTAAACATGTATGTATGTTTGTTACTCTTTCACGCAAAACAACTGAACAGATCTGGCTGAATTTTGCATATAGGTAGTTCTAGGCCTGGAATAACATATAGGCTTTTTATTATATTTTTTGATAGGCGTGCGAAGCTGCGGGGCGCAGCTAATACACCATATAGTCGCGTAAAACCTCATTCATAAATAAGACTTTGAATGAGGCTTTGAATGAGGCTGCCATCATAGCAGCCCAAAAATGTCCACTGATGGACATAGGCCTCGTCAATGTGATGCCGCGGTCCTGAGCTTCTTCTATCCATTGCATACCGCTACAATAAATATTTGTCAGATGATCTTCCTTGCGTAGAATTGACGCTTACATCACTGGTCCTTTTTTACACTGTACTTTGTATATTCTTCAATTGAATTTTTATCTTGTTTGAGTTTTGAGAAGGCTTACTTCATAGCGTAGATCAATAACCCTCAATAACTGACCGCACAGCGTGTATTGAGCGTAGGTTTGGTAATGAGGTTTGACAAACGATAATTCCGTCTCATTATCTCTCTTTTCGTTTACGAATTCTACAATTCCTATATACACGTTAACCGACCAATATCGTAGTGTAATGTATACATTACCCCATTCGATGACTTTTATCAACTAGATGTGCCACACCATAGTGTGGAAATGTAAGTGCACATCTCTAACTCCCACGTGGTTCTTTTGTTTGTTTATGGGTGAGGAATGCGCAACCAATTGGGGATCGTCGCGGTTCGTATGATCAACACTCGATGTGATGATATTGTCGTTATTAATTCGTTATTACTGGATTTTTGAGGAAACCTCGTATACTTTTGATATTTTTGAAGCTACACCTATACCAAAAGAGCTTAATTTGGCAGCACTATAAGTCAACATCTAAAATTATGCACTCTTTTTTCGGAATAATTGATGAAAACGATAAATTTAGGGTTGTCAAAGCGGTTTTTTTAATATATCGCATTCACAGTCCAGCCTCAGTGGTGCGACCAGCAGGCGTCTTGTCTTGAGCCTAGAAAGTGTTATTTTAACTACAAACTGCATGGATAAATTAACTGTATTAAACTTATACACAAAAAAAATATCACGACCAAAACCTTCTCACTATCAAAAAGCTCACACTACCCACACGAATGGTTTACCTCCTATTGCCCAACTTTTTGTTATACAACCCTTGTATATCGCATATCACTGTCAAAAAACAATATCAAAGCAGTACGGGGTTACCAGCTCACTGAATCAAAGCTACAACTACCGTAATTCAAAATTGCAATAAACTGTCGTATTTGAAAGTTTACCGGCGAATTGGCATGATCTGAATGTTTATGGGTCAATCAACTTTTATTTGTCCCGTAAGTACTATGTTTTGTCCCTGACCAATAATCGCAGTTCTAAAGAAAATAGGGAGGTTTGTTGGCATGTGTCGCATTTATCTTATTATTACGCAAACATACGAGTAAATTATTTTAAATAAATCACTATTATACTGGAATTTTAATGGTTGTCCGGGTGACAACACATCTGATGAAGTGTTTTATTGTGTGTCCCCCAGTAGGTTAGTATAATGAAACATTGCTTTATGCAAAAAATACTATATGGCAATTAATTACGCTTGCACATAATTATTTATTACAATGTCTACTATGATGCTAGCATATAGATTTTTGTTTGCTTTATAATTTTAACTAATTTTTCGCATGTTCATTTTGGTCCCTAATACATTTTATTATGCTGACTTCCACCGGACAACGGCAAAAAAGTTCCGAAACCAAAACACAGATAGCGTGATCAGTGCCTTGACAACAAGTCGATTTATTTGGTGACAACACTCATCTAGCCGCCATTTTGATTTCCGTTTTGCCGCGGCGTCAGTCGGTCGAGTGTGTTTTGAGAAAGTGGGTGGCTTTTTTGTGTGTCTACCGGACAACCAGCACAAAAACGTAAGTATTTGATATATCGTAGTAAATTAAAGTGTAATTTATTCTACTTAATCTATATTTGCCACTGCGAGTAAGACTTGATTCAAAATATCGTTATTTATTACCAGGGAGCGCAAAGACTGATAAATGTCACTCGGACAACCAGTCACTTGGACAACCAAAACCGTTGTCCGTGGGACATTTTGGTTGTCCATAGGACAATAATGATAGAATCAGCATTAAGGAATACTTTTTATCTCAATAATTAGTCACTGAAGAGCGTCTTACAAGGGCTAGAGCATTTATTATTGTTTAATATAAATTAGATTCATATTTTGATTGTACTTCTTGACGTGTGTTAGCTTACTTAACACATTTTTATAGTCTGATAGTTCTCTATTCTAAATTATTTCTGTTATTAGTTTTAGATAATGGGTTTGACGGAACGGACGAAAACTTAAAGCAGATCCGGAGAAATTAGCTGAGCGAAAGAGAAAAAAAAGGGAAAGCTACCGTAGGAATAAAAACCTAATTTCAAGTATGCCGCCAGAAGATAAAGAAAACTGCAGAATTATATGGAAGCTGCGAAATAGTCACAGAGAAATCACCAAAAAGCTGTTAGGAATATAACTGAGAATACGCCTCCAAGCTCGCCGACCATTTTGCAGGAAATAAACCCCGGAGATAAACTTCAACCGACGACACCACTTCCTAGTCCTGCCGTGTCTCCGAAAAATGCTAAGATTAGAGGTAGAAAAATAGTTCGACGAGACAGATCTAAATTATATAGTTTATTGTAATGTTGATTGTTTCGTAAAAAAAATATAATATAACCGATAATTATTGTCAAATTATTGTTTTTTTCTCCATAAAAAGAACAAATACAGCGAATTTCAATCCTATCGTATCTCCTTTGGACTCCCAAGTATGTCCTATGGACAACCGTATACGTCCACTGGACAACTATTTTGTCCCTGTCTCCTAACACACATTATCGTCATAATTACTTTAGAAAAAAACAGTAAGGTTTACAAAATTTTCTAATACGAATGTAATAATTAAAAGTGAATTTATAAACTGTTAAATATCCGATATTCATTATTATTTACAAGTAAAATGAAAAGTTCATTACATTTAAAGTTTGTCGTTGTCCAGGAGACAATATTATTGGGAATAACTTATAAATCAAAAGACGCGTCTGTTATTTACGGAAGATAAATTGAAATACATCCTATATTAAGTGAGAATAAAGTGAAGTTTTACAATTTGACTGAATTTAAATGGTTCAGAAGCCTATTTAGTTTAGTTGTCCAAGGGACTATCTTAACTAGAGTCATGTTGATTTCAGAGTCAAATTTACTATTTTATTTAAATGAATCACTCTGCTCTATATGAATTCTTAAAATATAAATATTTATCTATAGCGAACACGTTAAAAAAATTAAAATTAGCGAATAAAATTTAAAAAGTAAAATTTATCATTGATGTACACTTAAAAGTTGATTGACCCTTATATTGTACGGGCAGATTTACCGCGGTCTACATGCTTGAATTTGTGTTCAGCCGACACTTCCTAGTCAGCAGTCATGTTAGTGTTTTGTGTCAGCGTATGGATTGTTTTATCTTTTGGTTTGCTATCATCGTGGCAGATTTTCATGCTTCTGTTTTGCACAAAATTGCCAACAAGAGCCTCGATATTCGTACAATCAGCCCAACACAGTTGTACAAGAGCTAATAATAATAATGATGACTGTTTTATTCACCTCGGTAAGTTGTATCACAATTACCTACACTGTAAATTTGCAGTTCATAAATAACGTAATAGACACAATCCAGTGTCTATTTCCAAAATCAACTTCCCAAACCTTAAAAAAATTATCCATTTCTATCCATCCATCCATTTATAATGTTATCTGCTTAACACTGACCAGGATAATATCATCATAAATTCTGTCACACTATTCAAAAACAGTGGGGACATAAATCAAAATAACATCAGCGGAACATAAACAGACACCCACGGGCCGTCTATTAAACATTAAAATACTTGTCCACTATCGTAAAGTAGGGGAAGTGACCATAAAGAAAATGTGTCCCTGGCTATGTATCTTAACGAGCCTGAGAAGTGATGAAGGATGGCAAAGTGTCTAAAAAAAGAAACCACGCGCTCCGAATCATATTTAACATGAAGGCTCCATCTTTGATTCACACTTGGTTCTAGCTTGGAGTATAAGCTCGTTCCTTCCATATTCATAAATATATTCTAGCTATCTCATTATGTCATGAATGACTTCCGCAGTTTATAGTTATATAGTTTTTTTTATTTATCATCATAATGTAACATTACAGTTTAACAAAAAAAACAATGCGTTACAACATGTAAGTCCTCAAAGAATAATAGCAGTGTCTTACACCGATCATTATTGCGCCAAACACATCAACGAGATATATTCTAAAACATCTTGTAAATCTATAATATTATAGAGGTCTTGCACCTGGATACATTAGGTATCCTATCCATCATCATCAACCAATAGTTGTCTACTACTAGACATTGGCCTCCCCTAATGAGGGTCATAGCACCCTATCTTGAGCTTGCCGTATTCAGCCGTGTCTGCAGTTTGTAGCTCATCCCACCTGGCCGGAGAGAGGTATCTATAAAAATATTAAATACAATCATCAGTCCTAGTCTACAAACAAACTATGGCAATGAAAATTTGCAATCAAACAACGTAGCATGCCTAATTGCCCGTGAATATGTAGCAGTGAGTCACAAGCTCAAAGCGCCGCTACCGGGGTACAGCAAGGCACAACTCCGGCCCACGCGCTCTTCAATACAGCCTTGATTTACTTACAACGAGCTAATACATCTTCGCGAGGGAGGACATCTGCACATACACTGCGTGTGGCCTTATAATAATTAAGTTGTAAAACTGGAGTTTTAGTGCGTAGTAAAATCGCATAAAAGCATTTGAACACAGGATAGACTGATGTGTTAACTGTTGTGAATTCAAATTAAGTAGTATTGTGTAGGTTCTTTGTAAATATAGATCTGTGTCTCTTGCTTGGTTTTCATAGTAAAGTAAAATTACATTGACACCCAGATTGCTTCCAGTTAAATTAAGTAAATGCGGTGGAATTGTTTTCATTTATTGAGTTTATAATATCAAAGGGTCCGACATAATCAATATCCGTTTTTGCTGTTCCACAAGTTTTATTCAATCCCTATGATAATAATCGAAATAAAATTAAAGAATGAAAGCCCAGGAAAACCAAACTATAACTATTATTGCTATATCAAATAGCATTAACTTCTCATTTAAGTAATTTCAAACAGAAACTTAATTTACTTTAATAGTCATTGTAAAAGCAAGCGCCAATTATGCCAACAACAGTTCTAGCTCGCGAATAATTTCATGAAGCTTATCTTCTTGGGACTTTCAGTGCTATAAACAAAGCAGGATACGTAGTCTAGGTCCAACAAAAGCCCAGCTGCCATCTAAAACTTAGCATCCTCTAGTCGGTGCTCAAGTTTTATGTCGGGTATAACGCTTTCTTTATCTTTACCTTTAGACTGGTTCTAAGTGACTCAGGCCCAAACAGCTCGTAAATTCGATTTGCAATTTTCATCTCCGTATTGTGCGTCGGTACCTGTACGTTAATAATTGTCTATTTCACCAAGAACTTGATTGTTGCGTGTGCTTAGGTATCTCGTAAAGAATTCGCCTTGGGTGGCCGGAGGTTTATGACACCAATTAGGATTTCCTTATGTGAGGTCACAGAATTTATACCACTCTTATTATTTCCTAGAACCTAGCTTTGACGAAAGTCCTACACTTTTGCTCCACGACCCGGTTTATCCAAAACCGAGTAACGGAACTGACTGTAATTCTGCGGAGGCTTTTGTGCTGCTGCATAAATAGGTTTTATCAGATGATTTATAACGAGATTACTGTTTTCTATGGATAAAGGGAACTAAATCACTTCCAAAAGCCCGCGGAACAAATGCGCTTTGAGTTTGACAATTTGTATGAATAATAATTATTTGTAAAATGTCGCATTTTAAGTGACTATCTAGAAAGTTTCTAAATTAAATAACGTTTCTTTCTTTGAATCCGGATAATAAGAGTGATTCTGCATAAGCAGATTTATTTTCAACAATTGTATTTAAATGTTAAAAGTACTTCTTAAAAAAATTAATTAAAGAACCATATTGCACATGTATGAAATTAAATTAAATACAATGTCAGGTATTTTCATAAAAGAGTTAACAAAACATAAAAAAAGAGTTCGCTATGTAATGTGTTAACTATTTTCTGTGCTTACATAGCGTAACACAGTATTTGTTATTCACAATAATTTGTGCTGGCTTATTTTTTTACGGATGTCTTACTTTCTTAGCAGTGTATCTCCATGACAGTTTGCAGTTCCTATATTTTAACCGGCCTGTAACTCACACTTGGTTTAGTTCAGAGTTTTAACATTCGATTTTTAGGATCCCATGAATCAACGTTTATATGCGCACTATCATTCACAATAGCTGAATTCAGACTCTATTCATGAGTTTGAATTTCCTTCAAAGCATCTGGGAGTTCTTACTCGCTTTGTCAGTGTGGGTGTGTATTGTCCATTATCACCCACACATGTTTGGTTATTCGGTCGGCTTATGCACTTTATCTGTTTGCGTTTCTAAATTGAGATATTAAAGCCTCTTAGTGAAAGGAATTTCGAATTCACAGGCGGAATGGTAAAAATTAACGTGTTTTTGAGAATGCCATAATTTGGGTGTTGCATTCGAATGTAGGTAAGCATGGATGTTTAAAATTTTATTGCTATAAACAATATATCTTAAACAATTAAACAGCTAAAAAAATATAATACTGAACAATTAACACAGCTATCTAGCCCCAATATAAGCAGAGCTTGTTAGTACTAGATTACTGATATACTTAATACAATACATTACAATAGCTTTCAACATGTTAATGATGTTGTTTTGATACCACTGAGTCAGAGTCAGAGTCAAATCGTTCATTTCTTTTGACTTTCAAAATAAGTACTTAGACAAGTCAATTTTTTACTATGTAAACAGCTTGATAAATAGTTATTACTATCAAACAAGAAATAAAGTGCAATTGACTCTAATTCACTTCAATTTTTTGTCCACTAGCGGAAGAAGTGAAAAGAAACCACTAGCAAGTTTATCGCTTATCAACTAATACAATCTAAGGATAACTAAGTCTAACTGGTCTTACATACTATTGTCTGTGTGGAACTGGGCGACCTCCGGCGAAGCATTAACATCATTACTTACTGCCAATGATGCTACTTCAGTAATTTACAGCGTTACTTACCAGTAGGGAGATATTATTCATCTTCTTTGGTGTCAGATAAAAAAAAATAAAGATAAATCAGCACACGATGTAGCCTATTTTGTGTTTCAGGCATTATACACATTTTGCATAAATGTACGTGATACAAAACAATGATGGTGGTCGCATAAAAGTAAATGTAAAAACAAATTCATTTCTTTTACAACAAAATCCGATTCCTTTTAACACAAAATGTGGAGTTTAGTGTTAATAAAAGTGTTGTCGCATCGCGGTTGCGCATAATGAAGCAAATCACCATATACGACTTATTAAAATGTCGTAAACTTTTTGTTAAAGATCCTTGTAGATTTGCTTCATCTTTATGTTATCTTCTGCTTTTTTGTGTTTTATTTACCATTTTTAAGGATTATCATATCGAGTATCTAAATGTCATCTGACATGTCGTGTGACAGTTAAAATTATTATACTCGTACAGTAGTTTTGAAACACTTTTTTACGATTTGCAAAGCTTTAAAGCATCCAGACTGATCTATTTTATTTTATCTAGGGTGACGTTGGCATAAACCATTACTAACGAAGATCTAGGCCGTTAAGGTAAGGTGTGATATTAGTCCCATTCGTTACTATATTCCGATTTAGAGTCCAAGATATTTTATGTCATCAATGAAAACATAACAAAATCTCATAACAAAAACAGAAAAAACAGGAACGGACAGGTAATAGGAAGATTATTACTAAAAACTAAAACACAAACTTCAACAATGCATAAAAGCACATGTGCAGTGTTTTTTTTTTAATTTGAGTTCGAAAACGAAAGAGAGTTCAATTAAATGATGAATGAAAGCTTTCAAATCCAAAGCTTCGATGATACCCATGTCGTTAAATATTTTCCACCAATATTCCATAGGTTTTTTGTAACCTCTTTGTTTACAAAAAATATCCAGGTTTTCGAATCGGAGTATACTTGTTGCGAGTAGACGGATTATGCTAATATTCCGTTTTGCTTTTATGACGTTCTGTTAAAAGTGCGTTCTGCTTACATGTCCTTTTGATACGAAAGCAAAATTACTTTTGTTATTAGAACTAGTATTTACAATTGAAATATTTGAGCAAGCACAACAGTGTAGCATTATCATCATCATCCGCAGCCCGACTTCACCCACTGCTGGTTATAGGCCTCCAAACTTTTGTGCCACTACAAACGGCCCCTTAATTTCTGATATCTGTGCACGGCCCTGAGCCAATCTCATCCAAGTTCAGTGCAGCATACCTACTATTTATTTTATAAGTAAATCTAATAAAAGCAAGCAAAAATCTTTTTGATACCTCTCGAGGATAATCTTGATTTGATGTCTTTATTTACCAAATACGCTTATACAAAAAAGAAGATTATTCAGATAAAAGTTCGAATAAAACTCTCAAAAATATTTTATTATATTAGTGACCGTGTTTTATCTCTTAATATTACAATAAATAATGATATTTCTTGGAATTCGTACTTTGTATATGATTGATGGGAATGATCATATTCCAGTAGAGTAGTAAAAGAAAAAAGTTGTCATATATTTGATATTTTACGATCAAGATGGAGTGGGAAGCGATTTTATTGAATGCTTGTTAGCAGCCGCAAATTATATGAGCAAACTTATGTTTTTTATATCAAAAACTAAGCTACTTTTATACGGATCATAAATATTTACAGCGAATTTTATCTTTCTATTTTATGGTTGTTTCAACAAGCATAAAATAGAAATGTAAAATAGATCGACAACAACTGTCAATACTTTTGTTAGCGCGGTTGGTAGTCTTTTAATTATTGTCTATAGGTATACATAGGTCCTACTATTACAATAAAAGTATTGAATTTCATATTAAATCTTCTGAATGAAACTTAAAACTGTGAAGGCTGTTTTCGTTACGACTTGGCATATTTTTAGACCTCTTCATAGTAGAATCATTAATCAAATACCTGTTTTATGTTTTTCTGGACTCAAAATTAACGTTAATTCATTTGTGTGTCATCATAACCGTACGAGCATAGTATATGTATATGACTATTTTATAATCCAATCCAATAACTACATAATTACTTTCTCCTATGGCTCAGCGTGCATGCAAACCCAGCGTGGGGATTATGGGCACTACCCCCCATGTGGTAAACGCCAATAAGGCGTTTATCGGGGGGAGGGTGGCTGAATCCAGCAATGGACCGATACAGGCTGTTGAGGTTGAGGTTGAGGATGGTTCAGCAGCCTGAAGTGTGTCTTGGTCTCCGATAAGTGACAGTCACTTTTTCCTGCGCAGTTTCCCGCCAGGCCTCCGCTTGTGGGTCTCTCAGGTCCACTTCGTATCGTATACATCTTTACAGAGGTACACCAATAACTACAGGTAGCTTTAATACGCCACTGTAGGATCTTAAAAGTTCCAGTTGCAGATCATTATCTGTAGCTTTGTATAGCGGTTCTTTTATGAAGTGATCAAAGTCAACTGTTATAAGCGATACTATAAATATTCAACTTTATAGTCGATATAGGTATACGAAAGTTATGACAAAGGATTCATTGAACTTTCTGGCTAGAAATAATAAAAAAATACTACCACTGTTTTGCTGTACGCACTGTTCTTAACTCATGACTACCTTATTACGTCTAGCTTGACCACTGCTGGTATAAAGGCTTCCTCTAATGAGCGTCACAGACTCTCGAATTGATTGTCGATTGTCATTTAACCTGTCCAAAAGGTATGTCAAATTGTTGACTATTTAACAAAAAATTTACTCTACAGCTGCTTTACCAACCTCCAAAGCTTAGGTGAGATGAAACGAATCGTCATTTTATACGTATTATTTAAAAGTTCGAGCCCCATAAAAGGTACAATGTAATTTATAGCGTGTTAGTGACGTTTGAAGTTTACTGTGGGAATGGTTGTCAACGTCGTGTGCGCGCGCGTATTCTTTACGGCGTTTTTATGCATTTCTGTATAATTAGTAGCTGGTTTTGTCTAATAGACAGTAAATTTAAGATGGTTGGTTCTACGGTATACATTTTTGTCACTTCCTTAATGAATATTAATTTGTGTGTGACTTCGAGTTTTTGGTTTTCAATGTACCTAATTAAAAGAATAGCTTGCGCTAGTAGTACGCTAAAAAATAACTAATAAATAATCTGTTAGAATAATTAAACTTTATTCATTATTGTCTTGTTATTTAATGACCTGAATATCAATAAGTACAGGTAGATATATCATAAATTATAAAATCGGTATGCTTGCCAAATTAGTCTCAAATCAAAAGGTAATAAAGTATCTGATATGTTAATTTGGTTATATTACAAAACGGTGGAAACTTAAGATTTTATCAACGATATACTACGTAGACTTACTTATACCGTCGTACCTGTAGAACGGTTTTGCTTGTATAGAATTTTACGAGCATTTTACGAGCAAGATTTATAGTAAAACATACGTACGGACAAATTTGTTTTAGATTATTACTATTGTGTGCCAATGACCTGGCATACTTTTGGTTTCCTTGGGTAAAATTCATCTATTTTTTGTTCACATTGATTTCGGTCGCATAATTTTGACATTTTGTGATAAATATAGTAAAATTATTATAATTGTGTAGATTAAAATTTAAAATTCATTGTTTTTTTGCTTTGGGTAGGTCAAGAATATATTGGTTTTTCAAGCGGAAATTATAATTGCTAAATAACAAAAAAAAACTAAAATGTCAAACACATTCATAAAACCACTTAATATTTTGCAAGTGCTGTATAATTAACACATTTCCTGTTTTAATCACGGTAACTCCACAAACATGAAAGTATACCTGTCTCGCAACTTCAAAGAAAACGAACGTGGAATAAAAAAATTTAAAAGTATTTTTGAGAGTTCGTTCACTTCGGTCTACCCCGAGGCACCCCGCGCCTGCTCGACTATTAGCCCCTACAATTTACGATCACAGAAATATGTACCGATCGCGATGTGTGAGACCGCCTGGACGATACAACAAATAACCAGCCACCAATCAAATATGGACCCAAACGTACCGAAACAAAGTTGAAAATGTTAGAAGTTGAGACCTTGCTGTTAATGAGGGTTCAACTTCTTTGCATATTTGGCTGTGATAGAATTTGAGCCATTTTTTAAGGTGTTAAAGTTGATATTCACATGGAGTTTAGGGTAAATATCTTGATATCTCAATTTGCAGCGATTATTTTTGGTAATTTATGAGTGTATAACGATCGCGAAGAATGTTCCGCTGTATTGGCAATATTCAAAGATTTTTTTTTAAAATCAATTTATGCATATTCAAATTATTCAATTTAGGTTGTATTCGTATAGGTACGAGTGATGATGATGCAATATGATGCTGTGTGGTTTGTTATGCATTATTTCATTATTTATTTACAATAATAGGAGTACTAATGCATAAGTTTTAGTAACGATAAACCAATATTTTTGTATAAAACATTTTATTTCAAAGTTGTTATTTTTTCAGTTATACAGACGATGAGTGATTTTTTCATTGTTGTTTTATTATCTCTTCCAGATATAGTTTATTGTCGTCATCATTTCTTTGGTGTGTATTTTGGACGTTTACGATATTCATCTTTATCACGAATCGCATGAGTTATATCCACGATTTCATGCAATATTTGGGTAATAATGTCCATTTTCATGATTCACTTGATCATCTTGGGTGGTCAAATATTTTGTTCAGTAAATCTGTATCGCTTATTAAATTAATATATAACTTACTTGAGTTTATAGGCTGTCATCGTTTCATATCAAGATTGTGCAGTTACGAACATAAATTTATAGATATAATAGTTTGTTATATTGAGATACACTAAATTAAGAACCTATGCAAGAATACTATTCTTTGTTATTACTACATTTATAATTATCGTCCTTACTATATCTCGGCATAAACTAGCCTTAGACTTTAGTCGCCAAAAGGAACAAAGCTTAGTCTTTCTAAGTGGCATAGTTATGAGTTCATTAGATTGATGTGTAAATAAGGCCATTTCTTACAAAGAAATGGCCATTTCTTACAGAGAAACTGCAGTGAAATTCTTTAAAACATCTCCAAAAAACTCACGCTCACTAGCGCAACTACTCCATTACAAAAATTAATAGGCCACTTCAATTTAACTATTATGCAAACCAAAACATCTTATTAATTTACAGTTATTTTTTTGACTCTATATTATTAAATTAGTCTAATGGTGATCGTTACATTAAAAATAAAACAGATGATGTAGTTAATTAGACTGCAGGGGGTGATGAAATGATTCCCTGCACACAACTGCATTTCACTGCCACTTACTAGTTGGTGTTTTCTATGGATACTAAAAATATATATTTAGATAATATAATGTGTGTTTTAACTATCTAGCCCCAAGCTGAGTGGAGCTTGTGTTATAGGATATCTAATATAATACATTAAATAGATATTAACATACATATAGTAACATCCAGAACATTCGGAACAAAATTTATTTATCCTCTTATCTGATTATGTTGATTTCCGACGGACTAGACCATTTTTAACGTAATTAGTTTCTCTGCTGGATTAATACCTATATATATTATTAAGTATATATAATATTATTAAGATTTGTATTGGTATTATAGATAATTAATACCTATATTACCAATACGAATTTTATACCAGAAGGCTCAGCTGGTCGATTTAAATTATATTCACTCATTATGTGTTTCACTGCTTAATGGTTAAATTTATAAATTACAAAAATAGTAAGAGTGATATACTCACAAATACAACTACGATATGAATAAACCAAATAATGTGAATTTGATGGGGCGGCTGGGTTAGAAAGATATATAATAATATAAAATAAACGCATATAAATTTAACAAACGTTTTTAACAAGTTAAAATAGACTTTTTTGAAAAATATTTGCGTATTATTATGCGCATTTTTTTAAATATGATCTGACCTTTATGTTATATGGACTGAACCTGTTTTAATAATATTTAACGTATTCATAATGTCCTGAGATACATGATGTTTTCTATACTAAGGTGCCGATTGACGAAATAAACTCTATACGTTTATTCATTATATATCCCTATATTTATATCCCAACACGATATTATTAAATTTTAATCATGTTGAACGGAATCTTTAGAATTTCACAGGTACAATATAAGTGATGTAAATAGAGCTTAGGTAAGATTTTTTACTTTTTTCTGATTATTTATTAAAAATGTAGAAATTATGTCATGTCACTTTGTCTTCGACTTACTTCATATTAACATTTGCCAGCTGCTTCTCGAATGCACTGTGTATTTTCTCATCACATAATTATCTTATTTATGTTGACAATTTAGAGTGTATTTTAAATTAATTTTATTCTTTACGGTCACTTACGCCCACCATTTTAATTCTAATGTAACATTTAGCTTAATTCACGTTTTGCCCACGTGCAATACTAATGTGATGTCCCTTATTAATTAGAAATAAAATAAATGACGGAGTCTGAGACAATATTGCAAACAGAGTCATTTGACTTGCGTCATCATCAAAGGAGACGTTATTCATTTTGGTGCAAAAATTATCCAACCAATCATACGAAGTATTATGTTTTAAAAGTTCATGACTCTTCTTGACATTTTTTATGCTATAATCGTAGCAAACATCAAGCAGCGACATAATAAAAGAAGATTAAGAAGAATTCTTATTAGCTACCTACAGGGGTATATTAATTCGTCGGAAAGGCCGTCGGATTTATTATCGGAGAATTTTGACAAATCAAAATAGCGTTCTAAAGTTCCGTCGAAACAGAATTTGAATTCAAATCTGACGTTTTCGATTCGGAAACGGATCGAATGAATTAAAATACCCCTGCTGGACATAAAGATGAAAAAACAGAACACACCATCTCTGCTATTGCTATGAAACAAGATAAAATAATAATAATAATGCTGGACTATTCACACAGCACCATCTAGCCCCAAGCTAAGCAGAGCTTCTGTTATGGGTACTAGACAACTGATATACTTAATACTACATAGATAGATATTTTTTATTATACATAGAAAACATCCAGATCGCCCTGAACAAATGTCTGCAGATTGTACACACATTTGTCCCGGGGCGGGAATCGAACCCGCAACCTCCTGCGTCGGAGGCGGACCTTCGCCCAACGCACTACAGAGGTCGTCAGATAAGTATGAAGATAATTTTAATTTTAAAAAGTCTTGTTTCGGTTGATTCATCAGTAGCTTTAAAGTAATTGTCTATATTATCATTGTTTACCATCACAACTTAGCATAAGCAATTGCCAACAGATTTTTAGTTTTGACTTTGGTTGTCAGGAAGTTCTTTCAAAAAATGTGAAACGTGTGTATAGACTTTGACACGAGCATCTCTACCTAATCCCAGATGCCGACTACCATCCAATGGGACAGGAATGTCCCGAGTGCAGCTACTTACCATGAATCAACGCGATCAGACGAGCGGGCCGTCATGGCGCATCCAAACACTGCTTTATGGTGTCAAACACCAGATGAGTAGGATGTCCACAAATAATATGCTTTCTACCCGACTGCGTTAGAAGGTTACTCACATTATATTACCTCAAAATAAAAAATCTCTTATTATCTACATACATTTTTTGTATTCATACAATACTTAGTAAAGGCCCACTTAAACTCTTTAAAGATAATATTATTTTTGAGTATAACATTTTGTACCTTTTAACATTGTATTCGTATTCGTTAATTTAATTTTTAGCATTGTTTAACGCAATAAATATGCTTGTCTCAAATTGTCCTTATTAAGGCTTTTTGTAAGGCCACAGTGATTGTCAATTCAATGAGTTTACAGTAAGTTCGTTTACAATTTAGTTATTCAGTTTTATGATAATGAAATGACGTCAAACCATTGATATATTTTTGCGGAGTAAAAACGCTGGCAATATAAAGTAGGTGTGAACGTTTACGTGTAGTACGTGTATGATTCGTGGCCACCCTAGCTTATCTGATAACAGCATTCTTTCGGCCATTCCTGTCCACCACACTTCAATAGCTTGTCTGAAAAACATTTATGAAATCTCATCAAACTGTTTGCATCCCTAACCGCCAAAACCACCTCAATGTATTCACCAACAAGGCTCAAAATACTCCTGAAAGTTTGCTTCAGGGAATGGTGTCAAAAGATCACTGGAGCTGTTTGTCTTGGCTTAATACCCACTCTGATGGCAACTGATGAACACTAATGTCTATCAAATGACTTTATTTTTAGACTGCTTTTGTTCCATGTGGTCCGGGGTCCCTCGTGGATTCCGGTCCAGTGTTGTTTAAAATAGGATGAATATCGTTAACGGGTTTGTCGTTGAATCACTGTATTGGGTATCTAAAGTGCCCATAAGAAGATGTTATCTATGACTGTAGTAGGTGGCACTGAAAATTATTGAGATTGCTTTTCTTTATATTCTTACAGAGGCAACCAAATTCTTCGTAGAAAACAGCTCTAACCACTTTATTTAGGTTGGAGTTGTTAAGGGTCTTGTAATCTAATTTTGGAAGTTTCATTTTATTTATTTATCCACAAACAATTGTTAAATTGTGTCGGAAACTTTCCTTAAATTAGGTACACTAACAATAACATAGCAGGTATGATACAATAATATATAAGCGATTAACATTAACATAGTATGATACAAAATAAGTATATATATAAGTAATCAAATAATGAAGAAACCTTATTTAATTATCTTTTGCTCCCCAAATAGTGCATCATATTATACGATATAGGTTATTCAATATTTGAATGTAATAATTACTAAACTTCATAAGTTTATTTAGAAAATCCTAATAAAATTTTCAACTGATGTTTGCATTATCGTTTCGTTCGTTTTTATCTACGCAATTCATAAATTATTACTGCAATAAATGTCTTATTTAACATAAATAATCTGATTAGTTGTATTTTTATTTATATCTCCAAATCACCTGGCTAGACATTTAGTGTAAGATCAAAAGAAACAGTTTGTAAGTTTCTGTTGATTATTTTGATATATTGGTCTATTAGTTTGTCTCAGTGATTTGGATTTGTAAACAAAATGACGAGAGATTTTAATTTATTTTTCACCCGAAATACTTAGAGAAAATATGAGTTAATATTCAAAAGGATCTTTATAATGCTCATCCATACCTAGTATTCTATCCTCCATTTCAGCTTACACCAAATCTGTGAAAATAATAATGTTATCATTAACAAGTTATTTTTTTCCGACAGAAACTAACACTTGTGTATTGATTTTGGATTTTATAAATTTCAAGTACTCACAGAAATAAATTGACCATAAAATTTTAAATGACATTATTACTTCATTACACGTGTAGTTAAAATGCTAAACATGTTTACTTAGGCAAGCTAATTACTGTTGAGATAAATGAGTGATGATAGATGCAAGATTTATGTTTATTTATAGTAATATACCTTGAAGTTCATTAGGAAAAATATGTTTAACGAATTTCATTATATTCGATATATCACAATCATAAATCAGTTATTTCAACTCGTGTAAAGTAACCTAACTAAAGTAAAAGTTTTATGATAACTGAAATAAAATATTTCGAGTCACCATAAGATTTACCTGATTCTTAGACGGTATATTCATTGAACGTAAAAATTCGGTACGCTTTACATCTATGTCGACTCATTCCTCACAGACTTTTTGTCACGAGCAGTGATTTCCATTTCCATTATATCAACAGCGATCGTTGACCACTGTTGTCTACCAGACAAAGCTCGTCAACTCGTCACCTGCGTGTTTCTGACATTTCATTGTTTCTAAAATAAAACTGCATTTAGACGCGTAAAGCATTCTGCACACGCGCGAACGATTGAAAGCGGAGTCAGCGGTCACCGTCTAGACGTACGATTTATCGAATATCGATATTCGATAAGTATGCGACGAGTCGCGTCGATTGCCTCGCAAATATTGGACCACCTTCGTGGACTGTCAACTTCATGCTGATTGATGCTCTCCTAATACACTTAAATATGACGTTGACTCACAGCGTTGACGGGTTTCAGTCCGTCTTAGCTAGCTAATGTTTCCATTTCTTAATACCTAGTCCTTAATGATTTTCACACTTGTAGATAATTGATAATATAAGATAAATATTAGACTAATAATCCTCTGTGGCGCGGCGGGCGAAGGTCTGCCTTCGACGCAGGAGGTTGCGGGTTCGGGACAAACGTTTATACCATGGTAGAAGAAAACAAGGTATCGCACTCCGGGATATCAGGGTGACGTAGTTGTCACCAGATTACCAACTCCAAAAATCAGCCATGATTTAACTAAATAAATGAGCTTCACGTTTCGTTAAAATAAAACTTTGTTTATAAAATATAATTGATTTTTATTACAAAATAAAAACAAAATAGTAAGGGCCACAGAGTGAATTTGATGGTATGGGAAGATTCAATAAAACAAGTTAATTTTTTAAACTTTTCAGAGGCAGCATTTCCCCCTGACTGGAATGGATTGAACGTAATAAAATTAAAATACATTTAGATACTAAATACGATACTCAAAGAAGATGTTGACATTGAAAGGGAACGTAGGGCGCTGGCAGTTAGAGGTAATATGCCGCAGGCTTTCCCGGTGTACAGAGCAAGTAAAAATAACTCTTTTTAGAGCCTACTGCCAAAATATGTACACAAGAAGCTTGTGCCTATCATGCCAAAAACTCGTTAGTGACCCTACGTATCCATTAAAATAATATTTTTAGGATGATGTTGGAGCTGCCTCGCTTCTGCAGTGCATCAGGGATGTTTGCGTATCAAACGGATGGTTTCTGATTTAGCTATATCATAATAATATACATCCGAATATTAATTTGGTTATGTATTACTCTGACATTGTTTTTGTTTTATTGTTTGTTTTATAATAGATTCTTTAGGGTCTTATATTTTTGTTTTAGTTTATTTGACAATACCAGCAGCTATACAGCAGCTTTATTTATGTAAGTTCATACTAATTTTATCTAAATTATTTTATGACATTATTATGTAATTTTGTACATTATTTTAATACAGTTTGACAATGACCTTTTACAGCAGCATACTTTGACATAAGTACCTTTTATTTTATTTTATTAATTTATGTCTGTCTGTCCTTTTTTCCCCTATGGTGTTTTGTAAAGCCAAGGTTGTGTATTGTAATATAAATATAGTACCTAGATTAAATAACGACATCAAGTGTAACATAAGTGTACCTACAGTGTAAAAAAAAATAGAAGTACAGCAAAAAAATTAATTATTCCAGGCACGTAATCTGAGTTTTAGCTATATAATATGGTTTTATCTATTTATCAGTTTCGAAGATTTTGGCAAACTTATCTTTATTAGACTTCTTCCGCTAGTGGACAAAAAATTGAAGTTAATTAGAGTCAATTGCACCTTATTTCTTGTTTGTTAGTAATTACTATTATCAAGCTGTTTATATAGTAAAAATTTGACTTGTCTATGTGCTTATTTTGTAAGTCTAAAGAAATAAACGATTTGACTCTGACTCTGACTCTAATGTGGTTTGTTCAATAAAATTATTATGTATCTTTATCTCACCAGGCCGAGCAGGCGTAGACAGCAACGGAGATTAAGGCTGGGGCGAGCTGACGGCTGACGACTCTCGCGAGATTTTCGTGAGTGTGAAGCGCCCTTTAGTAGCCGATATTTAGTTTTGGAGCTGGTAACCTTTGTAGAAGCTGGTGTCTATGGTTGATATACTCTATGGCTGGTGACAACCACCGTTCGGAATGCAATACCTGGTTTTATTATACCATGGTTTATACGATCTGCGGATATTCGTTCGAATGTAAAATAAAAAAATATTTATGTATTTTGTGTTTTGTATTAAGTTTATCAGTTATCTAGTACCTATACCACAAGCTCTACTTAGCCTGGGGCTAGATAATGCGGTGTGAATTGTCCAGCATTATTTATTTATTTACTAATTAAAGCAGGTTGCAGTTCTGCCTTTTGCCATTGCTTGAGTGTATTTTTGTTTATAGGTTAAGCTTTAAACCAAAGTAGGTACCTAGTTATATGAAGATAAAAAAAAGTTTGACCACATTCTAACGACCACGCTAACAGCGACAGACTCTTCAACACGAAAAGTATTAAGCAATTTATCACCTTTACACTCGAAGCTTTTACGACTTACATTATGCACTTCTACACGTCTGTCATTCTGTCATAAACACCATTTGTTCGTGTAATAACCGACCATGTGTCAAGGAATGTATGCTGGACGTCTCACTAGCCTTTGGCGCCACCTCTTTGGACGTACCAATTTGAATTCTGCCTTTTGGCTTGCAAACTGCACCTCTTATCCTCTTGGCACAAGGCTGAATTTCCCGATTGTAAATGCAAGAAGACTGTGTTCGAAATTTACGCGAGCAGACTTCGCTGATGCAGAATGGTGCATCCACAACATATCCACAAAGTATTGGCTCATTTTGGAACGAGACCAAACATACGAATAGCATATTAAACAACGATTTAATCCTTTCCTTTTTCAATTCGTCATTCCATGTCGTGTGTTTACAACGGGATGCCGATCAAAGTTTAGCAAATCGATTTTAGACGTGAATCGATTTAAGGCGTGCGATGCGTGTTGATGGATTTGATTCCGGCTACGATATACATATAGTGTGTAGTTAGCCTTATGTTGATTGCCATAACTTTCATTCATGAATTTTATCGAGTCGAGCTAGAGAAGCAAAAACTTTTCTAGCATCATTAATGGGGACTCAGAATATTGTATTTTACAAAACATACTAAATCTATAACAACGTTGTGTAAGACCAAACGCAATTTATTAAAAGGGTATTGGTATAACAGTAATTGTGGTACAGTTAACCCAGATTTCAAATAAACTTATTAAGGTTCTCATTGCATGTAACGACTCAATCAAGAAGCTAAATAGATCGTTCAGTTCGTACACCCACACAAATTATAAGCGAATTGTATGCTATTCTTATTGTAATAAAAGGAACTTAGCACATATAATATTGTAATGGTAAATGTTGAGCTGGCATATAATAGGTACAAACCGATTCTGAGGCAGGGGTGTTAGCTAGGTGTGACGATCCTGAAACTAAATTTTAAATTAATAAATCTGACTAGAATAAGAAAAAGTCTAGTCGATCTAAATTTATTCATTGATAGTTTATCATCATCACATCAGTCTTTAAGAGGGCGCATTGCACGCCATTTTGTGAAAAGGATTTGTAAGTGTGAAAAGGAGTCATAGGAGTCTCACTCCTGTTTTTGTGTATTTACTCGAAAACTACACCACTTATGAAAACCCAACCCGAGGAACCAAAGCTTAGTGACCTACGAGTTCAAAATATTTTATATAGACCGCGAGGTTCCTGAGATCTAGACCAAATTAGGTGCAAAACAGTGCACTTTCATGTTTTTTTTTCCATAGTGTTTTTTTAAATTAATCGTTTTTTTACAGCCTTGGAACCGAATTTTATTTGAATATTATGTAATCGTTGTTTTTCTTCTATAGACATTCGTTCTATAGACATGCTAAAAATTAAAAAAGAAACGCATGCCCTGATGCTAGCTTCTCCGCACAGCACCACACAGTTAGCTGAACTACCTTCGTCTAGTTCGATTCGTCTACTTTAAGTCTAAAATATTAACCCAAAACGAATGAGCAATTCTAACTCCTGTAATAATTGCTCACACTCATAACTTAGAATTTGTACGTAATGCAAACATTGCTGCAACTCTGCGAGATCCCACACCTCTATCTGCATAAGCTTTAAGCCTCATTATTGACAATATTTTGAAGGATTATCTGATCTCGATATGCAACCATCTACCAAACTCATAAAAACCCTTATTCCCTTCGCATAAAGACATAAAATCCATCAACGGTCACAGCTAGTGCCAAACAAGAGTCACCCACGATTTACCCGATTTAAAATTAGGTTTATGTAAATCCTTGTTTATGCGTAATTTGCATGTGGATATTAATATTACTGTTTATTGGTGTCCACATAAGAGATTTAGAGGTTATTATGTTACCAGGTTACTTGGCCTCTTCGGACTTTGAATAAACAGACACAGTACCGACTACCTGTATCATTATAGGGCATTCCATTGGGTCACTAACTTTGGGGGTAAACATAAATAACTGACTTGATTTAATGGGAAGTAAGTAGGATCTAAAATAGACAGCTTACCTAATAAGCATAGACAATCGCCCGACCCACAAAGTAGGAGGAATTTAAAAAAAAAAACGAGGGAAACATTATAAGCAGATAAAGTTTCTAAAACAACCCTAGTTGTAAGATACTATATAATTTGTTCTGTAGCTATACCCAAAAGCTGCTTAAACATAAGTGCAATCCTATTTGTTCTTATTTGGTTTTATTTAGTGTTGCTTTTTTTCCAGCCATATATTCAGGTAAAGTAGATTATTTATGTCTACCGATGATCAGAGAGATTATTTGACATAGCACGTGTTGGCAGCAATATTAAAATCATGTTCAGGTTTCTTAATAAAGTGCGCTTTTGGACCGTCTCGTCATCTTTCCACACGTGTCAACAGATTTGTCATGATGAATTACATGCGGTACTTATTATAAACAAAATTACCCGCATAAACCAGTGAAAGTGGTGCCCCCACCTATTTTATCTTATTATTACGTTAAAACACACGTTTTTCACGAAGTATTGAAAGCTCTTTCCATATTTCGTTTAATCTATGTATTGCTTTTATTAAATATTCACCTCATTGACGACCTTGCAGACACTAAGGTCCAAAGTCTTGAACACCGCGGCAGGGTTGCTTGTCTCTCGATTTTTTATAGGATACATTTCGGAGAATGCTCACAGGTTCTGCATGACCTGATCCAACTATCCACCTTCTTCTCCAGGACAAACAGACGTACAGCGCAATATCATTCATACTTGGCGGATATACCCTCAACTCTCATAAGCTAAGGTTTCCTACTTCTATTTTTCCGGCCAATCACAATCTGGGTCTCTTCAAGACAGGGGTGATGGTACTGATTAGGTATGAGTGTGTGAGAGTGAGAAATATACCGTCGGCCACATCTTCGCTTTCCAGCAGGTGAGATTGTGGTCACACGAAGGTCTACTGTTCATAAAAGAATAACTCACTGGGTCAAGCTTTACTCGGTCTTTATAATATTTAGGTGACAATAACAATTGCTTGTTATTCGATTCTTGTATTAAGTTTTAAACTTTCAAATCCCTAATCAATGTGAACTCGAAAAAGTCATGCGCTTACGCATTACTGTTTACTCTATTGATTGTTGTTTATTCTGACTGTATGTTTATCTTACGCCATGAATTATCACTTTTGATTTTGTTTATTGTCTTTTAAAGGTATGTGCTGTGTACCTTTTGAATATTCATGTTGTTTTGTTGATGTTTAGGTCAAAGTTATTTCATTATTGTATATCTTCACTTCAGTTCAGCAGTCGGGTTTAAAATCTAATACGATATTTGAAAATCCCAAACCACTTTTCGACTAAGAAGATAGTTTCGGCTATCACTGCCAAGACTATGGTGAAATGTTTTGATAAGCAAGACATGTGTGACGAAACCAGTGCAACGAGGCTGAACTGGTTCATTTGCTCAACTGAATTCTATGAATGAGCTAAATGAGAAACATTTCAATGTAGGAAGAGTTTTGGTTTGACACGCGCGTTTCTCAATTCTGGCAAATGGAAGACGGTTATTGCACTTTAAACACCAGTTTTAACATGAGATAAACAATAAATAAATAATGAGGCACTACATCCTAAAATATATTAAAAAAACACAATTTAAGAGTTTTTGCTGTTTAGTTCATCAACTTACCTATACGTAGTAATTAGAGACTCCTCGTTCTTGATTTTTATTACCTCTTATTTATATTATCTTTGACGTTTTGTTAAAAAACTTGATTAAATTATACAAAAATGTTACGATGGTAAAAAATCGTGTTAAGTCATTTGTCGAAACCAGAAAACAAAGTGAAAATACGATAAAATAAAGACAAATAGGCGATAAATATCTCGAGCTATAATTCTTTGCACTACAGCTAGAGGAAACATTAAAAATGGTGGAACAGGTTCTTTAGCTACTCGAATGGTTTATTTTAATATCACATTATAATAGAGAGATAAAATTTTAGGGGCGCCATTTGTTTTAGACCGCATTACTGTAGTTTTACGTTTTACATTACAAAGGCATTTGAATTCGTTAAGCTTCTTATTATTTTTGGTTCATAAAGTACCTTGTAATGTTACGTCACCATCATCAGTTTTTAACGGCCTATTGTAATCTAAGTCTTCAGTAGTATATGAAGTCGTTTCCTTTATCTTGCACACAATAATAAGTTGTTAAGCCAAGTGGCTGTTGCAAATATCCGCAACACTCTGACATTCCCATCTTCTTAGCTTATAAAGTGCTTGGATTTAGCCATCGCTGCATCGTTCGGTATTCCTCTTGTGGGTGGCTCGCTAGGGTTATCCAATCACGGCACATTTTAAAAGTTTTATACAGGTGAGTATTTAGCACTTGCATTAACAGAAGTGTTTGATGTGTACGTGCAAGTTTAAGGTCACAGTATCTCTAAGGAAATTAATTTTATTTTTAGGAAAACTTACAGTTAGGTCTTAAGAGTAGTTATTTAAGTAATACATGCCGGTACAGAGCAGCGCTGTGTGCTGAGGGCTAATTAAAAGTTGACGACTTGAGGAAATGTCAAAATGAAATATGAAACACAAAGTGAATTTAGAAAAGAGTTATCTTAAAAAGGATTCATCGCTAAGCAAGCGTTTGAGCTAACTTGCAGATGTGTTAAATGATTAATCGACATCAAAGTTTTTGTTAACCAATGAGTTGGGCGATTTGCTAGCTTGTATAATGAATACGTTTAATCCATAATTCGGTTTGACCGTAGGAACGTAGAGAACGAGAGCCTTCTCAATGCAGGAGTATTTGTACGAAACCCTAATTGCTCAAACAGCCCAGGGCAGTCTACGTTGCCATTGCAGATGTTTATGAGGTAAGCTACGTCAGCAGCTAAAAGCGCTTTAAATTGTATTGAACGCCATCGCAGGCCACGTTAGTCTGCGAAATCCTTAGAGGTTTCTTCTTTTATTTAACTATGTAATCTTTCAAAAAACAATAGGCTTGTGAAAATAAACGTTAATTTTGTTGCATTTTCGCCAAAACCAATGTCAATACCTCAATTTTATCAGCACGTACATCCCTACCCGACTGATTCCTATTTCTATGCACTCGACCACTCAGATTATAGCATTAACCATTATGTGTGTTGCACAGTATTTATACTGGGTTCCGCAAATAATGATGTCTTTACGAACTGTGCTTACATGCTATTCACATGAATTATGGAGGTCCTTCTGTTTTGTGTTGGTGTTGTTACTTTCATTCATCTTTGGACTATCGTATTTTCCTAATTGTTTAATGTTTTTGGTTTTCAATGTAGTTTTAACGGTGTAAGCAACTTACTTCAGTGTAAGTATGTATGTAGTGTATATTAAGCTATGAATAAAGATTTATTTATTTCTTTCTTTCTTTATTTTCTATCCTGTTGAGTTGGTTCAACAGTATCATCATCAGATACACAAATACAATCAAATAATTGAGATTAATTAAAACTAGTATTTACAATTGGAACAAGTGTGCTAACTGCTGAATGTTGAATCAAACAATCTACAGGTAGCTTAATGATCCATATCAATACCAGTCGGAAGCGTACCCAAAATGCTGACTGCATTGTGCGCTGTATGGCAATGCTGATGCGCTGCGCCAGATACTCAGCTGCTCTCGGGTCACGCGTAGCTTCGACCAGACGCTCAGATTTTTTTTAAAACCTAAGATCCAATGGACCTAGAGTCTAGGCTAATGTTAGATAACCCATTATAGTATTATGTAGTACTGCGGAGTTACGTATTGATGACGCTGCGTTTTTGTAAATGTTGGTCATCTGTAGGTATATTATCACTAACATCTTAGTGCTATTTATGAAACATAATTATGATTTTTCGCATTTTAAAGCATATTTTGATTCGAACTTAAGTAATAGTTAACTAATTGAAAGCTTTATATGAGACGTAATCTCCAGTTTCTAATTAAAGATGTCTTCGTCTAGTGTGGCGCAGATAATAAATCAAAACTAATTCCCTGATTTAAATCCACAGCAATTTAAGGCAGTTGTAATTTTAATACCTCATAAACTGTATTTTCTGATGATAATGTTGACGCGAATCTGACCTAGAGCGGAGTTAAGCTAAGTTTAGAGTTTATGGTCAATAGTGTCATAAACCATTTTAAAATCTAAAAGCTTTCGATGTTAGTTTTTAATTTCAATATTTTTTACAAACGCTAATTTGCCTCTTATCTAATCGAACGTCAAAAATTAATGTATCCGCACGCAAATTAGTTTGATGAAAGATTTATGTTAAGTGCCATTTTTACATTATCGTATTTGTAGGTATTAATGATCTGTCAGCTCTTTCTTCACAAGTTTTTTCACCTGTAACCAAGTAATTATGGGCAGATTATAAGATTACAGTCTAACCAGACGAACCATTCACCTAGCTAGATGCTAAAATTGAACCAACCTTCTGCATTTTTGAAGGTAGTTTAGTTTGTAGTTCTTTTACCCTGAAATTCGAATGAAAAAGTAAATCATGCAATCAAAGAACACGGCACAGAAAGTCCAAACATTGAAAGCGTTTTAAATAAACCAGTACTAATCTGTAACCGATCAGTGGTTTCCCAATGTGAAAACAAACGCCTAAATAGGAGCATCGGTAGCAAGCGAGAATAGATGCCTTAAAATAGGGTAAATACGATTGCTGATTGAAATATGCTCGGATCCGGTAAGTCTGTTTGGTATTCATTCAAAGATTGGTGTACAGATACGACAACATACTAGTACTTAAACTTCATTGAATCATGAGAGATATTTTAAAATCTTACAATCGTAATATAATTAAAATTTATCCGATTAGATCCAACTTTGCACATGTCCCTTATATTGTCAACTTTTGTGTATTGTTTTATTTGTGTACAATTAAAGAAATAATGTTACAATTGATGTTCTAAGAACCACCAATGATTTCCAATAGAAACTTTAAAAAAACATTACTATCTAATTTACTAATAACAAACATGAACTTTTACAAATTGAAACAGTTGAGATAACTGCAGGATCTGTTGCAAAAAATCTACAGGTAGCTGAAATGATCCATATCAATACCAGGGCGGAAGCTCTTCCGACGCTCTTCAAGACACTGGCTGCAAAAAATATTGACTTATTAACTGGATTATACACATTATCGGTGACTCTGGTCATATTTTTGTAGTGATCTGGTTTTAACAAACGAAATGATTTTTTAAGTATATCAAAGATAGCATACACCACCACAAATCTAGACTTCTAAACCTGTCTTATCAAACATTAAGGACCTGTCTATCTTCTAAATAATATTCTCATTGAGTGTGTCATCTGCATCGTTCGTTAGTCTTTGACAAAAAGAAGATTGACTTTCATGGACTACTACAAGTTTGTGTTACCAGCCTCTGTGTTGACTTGATTCATTATTTATTAATAGATTTTAGAACACGTGTTTTTCACTAACTTTATCTACCTTTGTATGTCTTATGTTACTTTCTCATCTTTGGATATATCGAGATTTACATAATAAACATCGGCTTAATACTACTAACTTATTTTATCATCTAATAGCATATTCATAAATTAAATTATATTGATTTATAAATAGAACCTATCGATATTTATTGACAGCAATACATTTACAGC
The DNA here is from genome assembly GCA_955876795.1 of Eupithecia tripunctaria. Classification (NCBI taxonomy): domain Eukaryota; kingdom Metazoa; phylum Arthropoda; class Insecta; order Lepidoptera; family Geometridae; genus Eupithecia; species Eupithecia tripunctaria. Next base: position 14,673,676 of record OY041615.1, read on the forward strand.
TTTTTAATTTATACCGAAACCACTACCAGAACCGCTCTCTTCTTGAGAATGTCCTTCGTGAGATGGTGTTTTTACAATACAAACAAGGCACGCTTAAGATAAAAAAAAAATCGAAAGTTGTAATCCTACTAATTCTACAATTACAAACGCGAAAGTTTGTATGGATGCTTATTACTCTGTCACGCAAAAAGTAGCAGACAAAGCGGACTGAAAATTTTCAAATAGGTATTTTTATCCCATAAACCAATTCCAGTGGGATAAAAAACACCGTTTAACGTTTCCTTAGAAACAACGCGTGCGAAGCCGCTGGCAGAAACGAATAATAAGATAAACGAAAATCTGTCAATGAGATCAAACTAAACAGTTAACAAAAGGTCTGATAAGAATCATATTTAATTAAATTGTAAGCAAAACTGATTTAACATTATACCGTTGTTATGTAAATCTCCTTTATACTCTGTCACATAGATCTCAGGAGTACAAGTGACAGACTGACAGACAGACAGATTTCATACGTTTCACATTTAACATTCAGAAGGCTATGTATCGGGTGTGGCTGAACATTTAGCAGTTTAGTTTAACAGATGATTGAGTAAAGACAAATTGGAGACCTGTGATATAAATTTGTACGATAATGAGCGACAATAGTATATTGAGATAACTCACGTGACCATAAAACTTAAACATCTAGTTTAAGTTTTATGGTCTCTTCTGCTAAACATTTGAATCGCCATCATCATCAATTACCAACGGCTGGACAAAATGGCATCGTTTTGCTCTTCTCTGCCAAAAATTTAATAATTTAATAGTACAGGTACTATGCGCTTTTTACAAATAAAATTAACCGCCAAAATTTATATGGGACCAATTTCGGGCTTCAACTTACCCTTTCCAATAAAAAAGAAATATTTAAATCGGACTACTCTGTAGAAAAAAAATATAAGCGTGGACTTGAGAAGCTCCTGTTTTGCAGTCGATTTATAATTAGAGCAGCTGTAGACAAAATAAAAAAATATATATGATATGAAAATACACATACAGACACATAAATTCTGCCACATTCATAAGTTATATAATATTCCTCCAAACATTCTTGACATCGTCTGTTCATTGTACATTTTGTGTGCAGCATCATTTCACAACAGAATAAAATAATTTGACCAATAAATATTTTAAATTTTATCATCCACAGAATTCTACAAAAGGAATTCCAATTAAACATAACTTATTATAAACAAAGACCCGACAGTGCCGTTGCTAAATCATTTTAATTTAATACAAATATTTCACATAGGACAGAACTTGGAATTAGATATTTTGTAATTACATATTTAAGTGTAGTTTATATACCGCATTTATCGTGGCGTGGTTGCTTCATGGATTGTATAAATATTGTGTGTAATGTAAGAACTTTATTGTGTGTGTAGGTGGCTTCATCTGGCATCACCAACGACGAGGATATCAGTACTAGTTCACTGCCTCTTGTTCTGAGTCCCATAGCGCCCTGTCTACAGTAGTCTACAGTCTGCATACAGTGTTCAGGCAGTTGCAGGTCGTCATCCCACCTGGCCGGAAGGCATCCTATCTAGTAGTTACACCTTCCTAAATGTTTTCCAGCTTTCACTATCATATTCTTCGCTAATCTAACAAATGTACCTAAACTTCCTATCTCTGGTACTGGGTACGTAAGTCTTAAATGTCCTAAAGAGTGCAAAATAATACCGCGTCCGTACAACATAATACCGCGTCCGCACAAGAAACAGAAGTCAACCGAAAACCATTTAAAACACATAAAACTCCACGCTATATAAAAAGAAATAAGTATCGTTTTTCTGTTCGTTACTCTGTGTCCGATTTACTACCTCCCGATTTATTACTACCACTTAAACAGCCATAACTCCTAATTACAGCGGCAATTTATAACGTCTCACGGCTTTCCAGTAAAAGTCAAATACGTTTTTACATATTTCTTTGCCAAATTAGTGGTCAAAGTGTAGTCTAAACAAGATTTTAGCCTTGCCAAAATTATTTTGGTGAGTAAAAAGTTAATGGAGAGAGTGAGAAGAAGACTACAATATACAAGAATTTGATAACGTTAAGGCCACAACGACACCATAAATAAACGATGCTCATATCGACACAACATAATTTATACCAAACTGCTCCAAACAAATATCTGCATGGATAACAGAGACAGAAACATTTGTCCCGTGGCGAAGAACGAATCCGCAACCCGCTACATCGCCGGCGAACTTTTGTCCGCTACACCATTGAGGCCGTCAATGGTAATGATGATGTTTAAATTAGAATTTAGAATAGTTTATTACGAAAAGTACAACATATATTATGTATATAATAACAAATAATCACATATTTGTCTGGCATTATTAAATAATATAAACACTAGTGACAATTCTTGTTAATCTTGTAATTATGTATTAGCCTCAACTGCCTAAACTAGACTAAAAGTCTGTAATATAAGCATATGTTAAGCCACAAAAAGCAAATAAACGATTTGATTTGATTTGAATTGACAGAAGCAATTTAGTACCTACAAACGTGAAGCTAAGACTAAATGAAATCAAAATTTCAAAACCCTAACAAATCATGTCAATTAGGTATGAAGTCAAAATAAATAGAATACTTAATTCTATTGATTTTGACTTCATACCTAATTGCAAAAAACAGTCGTGTAAAAATAATTCACTTTTTAATTCGTCTGTTCGTTAGTCATTTGGTATTGTTACACTTTTTGAATCATTGCTCAAAACACACGACTCTGACCGCAGTTTATTTCAATTACTCGCTAAATCTCCTTTATTTTTAAACGAATACGATTTATGATTGTTATTTCTCGAGAGCCTAACCCGTCTGCATTTAAAAATAAAATCAAAAATGATGTCGCCAATTTTTTATGAGGATAATTCATATTGTCGTGAGATTTTTCAAGCTTAAGATTGACGGAATAAACAAAGTAGGTATTAACGGGATTTTCATAAGCCATAAAACAATCTTCTTTGAAGTCGGTTGAAAATAGATGTGTTTAATTTCTGTATTTTGCTGAAGCTTTTAATGATTTAAGGTAATTGACGAATTTATTACTCAACGTTCTCAGATAAGTAGAATAAAATGTTCAATACCTACTTATATTTTTTGTATCAGCATGTGCGTGCAACTAAAAACTCCAATCGAATTATAATTAATTACTGATATTAATCTTGTAATTATAAAGTGTACCACAAGGGTCGATAGTAGGACCTGTATTGAAGATATCTTTCATCAATATAATATAGGTGACATTATATGCGTAAAAAAATCTATTCTATATATATTAGAATCTGTTACCAATCCATAGGCAGAAAGAAGCAGCGACACGCACCAATAAACATTAGACCACCCAAATGTTGCGGTTCGGTAGTAAAAACAAAATGCACGTCTCGCCACAAAAATAGTGAGTAACCCGCATGCAGTCAAACAGAGGTCATCAAATGTAACGTATTGGCGTCGCGCCTGCCAAATAGTAATGGGGTGTGCAGACGGCTAGAGACTACTGCTACCGGACAGTTCTGCGTCTAGTTCTGGTACATTTCAATTCAATTCAATTCAATTCGTTTATTTCAGACAACAATAAAATTAATACAAAAATATAAGTTAAAGTGTCCATAATTCGAGTCGTACATAATATAATTAAATATAAATTAAAAATAAATATTAAAACCAAAATAATCATCGCACAGGTCAAGAGAGCACAATATACGCTCCTGTCCAGTGCTTCATAAAGAGACAGTCGGTGTCCAGCCTATCAGCAATGAGCTGTAGGTAGCTGTTGGAGCTGTCGCGCACCCGGCGCATCAGGGACGCAGATCTTTTGCGCATTATCGCCGCGAACCCGTCTACTCGTGCGTCAGCAAACATCCCTGATGCGCTGCAGAAGCGCGGCAGCCCCAACAGCACCCTAAACGAGTTGTTGTATTGGATCCGCAGGGCATTCCAAGACTTTTTGGTGTGCTTGACCCAGAGGCTGCACGTATAAAACGACTGGCAATAAGCACTAAAAAGCGTCGTTTTTACCTGCAACGTGCAACGCGCAAACCTACGGGCCAACATGTTTGCTCTAATGGACAATGCCCTACGTTCCCTTTCTATATCCTGGTCATCCGTGAGAGACTCGGTGACCCAATGGCCCAGATACTTGAAGCAGGCTACTCGCTTCAGCTCGCTGCCATTCAGGAAAACCGGCGGAATGGTGTTGTACGTCTTATTTCCTGATTTAAAGACCAGGAATTCGGTTTTACTTGCATTGTATCTGAGCCCGTGGGATTCCGCATATCTCTCACAGATACCGAGCAAATTTCTGAGAGCACTGATGGATGGGCTCAGCAGCACCATATCATCGGCATAGCTTATGTTATTGACCATAACACCATCAATGGAGCAGCCGATCCCAGTGCCGCTGAGCTCACGAATCAGGCGGTCTGTGTACAGGTTGAAAAGTCGGGGCGAGCTCACCCCGCCCTGCCGCACCCCACATTCCAGCCTGTACTCGTCCGATAGTGACCCCTATTTAAAACTATTTTTCATATATCAATGACTTGACGTCTGTTAGTCTCACAAAAAGTCGAGAACGAGTTGGATTTGGCTAATTTTAGTTTTGAAGTAGTTCTAGAAGTTCAAGGGAGGTTTATAAGCGTTCTCGCTTCGACACAAAGTTAACCGAATCAGCTAGTAATTGGATAAAAAATTACAAAGATTCAGTAATATTACACATATCATAAATTCTTTATTTAAAAAGTTTTTAATATAATTCTGAAAAATTACATTCAAGTAAAATTTATGAAGTTAATGAATTGAAATAACATTAAGAATAAAACAGCACTTTTTTATTTTAGATGCTTTAAACAAGCGTGTGGCAGGTACAAAGTCAAAGTAAACAAATATTTATTTCCATAAATATAATAAATATGCACCTAGAAAAGGTCAAATTATATTATTAAATTATTCTGATACGAATATAAAGTGATATTTTTTAATTAAGGGTACGTCGCTGCTACATTACCGAATAATTAACATGGGTCAGTTATAACACAAACGGTTTCCAATAAATGAAATCGTTAATTTCGAAAATTATTAAAAATTAGCTAGGAAAATGGCCGATAGCCGTAGCTAGATGCCGTCTTGAGAGCAAAACACAAGCCAAACTGTACGGCGCCGTCGACGACCGCGATATTTCTGGATTATCGAATATTCTGAACCCACTGTTTGACATCTCGGATCAAACACTCGAAAACATTTTCAAGTTTCACGATATAATAAAATAAATTCATATTAGCTGCGATATATTTCAAAACTTGTCTGTAGGAGACTTCGAGGAGACAGACGTTCCTAAAGTCGTAAACAATTTGATTCAAACATTATTTCAAACAATAAATTTAACACGACTTTACTATAAAGATCCGTTTACATTGCGAGGAGTGGGTTTCATCCATAGGGCCATTTATTGCACGCATTGTGGCGAGAATTGGATAAACTTTAGATATAGTTATCATTTTAGATGATTGAATTGTAAATGATGTTTTGATTGTGATGATGGTGATTGAGGAGACGAACGACCCTCCATGGAGCTATCCAATGAATAAACTTTAGTTATTAACTAACAAAAAAAAAGTAACTTAAGAAATGCTGGAAATAAACTTGCATGGGACGTGAATAGGTGGGACTTTCATGAGACGTTGGGAATAGCAGTTACAGTAATGCTGGTTGGTAAAGAATAAATATAAGATGAGTTTCAGTTTATTTATTTAATAATAGAATGTGCATTACAGATCCTATAAAATTTTGATACTTATTAAAACATTACAATTGCAAGTACCTACATACTTAGGCTTGTGAGCTTTTTAAAGGTGCTAGACAAGCCAGCGTTTTAGTTTGGATTTGTTTGAACGTGTTGAGACTAGGTTTGAGGCAACCGATTGTATAACATCGGTCCCATGACATGTGTCATTTTCTCTGACTTCGCCATGGTGCGCGGATGCTATGATGATGATGATATGATAGGTGAAGAGCCATGCTCGGAGTTTGATTTGCTCTGAAGAATAGAATTCGTAACGAATACATCCGATAGAGAACCAAAGCTATCAACATATGTGGCTCAAAGGATTAGCAAGCTGAAGTGGCAGTTGGCCGGCCATATCTCGCGACGAACGAACGCTGGGGTAAACTTGTTCTTGAGTGGAGATCGTGACTCGGAAAACGTAGTGTAGGACGCCCTCCGCACCACGAAAAACTGCAGGCTGATGTTGGATGCGGCAGGCTGAAGACTGGGCGCTATGGCGCTCACTATGTCTAGTAGTGGAATAATAATAGTCTTTTAATGATAATATAAATACTTTACACTGACGTCAACCTATGAATTCTATTCTTCATCATGAAAGCATTATCTCGGCTCAACCATTCGAATGACGCTTTTTTATCGCCAACAGTTATGTGAAAAGACTCATAAAATAAGACATATATCAGAATAAAAGTCTGTCGTATCTCAATCAGGATTATTCCAGTCTTGTTTTCAAGTAATGATAATAAATTTGATTTGATATGATATAATAGAAAAAACTGTGTCTAGACATCTCTAGACTGAAGGGGCGGGATAAAGCTAAAAGTGTTAGTAATATGATATCACAGATCCTGGTACCTGTTTATAAAATACAAGCTGCGCCCGGCAGCTTCGCACTCGTTGTTTCTATGGAAACGTTTAAAGGTGATTTCTGGGATAAAAGTAGCCTATGTTTGATTCCATTAACGATTAGAATTACCTGTATGCAATTTTTCGGTCCGATTCGTGTAGTAGTTTTCTCGTAAAGAAGTAACAAACATCCATCCATCCAAATATTCGCATTTATAATATGTGTGTGAAGTGTGATTTTGCTGTAGATATATTTCATAACAAATAAAATACTCTACTGCAACCTCGAAAAAGATAATTTAGTTTTATTCTTATGACATTATTTCGAGTTTATCTATCATACATTAGGCAGGCAATTATTAGGTAGCCAAACATTTTGTTTCTTAAACTTACGCGATCAGAACACATTATTATAAATATTGGATATTAAATAATGGATTGAACTACATAAACCGCAAGTTATCTGCAATGAAAGGCGTTACTACAAGAGAATGGTTCGGGAAGCAATTGAATAAGAATAAGAATAAGAATAAGAATATTTATTTGTACAAACTTATAAAACATTGTTTAAGTACTTACTGACTACATACAAAGTTGTTCACCGTCTACACATCATACAGCATTACATTAATTATAATTATTAACAAAATTTATTAATTACAATTAATTTGTAATAGGGTATCTAAATAACAACACTAGATGAAAAAAATGACGGTACTTAAGCAGGCAAAGCCTTTACCTTCCGTGCTAGTTTATAACTGTGTTACGGCAAAGTAATGATTCTCCTCCAATAAAAATACGGGTCATATTTGCGTGCGAACTGCGAGCGCTAATACAATAGGATTAGTGACAAAGCGCCGGGCAGGGTCTATTGTTTTAGTTGGTGAGCGATAACAAGTTTGATAGTACACTGCAGTGCACAGAAATAGAGTGCACTAAATCTATAGTTTTTTTTTATGACTATGCAATACTAATAACAACTAATTACTTTAACTTTATTTACTATTATATATTTAAGATAATGTTTGAGAATACTTACATATAAATTATTTAAATTATTGAAATTAAGAAATATCCTAATTTCAATCGTGAAGACGGTTTCAGGCTCTCTGCCTCGTGGAATCCAGTAGTAGCTAAGTGTACTCGTAGACCGGTTTCTCAGTGCATCGTGGACACGGTTAGTGTAGTGTGTCGTCCGAGTGTACAGATGGACATCCATAGTACAGAAGATCAAGTGAGAGTTGCAAAAAATGCAACCCCCGCTTCGCAAAGGCGGTAGCTCCAGAACTCCAGTCATCCCGTGACCACGACAGAGTATAAACCCGTTGAAACGTCGGAAAAAATAGGTAAATAAACGCGATAAATACCCGTGAATATTTATAATAAAGCATTTTGTTATTCAAAATTAAAGAAAAAAGCCAGCGCGATCCCCTTTTGTTCTTCATGTACTGGGGGCGTGTATTTTTGTATGTACTCGTATAATGTGACGTCAGCGTGGATAATTAATATTAAGAAAAAAAAGACAATCGTGCCTAAACGGTACAAATAAATTTACAATCCGATGAAAAACAGCGAGTATTTTCATTATTGAATAAATCTGATATTTCAAGGGGCTTACCCGCTGTTTAAATTCGATAATAAACAAGATAACTTCGTTAAACAAGGTTTCACAAATATTCAATTTTAATAATAGAAAAGTATACATATGTAGGTTCTATGGAGAAAAGATTTTCGCGACAAAAAAATCGTCAAATAATAAAATTTGAGACCTTAATGTTTGTACCATCAAGCCTTGTTATGAGATCGACTCCGTTTCAGCAACTCGAAACAATCAATTGTCACGTTTCCGTTCACATGCTCATTGCCAATACTGGGTAAGAAGGAAGAGTGTCTTAAGTAAAGTCCCAAGACGCTCTTCGTTGGTTCGAAGACCAGCTCCCACGTAGGATCGATTAAAAGTAATCGAGCCTACGTGGGAGTTGCTACCTAGGGCAGCGAAATTAGAAAGGGCAGGTCAGGTATGCATACGGTGATCCTATTGTCACTAAAATACTTAGCACGAAACCCCGAGCGAAATTTACCAGTAACATCCTGGGTATCAAATACCGAATTGGTTTGGAGTTTATACACCGCAAGGCACAGGACAAAGGAGGCTGGCAAAAGTTGAAGGCCCATTCCAGAAGTAGGTGACATAAAGGGACTGATTATGATGGCCTTAAACCTACAAGTTACCTACATCCAGTTTATTCAATACTAGCAGCCAGCGCCTCGCGGTTTCACCCGCGTAGTTCCCGTTCCCGTAGGAATTCCGGGATGAAATATAGCCTATGTCACTCCCTGAAATGTAAGCTTTTTAATAATGAAATATATTTTTTTATCAGTCCAGTAGTTTTGGAGCCTATTCATTACAAACAAACAAACAATCAAATCTTTCCTCATCATGTTATTAGTATAGATTACGTAGAGTTACTTTGGCTGAGTAAGGGCCAGCCCAGCCATGGCCTTTGTTTGTGCGTATTTTGAGTCCTGTCTATGTATGCATATTATAATATAAGTTTTGTTTAAATGAGAAAAAAACAATTACAACAAGTATTTACACTAACATCTATTCCTTGAAAATCTAAGCCATTGCCAGAATGCAGAGTGCCCATCCTGCTGGCAGCGTTGGGTAGCAGCGTTAAAATTTCGGTAACTCCCCATTTGTTCTATAGGACGGTGACGTCATAGAACTGAAATAATAAAAAAGTGGTACTTTTTTATCCCTTCAGTTCCATGTGAGAACTATTGAAGATAAACCTGCCCAAAATGTTCTTTAGAAATAATAATAGTTGATTACTCCCATTAGTACCTACTATAGAACTGTTGGTCCATAAAAATAATTCAATCTTCAACTCAGTCCGTAGATGTTGTTAAAGTCGACTTCAGGAATAGAGGAAGGGCGAAGCGAGCGCTGCCAAGGATATTTCAAGTACCTTATCCCTAAGACTGAATCTTATGCAACGTAGATAAATAACTGAAAACAAGTTTTTACAACGCTATTTACACGGAGAAAATTTTCTCTTCTCGAGTGTAACTTAATCCGAATGTAAAAAGGCGATAATACAGGCTTTCCACACCAGAGTTGAATTTAAATCAAAAACCATTATAATATATTTGAATTAATCATTTAATTCGAATTCTATTGATTTCTCTTGGTTAGGTACTACCCACAGCTCTCACTCCTGGTGCTTATAAAATTGTGTAGGCTTAGATTTTCCAGAAATTGATTGTAAGGGCAGGAATAAAAAGAAGACAGCATAAGAAACACTATTAGTTGTTCTTTTTCTACCATTATTTGTTGCAAGCTTCTGCCCTAGGTTTCTCACACTTTTTTGAGGATCAAAGTAGCCTATATGCTAATCTGGTTTTAGAACTCAGCCTCAACCTCATCAGCGTGTATTGGTCCACTGTTGGACGCAGGCCTCCCCCTGATAAGCGCCTTATTGGCGTTTATCTCATGCAGGGTAATGCCCATAATCCACACACTGGGCATGCGGGTTGGGGATCGCAGTTTGGTGGAATAATTATTCTACAGGGGGCGCTGCTGCCTGCCCTCCGGTGGATATCACTTAGCCTCTTACGACAACCGCGGGAAGAGTTGGGGTGGTGCAAATTCTAAGCCAGCACCACACAGCTTTCTAGAACTACCTCTATAAAAAATCAGCAGCCGATATGTTCAGTTGTTGTTACGTGGGGAGGGATAACAAGGATCCACCCTATATTGGGTACGTTTAAAATTGTATAGGTGTGTTTGTCTGTAGTAATAAATTATTTTTATCCATAAAACGTCTAAAATTTTTCGCATTTATAATATTTATTGTAAATATATCATGGATATTAAGATTTCATAGAATGACTTCGATAATAACATGAGTTCTCAATAAGGCACTATCTTTATTAGAGCGAGCCGAGTTAAGGTGTAAGATTAAACGCTTGACCTAAACGGGATTAAATAGATAATTGATTCAATTAACATATAGTTTTAGTTGGTGCAATTTTGGCAAAGACTGGCAATCAACGTGCAGAGGAGGCATTATAAAAACAAAAAGTTTTTATCACCAGCATCCGTTTTCATATCCACTGGGGGCATGCAACAGCGCCTCCTGCAACCATTCTACAACCTAGCTGTGATCCCCAACCCGCATAACCAGCATGGGGACTATGGACTAATGCCCATAGTCCCCCCATAAGATAATATACCTACTATCTAATCAGGGGGATGCCTGCGTCCAGCATATGGAGGACGCTCAGAAGGCCTATCCACTGTAATGTCTAATTTGACGACCACTGTGGCGCGGTGGGCGAAAGTCCGCCTGCGACGCAGGAGGTTGCGAGTTCGATTCCTGCCTCGGGACAAATATTTGTACGATCTGCAGATATTTGTTCAGGGCGTTCTGGATGTTTTCTATGTATAATAAAAAATATCTATCTATGTAGTGTATTGTATTATGTATATCAGTTATCTAGTACCCATAACACAAGCTCTGCTTAGCTTGGGGCTAGATAATGCTGTGTGAATTGTCCAGCATTATTTATTTATTTAATGTAACAATCGATGTCGATAGCAGGATAGTAGAAAAGTCCATAAATTTATAGGTTTGACACATTCCTTAGTTATGTGACGTGATCTGTTTCGAATTTTTCCCTACGAATCTTTTAATTGTTTTAGGTTTGCTTCATAGCGAATGCCTACACCCTCCATATTCGTGGTATCGTCGTTTGGGAAGGTCTATTTTCAGCAGTGGACTGTGATCATGATGATGACACTTGAAATGAAGTATCAGTTCAGATTCACAATAAGTTCTTTATTTTCTCCATCTTGAAACGAACAATATATTCCATTCCATTTCCTTCTTACAAAGATTATCGTAGCTTTCATCCTATCTGTGACTTCCCTCATCTGTGAGTAAGATCACTGATTGGTAACCAGTCACTAATTAGTTGTTTTATGAACCGGCGGCAGTTATCTAAGTTCGTTAAACGTTCTGAATCATCGGTAGGTATTTGACGTTTCGAAATCATTGTTACTTTCAGCCTTAAGCTCAACTGACTTGGCTTGTAAACATTCGATCCAATAGGATCATAAAAACGCTTACGTTTTCACTCGTTGGTCTAGTGCTCGGAGTGTCAATGAAGGATAGGATTCATAACAAATACAACCAAGGTTATCGACAAAGTTCAAAGAATAAGCAAGCTGAAGAGGCAGTAAGCCGGCCATATCTCGGCAAGGAACCGACAACCACAGGGGTAAATTTTATTTATAGGTTACACTTTCCAAGTTTTGTAATAGGACGTGAAAACCATAATACTCTTAAGGCTATCAAGTTTACCCTTTGTGGACCTTACATTGGAAAGCTAACGGATTTGCTATTAACTGAACCGGGACCAATCAATTGCTAATTATTCTGCTGACACACAATATCGTAAAATAACATCTTTAACATCCGATCTTAGTAGGACCATTCTCAATAAACATTGCACATCGTTAACTTTAGTTTAGACCTTAGAGTATATTGAATAGCTCTTTTTTATACTCAAGTCTTGATGGTTTGTTTTGAACGCAGTTCGACATATAACACAAAAAACATTGCTAGCTCAGTCAATACATACAAATTCCCTAGTCATATCTAAGCAAGCTATGTTCGAGTCATATATTCATGAATTTCTCTAAACCGACATCGATCATCTTTAGTGGATCTAAATTATCTCGCAAAACCCTTTAAAGACTTATACTTTTCAAAAGATCTTGCTCAACCTCCATATATTAAATAACACCTCCATATTAACATCACGTAGGAGTCAACAAAGTAGCTTAGCGTCCAATAAAACTACGACATAATTACACCACCCATAATGAATAAGTCACACGTGGATCAACCAATGGCGACAACATTGCTTATAATGACTGCTATAATTTTGCTGTGTAGAAACCAACTGATTGGTTAAAAGAACCAGCGGTCATTGGTCCATTCAGAGACAAGGTATTGACACCACAAGTGGGTGATGATGACTTGATACAGTTTCAAGGTTTTGCGTGGTCACTATTAATATGTGCATCTTGTTACCGGCTAGGGCAGAAAATTTTCCTCGTTTGTCGCCGGCACAGGTTTGAGCAGTATTCAAAGTTCTTGTCGTAAAGTAGTAAAACTAGTAAAAGTGTCTCTTTACGTCTGTGAGGCTTAAGATTACTTTATTATACTCTTCCTTCCATCTTAACAGTATTAAACACTCTCATATCCTCACAAAACTTATTAGGAATCATATATTTTATGGGAAAATGTCGTTAAAGCCATTAAGCTGGTTGAAATTTCCGTTTTTGTATTCGTACCTTTCTCTGATAAAACAGTTTTCTATGACACAAATAGACGGTCCATCTAATGAAAAATGGTAACTATTGTTTTATAAATAACATAGTGAAAGCTGTTCATCGCAGAATTATAAATGCTTTCAACGAAGCACCAAAGTTTCACCCTGAGGCATCATATAAACTTTTCCATAGGATTCAATAGGACGAAATCTTATCAAGAAAGCCTATTACTCCACGATGACTACATTGATGATGTTAATGCTTGGCCAGATGTTCCACACCGACAATAGTATGTAAGATAAGAACATAAAATTCGTTGTGTTCGATTTTAGATTAAGTTAGATTAGATTTACTTACATTTACAAATATGACAACTATCTACTCTTAAGTCGCATTATATTTAGACTTAAGATATGCACAGATTGTATTAGTTGATAAACGATAAACTTGCTAGGTGGTTTCTTTTTCACTTCTTCCACGGTTTCTTTTTCACTTCTTCCGCTAGTGGACAAAAAAATTAAGGAGTTAGAGTCGCGCGAATTGCACCTTATTTCTTTTTTGATAGTAATTACTATTTATCAAGCTGTTTATATGTAAAAAAATATTATAAATATTTTTTAATATTTATAAATATTTTGTAAGTCTAAAGAAATAAACGATTTGACTCTGACTCTGACTCATTGCAGACGACCCAAGTACCTAATGATGGTCCAAGATGTACTAAACATGACCTTGACCACATCATGCAGGCAATTGACGAATGCCTGTCCTTTTTTAACATTTTTATCAGTAGATTATAAAGCACATCATAATTTTCGACAAAATATTTCCACGTTCATTACGTTAATCCCATGCAAGTGTTTGATACCACGAGATTCATCAATTTGCATAGATACAGTTAATAACGAGTTATGTGAAAGTGAAGATGTTCTGAATTGCTGGGTTAATTATTTAAAATCTTGGCATCATGGCTTTATAAGCAGCTTAGTTTGAAATAGCTTCTAACAGTGAATTTACAGAGCGTCAGTTCGCATTTGTTACACCATAACTTTAAAAAGTAAACATAACTGACTAGGCACACAAGAAAAGCGATATATCGTTTATTGTTTTAGAGTTATAGCCACAAAACCAATGTTTTATTACTTCGATGCCTTTTTTCCCGTCTTTTTCATCCTATTAATTAGTACTCGTGTTCCGCTTAGTGGAGCAGAAACAATCGCCGATCAAATTTCATCAATGAGCAAGTTTTAAACTTACACTATTGAAATTCTACCTTTTTACCATTTTCGCTTTTAATTTCATTCATAACTACTTCGAGCCTTCGAGCATGGACGTTTCATCTCACTCTATCTCGTTTGGATGAAAGAGAAAGCGTCTTCAATGAGCCTGGACAGGTTTTAATGAGCATCGCAGGGAACAAGGTACTGTTAACAGGAAAGTTTGCAGTAGGGGTCCGTCTGGTCTTAAACTTTGCAATCGTACCTATAAATAAACTAATTGCTGTTGCTGATACAACAAGAGTGGAATACTAGTACAAGGATGACCACCCAATAACAATGAAATCATGTAAAAGTACTCTTACTCAATGCTTCAAAAACCAAATGCATAAAATTCATGTTACCAAATGTAAGAGAGCTCCCAACTGAAATAATGCTAAAGGATGAGATTGTTCACCTTGTAGACTCAACTGTTTTCCTAGGATTACATATTGATTCCTCTCTTCAATGGAGACCGCAAATTGATGCTCTCGCAAACAGACTTAGTTCAGCAGCGTATGCGGTTCGAACAATTAGATATATTACCGATGAAGATACAGCTAGGTTAGTTTACTTCAGTTACTTCCATAGTGTTATGTCTTATGGTATTTTGCTTTGGGGACAGGCAGCTGACATCCAGACTATCTTTGTTATTCAGAAAAGGGCGGTACGCGCTATTTATAAATTAAATCCACGAGACTCGTTAAGGGAATTATTTAAAGAAATAAATATTTTAACAGTAATATCGCAATATATCTATGTAAATCTAATGTATACACACAAAAACAGATATAACTTTATGAAAAGGTGTGATGTTCACAATAAAAATACAAGAAACAAGAACAAATTACACATCCCATCATATAGATTACGAAAGGTAGGCAAATCATTTGTGGGCAATTGCGTAAGATTCTATAATAAGCTTCCATCTGAAGCAACTGAACTCCCTATTCGTAAATTTAAACTGTACATAAAACGAAATCTTAACAAAAAAGCCTATTACTCCGTAGATGACTACGTCAATGATGTCAATGCTTGGCCGGATATCGTTCAGTTCCACACAGACAATAGTATGTAAGACCAGTTAGACTAAGTTATCCTAAGATTGTATTAGTTGATAAGCGACAAACTTGCTAGTGGTTTCTTTTTCACTTCTTCCGCTAGTGGACAAAAAATTGAAGTGAATCAGAGTCAATTGCACCTTATTTCTTGTTTGATAGTAATAACTATTTATCAAGCTGTTTATATAAAAAAAATTTGACTTGTCTAAGTACTTATTTTGTAAGTCTAAAGAAATAAACGATTTGACTTTGACTTTGACTTTGAAAGTTTTATTACATTTTAAATAAAAAGTTCGACGACACTATAATGGCCTATGCTCAGCAGTAGACGTATACGGATTGATGATGATGATGGTGACAAAATAATGAAGACAGCCGCTAAAGCACACTTTCATAGCTAAAGGAGTACCTAAGGAAGCACATAAAACGACTTATATTACTAGTACGTAACTATCCCAAAAAATATACATATATATAATAGTCTCGCAATAGATAATGTGGAAGAAATCGGTTTAAGCGATAAGGCCGCCTGTTTTATTGTTATTCTTGTCCCTTTGTCTAATTATGTATATTTCTGTTTTATTAAGGTGATGAATAACGAATGATCTATTTATTTATCTATCTATCTAATGTGGAGAGATCCGATATTTAAACATACAAATGGCTCTATTCTATATCGCATAATCGCTTAACATAAAAGGACTCTATACCGGTACAACTCGACTCTGGCGGGTACGATCGATAAATATGTCGAGAATATGAATATGTTTGTGATATATGATCGCGTGTTAATATGTTACAAATCAAGCCGCGGCAGGTTTACCTACATCGAAGAGTTGAGCTATAATATGTAAACTGGCTTGGCCTTATAGCTCAAAAGCTGTATAACCTCAGACAAAGCTTCATCGACGCCCGAACCTCGATAACCTCTAGCAAGAAGAAGCTTCTACTGACAAAGTGGATGTTGCTTCATTAGTAGACGTGCTATAAGCTACTTACGCATGTTTAATGTAATCTAAGAAGACATCTCAGCCATTAGCAGCACAGACGAAGTAAGGTAGCACAGAATTGACAGGACATAATTATTCTGTAATATATCGGTTTTACACGAAATCACTTGACGTCAAGGACCGTATTATTAATATTTATGGGATTTAGTATTGATTTACAATATCCATTTAAGCGGAAACCCTTAATTGACATGATATACTGTTATTTTCTATGAATAAAGTAGAGGAAACAAATCTCGAAATTGAATAAGCTTGAAATAAAATGCTAAAACTGTTCACACCTGTAGCGGAATCTCGTGCTCGACCTATTTTCCAGTTTTGCTTCGACCCAAATTGGATCTTCACCTCAGACTGAGTTCTCCAGGAATCTTGGTTCTGAGCTATTTCAAGTTCAGCAAGTTGTCTAATTTGTCAACCCCGCGATACCGGAGGCGATGACTGGTATACAATACACCCCAATTAGTCCTCATACGTCCATACGCGAGAATAAGTTTAAGAAAATCTTTTTATAGCATTTACAAAAATAACTTAATAACTTGTTTCTAAAATTACCCAACATCATAGTCTTCTTAACAATAACCTAATATGTGTACCTTAAATACTGTTACTGTTATTTTTATAACTTTCCTGTGCTGTTTGTGTGTGTACCCAATAATAATTATATCTTTCTATCTACCTATCTATGTAAAAGCCATATTCTACTCTTTTGTCTCGACGTGTCCAAGCCAGCGTTAGACGAATTCTTAAATTCACCAAGTTTCCAAGTTGGCGGCGTACAAAACCACGATCTCCTGGTTTCTAGAACTCATCAGGATGCAAGTCCAAAACTCTTGCGTAGCACCGTACGCTCAATCACCTTGTATCCTTTAATTGACATGAAATATTATTATTTACAACGAATAAAGTACCTACCGGAATCAAATTTCCAAATTGATTGGTTATAAATAAACGGGAATTGCACAAAGACAAATTTTTGCATTCCTAAACGTTTAGAGAGATTGAACGTTGAATGAATCGAAGGCCTAATTCCACACATAATCAAAACATCCACGCATTCACAAAAAAAGTTACTACTATAATGGTGAACTACTATTAGGTAGTTTTGGGAAATCAATACAACGACTGATATCGTTGTATTGATTTTCCATAACACAAGATGGACAACAAGAGGACTTTGGGACTAGATGATGATATGATTAATATCTTATTATATAATATACTTTATTCAACATCACACTTCACACTCACACTAATATTATAAAGGCGAAAGTTTGTATGGATGTATGGATGTATGGATGTATGGATGTATGGATGTATGGATGTATGGATGTATGGATGTATGGATGGATGGATGGATGGATGGATGGATGTTTGTTACTTCTTCACGCCAAAACTACTAGACGGATCTAGCTGAAATTTTGCATACAGGTAATTCTAATCCTGGAATAAAACATAGGCTAATTTTTATCCCATAAATCTGTTCCCGTGGGATGAAAATCACCATTTAATGTTTCCATAGGAACAACGCATGCGAAGCCGCGGGGCGCAGCTAGTTAGAAAATAAAACCGATTTTTCTGCTAAACAAAAAAAAAACATTTTCAATGGATATCCGTTGATACGAACCACGTTATAAAACGGTTCATAAATGTTGGCACGGGACACCGAGGTGGTCTTTATGAGCCATTACGTCGTCTGTGAGTCGAGTGCAGACGGTCACACCACCTCACGCCACCATTATAATACTTAGAAAAGTGATAGTATTATTGTGATATGTATTAGGTTCTGGCCGCGACTTCGCTCATGCGGTAGGTTTCAAATACTAAAGCTGGTCCTTTTATGACTTAAACGTTCTTGTAAGCTTCGTTAATAAATTTTTTGCTAGCGTTTCTTCTCTAAATTTCATTTAATATCAAGCAAATATCATCTATCCTTCATTCTGTAAAAGTATTGACTTATTTAGTTGGTTTAGTAGTAAGTCAAGGATTCTACTGTGTTATGTCTTTATTGTAGTTGTACTACTAGATTTACTACGTATTCAAGTAATTTATGTAAGCCGATGAAGGTCTCAAGGTTGTTGACAACTTGACAACCCATCAGCCGTCAGTTTTACAGTTTCTGGTTGCAAAGGTTAATTGCAAACTTTCAAGTTATATTAGTTTAGCAACCAAAATTACGAAAGTTTGTAAGATACTCTACGGTGATATTTTCAAATAGGTACAAAATCATTCTTATAGGGATAATATAATAAATAAATAAATAAATAATGCTGGACTATTCACACAGCATTATCTAGCCCCAAGCTAAGCAGAGCTTGTGTTATGGGTACTAGATAACTGATATACATAATACAATACACTACATAGATAGATATTTTTTATTATATATAGAAAACATCCAGAACGCCCTGAACAAATACCTGCAGATCGTACAAATATTTGTCCCGAGGCGGGAATCGAACCCGCAACCTCCTGCGTCGCAGGCGGACCTTCGCCCACCGTGCCACAGAGGTCGTCTTATAATATATACTATGATTGGTATAGCGTACTTTATTTACCAACTGAACAAGCCTAATCAAGTTGTGACTATCAAAACTCTCAGTCGAAATCGATTCTGTAAATTCGATAAATTAACCGAACTTTCACCTAATTACTGACGTTCACAAATATAAACTATGAAATTTATTTCGATCATCCGATTCTTTGTCGCTTGCGTAGGCGAGATAGCATAGGTGACTGAATAATGACTATTTATTTCTATGCCAGTTTCCGCTGGCGGCTTTGTTTGCGTCGATTTAAGATTTGCGTTTACCTAGTCTCAGAGGGTACCTACTACGTATGCTATGCATGATCTCTTCATGATCTATCATGGTGTAGACCATAGATCACGTGTAGACATACCACTTTATACTAATATAGTTTAAATAGAGTAAAAATAAAACAAACCTCTCTAAACTAGGTTTGCTGGCCCTTCACCATCGTGATAAGTGAGTAGAAAGTAGTGACACAGCACTAAATTCTATATTTAACCGATCAAGATTGACAGCTGTCAAATTAATCCGGTACGATCATAGGAAACAAGAGAAATGTCACAAAACCAGGTGATGCTATGGTGAGACCCTTCAAATATCTGGTCATCTACATATAGCTAATGACCAATTTAAATTCTGATAAATATTCCAATTTAGTGTTACGAACTGACCACTGGAGATCTTAATCTGCGAGCCGACCAATCGTGTCAAATGTGACTGAGGTAGCTAAAATTTATGGGCTATAAATAAACATGGACATTTGTAATTCCTACTGTTGAATGCTTTGCCTGTCGCTTTAATTTGCCGATCTGGTTTGGTCGCTAAAAATTTGAAGCTCAGATGCAAAATGGCGTCACTATTTGAGTATTCAGCCTATATATGGATGCCTTACTACACACCAACGGTTTTCCAGAAAATGCTTACTCTACTTTTGCTAAGTAATAGCATATAATACAATAATAATACTTCGTATTTAATAGGTACTTGCGGATTAAAAAATGTATAAACTTGCCACTATTTTGAAATCCAGGTAGAGAAATATTTCTTTATCTGATTGGAATTATGTTAATATATTGGCCTATTAAAATAACACTCTATAATAATGTTATAGTTTTTATCGCTGTCAACAATCTTTACTGTTTTTATTGCCTCAAACATTTGCAAAATATTTTGTCTCCAAGAGGTCGCAGTGCAGAAGTATGATAGTGGATATAAAAACAAGATGCTATAGATCATCTTCAGTGTTTCCAATGTCAAAATGTTGTCATAGTAGGCTTGACTATATAGTACTAGCTACGCCCCGCGGCTTCGCACGCGTATTTCCTATGAAAACGTTTAAAGTTGATTTTTACATGACGGGAACTGATTTATGGGATATCAAGTAGCCTATGTTTGATTCCAGGATTAGAATTGCAAACCTATATGCAAATTTCAGCCAGATCGGTTCAGTAGGTAACAAACATCCATCTATCCATACATCCATACAAACTTTCGCATATATAATATTAGTGTGATTAGACTCAACATATTATACAAATGAAGTTAACTTCAATTTATTCGACTTCATCTTATTGCACTAACGCAACCCATCAAAACCGTTTTATCTATTATCTTAGATTTAAATTTTTTACAATACTCTATCTCCAGGTGAATCAGAGACACATTTATTTTTTCTGTTGTCAGGCTGCCAGATAATTGACACATTATTTTGTTTGTCTCATTCACCTATTGCTTAGATTTAGACAGATCTTTTTTTATACCAATTACTATCACTATGCTTTTTATAAGAGCTTTAAAATGTAAATTAGCTAGTTTTTCTTTCCTATTTTTTATATTTGAATGTAGTATCTACTATCTACATGTAGATGAGATGATTTTTGGATACGATGTTAACTAAAACAATCGTGTTTTAGTTAACGTCGTACTTAATGCTAGGTTAACCATTATTTGAAGAACCAATCAGGTGCATTATTTCATTGCTAGAAGCTCTTCTTCGTCAACAAAGCCAATAATAAAAGTACTTAACAAGGCAATCACTGTTCCGTCCCAGACACCACGTGACAAACCATTTTAGATATTTGCGGATCCAATCGTTTGACATTTTTTTTAAAGCTGTCTTTTCTTGGCGCTTTGCCAACCACCGCTATCAGATCCAGGGCAGCTCGACCTACGATACCGTTGGTATGGTTTGTCTAAACAGTTCTATCTAGTTTGGTTGTTTTAGTCTGTTGAGTTGATACTTCTTAATTGCGAGAGTGATGTCTCATTGTGGTTTCAGAGCTTAGTTTCTGTCAAATCAGTGTTACTTTTCCGTTGATCTTTTTAGCGTTTTGTTTTTTCAGCGTCCATTTAGCCGCACAGAATAGATGTGTGTTAATGATCTTTTGTTTTGTCAAACAAAGGGTTAATGATGTTGTAAAATATGATAGCGATAGGTAGTGGAATTTTCGTTTGGCATTTAAATTAAATAATGGGAACGATATTTCCTGCGAACGGTGCATTAGGGACCAACATTTAGTTAAGTTTACAGTAAGAATTTAATTGATTTTAAGCCAGTATTATAAACTATCGGCTAGATTGGCTTAATCATCTTCCTCAGCTAAATATAGAGAAGATACACCGTAATAGAATGTACAAAAAAAGGGCGAGAATAAGTAAAATAAGTATAAAAAAGTAGGTAATTTCGCTGGAAGCTGACACGGTTTATAATTCGTAAACACGTAAGCGATGTAAGAAAACAAACTGTCGGGCGTACCCTCCAATCCATGTCTTCAATTATCTTGTGATCGGGTTCGGGCGAATTAAGAACGGAGAGCGATTGCAAGATGATTTCAGCAATAATTTCATTGTATCTCTAGGCTATATACCACTGTAGTGCTTTGTTGCAAATCCTCTTGCATTTTCGCGCCTGTCTAGTTTTACTTTGGTGAATGTTCAATATGTTAATAACAATTTAAAATACTTTTCTACGTCGCTTACAAATCTTTAAGTGATTGTTTTTCACCAATTCGGAGAGAAGACAATGTGTACCACTAACATAATCCCGAATATGCTGCGATGGTCATGTGACCAAACTATCAGTAGTTTTAACATGATGGCTTTACTTGGATCTACTTTTTGAACCGGCTCTCGGAGAAGATCCCTTTCCTTTACTATAGTGAAGTTTTGCTATTTATCGCGCTCAACGCCAAGGTGTCTCCTTCTTTGAAAGATTCGCTGTCAAATGGACCAGTCCTTTGCACCAATCACCCGCAATTATGCCGCGATAATGTTTGACGACGCGTTTAATATTTTGATCAGGGTTGCCGCATCTTACTGCAGGTTGAGGAATTTAAATCATTTTATATTTAAGATTGAGGACTTATCTACTTTTTTTTGCCAGGTAAACGAACAAAACTGTGTCAAAGCACCCAAAGTATTTACGTATAAATCTACAACATTATAATGAATATACTTTTCGTTATCATCAATTTATCACATATAACAGACATTTTTAAGTTATCGATCTTTCGTAAAGAGGATGATAAGATCTTTTGATAAGTAAATATTACCTACTTAAGATAGATAGCTAGGCTTAAGATAGCTGAAGTTTATAATGCTCTTACATTTCTTCTGTTGCGTTAAAAGGTCAGCGTCAACCCTAAAATATATATGCAGGTTATGCAGAACTCGTGATTACAAACATCCTTCCTCCGCATGAATATAACATGAAGTCTTGTTAAAAACGCGTCCATCCACAATATTGTTGGTTTATCGACGCACAGCGAAGGTGTCAATTACATTAATCTATCGACAGCGAGTGATTAATCGAGGGACAGCACTAGCGTGGAGGAATTTTATCGATTTTAATGTAAGCGAGATGGTTGCACGCGGAAGATTCCGGCTTGGCTTGTCTCAGTTGCTGTCGCTGTCAGTGGAGGAGTAGCAAACATTTTGACTGTTGCAAGCCAACAGTCAACGTAAATAAACGTGGAACGAATATGCTGCCTTCTCTAAGAGGTATATAATGTATAGTTTGGATGTTAAAAAAATTAGATTAGATTAGATTAGAAATTAGAAAATTGCAGAGGGCAGTGGCACCATGGCACCATGACAGTTCATGGTTATAAAAAATATTATTCAATTTAGGCCGTCAGTGCGCGTCAAAGTTTAGGAGTGACGTCACACCTTACTAAAAAGTATTGTAAGGTTATGTCACGAGGAACATTAAGCGACTATATCTTCAACTTTTCTTCTATATTCGACTAGCCTATTACAGTGTATTTTCTATACATACCTACTTTTGTAGAATTTTCTCTTTGATGACCAAAAAGAAAATCCTTTTTCAAAGTTTGGTCAAAACCTCGATTAGGTAAGTGCATGAGACCGCTCGATATCGTTAAACTATCGATAAGTGATGGGCAACTCTATTAAATGCAATACACGCTGGAATGTGCTATTTTATATTATTAAACATTATTTAAATTGTTTAGCCATAAAAGCTTTGCTTCTGCGCATTTCAATCTAAGCGGATGTTTCCGTTAGACAGAGTACATATAGAGTTAACTACTGTAACAGGGGCAGGTAGCAAGGATGTAGTTGCTAAAAAGTCCACAAAAATCCATTGCAAAGTTCCCTTGATGGATGTTTTTGCACCTTATTGTCCATTTAAATGCTATAGGTAGGTAATCAAGATTTTGTGCAAAGTACATTTTTTAGAACCTCTCGGTCCATTAAAATCCTTTGAAAACATCCATTGATGGATCTTTAAGGACCTATGTCCACTTTGTTCCTATATGCAAGATTTTTTGGAAAGTGTATTTTTAAGAACTAACGAGTTTCGAAAATATATTATAAAATTGCCCTAGTGACCTCTTCTTTTATCTTTTTAAATTCTTTTTTTACAGCTGATTATAATGTGGCATATGGGTAGCAAAAAACCTTAGTAAGCCGGGTCAACAACATGCTTAGATGCAGCATCCAGTACAAACCTTCATAAAATACCTATTTTATACATGCGCGCGCAAACTTAATGTCCCATTGTAATAATGTAAGAAACGATTTTATGCGAGACCCTGAGACGGTTTACGTACCCCTAATATACTCCTGAGGTCCCTTACCCAAGGTGCGTTAGCGAGACTTTACAGGGTGGTTTTTTGAGAAGAGCGGTGATGGCATCAAAGCCGTAAAAGGAGTCTTGCCCTCTATTTATTAGAAAACAACTTTTATTACAAATATATACCTTTTACTTTTGACAGAAATAGACACGAATATTAGATTTTGTTGCTGATAAGGATCAACTTTGCAAATAAATGTATTAATAAAAATGAAAGGAAACAGCATATTTTTGCATAATACCTACATACACCAATCATCACCATCAAAAGTAGAAGAATAAAAAAAATATGCAGTTTTTGTTGCTTATAAATTGATGGAATGTCTCCTTTCACGACTTTGCTTTAACTCGCGTGGTTTCAGTCTTGTCCATCACCGTCCTTTTCAAAAAACCACCCTGTATAGTGACGAAATTGAGGCGCGTGTAGGTAGACTCATCAACCCTTTTATGTGTCTTTTAATTTATTCCTTCCATAAATGTGATTCCCGCGCCAAAAAAGACAAAAGAATGGAAGAGATGTTGTGTCGAGAAAGATTTGGGTAAAAGGCACTGTCTTAGGTCTTAGAGAATGGAAGACGATGACCAAACGGAGAAGAAAAATGGTAAAGAGTCGCAGACAGATAAGGGCATAGGCCAAAGATAGAAAGAGAAAAAGCTTAAGGCGCATACCCGAGCCAATATGACAGCGATACCTATTTTTACGTGTATCATAGGAATTTTTAAAAATCCTACGTTCAGTTTGTGGTATCTATTACAAGCTATTTTTTAATACCTCTTTAATAATTTTATCTCATATAGTTTAGGTGGAGATGCGAAAATAGAGTGTGGTGGCTAAAAAGCGCAACTTCGTATCTCTGCCTAAGCTTTACAAAATGAAACTATTACAGAGGCATTAAAAAATAACTTATAATAGATACCACAAACTGAACGTAGGATTTTTGAAACTTGCTGCGTTTAACGTAATAATAAGATAAAATAGTAGGGGGCGCCACTTTCACTGGTATATGGGCCTTAAGGTAGGAGTTTCCCGTCGGCTTTTCAGTAATCTTGACATGAGGCACTAAAGTACCTTACAGGAGTTTAACAGCAGCAGCTTTTTTGTTGTTCAAGGTTACAGACAAGAGACTTGTGCCCAAAGGTCCAGTCGGTCTAGTCCAGTAGAAAGTAGGAAATCCAGATATTGAAATTCTAAAACATGAACTCGCAGTATTGGCGAGGTTTACGGTCGTTCAAATGGATGCTTAACTTTGAACCTCGAAATGGTAGAATAAATATATGTCTGAGAATCGAATATTACCTAGATTTTGTCAGCTTTCTAGCCATTTCATGGGTTAATGGCTGTATAAATATTGTTCCTATTCGCTTTAACATATCACCTGCCTTTATTGTAATAGATGGATGGGAGAACTCTGTTGTAGCCCACTTCTGGCTTTATAATCGTAACCATAAATTCTTGGCACTAATTTTAACTTCGTGTTTAGATATACAGTATAGGTTTAAAGATAATGATATAGATAAATATTTTTACTTTGCCAAAACATGTGTTATATAGGGTAACAAGTAAAATACATTTTATAAATCAACATGCTTGATCGTTAATCGGTATGAAAAAATTTGGAGATAGAATGACGTGCAATACACATTTACTACAGTTTATCATTGAAAAAATCACCAATATTATAATAACACTCACAAAATAATAACATTTTCAGTTTCTGTCTAAAGAGTTCCACATTTAGTTCTTTCGATTGCTTAAATATTTTTTGGTATATTTTAGATGTTATTTATGTCTTGGTCTGTGAAACTGTGGCCAATTCTGAGTCTTTCTTTTGTTCTTTAAACGCAATTATCAATACAAACCCGTGGTAACCGAAAAAGTCCGCATAGGTCTTAGTTAACCTTCAAAAAGTGTAACAGTACAAGTTTTCGATACTCCGTCGATAACTATGCCTGCTTATTTCTTTTTAAGCTATTGCATAGCTTCTATCGCGGGCCTTGAGCGCGGGGACCGAATCCAGAAATTCCGTAACGAAAAAACCTTGACGTTTGTCTCTTTAGTTCAGCAACTCGCCTCTAGATGGCATTGCAATAGCTTTACCGCGGCAGTCCCCGAGTGCCACACGTCTTTTTTTTAATTGGCTTCGTAGTATAGTAACAGACAAAGTTATGAAAACTCCTACATATCCAATTTACAAGCAATACATGTGTAAATCACCCCAGCCAACATCGTTTCTGCAATATACAGAGCTTAAATGTTTGTATTTGTATATCATTAGCCCTACAGGCTCTACAGGCCCTCGCATTATAGCAAGCCTAGGCTTATTATTCAAGTCGACTGGTTTCTCGATCGAGATAAAGAGGATTTGCCCCACTTCGATGATACTGGCTTGACAAATACTGAAGCTGTTTTTGCTGTTATGAAGTCGTTAACAACTGTTTTAAATTGTGGTATCTTTAAGAATAAGAATGCCAATTCAAACAAACTGTCAAAACCTTACTTTGCAAAAAGGCTTACTATAAAATAAAAGATTACCTAAAGGATAAAAATGCTTGGGATGGTTTTTGCTCCAACTCGAAAAATATCAACTAACAGGCTTAATGTTTCTTCGACGTTTCTTTACTTTACATACCTAAGCGGCCGAAACCAAAAATACCACTTTTTTCAGTGTCAGTGTATTTTTTTAATATGGTTTGTCTTATTCTAAGTATACATTTATAGTATTTATAGATATAAAGTGGTTTAAATGGTTATTTCAGCTATTTTACAGGAAGTTTTCTTTTCCAAGAGCAACTATTTGATTCAAAGTTTCATTGTAATGAAAATAACTTTGTTCAAATATTTAAGGATTGCCGTTGACTTAAGAAAACACGCCTCTGTTTTATTTAATATTAAAATATAGGCTTTAGGAGGCTTAACAGTCGAGACAAGTCCAAAATAAATTGCTTCAAAGCATCAATTATTTAACCAGTCATTACAGTTCAACTTCTAGCTACTGTAGAATGCCAAAGGAATACAAGTCTTATCATCCAAGTAATAAGAAGTAGAAGTGTAGAATAAGCTAGTAGACACAGACCGCACACAACTAATCCCGGATTAGTTATAGTTTTTGAACATAATGACTTCCTCGTGGTGCGCTTACTGAAATAGCGTTAGATGACTCAGGTTTTGTAGTAAGATGGTGAAGTAAAGTAAAGTAAAGTAAAGTAAAAATTTATTGCATCAAATACATGTAAATAAGGTACATAGGTGGTGTTTGTTTAATATAAGACACAATGTATTTCTACCGTTGCGGCGTGCAAAATCTGGGTACAATACTAAATAATTATTAAAATATAATTGGAAAATTAAATTAGGTAGAGAAAAAACTAGATATTTGTCATTTACTTATATCTAAAAAATGTTTATCCGTCATGAAATCATTGATTGTATAGTAGCATTTACATTCTAAATTGGTTTTTAACTTTCTCCGAAACAGTGTGACTGGTAGTTGTCTTAATGATTTTGGCAGTTTATTGTAAATAGAAGGGGCCATGCAGAAAATACCCTTGCGCATTAAAGCTGTCTTTGAGTTTGGCATGAGGACTTTATATTGGTCTCGTCGATTTCGAGGAACAGCATCGGAAAGCTGTTTAAATAAATCAGGGTTATTTTGCACAAACATAGCCGTTTCGAAAATATACAGTGAAGGTAGAGTTAGGATGTTATGCTGAGCAAAGTAAGGTTTACAGGAATCTGTTACCTTAAGACGAAACATAGCTCGTATACAGCGCTTCTGATACTTAAAAATTTTGTCAACGTCAGTTGAATTGCCCCAAAATATTATGCCATAGCGAATATTTGACGCAATCAGCCCGTGATACGTTATAAGAAGCGTTTCCAAGTTAACTACATGGGACAATTTGTATAAAATGTAAACGAGACTATTAACTTTTTTACATAAATATTCAATGTGTTGTTTCCAATTAAGTTTTTGGTCAATATGAAGTCCTAAAAATTTTGTAGAGTCAATTTCGTCAATTTTATTATGATTATATTGAATGTCAAGGTGAGTACGTGCAGCATAATCGCGTTGTCTAAAATGTATAATATTAGTTTTATTAATATTTATTTTTAAATTATTATCATTGAGCCATGTTATAATTGATTTAAGAGTTGAATTTATTTCATTTTCATATGTTTCAACATTATGACATGAAATCGTTACAGTGCTATCATCAGCAAATAGAGACATCGGTTGATTTGTAGCCTTCGGCAGATCGTTAATATAGATTATAAAAAGTAAAGGCCCTAACACGCTGCCTTGTGGAACACCATATTTTATAACACGTTCGCCTGAGATATATATTTCCTCAAGTTTTGTCCTATAGTTAATATTTCTTATTTCGGTCAGCTGCTTTCTGTTTTCAAGATAAGATCTTATAAGTTTTAGTGAAATCCCTCTAATGCCGTAAGTTTCAAGCTTTTGAAGTAGAGTACTATGCTCTACATAATCAAAGGCTTGTGTCATGTCGCAGAATATAGAACATACTGGTTTTCTTTTATCAATACAATGTGAGACACGGTTAAGGAAATCGTAGATAGCCATATTGATCGTCTTTTTTTCTCGGAATCCTTTTTGTTCTGTGCAAAAAATGTTTTTTTTTTCAAAGAATGTGTTGATCTCACTATGCAGATATCTTTCAAATACCTTAGAGATTACCGGTATGAGGGAAATAGGCCTGTAGTTATCAATACAGTATTTGCTTTGTTTTTTGTGTAGAGGCTTAATAATTGATGTTTTTAATGCATCTGGAAATACCCCCGTGCTAATGCTCAAATTGATAATATGACAAATGGGTTCGCATATATTTTTTGCAACAGTTTTAATAATTTTTGTAGAGATTTCGTCATATCCTACACTATTCGTATTATTGAGAGATATTATTATTTTAAGAACATCTGCATTTATACACGGTTTAATAAATATAGACTCTCTCTGGCTAGTAAATGAAACTTGAACTTGGAAGAATTTAAATGGTCGTCGTACCGTAGGTTTACATAATGGTGGGTACAGACTAACCCAGCGAGAGCGTGCGAATGCAAACGAACGGGATTCGAGGATCGGTAAGTTCGTTCCATTTTTCTTTGATGTAGCAGTAGCAACAGCCGCTGGATCAAGGCCGAAGGCGAACGTACGAGTAGGCTCTCGTTTGGGTTCGTTTGCTTTCGCAATGACGTCTAAACTACCTTTATATATATTATATAAAAGAAAGTCGTGTTAGTTACACTATTTATAACTAAAGAAGGGCTGAACGGATTTGGCTGAAAATTGGTGGGGCTTGAACCAGGAGACGGACACACACTTTTTATCCCGTTCACGGCTGAAAGAATCTTTATGAAATTTAGGGAGGTAAACGGTACTCCGAGGACGGCCATAGGCTATATGAATAGAGCGTGCAAAGGCTAGTTTTACCCTAAAAACTATCGTAGTGTGACGAATGCATTACGTCAATGACGTTCACACTTGTTCTTTCACGTTCGTTCGTTTGCCTCTCGCTCACTTGTTCTCTACGTACGTAATAATTGTTCCGTTTCTTCTTCACTTTGCGATCGAAGCCAGTCGTAAATGGCTGTCCTACCCATTGATTTATTAAAAAGGGAAGATGAGGTACTGGTTTCTCGAAAGTGGCAACCTCAAATTGTGTAAAATTGTGTGCTCCCACCTCAGTCACCGTCGTCGAACCGGCGGCACGGGCGGTCGTGATTCACGTGAAATATTGTTGTCTCAGTCTCACTTCGGTCTTAGATACGTCTTTCCGTCTTTGTTCTTCTTTGTATTGCACAGAACTGGAAATATAACTGTGAGCGTATGTGTTTGCGTGTAGTTGTTACACATGCCAATTTTTGAGTAAGCGCTGGGAGAACGGAACCTATCATCCCTTTTAATAAATCAATGGTCCTAGCTAAAGGATATGAAGTATTATAACTAAACCACTACTAACCTGAAGGTAGGTAATTA
Organism: Eupithecia tripunctaria; assembly: GCA_955876795.1. NCBI lineage: Eukaryota > Metazoa > Arthropoda > Insecta > Lepidoptera > Geometridae > Eupithecia > Eupithecia tripunctaria. The sequence continues at coordinate 14,703,650 of OY041615.1, forward strand.
CACTCACAGGTATTGTGACTATAATGTTTTCGGCAGAATTTCAGCGCCTTTCCACTCCTAAGTGGTAAGGCATGGCCGAGGCCTTTTTACTGCTGTAAAACACAGTCTTTTGATAAATATTGTTGTAATAAAATTGTTTTGGTTTTCTCGTATTATAAGTTAACATGTATTTTTTTATACTATAATTCTGTTGACCGCAGATGGCTATGACAGCGTTACCGGACTTTTGGCGGGCGCAGATGGCGCCTCGCCGGTAAAATTTTAGTTTAACTTGTAATATTTTCATGTCTGTTTTGTACTGTGTAAGTAGCAAATAAATGGTTGTCTATGTCTATGTTTTTGTCTTATTGTTGTCTTTTCACTTTATAAGTCATCTTCGCGTGTTCGACTTTTTAGCAATCGTTTTTAAAAGGCACGTGGTTCGACCTTTTCGTTGAGTTTCACAGGATTGAGTCGGCGTTATTTTACCCTAAGACACATAACTTCTCGTATGCATTGCCGGTTAGATCAGAATGGAGATCGAATACAAAGTAGAACATGATCACACCATTGTATTCATTGTCTTGGAGAAGAAATGCATTGACGAGGATTTTGCAAAGGTATTATAATCCAGTTTAGATGTATTGTTGTGTTCAGTGTCATACCTTTAACTAAAGCTATATTCACCGCCTACTGGCTGCAATTAATGAAATACATAAAATCAAAATAAAATTTTGAAAAACCCACGACGGATATAATAAATAGTACTTATGTACTTAATCGAAAAAGGAAGAAATAATTTTTGCTAAGCCCTCGACTAAATGGAATTGAAAAAGACAATTAAATTACCTTTAGTTACAATTATAGCTTCCTAAATTTTTTCACCTATCCATTACTACAAAGCCAAAAAAATCCGTCGGGGGGGCTGCCATTTCCAATAGCCAATTGCCATCTATTTTCTGAATTTTCCGGTACCCAGTGTGGCGCTGGCTTAGAATTTGCACCACCACCTCCATCTCTTCCCGTGGGTGTCGTAAGAGGCGACTAAGGGTTATCCACCGATGGCGGGCAGCAGCGCCCCGTACAAAACTTTTTATTTTGATTTTATTTTTAACTTTTTAGAGATTTTCTACTTTACTTACAGCCGATTTTTCGAAAGCAGATCATCCTTTTCATTAATTAATCAATGGTCAACTCTTTAATCAAGTGTATTTAATTTCTAACAAGTCAGAATTAAACACGTCATGGTTTTTGACAGTTTTCAATGAAAATGTGTCAAAAATTCCTCACTTGAGATGTGAGACGTGCATGAATTTCATTTGCGTTTGAATACTCGGAAGTTTAACTTTCGGAAACTGAACTGAGGGGTGAGTTTGACGACAATATCGAGACGTCTCAGTTTCCCATAGATTTTAGTATAGCGCCCCATCTCCCCGTATCGTGCGGACTGGGAACTACGTAAATCCCATACAAATATGAGACGTTACGATTATGTCTCGTTACTATCGTCAAATAGGCTTTCTTTTTGTTAAGTTTTGAAATCGTTGCGTTTCGTTTCACAATAACCGTCAAAACAACAAAAAAAGAAAAATTGTGATAGTCAGGTTGATAAGGTAAAGGAACGCTTTTCGCCTAGATAAATGTGTAGACCATAGACAAAATTCAACTCACTTAAGTAGAGATTTAGGTAGTGCAACTAGCCAAGTAGCGTCAGAGTTACGTTCTATAATAAAGATTTACTTGAGCAGAGATTCTAAGCTTGAGTAGAACTCACGAAATGACTGCATAAGTAAAGCATGGGGAAGCTATACAATACGTACCTTAGTAAAGCAAGCTGAGTGAACCTTACATTATAGTATACCGACAACAGAGGCACGCCCTTATGTATTTATTTTATTTTAATTATTATGTTATTATTAAATGAGCAACGCACCGCGTTGCCTAGCAACGGAGTGTGTTGGCAAACACGTCTATAAAGGTACAAAGGTTGCCTGGAAGAAATCACTCTTAGCGATAAGGCCGCCCATTGTGCAACTGTTTTTGTGTTTGTGTTTTCTTTTCTGTATCTACTCTTGATTTGGGAACGTTTAAGGGCTATCTTTTGAAGAAAACTTGAGGAAATTAATTAAAAGAATGAAAATACGTCCTGCCGATTTAGAGGCAATCTTTATTCTGTCTCAGTCACAGGATGCATGGGCCACCAGAGTAGCGCCAAGTAAGCACTTACATTCTAAGAACTCGATGTAACAAGAGCTCAACTTAATCTAAAACAGAGGGGTGAGGGGTATCCGTAACTCCTCCCTCCCTAAGAGGAAAATTATCGGTTGGATCGATTTGAGATTTGTGCCGATAATTTTTCTTACACATAATAATACTCAGCAATTTTAGCCGAAAGACATAAAATACAATTAAAAGAAAACTAAAAGTTACTAAGCCTAGAGTCGCGAATCCTAAATTTTCACTGAAGTTATAGTCTTTTCTATTATTTAAAACACTTTCGATCACTTCACTGTGCCTTAGAGAATAGGCCATGTATTTCACTTCATCTAAGTTAACTCCTTTCATATTAAGCACACGTTTACCGGATAGCGTTGGTTCAACGCGTAGCTGCGGTAAGGCAATCGGCGGAATAGGCTCAACAGCATCCGATTCCTTAAGGATCCGGTGAAGTATACGAATTCCGTTGATCTCCAAATCGCAGGGTTCGTCGATGGTTGCCAGATAAGTCCCCAGTACTGGCTGCTTGCTGATTTCGCCATCACAATGCTTCGATAACAGCATGTGAACTCTGCTGAATATTATCCAACTGTTTTCACTGATTCTTTGAACCTTAACTCTTTCAATCTCTACCTGATGTTGCATGCAGTGATCAGGGTCATCTTCGAATTTCATTAGCTGCTCTACACAGGTAAGCTCATGGTAAAATGCTCGATTATCCTCGGAACATAGGAAATGGTCGCCAGCAGATAACGGGCGGCACGGTTTAACAATTGGTAAGTATTGAGTACGCTTCGCCAAAAGGTAGGGATACTTAGGAAAAATGGAGATAGTTTTGTTATCAGACTGGTGGAAAATTGGTAAGGAATACACTTTATAGTAGTTATAAGTACAATTATCAGTTATCGGAATTTCCAAAATAAATGTAACCAGGTTATTCTTAGTAAAGGATTTTACAACAATGGTTTCCTCTAATTTTATCAAATTATTTTCACTAGGAAAATAAACTAAGCTTACGGATTCCGAAATCAATTTCAAATGGTACAATAATTCGGTGGAGTTCACAATAGATTGGTGTAATATAGAGACTCTACTTAATGCTAGAGCTGTTTCAATTTCACTTAACCGGATAAAGATGGTTCGGAAATTACTTATGTAAACATTAAACAATGCGAAAACATACGAATGAAATACTTGTCTCTTTTCTTTGTTAGACAAATCGCTAATCATTTCTTCTACCTTCCTAATGCGGTTAGCTGAATTGATAGTGTTCCGATTGATTAACTCGGTCACATTTATGAAACTGTCAAACATTTTAGAGACCAAGGTTAACTTTTTTGAAACAATAATTTGATCATGCTGTAATTCCGAGGTGACTCTATCAAATTTAATCGCGTCATCATGATCAAGATTTCCTGTTATAACTTTTATTAGTGAACCCAATGGATTTACAAGCCCTCTTCTAAATCGTTGTTGTGACAAGCTGTTTGAACTTGTCTTTAGTTAAATCGCGTACGAACTCTGTATGTATTTTAACACTTATAAATTCCTGAGAGTATGACGAATTCCAGTCGATTAATCTACACAATTGCTCAAAGTTGGTCGTTACGTAACTTAAATCATGGTTAATTCTGTCCAAGTTTATAACCTTAACTATAGTCCAATAATCGGTTTGAAGGAAAGCTTGACCTTCCTTGACTGGAAGTATTCCCGGGTTTCCTTCAAGTGTTTGCAGATGAAGGGCCAGGGATGGCGTCAGTACGAGCAGAAGGCTGCACCTGCGGAGGACGTTTTACATTTTTAATAGGAACTTTGGTTATCCTTTGCCCTACCTTTATAGGTAAAACGTTTCTTTCAGCTTTACCAACCACTTTAGCTTTAACGTATCGCGGTTTGTCTTTACTTTTACGCTTATTAACATCCTTAGCATAAATTGTCTCATCATCAGCAAACTCTATATTATCCTCGCCGCCTTTCTTTGCTCTAATATTTTTTTTTAGCGCAATCATCTTATCTGCCAAATATTCGTATAAAAACTTGGTTCGCTTTGCATGATCTTTTATTAATTTTTGAAAATAACACTTTTCAATTTCAATGCCATAAGGGCTGCTGGAGTCAGTATGGCCAAATACCACTTCAAAAGGAGTAAGTTCAGTGACAGAATGGATGGTGTGATTATATGCCATTACAGAATATGTCATAGTTGATGCGGCATCAGTACATCGTTTTTCATATTTAGCTAATCTATATATTTCTATAATTGTTGAATGGAAACGTTCAATAAGGCCCATTGAATTGGGGTTATTGGGAGTTCCAATGTGAAGCTCTATTTTATGTAAGCTCAAAAATTCTTTCATTAGCATGTTGTTAAATTCGCTTCCGGGATCCGAACTAATCTTTTTGGGGATGCCATAGTAAGAAAAATAGCTCATCAGTGCTCTCACTACTTCAGGAGTTGATCTACCTTGAATTTCAATAGCCTGTCCTAATTTGCTGAAGGCATCAATAAGGGTCAAATAACTTTTTCCTTCAATACTAAAAAGATCTATGAAAATTTCTTGAAAAGGGGCGTCGTGAGTTTGCGTCAATTGCAAAACTGGTTTTATTGGTTTCCTATCATATTTCATCTTTTGGCATGCTTCACATGCATTTATAACCGCTGCAACTGTTTCTTGCATTTTATCCCAATAGTAATTTCTACGAATCCTGACTAAAGTTTCCTTGATACCACGGTGGCATGTTTTTCCTTCGTGGTGTTTAACAATAACTGCCCTTTGTTCTCTCTCGTCTTCAATATAAAGGACTCTTTCTGTGCATTCATAAAAATTTACCATTCCTTTTTTAAAAAGTTGTATTATTAAATTACCAAATAGTCTACGATGTTCCAATTCCTCAAAATAGATGAAATATTTTACTTTTGGTTTGATGTAGCGTTTTAAAAATTCTTTAACGAGTTCTGAATTAGTCAAAGGTAAGAAAATTTCCAAAACCTTTTGTTTGTCTCTAGATAAGTCTTTTACATTTAATTCGTTTTTAGACCAAGAAAATACTAAGATCTGATTAGGTTTTGTGTCAACTGCTTCATGTAAAATTGGTATTCCCACAGACTCTAACTCTACGTGAGAATGAATGGTTTCTGATTTATTAGATTCCGATGGCACAGGTACTTGTTCGTGATCCGAACCATATCTCGATAATTTATCAGAGAAAGGGCTAGCTGTTAATGTCCTACTTTTGTCTGATGTAGAATCTTTTCGCTTTCTTTTCTTTTCAGCTGCTAAGTTGTTTCTATCCTTATGCTCGTTTTCATCGATGTTAACCTCCATTGACTCAATATCATCATTGGAACCTAGAGCGTTTATTTTTATCCTAGATAACGCATCAGCGTTCGTATTCTGTTGTCCATTTTTGTATATGACTTCAAAATCATAGTCTTGTAACCGTAAACTCCAACGCGTGAGCTTACTGCTCGGATCTTTAAGAGATCGAAGCCAAACTAATGGTCTATGATCTGTATAAATGGTGAACTTTCGTCCGTACAAGTAAGGCCTAAAGTGCTTTACTGCCCAGATTATAGCAAGCAATTCGCGTTCGATTGTACTATAACGTGATTCAGTATCACTTAGCGTTCGACTAGCATACGCTACAGGCTTGTCAGTTCCAATTTGTCCCTGAGATAGTACAGCTCCGACTGCTACATTTGACGCGTCAGTTGTCAGTATAAAAGGTTTGTCAAAATCAGGATACTGTAACAGAGGGGCATGAGTCAAAAGCTCTTTGCATTTGTTAAAAGAGTCATGATAATTTTGATCGATTATAATTTCATTACGCTTTTTCAGGCAGGCTGTCATCGGTTGTGTTACCTTAGCGAAGTCTCTAATGAAGCGTCTGTAGTACCCTACGAGTCCGAGAAAGCTCTTAATTTCAGTCTTCGTTTTTGGTAGCGGGTATTTCAGTACAGCGTCAATTTTATCATTATTAGGTTTAAGTCCTTCTTTCGTAATCATGTGTCCTAGGTAAAGTACTTCTTTACGCAGAAACTCTGATTTATCTAGTTGTATCTTTAAGTTAGTCTCCCTAAGTCTGTCGAAGATTGTTTTTAAATTACTGATGTGTTCTTCAAGGCTTTTTGAATAAACTATTATGTCGTCTAGATAAACCATACAATGTAGTCCTTGCAGGCCACGTAGGACATTGTCCATTGTCCTTTGGAACGTTGCTGGACAGGTTTTTAATCCGAATGGCATTCTAGTAAATTCTAAATGGCCACCGTTATTTGTGGAAAATGCAGTTTTTTGTCTATCATTTTTTTCAACTTCAATTTGGTGGTAACCACTTGCAAGATCTATAGTGCTAAAATAGTTACTCTTTCCTAATTTATCGAATAAATCTGTGATATTTGGAAGGGGATATTTGTCGTCAATCGTAATCTCGTTCAGACGCCTATAGTCGACTACCATTCTATACTTAACTTCACCAGATGCATCTATTTTTTTAGGTACTAAATGTACCGGGGCATTCCAAGGTGAATGAGACTCTTGGATTACATTGTCTTTCAGTAATTTATCTACTTGCCTGTTAATTTCTTCTTGTACAAAGGGGGCCTGTCTATATGGCTTTACATATATAGGGTCTTCGTTCTTTGTCCTAATCTTGTGTTTAATTTGGTTTGTAAAACTCAAAGGAATTTGGTCGCAGTAGAAAATATCTTTATAGTCAAAACAAAGCTTGTAAATTTTTTCACGCTCTTCATCGTTGGTGTGGTCAAGTCTGAGTTTACTCAAGTTTTCTTCTAATAAATGGTCTGTCTCTACATCCAATGAATCTTTTGTAAAGTTTAATTTGTTTTCCGACTGATTAAATGATGTTACTGATACAGGTGAATTAAATGTGATGCGTTTCGTTTTATCTGAGGTATTCTGGATCACAGTAGTTGCATATCCGTTTATGCAATTAACTATTGCACTAGGCATACGTAACCCATCTGTGAATTCGTAAAAGTCTAAAATAGCATCGCCTGAGTGTTGATTTATCGGTAGCTTAACTCTTTTTTCTGACCGCGGAGAAATATCGATCGAATAATTTAGAATATTATTGATTATTGGAATACGCGTTGTACTTGTCTTCAAGAGCCGTTCTTTCAAATCAATAACCGCGCCTAATTGTTGCAGAAGATCATTACCAATCAGTCCATCATAACGCGTATCAACGTCATATAAATAAAATTTATGCCAATCGTTGCTAACAAAAGATGGGAATAGAGGGATCTCTACTACATCGTCGTGAATACTAGATGCGTGGGTGCTAACAACTTGAAACCGTTCCTTACGAATAAATTCGGGAAAATATTCATTAGCTTTTCGCGGACTTAAGAACGACCTCATACTTCCGGTATCAATCATCATTTTTGCGTCTATCTCTTCCAAATAGATATACGGAAGTTTTAAATTTGGGTCACAATTTATTGCTAAGACCTCTTGATATCCGAGGCTGTTGTGCAGAAATCCGAATGATTTTCAGCATTACTTTCAGTTTTCTCGATACTCTCCGTGACACTTTTTTCACTCGATGGTAGAGGCAATAACGATGAAGGGTCGTCATAACCATAGTACGTTTCATTTGCATAGTCATAGCCATAGCCATCACAATTACTATCGTAATATGCGTCTTCATTATAAAATGCCATCGTAGGCATACCGCTGTCGCCGTATTCATAGTCATTCATGGTTATTTCGTTTAACCTAAACCCATTTTGTAGGGGCTTCTGAGGCGCTGTCCTCATAGATACGTCGGCAGATTGCAATTGTGGTCTTTGTCCTTGAGGAGGAATATTTGGTGGTCCTAATGTCGGTAAATTTGGTTTGTAACCAAATGGTTGTGGAGGCCTATAACCAAAAGGCTGTGGGACTCTATACCCAAACTGTTGCGGAGGTCTATACCCGAATGCTTGTTGTGGCTGAAGGCCAAATCTTGGAAGGCCGAAATGCTGTGGCTGAAAACCATACTGTGGCCGATAGCCAAAACTCTGTGGGCGTGTTACGAAATTCCCTTGACCTTGGCCTTGAAATTGAGGCGCCCTAATCTGCGCATTTTGGGGAATCCCATAATTAAATTTCGGAGTCACGTTATTACTGTTACTACCTAACATAGGCTTATAACCCATCGGTTGACCTTGACTAACCAAAGGCCTTGACCCTAAGGTTGAGCCTTGAGTATTCCCGTGAATACGATTTCTCATATTATATTGTTCAATAAAATTCACTTCTTCAAGCACAATACTCAATGCCGCTTCTAGAGTACTGGGCGCTTTTAACCTCACTATTCTGACCAAATTTTCCGGAAGATTGTACAAAAATACATTCAGAGCCGTATTGTCATAAATAATTAATTTTGCCTTTTTTAAATCACTTTCCACATTGGCGTTCACTTTTGAAATTAATAATGATCGCACACTTTGAATTCGATTGCAAAACTCCAGATAATTCTCACCCGATTTTATCTTTAAAGATTCTAACTCGATGTTAATACACGCTTCACTACGGGGGTCTCCAAAATGTTGGATAAGCAAGGCTTTAAGGGCGGACCACGTCACAATATCATCCCTTTCTGATAAAAGGGCAGCTGCATTCTCTGTAAGCCTGCTCGTGATAATATTGAACACGTATAAATTTTGTTCTTCTTTTACACTACTATAGGAATCAATTATGTACTGACATTTTCGCAAAAATAAATTTAATTGTCTCTTATCACCGGTAAAATATGGTATTATTTGAACTATCTCTCTTGGAATTGTATTAATCACTGTTTGGGTCGTCATCTCTACCGCGTAATTTAATCCGAAAACACAGAGCTATAACTTTGCAGAGAATACACTTGCTTATTTCACAATCATATAAGAAAAATACACGACACAACAATTAAAATGGCACACACAACAAAAAATACAGTGAAAATGACAAATATAAAAAGCATAAAATTTAGGAACACAGAAAAATAAAAGTTTCTTGTAAAAATAAATTGTAAAAATAAAATTCAAAACAAAATTATTACTTTTTACTAATAAAATTAGAACTAATTGTTAATCAATGCTAAGATCCACAATTTACTAATTTAATTCTTACAGTACAACGTTTGATTTAGAAAATGTGCACTCTCTATATTTTCTTAACTCTATGTTAAGCGTTATAAAGAGCAAGGTTTGATCTCAATAATAACAATTAAGTTTTTAACAAAAGAAATTCATAAAAATACAGGAGAGGATTAAGGAAGGATTTGGCGAAAATTTTGACTCACCAACCAACTGCAACTCCCGCACTCACTTTTCGATACCCGTTTAGAGACATTTATTTGGTTCACACAGAAGACCGTAATTTCTTCAATTTATATGGCGAATTTTCTGACTGATTTTTAGGTCGGAAAATCGCGGAAAACTTGAGAAAATGAGGGAAATCTGTGCCGGCTGCGCCACTCTTGATTTGGGAACGTTTAAGGGCTATCTTTTGAAGAAAACTTGAGGAAATTAATTAAAAGAATGAAAATACGTCCTGCCGATTTAGAGGCAATCTTTATTCTGTCTCAGTCACAGGATGCATGGGCCACCAGAGTAGCGCCAAGTAAGCACTTACATTCTAAGAACTCGATGTAACAAGAGCTCAACTTAATCTAAAACAGAGGGGTGAGGGGTATCCGTAACTATCTTGGTGTGCAATAAAGAGTATTTGTATTGTATTGTACAAAAATATTTTTTTAAAACGTCGATTGCAGCGCCCCCTGGTGAGCAAACACCATAAAACTATGCTAAGAACCATCGCCAATGAACCCCATACCTTATACTGAAAACTGTGTCTCAATCGAACAAACCGTTCTGGAGATATATGGCAACATTGGTTTTCACTAAATACACATATAACAGCGCCCCCTGGTGAGTGAAGACAATAAAAACTAGCTAAGAATCATCGCCACCAAATTACGAACCCGAAACTGAAAACCGCACCGTAATCGGTCAAGCCGTTTGGGAGATAATTGGGAACATTGCAAATTGCACATACAAACATACATACATACATACATACATACATACATACATACAAACAACATCACACCCTAAACGCATATACCGTCTCCGTTCCGTCGCGGGTAAAAAGAAAGTGCCAATACCAAACCAATAACGATCGTCTTTTAAGGGCCTACTCAGAAAACAAATACCGTATATTTACGTGCAAAACCAACTCTTACTTGCATAAGACAGCGTTTGCGCGAAAACCAATCAGAAATTTAAATTTTCTTTTTTGGATTATGTTTTGACATTGACTATCGCAAAATAACCCATAATCGTATCTCCAGCGCAGCTGAGATTTTTAAAAATACATATCACTACAAAGTCCTCCAAAATTTTTGTAACAGAGCTTGCATAATGCATCTATGCTTCATTCGCGGTAACTGTAGAGCTGCAAAAGAAAATTAAGTGAATTAGAGTCAATTGCACCTTATTTCTTATTTGATAATTATTAAATACTATTTATCAAGCTGTTTACATAGAAAAAAAATGACTTGTCTGAGTGCTTATTTTGTAAGTCTAAAGAAATAAACGATTTGACTCTGACACTGACTCTGCAACGATAGCCTATTTTCTAATTCTCAGTATACTGAATATACTCGTAGGTCCATAGGTGCAGCATGAGTTAAAGGTAGCTGACGTTATTTGTCATGTCCATCATTCAGAGTGGAAATGTCAGCTTCTGGCTTGTCAGCTAGCAAATTGCTTGACCTTTGATAATCTGCAGAACTTCTTAGAACTCTCATTACTACGAACTAAAATCTATTATTGTAAGATAAATGGCACCTTGTCGAAAACAACATAAAATCTAGATTTGGTTACCACTCCACCGTCACAGTCACCAAAAAAGTTTGTGCAAACTAAATGCTGTTTCAGTAAAGTGCGCCAAACTAAACAATGTAGACTGAGAGCCAAATTGTTGTGTGTTGCGTCATGCCACTCAATTAGACATACATCAACATGTAGATCTCAATCAATTGCTTTTTTTGAACTTAGATTCTTTAATAAGTTTCTAAAACTTCTCCTAAATATAATCTTCGTCGTTACTCTATAGAAATCTCATGCCAAAATCTCAATTAAAATGCATAACCTTTTAACATATTTTTATAAACACCACAGTAGTTCTATTATTTTGCTTCTTATACTGCTCAGCAGCATGCGTAAGAATAACTAGTAGGTACTTCGACCTGATAATACTCGAAGTAGTTATTTGTTTATATTATGTAATACCCATTGTAAAACGCAGTTAAATTTTTTACCTATACCTACAAAGCAATGTATAAATAATAAAGTAAGGTTTAAAATAAACATCTAAAATCTTATCTTATTAAAGACTTTTTACTCCTACTACATCACTCGAATCCGAGTCACCCGATATGACGTGAGGAAGTACCCATCAGCTCCTAAATCTAATGTCGCAGCCGTTTTGAATTGCCAACAGCGAGAAGTAGAGTTATTTACATTTCGAGTGCTTAATGAGAATTTATGCTACATGTCCATTCTTTCCGTGGTTTAGTAGAACTTTGATACTTTGTATCTATTTAAAATTACGAACATTTCAAAATAAACCTATTATACGTATAAGCAACCAACCCAGAAAGAACCTAGGTTGTACTTCTATGTAGTCCGCATACGAATCGTAACGAGGTGTGAAACGTATTTGAATGCATAGGACTCTCTTGAAATGCATTGGTTCTCATAAATAAATGCAGGGTGCTAACTTTTGACACAGAAAACAGTTGATATAAATTGTTATAAAAGTTGGTGTTCATCTCATACCAATAAAATTCGTAGTTAACTCACTTACATCCATAATGAGTTGATTTCAACTTGCAAACAACCAATCTCACAATTTAAATAGTAAATAAATATTTGGTTTTTTTAAATAAATCCTTGAATCCTTGAATACCCAGTTTAAGAGGGCGATCTATGCCAATGACCTTGCTCGAATGGACTTTACCAATGAAAATTCCCCGCACCACATCTGAATTATATCACGCAGCGCGCACCAACATAAGTATAAGTATGTTGCATACAATACAACAGACACCGCCACAGAATAAGTGCTAGTAGTTATAGCCGGGCGCTGCCGCCGCCGCGCCGCCGCCACCGCATGGCCTCTACAGGTTGTTTATTACATTTATTAACCGACTCAAAAAAAGGAGTAGGTTCTCAATATGTTTGTTACCTCAGATTTTTTGACTGGGTGGTCCGATTTTCATGATTCTTTTTTTATATGAAAGCTGGTGCTTCCCTTGTGGTTCCATTTTGATTTGGTTCAGTTCTAACAGTAGGATCCATGAAAATTCATGACAATTTTGTGTATAAAAATTGCAGTCGGTTTAGTTTTTTAAAACAAAATTAATTATTAAACACCGATGATAATTCCTTTTCCCCACTGGATTCAGTATTGAGTATTAGTTATTAGTTATTTTCACTATTCAGTATAAAGAGAATAACCACCTCCCACTGCCTATTTTGTAGCTGTATTCGATTTTTTTAAAACCTGCACAAATTATAAACAAACCCGCAGTACTTACTATCAAATTAACTTTCTTGTTATTTTTGAACATAACATAAGGAAGTACTTGCTGATTTTAAGATTCTTTCTTCAATAAATATTGTCTAATTATATCTCTTTACCTCGACTCCAAGCATGTGAATTTTAATTTATGTTTTTGGAATGTATTGACATAATTTGCAGCTTTATGACAAATAGATCATAGCTCTGTCTCGAATAGTACCTACCCTACCCAAAATAGTAAAAAGTAAGTAAAAATAATAATTAAAGTATATATATAGGTGATGTTTTTTAACCTACTGTTAAAAAACATCAACTGCCCCCCTTTTTTATTGCACCCCTCTCTAGTGGCGTATTGTTCCATAGGAAGAAAAATTTAAGTGGATTAGAGTCAATTGTAGGGTCATTGCACTAGATTCCGACCATTTAGCGAAGACTTAAAGTTCTCCAAAAAAAAACCAACTGGTCAGCCTTGTTCGAAATGATACTAATCGGTAGTCTAGATATCTGAGTTTTAAATACATAAAGAGTTTTATAGTTATGCTATAATGCTGCGTTAGTAATTTAAAAAAAAACGGAAATGAGTAAAACTTCAGTTTTCGACCACAAAATTCCTACGGACCTAAAAAAGATTACGACCGCTTACTTAAAAGGTTTTCATGGAATAAAATGCTAAATTTTCATGCTTTTTTTTTCAGAAAAGTTAATTGTAGACAATTTGTTTTTATAATATTCATTATTTGATTTTACAAATCATGTCGATGTTTGGAGGAGGCGTGTATGGACCTCAAGATAAAAAAAAATTAGTAGGTACATACTTATGCGGCGTGATATAAAACTTCAACAACGACGACTAAATTTATTATTATAATAATACCAATGATATTTCCTTTTCCGTATTCAGTGGGGATAAAGAGAATAACCACCTACCACTGCCTATTTTGTAGCTATATTCAATATGTTTTAAACCCTGCATATTATGATAAACAAAATAGTACACAGTACTTAACCTCAAATTAACTTTCTTGTTATTTTTGAACATAATGGAAAGTACTTGCTGATTTTAAGATCCTTTCTTCCATAGTGGCGTATCGTTGAATAGGAAGAAAAATTTAAGTGGATTAGAGTCAATTGCACTAGATTCCAACCATTTAGCGAAGTTCTGACTTTAAGGCCTCAAAAAAAATATTTCCAACTGGTCAGCCTTGTTCGAAATGATACTAGTCGGTAGTATAGATATCTGAGTTTTAAACACATAAAGAGTTTTATAGTTATGCTGTAAAGTTATTTTTATAAACAATAAACAATCGGAAATGAGTAAAATTTCAATTTTCGACCACAAAATTCCTACTGACCTGAACACGATTTCGACCGCTAACTTAAAAGGTTTCATGGAATAAAATACTTACAAAGTTTTCATGCTTTTGTTCAGAAAAGTTGTGACAGATATATTATTGAAGTTTTTTTTGTATAAAATTCATTATTTGATTTTACATATCATGTCAATGTTTGGAAGAGGCGACTGTGGACCTCAAGATTAAAAAAAAAAACTGAGTAAGTACATCCTAATAAGGCGTGATATAAACCTTCGACAACGACGCGAGGACATTGTAGTCCACTACTCAATTTTCAAGGGAGTGAATAGATTTTAAGTACCAGGGATGCATTGTAAGGGACACTTACACCAGAAGCAATGGAACCAACATACGAGCACAGAACACGCGCCGATGCAGTTCAGCGCTACAGAAAGTCTTGGTGCCCAGGCTCCTCTGCAGAAGAACCAAGATCCACATTATCAACTGAGTGAATCTATCTCTCGCTCACCTTAGTTTCAACTATATCTTTCGCTCATTTACCTCATTGATTAATTTTCGAACCTTATCAGTGCTGAGCGAAATGAGCGAATGAGTGAGAGCGAAGACGGCTGAGCAAGGCGAGTGATTTGATGGAGCGACATGTACGATGTCAGATACAACATGAAAAAAAGAGAAAGATAGCAAGACTAAGTTCAGGCCTGTAATAATTATGCAAACTGTTTGAATGTAATTATTTTAGAAGTAATCGTGTTCAGTATTATTGTTAACGGATAAGTATTTTTTATTTCTTTCGTTTATTTTTTTAAAGAACATAATATAGTGTACGCAAGTTATTTTTATTTGTCACTCTAGCGCCACCTAGCTCAGTTGAACGGAGACATTATATTTTGTTTTTTATCTCGTGCTCATGAGCTTGAGCATGAGCAACTCAACAAGACAACATCATTAATCTACTGAGCTAAATGAGCTAAAGAGCTAAATGAGTGATATATATATCTTTAGATCAAAAAGTTTATCTATATATCTATATCACTCTTGTCATTGGAGTGGTATAAAATGCGCATCTCTAAGGAGAAGCCCTCGTTGTACGGGAGGTACAGATCCTCTTTGATTCCGTTCTTCATTGCGGGAAAACTACACAGGCATGTTACGCGAGCTTGGTGGGTCTATTCTAGGATACGGGATGTGATACGATTACATTTTCCTCAAAACCGCTAAGCCATCGCTTTGTCTTTTGGCTTAATTTGATATTTTTCGAAGGTAATTATTCTTGTCCATTACAAAAATGTTTGATTTCTACTGAGAATATCTTAACTTATACGAATTGGCCGAAAACGAAATGGGGTTTAAAGGCCTTTCCTATTCCGGCCACCTCATTTTTTCGAAGAAATTAAAGTTGAATGAAAACGAAACCTTAATTCTAAACATGGTGGCCGTTCTCGACCACGGCCAAACAGATGACCAAAATTCCTATGAATAACACGGTAAAATGGGGGCCGAAAACGAAAACTTAGATTGTTTCGGTCGACATAAGCTACGATACAAATATACTCTAATAACATCGAGATAAATAACAAAATGAGACAAAAGTATTCTGTGTATATTCGTACTTACTCTCCTCCCAGCCGAGATGTAAATTTTTGGTGATCTTCAACTTCCGATTATTTTTTTACAGAGTAATAATGACAAAAACAATACTTATTATACCTGTCCCCTGTATATTTTGCCAGTTCGCTTTATTCTCTTTGAACATTCTGTTGACTAGGTTTTGGAGGATCCAGTTAGGCTGGGCAGCATTTGGAAAACTACGTCTAGTCTCCTCGTCATCCATAATCCGCAATGCTTGAAAACCAAAGTTTTCAATCATTGCGTCCTACCCGTCATGACGTGAACACTCACGATAGGGATGGTCCACCAGCTCAAAGTCACTCAACGAGGTATGGAAAGAGCTATGCTTGGAGTTTCTCTGAAGGATAGGTTTCGTAACGAATACATCAGACAGAGAACCAAAGTAATCGCCATAGATCAAAGAATTAGCAAGCTGAAGTGGCAGCGGGCCGGCCATATATGGCGAGATATATCTCGCAAAGAACCAACAACCGATGCGGTAAACGAGTGCTTGAGTGGAGACCGCGACTCGGCAAACGTAGTGTAGGGCACCATTTGGCCAGGTGGGATGACGATCTGCAAAATACTGCAGGCAGATGCTGGATGCGGCAAGAAGACAGGGCGCTATAGGCCGATGTCCAGCGGTGGACTCATATAGGCTGATGATGATGATGATTATGAGTTGGACCGAAAAAAGAAAAATATAAGTACATAGATACCTAAAAAATTGTGCAACGACCAGTGAGTTGAGTCCTTTAGGTACAGAGACAATTAATAAAATATTGGTAGTACCTACTTACCATTTCTTTGTATTCTCATCTTGTATTTTATTTTCAATAACGTTTTTTACGATTCATTTTATTATACCTATTTTTGCACACATAATTATTTAAAATAATAAATAAATAAATCATGTTGGACAATCCACACAGCATTATCTAGCCCCAAGCTAAGCAGGGCTTGTGTTATGGGTACAAGATAACTGATATACATAATACAGAAAACGACATAGATAGATATTTTTTTATTTTACATAGAAAACACCGAGAACGCCCTGAACAAATATCTGCAGATCGTATACATATTTGTCCCGAGGCGGGAATCGAACCCGCAACCTCCTGCCTCGCAGGCGGACCTTCGCCCACCGCACCACAGAGAAATAATAAATATAATACCTATTCAAAACTATAATCACCCCTTACTAAACATTTACCTTACAACAAACTTACAAATAAACCCGCTGTATACTAAAAATCGTCAAATAAATAAATTTCAAGTTGGTTCCGCAGCGAAAAATAATATTGCTGTTAAAAGTAGCACAGGTCCGTTCAGCACAACGTCTCGTCCCGCACTGATTGTAGGGCCGGCAGAGGGGCGGCTCACGAGTAACGTTGTATCGATTACGTAAAAAATTCGTTAAAAATAATTAGATAATTTATTTGAAAAAGTGGGCGGAAGAGAGTCTCCGTAACTTTTTATTCTACATGGTGATAACTTTAAATAAATCTTGTGATTGATAGTTTAGGAGAAAAAGAGTTTTAACGGAGAAAATGGATGGTACTTTGCACTATTATTTCAGATACTTAAAATTGGAATTTCAAATTTTCGGCTTAAAGGTAAAATGCCTTGAATAGCATAGATTATCATATATTTTTTTTAAACTTTTTTCTATAAAGAATAAGAAGAAAAACGGTAAAAACTTTACCCAAATTACGCCGATTCACATGTATCTGGACCTTAAGATATTTTGTAGCGCCTTAACGGAGTACATGTTACGCACTATACTTTTATACGTAAATCTATATTACAGTATTTAATAAACGAATAAGTATTTCTGTGTTATAATTATATTTCAAATTCAGGTAGAATCTCAACCCGACGCCATTGAACGTGTCTCGAAAAAATCGAGAATCGTTTAAATCACGTAGGGTCGAAATTTGAGTGCAACAGACCAAAAAGATTTTATTTTGTTTCATAATCTTCTCCCAGTATTGTGCCCTAACTTAATAATATAAGGATAAATGAGAAGAGATGCTTAAGCCCAGTAGAGGTCAATAACAAACAGAACTTTTAAGAAGAAGGCTTAGAATGATAGTAGACACAAACGAGGTGTAGCTAATCATAATTGTCCCCCTTAAACATACACCAGTGAAAGTGGCGCCCCCAACTATTTTATCTTATTAATATGTTAAACACAGGAAGTTTTAAAAATCCATCATACAGTTTGTGGTATCTATTATAATTATAAGTTATTTATTAATGCCTCTGTAATTGTTTCATTTTGTTAAGCTTAGACTGGAATAACCCAAAAAAATGCGACAAATATGTTTTATTTTCCTATTCGTATACGTGCACTCGTGTGCGTAAAAGTGCTGATTAATTATTTGTCAACACAACACAGGTTAGTTTTTGTCTTAAAAATAAAAATAATTTTACTATAAAAACGATCGTATTAGATTATATTATATATTTTGACGAATTCATTGCGGATTAGCGGGTTAACTACCAACCATATAAAGGGATGAAATGTTGGTGTTCTTCCAATACAAATACGGTTCTTAGATAACCCGCTTACATCCGTATGAATAAAGATAATTGTTGTATTACAGTGGGTGTTTAACGTCTATGTCTGAGAATGATATTGATGATAATATATCTTGGATAATGGGTAACTAATTAGTAAAGCCTGAACGAACCATTAGACAAGCAGGTACAGAAACCGACTAACAAGGTTAGTTTAATGTGAAACTAAATATTGACTCTTTTCACTAGCAAATAGTACGTTACTATCAGCTGCTATTTACATATACTAGGTACAGTCGGGGCAATAATTGGTGAGCGCAGAGGCCGAAATTCGGCTAGGAGGGCACCCGCAGCTAGTTTCAGCGAAGACCAGCCAGGTGCACTGGTCATAAGTGCACAAGTGTGTGCGCAAATACAGCGAGTTGATGAGCTTTCTCATGTTACAACCGTATATAATAAGGTTTAATTGTCTAATGCTCAAAAATTTTATAAAAAAGTTTATGGTTGTAAATTTATAAAAAAATATAGATGTTCATAATTAATTTATCAAATTGCCATGCAGCGGGGAAATGTAGCTACGTCATGGGTACGCTTCCGATTCGTATTGACATGTATCAGTTGAGTTACCTGTAGATTGTTTGCAACAGTCTGCAGTTAGATCAATTGTTTCATTTGTTTTGTTTTTCTTTTATTTGATTGTAATAAAATTTTGCAATAAATCAATTAATTAAAAAAAATTAATATAATCTACTAAAAAAAGTTTTCAATGATTAAACGGTAAGTCGAACGTGTAGGTATACATTCACATAAAAGCAGCAACAAGACACAAAAAAACTAATCTATTATTTTTGAGCCCTGACAGTACTTTGAAGAAAGCTACCTAGTACCTTCCTATACAGAATTATTTACTACGCCTCATGCTGGCCAGTTATCATATTAAAATTTATTCCACATTGTAAATCTTTCGTAATTTTGTTTATCCTCTTCAGACGCACGGCTCATCAGAAATAATCAACTACAAAAACACTAAACTTGTTGATTTAGAAACCTAACTAACTACCGCCCGCGGCTTCGGCCATTTAAAACTAATGAACTTTATGATAAACAGGGCTTGAGCTAACTCAAGATTACCAATAAAAAATGGTGTAGCTTAAGATGGTTATTGGTAACCAACTAAATGTTTATAATTATTAATCATTGCAGATAGAGAAATAAAACGAGAAATTATAGAGACATTTCTATGTCCTGTTTTTTTTACATCGGTTCAGGAAAAAAAATCTTGTATATGGAAATCTTCTCCGACAGTACCTGTTTTACTCGGACAGTGTCTAAATCTTTGGTGCCTAAGTAGATTTTGATAATAAATGAAAACGTGGCAGAAAAATCTTCCCATTTCTCTGAAATAAATGTCACTGAAAAGCATAATTTCCAGTTTATTTTTTCCGTATGTATGTATATACCTCTACAAATAAACAATAAATCATGTATATCCGTAGGTATAAACATTGAACCTGCCGTACAAAATCTGAATTGCTCAACAGTTTACTGCTTTGCTATAAACACTTTGTAAGATAATACATTTCTCAATTTTCTACAAATTGTCTCTACATAAAACGGACAAATTAAGCAAAACTTGATTTGGTTAGATTAGGTTCTATACAAAATAACAGTATTTCCTTACCTCAAATTTGCCCATGCTCGTTCAGCAAACCAACACAAC
This sequence comes from Eupithecia tripunctaria, assembly GCA_955876795.1. Lineage (NCBI taxonomy): Eukaryota > Metazoa > Arthropoda > Insecta > Lepidoptera > Geometridae > Eupithecia > Eupithecia tripunctaria. Next base: position 14,723,590 of record OY041615.1, read on the forward strand.
ACTTCACTCCACTCACTCGCACTCACAGAATCTAACTTTAAATTACAGCGAAAAAAAGAAAGCAAAGAGTTCTAATCAAATTGACAAAACTTTTTACCAGGGAAAAGTTTTTGAAAATGGTACGTGTGATTTTTTATGTGATAGGTGATACCACGCGCGCGCGCCTCGCGTCCGTTTCCCACACTGAGGCATGTACAGCTAAAACTACCTCGGTTTTTTTTTATTTTTACTGAAAATCTGCAAGATTGACGTTCCGTTTTATTATTCTTCTTGTTACAGTTACTACGGGACACGGTATTTCGGCCGCGTGGCCGGAGGACAGGCGCACGCTCGGAATTGCTTTTGCCGAATTTTTGGTTGCGTTTTTACAAATTGAACTGGCTGGTAGGTTTGGCGTGGCACATAATGATACAGTGGTTTTTAAGCCACTCTTTGTTCAAGCACTGTCTTTTTGTCAATTTTAATTTGAGTCATAATGTTAGAGCATTTTTTTTAGAAGTTAATCTTTCATATATTATTTTTTTTATAAATTTTTGTAGGCCGAACATTTTACAGTGCCTAATATTTTACAAGATTTCAATCAGGTAATTTACCTATGCATTTCATAAAATATTAGAAGTTCGTAGAATTTTACAACGCAATTTTTAAAGCCTCCAAAGAATTTAATGGAATCGCTTCTAATTTAGAATTTAAATTAGTCTAAAAATGCTTATTTTACGTAATATTTCTGGATCAGTCCAAAAAGATACGAGGCCATAACCGTAAGTTGTCGATCAAGCTTAGATTTCCGTGTATAAAGTGACTAAGAATGGGTATTTTAATAGGTATTCGATTATCTATCTTTGGTTATTCGGAAGTTTTCTTCCGAAGTTGGAACGAGAGGCCATTATTCCAAGCACCTCAGAAGCTGGTTATGGCTGCGTGTTTAGATAGATTCACACATTCACCAGGTCAATGATGGCTTAGGGAGGGACAGTCAACTAAGTAGGTATCTTCTTCTATATCGTATTCTTAATTACTGAAAGTCGTGCCCGTTTTGGAAAGTCTTCGTCGAGGAGTTGTTCAGCTGCTTCCACGCCACCTTATCTTCTAGTTGTCGGAAAGCAGTAGTCACTGAGAGCCCTGTGATCTCCTTCATTATGCCACACCACTGGCAGGTGATCGTCCTCGTGGTCTTTTCCCATCCACTTTGCCTACCACACCTAGTTTGTCCAAGTTGTTCCAAGTTTTTGTTCTCCAAGTAAGTGTCCCTACTGTCTTCGCATGCAACTGTGTATGTCCTGTCTGTGTCCAAATAGAGGGGAGGAAAGGTGACGGAAGAATGGGGTCGGCGAGTGTGTGGAATGATGGGCTCGCCGGCCCTGTATGAGGAAGATAGGACAACGAATCGCGGAGGTCTAAATATACTACTATTTATCAAACTGATTTTACATATAGTAAAAAAATTGACTTGCCTAAGTGCTTGTTTTGTAAGTCTTTAGAATAGATAGAAATAAACGATTTGATTCTGACTTTGACTCTGACTCTAAATGTTCCAGTGGTTCGGCGAATATGGAGAAAGAGGGCCACCGGAGAAGTTTTAGTGGGTATAACGTACTTCTCAGAGCGTCGAGTCCCACATAATTCTGATCCTAGAGAGAGACCTGAGACCAGTCTATTCTAAAACAAATTTATCTCGCCGAATAAAAAAAAAGGTATCCATCCACAGCCTGTATCGGTCCACTGCTGGACGCAGGCCTCCCCACTGATAAATAAATGTAATAAAACTTCAGAAGAAAATTTTAAAATGATAATGGAAAATTGTTTGAAAGGGTTCTAAAATTCGGATAAATAAATTTGTAGAAAACTCAAAATTACTTATCAAATTGAAATAAAAATTCCTTGGTTATTAAAACAGGTCATTTTAGTGTTTCATTTATTTAATAACATTATAGTTATATATATTACTTATTAATACCCCAGTATCTTTCATGAAACTCCATCTTTCTGCCTTGAAGTGTAAGCTTAACTACCTAGCCCGGGTGAATTTATTTTCTGCTGACTGTACGCACTTATCTAATATTTAACATCGTCCAATAAATAAGAACGTTTATCGAGATTTATGTAATAGTAATGACTATTTAGTATGCAAGAAACTGGGCGACATAAGGAAAGAGCCGGTTGCGGCATGGTAAGTAACAGCCAATTTCCATTTTTGTTGTATTTTTTAAGTAACTATTTTCTTTAACTTCAGCATAGCAGCGAGTTTGGAGTAGGTTTATAACGAGATAGAATGCAAATTACGATTGATGAATCACACTATCACACTAATAAATGCGAAAGTTTGTATGGATGTATGGATGTTTGTTACCTCTTCACGCCAAAACTACTAAACGGATCGGACCGAAATCTTGCATACAGATAATTCTAATCCTGGAATCTTACTCTACTTTTTATCCCATATATCAGTTCCCGTGGGATAGAAATCACCTTTAAACGTTTTTTATAGAAACAACGCGTGCGAAGCCGCGGGGCGCAGCTAGTTCAATATAAATGTAACCAAGCGGGTTATCTACTAACCATTTTTGAGTTGGAAGTACACCAACCATCACTGTTTAACGAGAAATATCAACAGTATGCATAAAAGGTAGGTAGGAAGGTAACACCATTCAAATAAATAGATGATTGGTACCTACATGTGGTAAATCTTTATAACGGAGAGCTGTCAGCACTTCTCCGTATCAAATATCAAACATGTTTATTGAAATATATGACTTCCACATTCAATTAATCTTTTGGCACGGGAGCTGAACTTTAAAAGGTGTTATTTTATACTCACTTTGTGACACTAGGTTTATGGTTTTGTCATTCGTTATCCTTTAACGAAGTTTCATCATCTACTGCATTACTCCGAATCTGGATTTTCTCAAAGACCCCATCTAAAAACCACCCTCATATTTTTTCGCGTTTCTCTTTATTCTGCACTCTAATATACGTAGTAGGATTATAGAGTTAAATAGAAATATTCTGAGTAGTGTTAGATTTTCGTCTTGTAATTTTTTCGCCCGCATAGGTGCAGTCTGATCGATCATCACACTTCACACTAATATTATAACGCGAAAGTCTGGATGACTGTTTCATCTCTTCACGCCAAAACTGCTGGACGGATTTTCCTGGAATCAAACATACCTAGGCCTTAAATCAGTTTTCATGGGATAGAAAACGTTTATATAGAAACAACAGGTGCGAAGCCGCGAGCAGAAACTAGTTATTTGTATAAAGAAAGGTAACATTTGAATGCACTGCAACCAATGTCGATAGGTAGTTTTATGGGATCATTCACTAGATCGACACACGGGACTGGACACACGTGTGTCCAGTTGGTGAAACTCAAAATGAAAATCACTTATCGTCATCTGGACATGCCAAGGTATTTACTTGTGTCCACATAGCGAAACTTAAATTAATTTGTAACAGTCTAGCTGTAGTACCTACATACCTTGTCGCACCCTGCCCGGGTTCCAAACAACTGCATTCCCGAAGCAAGCATCTGCCTGAATAGGTACTTCCATCGTTATGTTCCCGCCATAATTGTAGCTGTCGATGTTTACTGATCGCGGAACACCCTGTATTTAATGATGGAACACCCTGCATATTAATTCAAATAATTTGTAGAAGATAATTTAGCTCATGTTTTTTTACTTTGATCCATTTCGAAAATGAAATTTTGTAGCCAGAGCCTTATTCTTTAATAAATATTATCTTTAATTATCTAGTTAATAATTTTTGAATAAGAATAAGAATATTTTTGAGGTATTGTTATTTATAGTGCGTAAGCACTCACATCACACTCTAGGTAATTTATATTATTTCATTTCTTATAAATTAGAAATTAACCAGAGTGAGGGCTTACGCACTATAATAATCAACCTTAGAATTGAGCAACGCGACACCTCTCGTCAAACGAACTAAATGTAACTTTAGTCTTTGAACAAGACATTGGACAACATTGGATAAACTTAGATAGATAGATAGATAAAAAAAATATTTGGTACATACTACAGACACACACACACACACATAGAGATACAATACAAACAAAAGTACAACAGGTTTAATAATTATCTGAAACAAGCCATTTAAAAAGTAGGTAAGTAGGTAGGGTACAGTGTCGAACAATGAAACACTAAAAATTCAGAGTCTCGTATCTTTCTCGTTTTTGTAGTTATATTTTCCATTTTTTACAAAAAGGGAGTCTACCTAATTAGGTTTATATTGGCATTTATAGTTTCATTAATAAATACACACATATATAATAAAAGGTTTTTTTTACAAAAGTGAGAATTGTTTCATTGTGTCCACCATTGCGTACACAATGAAACACCCTATGTCCAACAATAAAACACCGTTATTATCATTGTTTTCTTTTGTATTTATTGTGAATATTGGAACACGTAATGATAAAAAAACATATGTTCAATCAAATAAGTTTTATTAAAAGTGAGTATTACACCATAGGTATTCAGACTTCAAAAGTTACATTAGGTACGAATATTTAGAAGTAAAATCTTAAAGATTAAAAAGTCTCAAAATTATAAAAAATCACAAATATTTGGTAATGGTTACCTGTTACAGGCAATAATTACTTACAATAAAATTAACAGCTAGGTACCTACTCATATAATGGCATTAATACCATAGTTATGACTATTTTAAAGATAATATAATAAGTCTTAAAATCACAATCATTAGGAACAGTTATTACGAATTTAAACTTAACGCAACTTCATATTTGGTGACACACGAACTGGGAAAATATAGAATGAGTTACGGCTTTTCGTCCCATTTATTTGCGGTGGTGGAAGAATCATTTTTATCTCTTCTATATGAATTTCTGACAAATCAGGTTCTAATGGCATGCGGAATTTCATCATGTCTTTCAATTTCAATCTCATAAACGAAACCTCGTATCTATTAGCACTTACTACATAAACTATCTTTGCGACATAATAAACCTTCAGTTTCTTGCTGTCCAATAAAACCAGCACGTAATCGTCTTTTTGGGGATTACGTTCAAGTTTATTAAAATTTTCTGTAATCAGAGGTAGCTCATCCTCATCCAATTCTTCTTCATCGTCTAGTCCACTCAAATCAATTTCACTTAGGCATTCTACTTCCTCTTCATCGGTACTTGTTTCAGGACTTGGTTCAATTTTACTATGTTTAAGTTTCTTTTTCCCTTTTTTATCACATAAAACTGGTCGTTTCATTAGTTTTGCCGCTAATTTTCTTGTTTGAGATTTTTTCTTTTCTCCGGCTATTAGATCTTTCTCTGGCGTGTCCGTAGCAATCATGCTCTTACCGAGTTTTCTTGGTTGACGCTTTCCAGTCCGTCGTCCAGCTTTTAAAGCAGGCATAAATTCTTCAGGAGTTTTGAATTTAGTTCTGGGACACGCAGGAACGTTAACAAGAGGCGGTGTCTTCTCTCTGTTCAGTGTGCTAGGGGATGGTCCTTGAGCCTCGTCCACGAGAATTTCCTTGACAGACGGCATCGTTGCTCTGGTTGGTAAACTAGGACTCGGCGTCTCACGTGCAGATTTAGTGTCTTGAGCAGAAACCTCTTCAATTATAGTCTCATCAAATACAGATGGACTATCAGCACGTGTCACATCTGATGAGGGACTCGCCATATTATCTCTGTTTTGCAAATGTTCTGATGCATCAGTAGATGAAGATGGCCCTGTTGGTAGATCTCTGTCAGTAACTGATGAAGGCATGAAGTCAATTTCGGTGAAAATGTCTGCGTCATACGGGAAAATCCCGCATTTTTTGAAGGCTGAGGCTATATTTATTGGAGTCATTGATTTCGCATATGCCTGACCCACGCACTCAGCGACATTGTAGATAGTCATGGGTTTTCCAGGGTTCTTCGTCAACCATGAGTCCACAGCGCTATTGTAATATATTTTGAAGGGGCCATTCAGACCGACATCAAGTGGTTGCATTTTGGCAGTTGTATGAGGGTGTAACGTTAGAACTGTCACCCCAGATTCTTTGGCTAAATTTAAACCCTCAATACTCAGGTGAGATTCGTGGTTGTCAAATATTAAAAGCGCAGGATTTTCATGACTTGCAGAAGTGTGTTTAATAAAATGTTTAATGACGTGAACAAACAGCTCCGAGTTCATCCATCCTGTTGGAGTCGCAAGTCCGAGGGATCCGGTAGGAGCACCATTCAACATTAGATCTTTGTAGTTTTTCCTCGGGAAAACAAGAACCGGAGGTAATGCTTGTCCTGCCGCACATACAATTGCACATGTCGTCACCAATGTACCTCTTTCCCCGCTAGTAATTTTGCCGATATTCTGTTTTCCTTTCGGTGCCAACACTTTCTGGGGTTTTTGAACAGTTGTGGTGGCAGTTTCGTCGAGGTTATACACTCGTGTACCATCGCCAAAAGAGGGATGCCGATCCATAACAGTTTTAAGATTATCATAGAATTTTTTCACCGTTTCCTTATTAAATGCAGTGGCACGAGCCAAACTACAGGCCTCAGGCTTTTTCATTGATAAATCTGGATGTCTCGACTTAAAAGATCGGAGCCACTCTTTTCCTGCCATTTCTTCCTTCTTCCAAGTATCAGGAAATTTGATGTCATTGATTGTCGCCATCTGATAAGCGACGCGGCGAACATCTTTACTGGATAATCCATAAAATTTAAACGCGCAGTCTTTTATGTATGTTTTAAGTGCTGCTTCTTGATGGTCAGTAAATGTTTTATTAACTTCGTAGTTTGGCGTTAATTTCTGACCTTCCAATAATGCATCACTATCATTTTTATGCTTTTTGATGTACCGGAACAGTGTAGGATAGCTCACGTTACACTGTTTTGCGGCTTTTCTTATGCTCATTCCTTTTCTGTTCAGTTTTATAGCTTTAAGCATGTCTTGCGAAGAATGGTTGCCCTTTTTTCTTACGACAGCTTTCGTTCGCGCCATCTGAACAAAAAAAGATAAATATATACCTACCAATGTATTAATGTCCACTTAAGTAAAATCGTACCAACCAAATAAATAAGCTACAATGATAAAATATGATATGGTATAGAATGAAAGAAAGAAGTACACAATGAAACAATGTTTCATTGTGTCCACCCTAGAACTGTGTCATTGTTGGACACATAGGGTGTTTTATAATAACCTCAAAAAATAACCTACCAAAATCGAGCAATTTAAAAGGTTAGCTAGTCCACGCTAAACTTTAATATATGTACAAAACAACGTAACACTTGAGAAAACAATATTGTTTATAGTATTTAACTGAAAAATCAAACAAAACTAAAATAAATACTTACTTTTTTGGAGTAAAAACCAAAATTTCTCCGCAGACACGTCGTTTCACGAGCGGCGCGAACGCAAACTAGGGAGGCGCGGGAGGTGCACGAGGCTGTCTGGACTAGGCAAAGTGCACGGTCTGGCAACGTCGCATTTCAGAAATATGGCACTGTTTTATTGTGTACGACTGTTTCAACGTTGGACACTCGACCCTACTTAGTGTAGAAAAGTTTGTGTGTGTTGCAGCACATCAAATAGGCCATGGCTCATCGAAATTTTTGCTTAAAAGCAAAAACGCTGATTTTCAGCCAAAACCTGATAGAGAGCAAGCAGAACGAGTACAAACAGACAACGTGTATATAGGTACCTAGCAGAGAATTATTGTGGTTGTGTAGTAATAGTGAAAGTTATTGTGTTTGTGTAGAAAAGTACCTCGGTGTTTATGAATTCTCAAACAAGATACGAAATAGGACAATAATAATAAATAAATAAATAAAATAACTTTCGGAAAAAAATATTAAAGTAAATATTTAAAACATTTAATAAAAAAATGAATGACAGTTTATTTTTGGCATACGAAGTGCTTGGGAATACCTTCTATTTGCTTATGCAATAAAAACTATTTTTACTTTAATTTAAATGTGTATTTGGTGTTAGCATTGCGAATAGGGGGAGGAATATTATTCCAGCACTTCGTTGCCGAATACCTGAAACTTCCCCTGAAAGCTGCAGTCTTGTGATTCTCGTGAAACTTCAATGTTTCCGCTGTAGGTAACGGCACTATAGTCAGTAAAAATTCACAGTGTACTGTCAGGTTGAAAAAATGAGGATGATCAATTTAAATCTACAAATTGAAAAGGATTCGAACGTTATGTCTGAACAAAATGATGGATTGTTCCATATAACCTCTGCCACACCTTTCATTCTTATTTATACATAACTTGGGCCACAAATTGAAGACAAAAGAAGTCACGCGTCACCCGGAGGCGTAAGCCTGTATGGCGATCCGATTACAACAACCAACCTGAGCAAACCATCGTAAAAACAAAAAGAACCCTATGGTGCACACGATAAAGGCTATCAAAACGACGCCTTTGTTGGTTTTACAAAAGATTTATAAGCGAAAATTGCGAACCAAATATCACACCAATAGTTATTGTTCGAAGAAATTGTTAATTTTCTGGTTCATACTGGTTGACCCGGGAAGCAAGGATATCGGCAGGGATATTGAGCTTTTGGAAGTAGAACTTAGTACCTACTTAAAGCCTTATGTCTATAAGAAACAGCTCAAAGTTACTTGCATGCAAATCAATGTCAGGGTATCCGTTTTGGCGCGAATAACAGATGTTGATTAAAATAATCACGGAAGTAAGGTGTTAAAGTAATATAGTAAAGTTGTAAAGTAAAAGGAATCAAATTACAAAAATCCCGCAATATCACTCGTTTGTGAGTGAACAGGAAATTTAGTAGGTATGAATCGAATGCACTTTATTAAGGAGACTAAAATACTAACGTTGACTTCATTCTTTAAGCAGCCAAATTTATCAGAAGTCACCTAGACCCCACTAGACATCGTCATCGAGTAATTCTACCCAAAATAAGAAAAGCTAAATCAAAATACAAAATAAACTATACTATACCGGTATAGGAATGAAAATCTATAACAATCTGCCTGACTCTTTAACGTATTCACTGCCCAGCCTCTGCGGTGCGACCCGCCAGGGGCGCGCCGCAGCAGCACGTGCTGCCGACTGGCACCTGCGTCTTGGGCCATGAAGGTGTTAGTGTTTAACCAGCGCCGCGTGGACGGCAATATTCACCAACAGACTGGAGAGTATCCTAGTGGACAGGGCACAACTTAAGAAGATTTATTTGGTGACAAATTTGTTGACGCCAATGTCGTTGATCCACACATTGAATATAAAAATAAATATTAATATATTTAAATACTCCTATGATTACCAAACTACTCTGTTCGTAGTTATTACATTATTTTGTACCATTGCATAGCAATAAGTTATTTTTATAAGTATACATATAAGTGTTTGACATGTAAGACAACATTCTTATTAATATATACTGAAACTGAAACATTATCTATAAAATGTATGGGAGCCCGCTTAAATATTAATTTTATTTGATACAGTGGCAATAGAAATAGAAAATTTTTACTGTCTAACTATCATGGTCACAGGGAGATAGACAGACTGACAGACAGCGGAGTCTTAGTAATAGGGTCCCGTTTTACAGTTTAGGTACGGAACTCTACAAACCAACATAAGACTAGGGATAAGAAAAATAAAGATAAAAGAGAAAACATTTAAGCTATGTAGAGTTATAATTAAATCAGTTTTAAGACATTTAGAGTGCAATTTATCTTTCAAGTAGACCTCTTTATAGAGTTTAAAGCTATTTAAACAAATCAAGATGGAGTTTAACCTCTGCAACCTTGACGGAAACATTTTATCGCCCAATCGGAAAACCTCTAGATAATCGATGTTTTAATCCGCCATACATATGCAGCGTTAAATTGTCCAGCTGTTCAAAACTAGAATGCCAACAAAATACCCATACATTTGGACAAAACTGGAACTGAAGATACTTCTTGGAAATGACTCGCTGATTAACATAAAATGGTCACAACTAGCGACGCATCCAACTGAACATTTTAAGTTGGTAACATTTTACCATTTTACCTATTCAATGCCGGATTCCACATTCAAATTGATGTCACCTGTCAATTGGTTGCTTTTTCGATATCGGTTTACATCCACCAGCTGAATTAAGCTTACGTTTACACATTTTGTGAAGATTTCATCAATAAATTAAATGATGGTCGATTTATGGCTGATGATGGCTCCTTGGCCTTTACAATTATTTAGCATTTGAATGCGGTAGAGCTGTGGTTTACAAGAGCTCTATGGTTTTAACCCAGTCATTGGTAAGATAAATCAAGCTTTAGTAACCTGGGTGACATCAAATCATCAGTTTAAACTAAGTAATCGTGCAGTAAACGTTGAGTAGGACACTACAGGCAGTTCTGGGATGCATTAACTCTATGACCGTACACTTCTATGTAATATAAATTATTAAAAAATGCTGGATAATCCACAAAGCATCATCAAGAGTTGCAGAGTTTGTGTTATCGATAATAGATAAGTGATATACCTATTACAGTACACTACATAGATGTGTATTTTTAGTAAGAATACCCAGAACCAATACTTGCTGATAATTTAGTAAATAATCGGGTGATGATAGCCTTGCAGTGCAGCCTAAGCACCCAACAACAAAATACATAGATAAAGTTCAAAAAAATATGGTAAACTTCTACAGTTGGTTTTACATACTCCATCCAACAACAACATTGTTTTTGAACAGTTACTTTTCCGACGTACCTACATCGATACAGTTCAAATCAAATCTTCATTAATTATACCTAGGGCTAAGTGAGGCGCATTTCCCAGGTCGTGCCAAAGTGGCGCCTCAAGAAGCCGTCAAATGGGGCGTGCAAATCACAGATTGTTGGCCAGCACGCGTAGTTGAACCGGCGGCGCCGGCGCTGAAGTGAAGACTTTATTATGTTTCCGCATGATTACATTACTTAGGGTCTTAGGGATCTTGAAGGGGCCAATTACTAAACCTACTACTGGTTTCTGTATGTGGAAAAAAATATTCCTCCCTACCAGTAGGGATAGATTAGTAGGGATATGTGGAACAAGCGGCTCTATCTGCATAAGTCAGTTCAATGTATAGTAGAAGCAAAATAATGTTCGTAGGGCGCTTCCGAGAGATTTGCACTAATCAGCTTTTATATAAGTTAGGTACATAAGGTGTCACCTTAACCACAAACAAGATTCACCGCAAATAAGAGGAGAGTTTGATGCCAAATTTTCCAAACTTTGAACATAAAGCACACTGAAGAAGTGCATAAGTTAGGGAAAATTTGATCTTCCTCGCTAGTTTATCCCTGAGGTGACGAATATGCTAATTCATTTCTGGATACCTATCTGTATAGATTCCCTTAACACCTGTAAGGCTTGCTGGTTCTTGTTACATGACAGTTTAGTACCCACCTTACAAGCTTTCAAGTTTTATGGGAAATTTTGCGTCTGGATTTTATAGCTAAGGAAAGTGATCGAACAAGAGACATTCGAAACGACCTTACATGATTTCAGCATTTCTCTGGCCCATGGTTAAGCACTTTAAGTTCAAAAGGTGTTGAGCGTGGATGGGCCAAAGAAGCATCAAGTGCGCGACGACACGATGACGACGGTGGGTCGACGACATTTTAGGTACCTTCACGTCACGAGACGTCAATGGATATCTACGACTAGCACAGTATGCTGAGTGTGTGACTTCCACAGTGTTTTCTACGCGATACTTCATTTTCTTAATGTGAACAGCGCTCATACCTTTCACATTTCCATACAAAATAAAGTTAACACAAACTTTGCAGTAAACAGTATGGTAGTACATACTCAACATACAGGACCATAGTGAATGTTTTCGAAGAGTGAATGGTACGAAATGCGGAAGGCTATTTCAACAAGCAGCTTAAAATCAGGCTGCAAATGAAGATGAAGTTCAAAAGCATAAAACAAGCGATGATCAAGTACAGCTATGTTCATTGCTGATAAGTTAAACCGAGTCTAATCAGGGCTCGGTAACACAGACATTGTCGTTTATTAGACAGCGGCCTTCGTTGGATACTAGGCGAGCATAATGCACTGGAATGTGAGCGACCGCGGCCTGAATCTGTCTGGATTGAAAGAGTTGGGCGAGGCGGTTGGTTAGATGAATGTTATCGGCAACTAATACACATGGTCGATTTTACAATTATATGCTGAGTTAATAATTTACAGTGTAAGCCTTATCTGAAACTGTTTTAGCTTCGCCTTGATAAAATATCAGGAAACGGCTACCAGGTTTCTGATACTTTATCTGAACTGTAAAACCATAGCAGTCTATATTAAGTGAACGCAAAAAATATATCATTATACCTACAAAAGTGATAAAATGACCATATATAAAAAAATGATCGTTGTTGTTCAGACTGCACTCGGGAAAATTAATTTTAGTAAAGTTATTCCCCAAAAACCATTTATTGGAAAGTACTCGTATAATATATCTCTCCACATGTAATGATTTCGTCATTTACAAATACTGTGTGATAGTAGGTATTGTAAATAATCCTATAAAAAAACTATAAAAGTTTGTAGAGGTTTCTTTGATTTCATAAAACACTAGTCTACTCTACCTAGGTCCCATGAATATTTAAGGAATAATTTCACTAAAACTAACTTTCCCAAGTGTAGTCTAAACGAAATCCATAAGAGTAAAAACTAGGATCCAGCGGCATCCTACCCAATCAGTCTACCAGGCGAGCATAATGCACGAGGAAGTGGTATTTAGTGATTCCACAGTAACTGATTGCCGGTTCTATGCGTAATGCGATGCTGAACGCGCATTTTGTTGCGCTTTCAATAATGCTTAAGTGGGCGATGAGTCCGTACCTTCTGTTTTACCATAAACCACCTAAATGGATCCTTTATATTATTCTACTACACATAGCTATAAAATTTTCTAACTAGGAAGCTCTTTGTCATTGCTATTATTTATTTATTTTCCTGAAGACCTGGTTAATGTTACATTGACCACTGGATTTTGCGGACAGTAAAAAGCAGATCTATTGTTGCTATTCCTTGGAAAGGTCTATGTCCTGCCTTGGATGTAGTTCAGCTGAATTATACGATGACTCATATTTTAGCACACAGCTAGACAAAGGCCTTTTTCCTTTCCTCTTAACGCTTTTGATACCAACATAAAGGCTACAAATGCCACAAACGAGGGTAGGTCTGCGGTAAGCACGTCACACTTTCATGGGTTGGGTAAAACGTCTTTACCAAAAAGTACCTGCAAATTTCTGAAGTCTTCTGCGTCATGTTAGCCGCTTGGTTGTATGTGATTGGCAAATGAAATTATACGTATTGTATTTAAAAACATCATTGTTGGAGTTTCTTTTCTACCAATGTTAACAATGTCCATTGTTAATTTGTTTTACTAGTTAACAACTGGTCCGTACCAACACCTACGCACAGAAAGAGACTTATGATTTCTTATAAAGAACCGTTTTTACTGGCCCCATTTCAAAACATTAATATAATGTAGGCTTAGAGTTACTCGAGTCTTTGTCAACAAATACAATCCTTTGACTATCATTTTGCAAAATCGTCTTGGTCTTCCCGAGTTTTGAACTAATCTGAATCCTAAATCATTCCAACTAGGGCATCAAATTGCAGTTATCACGAGATGCATGTTCTTAAAATAAATTATGAGTTTATTTCGTGCAAAGATATCAAGCATTCACGAAATTACGCAAGGCTTGTCAAACATGGCGCGTGCAACAATGCACAAAACCTATCATAAGACACCCCCACGCATAAGCCTTCGTCTCAGGAGGTTAACAAGACAGACGTGTCATTTCTAACTTACAGTTTGACTGGACTGGGCTAACTAAATGGTTATGGTAACGCTTGATAACTTCATCATTTTCATAAAATAAGTAAACATAATAATTTTATGCATATTATGTGATCGTGTGATTGTTTATTCTGTCGAAGTCAAGTCGAATGAGATTGACCGATTGAGGTCAAATTCAAATAATCTTGGTGATAATATGGTCTTGTCCTCAAAACCCCAAAGCTCTGTGGTTTGGCTCATCTTGATAAAAGTTCACAGCATATCTTGCGATCTAAATTGAGAATTTCCGACCCAATGAAAATACTTTTCTTTTTCTTTTTTTTACTTTATGTTAGGTGCTTATTTACCAAAACAAATAACGTATTTCGTAAATGCGCTTTTGCTCGTATTACGGTTGTAGTACTACTAAGTGCTACCAGTATTATTTTTGGGTTGGGATAGGTGCCTAAAATCGTTTTTCATCAAAGAATAGCTAATACCTAATTACCACAAAGAATACCTTAATTCAAATTCCTTTGCCTATTCCCAATGACTAGATATGATGTCTGATTAAGCCTTAATCTCCAGCGCACTTCAGAACAGATTACCTAACACTTTCAAAGAAAATCATTATTGTTATATAATAAAGCAATCGAGAAGGTGTCGATGTCGAGCCTCGTTGTGTCCGCGTCGATAACATCGCGATTAAGAGATTAATGTCGACGATATAGTGTCAGTAACAGTGCCTAGGCGACAACTGTGTAGCAAGCTGTTGTTATTTTAATTGTTTATCAGCGAATTTCCAGCTTTTGCTTTGCCAGCTGTGTGTGACGGAATTGAAGGCTTTTTGTCAAGCCTGAACATTTGACTATTTCCTACTATCCTCTGTCGTAATACGACTCTTTAGGATATACAACGATATATAAAGGAAATAGTTAACATTGGCTTGTAACAGTAGGTACCTTATTACTACATACATACAAAGAATCTTTTAACTAGGTCTCAGATATTATGTAATGTTATGTTTGTCACTTATGTAACACAAGGTATCGTAAAGTACGAAATAATAGTTAAGTATTTACTACTAGTTACAATCTGACTCTACATTATAACATTTTGTACCGACACGATAACACTGGAATAAATACCACAGAATAACTTAGTTGTTCAGACGAAAATATAAAAGTTGTCTCTTATAAAAATATAAAACAAACTTGTGTAAACAAATTACTTCTGATAATAAAACGTTTTGATAGCAATCAGGCCGATTTCAGTGGCGCTCTGTCTACTGTAATTCCCTTCCATCAGACACATAGCGTCAACGACATTGCCCAACAACTTCAGTCGGCTAAAAGCTCGATGCGTCTCCATTAGAGTGTGATGCACGTCCCGATACGGCGCGTCACCTCGTTCATCACACGCGTACGCGCACAATACTGAGGTATTTTTGCGGCGCGAAAAAAACTTCCAATTTGCATGAGGTGATTGTAGAATGGCAATGAGGTTACAAACCTTGCCGGGTTGGCATGTGGCTGGGTTACTTGTCGAATGGAACTTTTTTGTAAAATCATTTACTACCTACAACAGAAGCTGTGCTTAGCTTGAGGAAAGCCAAAACTGTGCTATTACTCATGTTATTGTTTGGCGGATGTCGCCCAGTTCCGCACCATCAATAGTATGATAGATTTACTTAAATTTACAAATGTGACAACTATTTATATTTAAACTTAGATAATGCAAAGATTGTATAAGTTGATAAGCGATAAACTTGCTAGTGGTTTTTTTTTCACTTCTTCCGCTAGTGGACAAAAAATAGAATTGTATTGGAGTGATATGATTATTAATGAAAGAGGTTAACGCTTTCCGACGTTATGGTGCAATTTCCTCCACTGTCCTCTTTCCAAAGCAACATACTTTAACTTCTTCATACGACATGACAGCGACATTCTCCTTGTTCTGACTTAAAATAGCTAATTATTTCTCTTGCCTTACCTCGTCTTCCTTCTACCTTTTTTCTATGAGTTACTTACTTCTGTTGTGTCTGTATGATGGTGTCGTGATTGATGTCCAATCATTCTCCCATTGAATGGTAATCATCAAACACCTTTTTCTTCTCCAGCTGATCCTGTAGATCCACCTCCAGCACCACATTTCTCTCTTTATCCCGCCGAGTCGTGGTCCATGTTTCGCATCCATAGAGAACTATACTACAATCATATTTTATTTAATATAAACATTACCTAATTGTCTTGGTTTTTTGAAATTTCTGATGTAAATACGTAATAACGTGGTTTTTGTTGGGATCTAGGTATTATTTATTTATTAATAAATCGTTCATTGATTGATTTAACTAACTATATTGGATTTAAAACCTAACTTGCTTGGCCCGGTTCCTTTTCCACTTGTCTCATCATCATCCTGAATTAAAGCACTTAACATTTTCATGGCCCCAGACGTACAGTCAGTTCCTACTTGGGCAGTGAATGAGTTAAAGTTGTAGCCTTGCGTGGTAGACAGTAGGGGAGTTACTGATCCATGGACTATTTTGTACAACCAAGGTTCTGTTTTTTGAAATCTTCAGATATCGCTCGTTTTCACGTTCCAAGTCAACAAATCCATGCGAATAGCTTGGCAGAACTGATCCAGGTTTTTCACGCTTTCCTGTGTCCGCATGCATCGGTGGGAATATTGACAAAAATGCATTCCTTCGAGGTCGAATTTGCAATGGAAACGCTGACATTTCACATTAACGTCGACGTCGATTCGTGGTCGACGTGGTGCGTGTGTGATCGCGTTTTAGATAAGGCACATTTACTTAAGTTTGTACCTACTTCGTCTTTTGGGTCTTTGCCGACAATGTTTGTTTACAGTTAGCAAGAATTTAAGAACCAATGTATGCCTAGCCTACCTACTTAACTCACCTGCCTACCCCTTGAAATGAAGGACAGGCATGGTCGGCAGTGCGAAAAAGCAGTGCCCTGCGATCCACACACAACCCGCGTGGTATCTATAAGTACTCCAGCCAAATTCGATGTGAAATGTTTGAAAGTAATCCAAAGAAAAATAAAAAAACAATCGTCAGTGCGTTAAGTATGGTCAGTATCCAGTCAGTATCCGCCTAGTATTTAGGTATGTTCCTTGGGTCAGTGTATGCTTAGCAACATTTCACATCGAGTTTGGCTAAATATAGGTAAGTCCCTTAAAATCTGAGGTCCAAAAAAACCTCAGTCCTACTTGAACGTAAAGACGTATGGGTAAGTATCAATAACCTAAGAAACAATTATTTTATTTTAATTTCATCTAATGAGGTCTATTTGCATGCGTTACAGGATTCCATGATGAGATGATCACGACCGGTAGGTAGGTCAGTAATGAGGCTATCTTGAAACTGATCACGGATCTGTCATTAGCAAAGACCACCGTTTATGCAGCTACGGCGGCGACCACACACCAACAGTTTTTTAAATATTTAAATAAAGAATTTGGGACTTGGATACAAACTAAGCCTTTTTTTAGTTACTACTTCTGCCATCTAGTGTCATGCAGAGAAAATAGGTTCGTCACTGCTAGCTACTAGCGACACCTATCTCTTTAATTCGACGAGTGAAACTACTACTAGCAACATGAAACTACTACTAGCATGATTTTTACTGGCGACATTTTGTCGTAACTGCCAAAGTCTTCGATGTAATTCTGTCAATGTCAAAAGTCGTCAAACCATCTTCATTGTTTTCTTTTTGACGTGACTGCTAAACACAGCACGTGTAAATTGTGTAAAAATGCGTATAGAAACCTGTTATTTCTGCTCGTCCAGGATATATCCTGGACACGGGATCCAATTCGTCAGAAACGACTGCAAGGTACTTAAATTTTACACCACAATGTCTGAATTGCAATGAATTTCACAAGTTTGTGTCACTAACCTTTCCTTCTGTAGATCTTCAGATTTTGTCGTTCAAAATGCCATGCAGCATTCAAAAAGAAGAAGAACCCGCGTAAAACCAAATGGACAAAAGCCTACCGTAAGACCGCGGGCAAGGAGTTGGCCATCGACCCCGCATTCGAGTTTGAGAAGCGTAGGAATGTCCCCGTGAAATACAGCAGAGATTTGTGGAACAAGACCATCGAGGCCATGAAGCGGGTCGAGGAGATCAGACAGAGGAGGTCGAATAACCACATCATGCAGAGGCTGAGGAAGGGGCGAGAGGTGGAGTGGCAGAGAGACGTCCGGGAGGTACAGAGGGACATCTCATTAATCAGGTGAGCTTTTAAACTAGTTTTTGTTGGTGCAATAAGCTGTAGCAATCTTTCTATCATCACCAAAATAGCATGATAATGATGGATAAATTACTTACATCTTGATTGCACCATCTAAAAAATATAAAATATTAGCTGCGCCCCGCGGCTTCGCACACGTTGTTCCTATGGTAACGGTTAAAGGTGTTTTTTTATCCCACGGGAACAGATTTACGGGATAAAAAGTAGCCTATGTTTTATTCCATTATTAGAATTATCTGTATGCAAAATTTCAGCCCGATCGGTTCAGTAGTTTTGCCGTGAAGAGGTAACAAACATCCATCCATACATCCATACAAACTTTCGCATTTATAGTGTGACTATAACATAATATTAAGTCATTGAGTTCTGGACTCATTTCAAAGAGCCTTATTGTGCTTGAATTTTTGAGGCAGCCTGGCAGCCTTACCTAAAACAAATTCTATCACAGTGTGTAAAAAGTGTAAGAAATTTCGCTTTTAGATTCTAGACTAGACTGTCTTACAGCAAAACAAAAAGTTAACAAACTGCTCATACATGGTAAATTCACTATGCTGTTGATTTTTTGGGTTCCCAAAGGGTAAAAAGGGACCCTATTTCTATAACTCCGCTGTCTGTCATCTGTCTGTCACCAGGCTGTTTCTCATGAACCATGATAGTTAGACAGTTAAATTTTTTACAGATGATGTGTTTATGTTGCCACTATAATAAATTTAAAAAACAGAATAAAATATATATTTATTTAAGTGAGCCCTTGTGCAACAGACATGATTCTCCACTTTTATAGAACTAGCTGCGCCCCGGGACATTAAAATGTGATTTACATCCCACGGGAACTGATTTATGGGATAAAAAGTAGCCTATGTTTGATTCCAGGATTAGAATTACCTGTATGCAAGTTTCAGCCAGATCTGTTTCATAGTTTTGGTGTGAAGAAGTAACAAACATACATCCATACAAACTTTCGCATTTATAATATTAGTGTGTTAATAGTGGTTTTATTATACTCAACTAGTTTCTACCCACTGCTTTACACACATTGTTTTTGAGACATAAAAAAAAATTCTAAAAAATGTTGCCCTCGACGGGAATCAAATTGATTTCTTAGAATTTACCCATATTGTAAAAGAATAATAATCCAAAACACTGTAGCTCCCGATGACTCAAGAGAATAGCCCCTCAAGACCTAATATAAAAACACTTAAAAATTATATATGCTAATGCCATGGCTGGCAGCACAATACAAAACTCTTAGCCCAATGCCCAAATGGGCAGATAGCAAGAAAAGGAGATATTTTAATAAAATAAAAAAAACATGTTTATATTTACAGTTCTGATTGAATTAAGATAGCAGTAACTCAATTCAATACCATGTGTTTCAGATCCCCAGCAGCCGGTCTCAAGCAGCGACAAATGGAAGAAGACACAGAGATGGAGGTTGAGCCTGAAACTATCCAGGTCATTGACTCCAAGGGCCGCAAAACAACCATCGAGGCACCCCTCATGGTTCCCGCTGTCGGAGAAATGATTGAAGACATGGGTGATATTGAGTTATAAGCTTGCCAAGTCAAATTGGTAAGAGTTTGAAATTCTGTTATTTCTTTGAACACTAAAGTCATTTACAACGGGATATTTACCATGATTAGAGTTTTGATCTTTCTGAGCCTACTAATATTACTACTGTTACTACTAATATTATAAACGCAAAAGTTTGTAAACATGTATGTATGTGTGATGCACTCACTCAAAGACTACTGAACTCACATTGGGTACTTTTTATCCCATAAATCAGTTCCAGTGGGATAGGCTTAATATAATTCAATTCCAAATATTAAAAGTGCATTGACAGACTCGGATAAATATGTATCAGCTTAAGAGCTGCCTGTGAATCTTACATAATATTAATAATGTAAATAACCAGTTGTAAATGACTTTAATTTCAATAACTGTGATGGATTTAAAAGTTAAACTTTGTGAGTATGTAGAGTCGAAATGAAATAAGGCATTGATGAAGCAACTGAGTATTTTGTTAAATAAAACTGTTTTCAATGTTATAAAAGTAAATAATGCTTAAAGACAGTATCAAAAAACAGAAACTGCTGATCATTTGGGCTGAATAATTAACTTAATTGATAATGCTACAAAAGTTTCTGCTGAATTGTGTTACTATCATAAGTTTCTATACAAGTAAATGTAAGGTACACCAAATATATTTTTTATTTCATTACTTTCCTTCCTAAATTTACAATTCTTGTTTCCTACTGATAATAGACAATCTGCAGGCGGTGGCTAGCTGTGTTAGTGCTGGCTTAGAATTTGCACCACCCCAACTCTTCCCGTGGGTGTCGTAAGAGGCGACTTAGGGATATCCACCGAGGGCGGACAGCAGCGCCCGCAGATTAATTCTACCACTGAACTACGTGTCTATTTTATTTTGATAAATCGATAGAAAACGTTATGACTGACGCTCAAAGAGACCTTAAATACTAAACGAATGGTTAAAATTTAATCTCTTAACAATCAATACAAAAAAAAACATCTTACATGATTTTTGCTGCAATAAATAAACCTATACCCGATTTTTCCCCTCTTGTCTTAAACAATGATATCATTACACGGAGTGATAAAGAAAGATACCTCGGCTTATGGTTGGATGACAAACTAACGTGCAAATCTCACATCAATCACGACAAGACAAAATTAACGGCCTTATTAATATCATTACGCCAAATAGCACACTGTATTCCAACTAAAGCACGCTTTATTATTTATAACTCCTTAGTTAAATCGCACTTAAATAAACTTATCGAAATTTGGAGATCAGCCGCTGAAAAAAAATTAAATCCTCTCCAAAGAACACAAAATAAAATTATAAAAACACTGTATCATTATAAATACCTTACACCAACAAAAGAAATATATAATAAAACGTATTTATTAAACCTTAGACAAATGTATACATACTCAACTTGCATCTTAATAAGAAACATTAATTCTAACTCAATAAAATCAAACCTACAACTACGAAAACGGAATAACCCCTACACTTTTAGAAATAAATATAAACTAGAATTATCTAAAGCACGTACTGATTACGGCAAGAAAACAATTGTTTACGAGGGAGTGCAGTTATTCAATAGCTTGCCTAACGACATCAAGGAATGTGCTAGCATAAACATGTTCAAAACAAAATTAAAAAAATACGTTTAAAGCCTAACTTATACTTAAACTAAAAATTTGACTTGTCTAAGTACTTATTTTGTAAGTCTAAAGAAATAAACGATTTGACTTTGACTTTGACTTTAAGGTAATAATTAGCTTAAGCATTATTTAAGGTTATTTTTTGTATCTCATTGTAAGTGAACATTATTGTTTTATGAGAAATAAACATCTTTAAGCCGAACTGCGATCCCCAACCCGCATGCCCAGCGTGTGGATTATCGGCACTACCCCCACGGGATAACCGGCCTACGTCCATCAGTGGACCAATCGATACAGGCTGTTGAGGATGTGGTGGCAGTCAGAGTCAACTGCAGGTCCATATGCCTTGTAGTTAGTTCCATGTATTTGAGACCAGCAGGGGTATTTTAATTCATTCGATTCGTTTCCGAAGCAAAGACGTCAGATTCGAATTTGAATTCTAATTAGATGGAACTTTAGAACGCTATTTTGATTTGTCAAAAGTTTCCGATATCGAATCCGACGAATTAAAATACCCCTGCTGCAGTCCGTATATAAGGCACTTAGTAGTAAATACCATTTCCACCCATAGTTATTGTTTAAAATAGTAATAATAAAACAAACATTAATTATTGCACACGACATTATTGTATTACAAAGTTTTTACCAACTAACCACCGGATCTGAAGAGAAGTCAAGCATGTATTAACCAACATTGCATGTGACGCAATTCTATAAAGAAAGTATTGATTTACGGCTCAGATACCAGTACTCTTTAATCCTCTTAGCTCTGCATGCAGGGGTAAAAAACATTTTAAAGAAAAGAAAACATTATTGTGGAAAACGTTCTAAATCAGCACTTAATTTATATGCCACTACTTACTTATGGAGTAGCTTATAAAATAAGGCTCTTATAATCTTTATTAGCACGAATTTTTGCTAATAGATTATCTTCATCAGGCGTAAAGAGAAGTAGGTAGGCCGTCTAGTCATTCTGAGTACGACTTTAGAATAAAACAGTTTAGATTTGATAATAATCAGTGGAATTGCACTCTAAGAGAAATTCTAAAAACTAACGAACACGACAAAAATACAAAGTGAATAAAACTCAAATAAGGCCGTCCATTCTATGACGACTTAAAAACTCGATAATAGTCTACGAAGAATTACTTTTTCGTAGATCATTGTATACAATCCTAAAAGGTTTTGTGTTGGGCTACCAACGTTATTGCAGCCATAAAAGTTGTCAACCCCTGCCGAATCCAATTAGACCTCGTACTTTTGCGGACAGACAGTCACGCGTTACAGGGATCAGGAAGCTACAGTGAGTTCCTGGAGGAAGTGCCATGGCAATCTATTCGTCTATTCTCGTAGCTTTGCTGGCTTGTGCCTCTTACTTCGTTTATCAGAAGTATGTGAATGTCCACACTAGTTTTGTTACAAAACCGCTGAAAAACTATGACTATATTATTGGTAAGTACCTCTTCTTTTTTTCTTAAACTGTTCTCCATTATCTTAAATTAGACGCATTATTTTATGCCTGCGCCTTTTGAGCAGCAAGTTACTTTAAACATTGCTATCGAATTTTGTCAGGCGTCGATAATATAAAAATAAAACCAATAATACGTTTATTCACCTTATCAAGGTCGATGAAATGTATCTGCAGATGGCCTGATTGATATCCATGATATAAAGAAAATACCATTCAACTAAGTATTCATTTTTACTGCAAGTGATCTTACCCCTGAATAATCAAACCCAACTCGGATTTAAGCAGGTCTCAGATCGCGATTTTTTGACAGTTTCCGATGAAAATCTGTCAAAAATTTGTCTTTTAAGTCATGCTAAATCCGAGTTGCGTTTGAGTATTCGGGGATAGTGCCTTAGTGCCCATAATTTCACTGGTTACTACTCGTACCCTATAAATTGGAACACAGCAAAGCTGCCTGGCGCGGCAACTAGCATGGCACAATACCCGGCCAGCCCTAGGTGTCTCACTGCTAATATATATCACAAATCACATACGCATTCGTGAAACTTAAAGTATGGGTCCTCCTAACAAATCCTCATGCAGTCGGAGCAGGTACATCAGGCTGCGTTCTCGCGGCGCGCCTCTCAGAAGACCCTCAGACGAGCGTGTTGCTCATCGAGGCAGGAGACCACATGGGTTACTTCACCAGAATACCGCTCACAGCCACGGCCGCCCAGCTAGGACCGAATGACTGGGCGGTGAAGACGACCAGGCAGCGGTATTCCTCCTTTGGCATGTGGAACCAGGTTAGTCAATTATATGACATTCATACCTCGATCCAAATGTTTACTAAAATTTGCAAGTAAATCATGCGTTTCATGAGAAAAGCTTCAGAAACCCAATTTTTCTACTACGGTTTAATTTTAAGCGTGCAATGTTGCTTCATAAGACTTATTACGCTCCATATGACTTTTTTATGCTCACGTTTCTAGGTGATTTATCTATGTGCTGCGATAATAAATACCTAAGTAGGTACTTATGTATTTGGTAATGCCATGAGCAGGTGCTGTAGGAGACATATATTTTTTTATAATAATGTAGACGAACTCAAAAAACTCCTCACGGGCATGAAGTGGCGGGCAACAGCTAGTAATTTCTCAGTAAATTGTAGGATCTAATCTAGTAGGTAGGTACTAAAGAATTAAAATAATATCCCGATAACGACGAATATTTACGACTAATATCAACGGGATTTTAACTCGGTAGTACATACCTACCGACTTAGTTATTTTGGTCTTTTACAGACCTTGCAGGTAAAGCTTGGGTACACGTAAAAGACCATTACTAGTGGGTACTCGTTCTGGATCCCACGAATCATCAGTACCTACCTATTTCCCGTTCCAGACCCAGTTCATCCCCCGAGGCAAAGGCCTGGGCGGTTCCGGGCAGATCAACTTCCTCCTCCACGGGTTCGGCCTCCCCTCCGACTACTCCCGCTGGGCCCGGCTCGGGTTCAAGGGGTGGGGCTACGAGGAGTTGAAGAAGTACTTCATCAAGGCCTTTGGGACCGTCAGGAGTGAGTTCGATTCGGAACATTGTCCGCTTTACGGGGACTGTCCAGGAGATAAGGTAAATGGCGTTGATGAGTTTGATACATTTTGTTGGTGACTTAAAAGTAAGCTAGCTTCTATGCCCACTGCTTCGCAAGCTACCTTTTATATTTAAAAAACGTTATTTCGATATAAAATAAATAAATAATGCTGGACAATTCACACAGCATCATCTAGCCCCAAGCTAAGTAGAGCTTGTGTTATGGGTACTAGATAACGGATATACCTACTTAATACAATACACTACATAGATAGATATTTTTTATTACATAGAAAACATCCAGAACGCCCTGAACAAATGTCTGCAGATCGTACACACGTTTGTCCCGAGGCGGGAATCGAACCCGCAACCTCCTGCGTCGCAGGCGCCTAAAAACCAAAAGGTAGCCTACATGTTAATTCGGGCTAAGAACTACCTCTGCAAAATTTTAGCCTGATCCGTTCAGTAGTTTTTGGCGTAAAAGGGTAACAAACACCCAAACATCTAAACGTTTAAACTTTCGCATAAATAGTTTACTGATTAAAGAGATTTGTAATATTGTTATTCTTACTACCAAAAAACATTACGACTATGCTAAGCGCACAGAATTGGGAAGTACAGCGGTTCCGTGTTGGTACACCATTAATTTCGCGAGCAAAGTGAGCCATTAAGTAGGTACTTAGCAAAGAAGAAACTATAGGCTTTGACGTCATCTGCGACACAGTTTTAAAAGTTGTGCATGGCACGAATTAAGTATGAATTTATAACTACGTGTGGGACATAATAGCTGTGTGGTGCTGGCTTAGAATTTGCACTATCCCATCTCATCCCGTGGGTGTCGTAAGAGGTGACTAAGGGTTATCCACCGGGGGGCGGGAAGCAGCGCCCTCTGGAGAACAATTCTACCACAAAACTGCGATTCCCAACCCGCATGCCCAGCGGAGGTATTATGGGTATTACCCCTCATTATATAAACGCTAATAATGGGCTTATCAGCGGCCTGCGTCTAGCAGTGGATCAATACAGGCTGTTGAGTTTGAGGTCGAGGAGTCAGAGTCAGAGTCAAATCGTTTATTTCTTTACTTACAAAATAGGGACAAGTATATTTTTTACTATACATATAAGCAGCTTGATAAATAGTAATTGAACGTAAAGTAACTATCAAATAAGAAATAAGGTGCATTTGACTCTAATTCACTTCAATTTCTTGTCCACTAACGGAAGAAGTCAAAAAGAAGAGGTGGGACATAAGCAACTTTAGCTAATAACTAAATATAACCGACAATGCACAAGATTTCACCTCTAAAGTCTCCAATTCCAGGCCCCAATGAAGTTAAAACTTTCCACCGAGAATGAAGAACTGACGTCAACGTTCAGACAAGCGTCCTCCTTGCTCAGCGACGGTCAGACCACGTTCAAACGCGCGGTCGCGACGGTCAAGAACGGCGCGAGACATTCCAGCTACGATGCGTATCTGAAGCCAGCGTTGGGGAGGAAAAATCTGCATGTTTTGTTGAAGACTCAGGCGGTATCGGTGAGTCAAAAGTACGAATGCTAATATGTTGGCCGAGCTTAGGCCAACGCGAGTATAGGCAAATCGATACAAGGCAATCCCTACTAATATTATAAAGGCGAAAGTTTGTATGGATGTTTGTTACTTGTTCTCGCCAAAACTACTGAACGGATCTGGCTGAAATTTTGCATACAGGTAATTCTAATCCTGGAATAAAACATAGGCTACTTTTTATCCCATAAATCTGTTCCCGTGGGATGAAAATCACCTTTTAATGTTTCCATAGGAACAACGCGTGCGAAGCCGCGGGGCGCAGCTAGTCATTATATAAAATCAAAAGTAAATCCGTTTTTGATAATATAACGTATTTGTTATTAATTAAGGGCTGTGGATTTTGGTAAACTAATAAATAAGCTGCGTGCATCTTCTCGTACTTGACCAATAATATTCCAACGTCAGGTCCGCTTCGAAAGCAACATCGCGTCCTCCGTGTACATCCTGCAGAACCACCACAAGTTGGACAACATCTTCGCGAACAAGGAGGTCGTCCTCTCGGCGGGCGCGTTCAAGACGCCGCAGATCCTGATGGCTTCCGGTGTCGGGCCGAGGAAGGTTTTGGAGAGGTGACGATTCAAAGACGTTATTGAAAAACCGATCGCACGACGGGTTCCGTACTCCTCGTAAAAATACAAAAAGTCAACGTGACGCGGTCACCTAAGTACTGATCGCGCCCGACGTTGCTTAACGCTGACGATAAACCATTCTAAAAATGCTCGCTCCCTTCCTCAAAACGTCAGTACAGGATAGTGTACTATAAAATAAGTCAGGTAAAAAACATAATTATATTAAGTCAGTTAAAAGATATCAACAGTCAGAGTCAAATAGTTTATTTCTTTAGACTTACAAAATAAGTACTTAGACAAGTAAAATATTTACTATACAAACAGCTTGATAAATAGTTATTACTATCAAACAAGAAATAAGGTGCAATTGACTCTAATTCACTTCAATTTTGTCCATATTGAACCACGATGGAAAGAATTACCTGAACGGAGAAGTATAGGTATAGTATAGTTATTAGCTACACAGGGGGGTAGAGAGAGGATTGACGCGTTTGTAATGTGGTGCTGGAGGACGATGTAAAGAAAAAATAATATGTGTCCATATATTTTTTTTAAGCTATTGCATAGCTTCTATCGCGGGCCTTGAGCGCGGGGACCGAATCCAGAAATTCCGTAACGAAAAAACCTCACGCTCCCCACTCCGCCGGGCAAGGAGGTGTGGCTTGAAGGCCGTGCATCGTCTAACGTCGTTTCAGTTCGCAGTCTTCGACACGGCGTTGTGTGCGTGCGATTAGACGTATTGTACGACTCTACGAAACTCGCACAAATCGAGACGAGCTGCTCCAAAATCGGACGAATACATAAGCAGCTGTTTATGAGAAAGTATATAGGTGTATAGGGTCACCATGCTCAAAAAGTGTAACTTGAATTAATATCCAAGAAAAAGCAATACTGCATGAATAAAATAAATAAATAAAATTATAATTGCATAAGTTGATGATGAAGAATGAAGCTTTACCGCGGCAGTCCCCGAGTGCCACACGTCTTTTTTTATTATAAAAACTATCGTAGTTTGACGAATTCATTACGAATGTAAGCTGGTGAAGATGTCCCTCGTTAAGGGATGAAACGTTGGTGTTCTTCCAACATATTTTTTTGTTGATTCAGCAATAAATTGCAAAGATAAAGTCCGTCAATGTTCGGGAGTGGGGGCTAATAACGTCACACACCTTGCTAAAAAGTGTCGCTAGGTGTATTGTCACGCGGAACTTTAATTAGCTTTATCTTCTTAATTTTTTGTTTAATCGACCAAAGACAAAATATGAGCCCATAATATCTTCTGGTAAAGTACAACTGACGACTAATAGGAGTTTGTAGGACTCTAGCGTATTATGCGCTAGCTGCGGCCCGCGGTTCGCACACCTTGTTCCTGTGGAAAGTGATTTCTATTCCATGGGAACTGATTTATGGGATAAAAAGTAGTCGTCGTTTTATTCCAGGCCTAGAACTACGAGTACGTCTATTCAAAATTTTAATCCCGATCCGCAGTGGAATTACAAAAACCACCTCAAATGACATTTGGAAGCCCGCTAAATAACCTTCCACAACCACAAAACCTGTATTGGTTCACTGCTGGACGCAGGCCTTTCGCACTGGCCTTCACACAACCCGCATCCCCACTCTGGGGATGCGGGTTGGAGATCGCAGTTTGTTGGTATAATTATTCTGCAGGGGGCTCGCTCCGGTGGATATCCCTTAGTCGTCTCTTACGACACCTGCGGGAAGAGTTGGAGTGGTGCAAATTCTAAGCCAGCACCACACAGCTATTCCTTAGTAATTTGCAATTGTATGGCGGAAGTTTTCAAAATGGCTTTCAAGGCTTTCAATTGTCAAATATTGGATGCCGCTCAGTAGTTTTGGCGTGAGAAGGTAACAAACATCCATCCATCCGAACTTTCGTATTAATAATATTCGTGTGATAATGTTCCAGGCTCAAGATCCAGGCCGTTTCCATCAACGAAGCAATAGGCTCCAACCTCCACGACCACATGAATATGCCGCTGTACGTGAGCGTCAAACGTCCCGCCACTGTCACGTTGGCCAAGGTCTTCAGTGTTGCCAGTATTTGGAATTACTTCTGGGATTCCAGCGGTAAGTTTAAATTATTTTTTTTACATTTACAAAGTAGACAATTTAAAAAGTAGAACCGAATGTGTAAACTAGTTAGGATTAATTAATAAATACTTATTAATTTATTTATTCAATATTGTAAAGACGGTGTGTGTAAAACTTCTGGGTTTCCTGTAGTAAGATATTATACTCAAAGCGCTCGGTGCGGTGCTTTTATGTTTTTGCGTTTTTTTCTCTCCAAAAAGAACAGAAAACTCTGTCTTAGTCTAGCTTGGTGTTCTACTGAGATTGTGTGTTTTACTGTGCCTGGCACTATTATAGACCCTTACACATCACGCCATTTAAAAAAATTGGAAAAATTTGGAAATCCAGACGGATATCTAAGTAAAACTCGCATTACGCAGTTCTCACCATTCGTACCGCTAAGAATTGAAACTCGCTGCCTGCCTCTATTTTCCCGGCCAACTAGAACCCGAGTCTCTTTAAAACGAGAGTGAAAAGGTGTCTTCAAGACCTTAGTGATACATCTTCGGCCACGTTGTCACTTACGTTTAGGTATGATTGTGGTCAAACGAATATCTAACACTTCTCGTGACCCGAAGCTTCTCCAGACATGTTCATTCAGCTGTGTTTTCAGTTTTATGAATTAAATTATTGACATAGGTTAGAACAGAAAACTTCACTACGTATAAGTTGATTGAACTATTGTTGGAATACGTTCAGCAGGCCCTGAATGTAAGCCTTAGGATCGATATTCGTCTGTTGTTAAGAATAATCCTAGTTCTTATTAATGATTATTTATTGGGTATCGCGAACCTTGTTGTTATTATTTCCCCTACGTTTCTACCGTGTTACAGCAATCGTGATCACGGGGCTACTAAACTGTAACGCGGTAGAAACGGCAAATAATAAAAAGATACGCGATAAATAAAATCATGAATTATGTAAACAAATCGCGAAGGCTTAAAAAGCTTTAATCCTAATTCTAATAAGGTCCTTACCTGGATGATGATTTTTGGAAAAATTTGTTTAATAAAAATTATAGTAGGTATTATTATTCGCCAATAAATGTCAGGAAGAATAAAAATTTCATTTTAGTTCTTAAGTTGATTAGGATAAAGTTGCTTTTTGAAAACACGAATAAAATAGTATTACTATTCGCCAATAGATGTCACGACGAGAGATTACGATAAAAATGATGAAAGTTTATTGAAAACACGAAAAAAACTACATTTTATAAAAAATAATCCTAGCTAGATCGATTTATTACCCTCGAAACCCCCTGTAGGTAGGTATACTAAATTTCATGAAAATCGTTGGAGCCGTTTCCGAGATTCAGAATATACATATATGTATATAATATATATATACAAGAATTGCTTGTTTAAAGGTATAAGATAAGCTGATCATAATAGAGTCTGTTTAAAAAGAGAAGAGTCGTGGCGTTTCGGTGAACTTACACTTTTTCTTTTTTCGTACTGCATGACAGAAAAAGTTGTCAATTGGCACACGCGTGCCCTCCATTCCCACGACTTCTCTTTTTGAACAGACTCTAACATCGTATAATTCGCAGGACCCCTGTCTTTTCCACCGGTGTCCGGAGTAGAATTCCACGGCAAGTCCTCTCTGCTGCTGTTCTCCATGGGAACCACCAGCGAACGACTGCTCAGGGAGCTGTCCAACTATAAACCAAAGGTACATTTGATAGATTCGATAACATCAGTGGCAGCAGGCATCAGCTTAAACAATTTCGATAGATATGACATAAAAGTACTTGTATGTGTGGTGCTGGCTTAGAATTTGCACCACCCCAACTCTTCCCGTGGGTGTAGTAAGAGGAGACTTAGGGGATTAACGGGACGTGGGCAGCAGCGCCCCCTGCACAACAATACCACCGAACTGCGATTCCCAACCCGCATGCCCAGCGTGGGGGTTATGGGCATTACCCCCCAATAAGGTAAACGCCCATAAGGCGCTGATCAGGGAGAGGCCTGCGATCAATGCAGGTTGAGGTTGAGTATTTATTGCATTCATACAAATAAGTGTTAGTAATTAGGTAAGTTTAAGTTCAGATCACAGTATGTAGGTACCCATTTAAGGCGTTGCAATGGAAAACTGGCAGGCACCGCGCCTTTGTATTAAAAATAAATCACTATTTGGAACACTAATTTAAAATTTGATTTTCGAATCGCTAAAAGAATCATCGAAGAAGTCGTCAAGTTCGTAATAACATTTTTTATGAACTGATTTAGCTTCTGTCTCTGTTGTATGCCGTTCACAATTTGTACACCGTAATCGGTAAAACACGTTGATACCTGATTATTAAATCTTATATCTACACATATTTAAGTAAAAAAATATCTTTATTTTTATCTTAGAGCATCTTTTTCAGTTTGATTTCAAACATGTTATTTTTTCGAGACATTTTACCACAAACAGCAACTCATACCGGCATGGGAGGCCTTTCGTAGTAATAATAATAATAATAATGCTGGACAATTCACACAGCATTGTCTAGCCCCAAGCTAAGCAGAGCTTGTGTTATGGGTACTAGATAACTGATATACATAATACAATACACTACATAGATATATATTTTTTATTATACATAGAAAAACATCCAGAACGCCCTAAATAAATTTCTGCAGATCGTACACAAATTTGTCCCGAGGCGGGAATCGAACCCGCAACCTCCTGCGTCGCAGGCAGACCTTTGCCCACCGCGCCACAGAGGTCGTCAGTATGAGCCTGTAGATGTTATTTTTCCAGGTGTTCCGAGAAACGTACCCGTTCCACAACATATCCTCAAAAGAAGGCTTCCTCTGGTTGTGCGGCTGCCTGCAGCCCCGCAGTCGCGGCCGCGTGTCCATTGTCGACACGCGCACTGTGGCGCCACCTGTCGTCGACATGCAGTACTTGTATGATAGGAGGGACGTCGACTGCATCA
Organism: Eupithecia tripunctaria; assembly: GCA_955876795.1. Classification (NCBI taxonomy): domain Eukaryota; kingdom Metazoa; phylum Arthropoda; class Insecta; order Lepidoptera; family Geometridae; genus Eupithecia; species Eupithecia tripunctaria. The sequence goes on from OY041615.1 coordinate 14,755,034, forward strand.
TCAAAGGTGACTTTACTTTTAAAACATCGACTGAAATACCACTGCTGAACACAGGCCTCACCTAATGTTCAATGTAGGGGTTTTCAATCAACCCGCCTGCCAAGTGTGGCCATTAGCCACTAATGGTCTTGTAGGGTTTTCAATCAACCCGCCTGCCAAGTGTGGCCATTAGCCACTAATGGTCTTGTAGGGTTTTCAATCAACCCGCCTGCCAAGTGTAGCCATTAGCCACTAATGGTCTTGTAGGGTTTTCAATCAACCCGCCTGCCAAGTGTGGCCATTAGCCACTAATGGTCTTGTAGGGGTTTTCAATCAACTCGCCTGCCAAGTGTGGCCAATAGCCACTAATGGTCAATGTAGGGGTTTTCAATCAACTCGCCTGCCAAGTGTGGCCATTAGCCACTAATGGTCAATGTAAGGGTTTTCAATCAACTCGCCTGCCAAGTCTGGCCATTAGCCACTTTTGGCAGGCGGGTTGTCTATCGCAGATTGGTGATTGGTCTGTCTTGCATGGGTTGAATATGCCTGAGTGGTTATCCACATACGCACCTTGTCGCCACGTATCGATATGGAGTACCTATGTCATAGGCGATAGAGATTTATTTAATTTTTTCTACTTAAACTCTATTCCTCTGTTAATACGACCTCTGTGACGCAGCATTGGATGCAAAGGGCTGCGAATTCAAAACCATGAGTAGGCTAGATATTTGTGTGATTATTATGAAATTAATATTCGTTAAATCAATATATGCTTACTCGACAAATTCGTTGTTCAAAAATGTGTAGCTTATTAATCAAAATCGTAGCATTATATTAAAAAAAACACCGATTAAAAACGTTGATCTTTGACTTTGGTGAACCCGCAAAATATTGAGATATAATATAGCCGACGATTTTCTGTGGCTCTATCTTAAAACAATCTGCAAAGCAGTCTTATACACAAAGTTTAATAGAAAAACTATTGTTATCGTTAGATTTTATCGCAGAAAGTTTTTTTCGCGGAATTGTTACTAAATATTTTTCATTCTTATATAGAAAAACTATTATCTATTATTTCACAGCAATCCGTCGCGCCGAGAAACTAGTAGCATCCGCTCCGTTCAAAGAGATCGGCGCCGTAATTCACTGGCCGCGCGCTGAGAGGTGTCTCTCCCTCTGGAACTACTCCGCACAGGAGCAGAAAGGAGTCGTGAGGAGAAGGAGATTGTAAGTGGAATTATATCCTACAGGCTGCGCCAACAACTAGGAAATCTGTTCAGAAACATCGAGTCAGTAATCCACTGGCATCGCGCTGAGAGGTGTCCATCACTCTGGACCTACTCCACACAGGAGCAAAGAGGAGTCGTGAGAAGAAGGAAATTATAAGTAGAACTATATCCTACAGGCTGCGCCAACAGCTAGAAAATCCTTTCAAAGAGATCGGCGTAGCGATCCATTGTCAGCGTCTAGTGTTCCTCTTATGTGACCCATATCCGCTCCCATATGGCTGCGCACGCATACTGGTCGAATGCAAATAGATAGATAGAATTTTCTTCATTGCACACTTATTAAAAGAAACAATACAACAAAATATGTTGTTTTATCATTTACTAGACCTGCAAGAGCGAACATCTGGTCACCACCAGTATGAACAACGTGGTCAATAAAGTCATATGGGCACTCAATGTGTTATTGGCGCAAACGGACTGATATTTCTTCTACAGAGAAACGAGGTTTCATATTCTTTATTGGTAGGTATCAAATTAGGTTACATTAAATCTTTGTCTACAATGACCATACTGCACTTGAAAGTTGCTTATAAGAGATAATATCTCTTATATCTTTTTCACTTATTCCGCTAGTGGACAAAAATTGAAGTGAATTAGAGTCAATTGCACCTTATTTCTTGTTTGATAGTAATAACTATTTATCAAGCTGTTTATATTGTAAAAAATTGACTTGTCTAAGTACTTTTTTTGTAAGTCTAAAGAAATAAACGGTTTGACTCTGACTCTGACTCTGAATAATAAAAAAAACCTGAATAGTTGATGGTTCTGACAGTGCTGGGAAAGGGAATGTACTCGCTCTACTAAATCAATCTAATGGTGTTATAAATAAAATGTATAATGTGCCGTATAGCTGTTTCTGATTCACGACCCTTACATTCCAGCCGCAAAGACCCTAAAGTTGCCAACCCACCGCCGCGCACGACCTCCAGTCCCCCCGACGAGTACCTAGCCTGCGTCGTCCGAGAGGTGGCGGTGACGGGGCACCACGCGGGCGGGACGTGCGCGGGGGGGAAGGTCGTGGATGACCTGCTTAGGTGAGTGATAGTCCTGTCCTGACACTCCTCAAGGGTCCTGCCTTAAACCAGCGCAGTGTTGGGCATATGCCCGATACTGCAACATGCTGAGGCAGGGACCCATTTTACCCTTTACCACCTTCTATTTAGTGTAAGTACCTATGGTTTATCCATTTTGAATGAAGCATGTTAGTGAACAAAGTACGACACTAAAAACAAAATCTCACTTGCTTGGCGTCGAGTTTCAGGTATAATTGTTAGCAATTTTTATTGAAGGGAGGACCTAAAATCGACAAGTAATGTAAATTACGTATAAAAGGACGCTTGTGCTCCATTCAAAATGGATACGATATAGTCGGTAAGATTGTTTTAAGTTACCTACTATCTGTATTGTACCTACCAATTTAAGTGTTTTTAGGTAAAATAATTTAAAATAATAATTTTTTCTGCTTCCGGTTGCCGAACAGTGAACATTACCTAAAACTTGTCCGTCGAAAACAATTCCAAAACACGAGTTTATTAACGCTATTGAGACAGTTGCCGAAGTAAACGGGAATAATTAGTGACCTAAAACACCGTGGTGAATAAGAATAGTGAAGATATTACGTGAAAACTACATAAAAACATCATCTTGCTATCCAACATAATTGAGGTTAGTTCGACCCAGACTTCAACTTCTTGTTGTGGCCAAAGAGAATACAATAACTTCGTGTTGTGGCTCTGCGTCTTGTGTTGTGGCTCGGCGCCTTGCCAGAGACAACAGTAGAAGTGACAGTGACATTCAAGTACCACTAAACGTACACTACACGTCTAACATTGTCTATACTGAAAATGGAGGACCAATTCCAATTGCTTTTCGACAAAATGAAAATAGAAATGGATAAACAAACGAGTATTATATTCGAAAAAATGAATGAAAAATTACAGCCATTGATAGAGGATAACAAAATAATGAAAAACAAAATAGAAATGTTGGAAAAGAAGATACAACTTTTGGAGAAGGAAAAGAAAGTAAACAACATCTTGTTTTTTGGTTTGGAAGAAAAGGAAAAATCCCCTCAGGAGCTGTTCCAAAGAGTGCGGGAAATTATCAAACAAGATTTAATGATCTCCTTAGAGTCAAGCGATGTATCAAAGGTTCACCGTATCGGTCTCATCAAAGAAAATAAAATAAGACCTATTCTTATTGTTTTTGCGAACAACTGGAAGAAAAGCGAGATCCTAAGAATGAAAAAGAATCTAAAAGAGGTATACATCACCGAAGATTTTCCAAAGGAAGTATCAGAAAAGCGAAAAGAATTAATACCTAAGCTTATGGAAGAACGCGCCAAAGGAAATTTTGCATACATAAAATATGATCAGTTAATAGTTAAAGATGGACATCATAATAAAGAAAACAGAAAAAGAGATCTATCAACTTCGCCGGAAGATCAGAACCTGGCCAAGAAGTTAGTGTGCAACTCATCAGCATTAAAAGAAAATAGAAAGAATGCTTTCGAATTGATGAGACCTAAAGCAAATTCGTTTTCAACGATAAAACCAAACCAAACTAAGTAGCAACTATATTTCGGCGACCAAACAACCCCAACCCGGCTGGTCCCCGTGGGGTTGCCAGACCACCACCCCCTAGAAAGACATCCCTTAACCAAAGTAAAAATAATAAAATATACCTTGCAACGTTAAATGTCAGAACGTTAATGACAGATAGCAGATTAGAAGAATTGGAAGAAGCAGCTCTGTGAAGTGAGAAGGGCAGGAGAAGAGATACGAGAATACAACGAATACATATTTTACTTCTATGGCAAAAAACAAGGTATATACGGAATGGGTTTCTTAATAAAAAAATACCTAAGAGACAAAATAATCAGTTTCCAAGGAATATCAGATAGGATTGCCATACTTAATATACAATTGCCCGAATTTAAACATCCATCAGCGATTATCCAAGTCCATGCACCTACAGAACAAGATACGAAGATAGCGAAAGATAAATTCTATAAAGATTTAACAGAAGTTATGCAAAAGGCTAATAAAAACTTAATCCTGATGGGAGACCTAAATGCCAAGATAGGCAGCAAATCAAATAAGCATGAATTTGTCATAGGCAATTACAGCAGTGGAGAAAGAAATGATAACGGACAGAGACTTATAGACTTTTCCTTCGCAAATAATCTTAAAATAATGAATAGTTTTTTTAAAAAAGGAAAGACAAGAAAATGGACATGGATATCTCCAAACGGCAGAGATAGAAATGAAATTGATTTCATTTTGACAAGAGAAAAAAGTATACTAAGTAATGTCGATGTTGTGAATAAACTAAATTTCAACACCGATCATAGAATGGTAAGAGGAATTTTACATTGTGGAAATAAAAAATCTAGAAAACATATAACATCATCAACTAATAATACCATGATAGCATTGCCTATACCACAAAATGATCTAAATGAAAACTAAATTAGAAGAAATAGAACGGCACAAAACACTGCAAGAAAAGTATGATGCTCTAGAGAAGTCACTGACGAACATCAAGAACTTGCATACTAAAAAAGAAAGGAAAGATAAACTAGGAGAAGAAACGATAAAATTAATGAAGGAGAGGAACATTATGATTGAGAAACGAAAAGAAAACCGTCAAAATATCACGAAAATTAGCAAAAACATCCAAGAAACAATAAGAAAACACAGGAAAGCAGAGAGACTAAAAGTATTAAGAGAGCAAATAGAGAAAACGGGCGGAATCAAAAGAGGTCTAAAACAACTAAGAGAATACACAGAATGGATACCTAAAATGAAAAAACAGAATAAGAAATTGACAGAAAAAAGATCATCGATAGCTAAAGTAGCAACAGAATTCTACAAAAGACTATACACGGAAACAGACAAAACAATATATACATACACGGAAAACAATTCAAACGAGAAAGTAGAAACACCTTGCATACTAGAAACAGAAGTGATAAAGGCAATAAAAACACAGAAAAGCGGCAAAGCAGCGGGAGATGATAAAATTACGAACGAGATTCTCAAAAACACTCTTAACGTTTTAACAAAACCTATAACGCATCTATTTAACGAAATATTGACTACGGAACAAATACCAATTCAATGGACGAAGTCAACTATTGTCTTGTTACATAAAAAGGGAGATAAAGATGAAATAAATAACTACAGACCCATAAGCCTTATGTCCAATTTATACAAAATATTTTCAAAAATAATACTAGGCCGAATAACGAAACACCTAGAAGAAAACCAACCAAGAGAGCAAGCGGGATTCCGCGCTGATTATTCTACCATCGACCATATCCACGTGGTGAAACAAATAATCGAAAAACACAATGAATATGGCCAACAATACAGCATAGCATTCATCGACTACAATAAGGCTTTCGATTCTCTGACTCACAACTACATCTGGAGGACGCTAGAAAACCAGAATGTAAAAAGCAAATATATTAAAATCCTAAAGGAAATATATAAAAACTCCACAGCAAAAGTCCAACTCGAACAACATGGAGAAGAATTTAGTGTCCAAAGGGGCGTCAGGCAGGGTGATCCGCTTTCTCCAAAACTGTTCACGGCAGTCCTTGAAAACATATTTAGAAAGCTGGACTGGGAGGATTACGGAATAAATGTTAACGGAAAGAAACTAAACCACCTAAGATTCGCTGATGACATAGTAATATTCGCAGAGAGACCCGATGTACTACAGACTATGTTACAGCAATTAGATAATGAAAGTCGGAAAGCAGGCTTATCAATGAATCCAGCTAAAACTAAAGTAATGACAAATTCAATAAAGGAAAAAAAAATAATAGAACAAGAGATTATCGAATATGTTGATGAATATATATATTTAGGACAGTTAATATCAATAAAAGACCAACACTCAAAAGAAATTGACAGAAGAATAAGTAACACTTGGAAATGTTACTGGTCACTAAAAGAAATAGTCAAAAATGAAAAAGTCCCACTGTCGGTGAAGAGCAAACTCTATAACACATGCATTCTTCCATGTCTAACTTATGGATGTCAAACTTGGCCTGCTACGAGTAAAAGTCACCAGAAACTCCTAGTCTGCCAACGCAACATGGAGCGAAGCATGCTTAACATACGGCTACACGACAGATGGACGACTTCAAAAATAAGAAAGAGGACAAAAGTAAGCGATGTTCTACTTAAAATAAAAAAACTCAAATGGAACTGGACTGGCCATATTATGAGAACTAAAAAAGAAAAGTGGACGAAAGATGTTATGGAATGGTATCCTAAGAATGGAAAAAGACGAAAGGGACGTCAAATAAAGAGATGGGAAGACGATCTTCCAAAAGGTTGGAGGAGGTTAGCTCGTGATAGAGATGAGTGGAAGAAACAAGGGGAGGCCTATGTCAAAGGACAACCTGATCAGCAAACTGGCTGCTAAAAAGTCAAGTTGTACATACTTACCTAGATTTAAGCTTATAAATAAGTACTTACTGTATAGATTATGTTATAGATGTACCTAATGTAACATGGTCAGCGAATAAAGGCTTTTTTGAATTGAATTTGAATTGAGGTAAAATAAATCTTTCTCTCTCTCTCTGATAGGGTGTCCTACGGCCATGGGGCGCATGTACCAGAAATATTAAAGACCAGTATCGAAAAGTAGCCTATGTTTGATTCTAGATTTAGAATGACCTGTATGCAAAATTTCAGCGCGATTCGTTTAATTGTTTTGGCGTGAAGAGGTAAGAAACATCCATCCAGCCAAACTATCGCATCGCATCACACTATCACACTAATATTATAAATGCGAAAGTTTGTATGGACGTATGGATGGATGGATGGATGTTTGTTACCTCTTCACGCCAAAACTACTGAACGGATCTGGCTGAAATTTTGCACACAGGTAATTCTAATCCCGGAATCAAACATACATTTTATCCCAGAAAGAGTTCCCGTGGGATAAAAATCACCTTTAAACGTTTCTATAGGAACAACGCGGGCGAAGCCGCGGGGCGCAGCTACTTTATAATATATACAGTGTAATTTATACCGAGCTTTAAGTTAATCGAACAAAGGAATAATATTTTTCCATATAAACTACCACCCTTTTTCGTCCTCTCAGAGGTTTCTAAATTAGACTACATAAGTTGTGTTATTCTAAAACCTGAACTATCTACATACTAAATTTCATACAAATCGGTTGAGTAGTTACGGAGGTTCGTGGTCACAAACATTGGCGAGACTTTCACATTTATTTTATTAATAGAATAAAAAGTTTTACTAAAAGGAAACATAACTTTATTTTGAAAATAAGAAAAAGTAGTGCATTCACTGAATTTTTAACAATCAGGTTACTTGCCTCACCGGTAAATTTTTCAACTAGGTATTATAGTTGATGTTTCCACTTCCCAATAACTTGATAAGTTACTCAACCTCAACCTAAACAGCCTGTATTAGTCCACTGCTGGACGCAGGCCTCCCCCTGATAAGCGACTTATTGGCATTTGTCTCATGGGAGGTTAATACTCATAATCCCCACGCTGGGCATTCGGGTTAGAGATCGCAGTTCGGTGGTAGAATTGTTCTGCAGGAGGCGCTGCCCATCCCCCGGTAGATATCCCTTAGTCGCCTCTTACGACACCCGCAGAGTTGGGGTGGTGCAAATTCTCGCTGTGTGGTGATGATGAGTACATCCACATCCATCCACAGCCTGTATCGGTCCACTGCTGGACGCAGGCCTCCCCCTGACAAGCGACTTATTGGCATTTGTCTCATGGGAGGTTAATACCCATAATCCCCACGCTGGCCATGCAGGTTGAGGATCGCAGTTCGGTGGTAGAATTGTTTCGCAGGAGGCGCTGCCCGCCCCCCGGTAGATATCCCTTACGACACCCGCAGAGTTGGGGTGGTGCAAATTCTCGCTGTGTATTGAGGATGAGTGCAATAGTGGTTTATTCTTCCAGAGTAAAGTCATTATCCGGGCTCCGTATAGTGGACGCGAGTGTTCTTCCCGCCCCGACGTCACTCTTCCCGAACTCCATTCTCATCGCGATGGCGGAGAGAGCGGCTGATATTATACGAAATAAACTGTGATTGTGAGTACCCGAGCTTTTATTGACAACACCTTTAAATCCAAATCCCAAATCTCTTCACAACAGTAGCAGTGAGTCGTAATATTAACGTGAAAACTTCTTTAGGTACCTACGTCATTTCTTATAAGTAAAATATACCTCCACGATTCAGCGTAACTGAATCGCGCGTGGGGACAGTTTCGCTGTACCGTCACGCGCGGTTTGGTTACGCTGTAGGAAATTTCAATTTATAATTGGGTATGTCTTCCCGTGTGGTTCCATTTTAATTTGGTTCAGTTCTGACAATGGGATCCATGAAAATTCATGAATAAACTATAGAAATCGAAAAAAAAAATTATTTGGAACAAAGACAAAAAATGACTTCAGATGATAAAGTGAGTGTATATATATGTATATGATGATTTTCACATTCATTTCTATTTTTGTCATCAAAGTACAGCTATAAAAGACAGCATGAGTGATATACTCACAAATAGGTAGGTCAATCTGAATTGACCAGCTGCTTATCGTCTTGCAAGAAACTTCAATTCGGTATTCCAGGATCAAAATAAAAAAATATATAGTTTCAAACATTGATTAATTAAAAAGGGAAGATAGGTTACGTTCTCCCAGCGCTTACTCAAAAATTGGCATGTGTTACAACTACACGCAAACACATACGCTCACAGTTATATTTCCAGTCCTGTGCAATACAATGAACAACAAAGACGGAAAGACGTATCTGAGACCGAAGTGAGAACAAGACAACAATATTTCACGCGAATCACGACCGCCCGTGCCGCCGGTCCGACGGTGACTGAGGTGGGAGCACACAATTTTACACAATATGAGGTTGCCATTTTCGAGAAACTAGTACCTCATCTTCCCTTTTTAATTAATCAATGGTTACAAAGTAGTTTTTATTCAACAACAACCGTAACGCTGCCTTCGAGAATGGACTCTTGAGTGCGCGTGACGTAAAAGAAGAGGTTCACAATGTTCCTGCCCCGCGGCATCGGAAGTGGGATGACGCTCTTGTCGAAATCTATGTTGGTGAACACGTACGTACCCTGGAATAACAATATGTACTTAAATACATACATATTTACATACATAAATTAGGTTTTTTTTACAAAACGCTTAGTATGACGTCCGCTTATTATGAAGTGTTTGTCAATTCCTTTTGATTTCATTATAAACGGATTCCACTGTAATTTTATTCTTCTGAAAAATCTAAAAACTTATTTCTTAGTGCTTTTGTGGTGCAATGCACTCGTAGAGGCGGGCCGGGCCGTGTGCGACATCGCCAGTGAAAGAGTTAGTTACCTATGTAATATGTAATTACTCACCCACCAATGGCAGTGCGTAATCGAAGCACCTTACACTTAAGTTACAGTAAGTACTTTTGTGACCTTTGTGTTAAAACAAACAATTTTATCATTGTTAAATTATTTTTAAGTTTCGCGGAACAAAATGAATCCCTCCGGAATAACATTTATGAGAGCACCTCTAGATCATTATCTATACAATGACGTAAGAATTTTCAAAATCGGTCCATACATCATAAATCGATGAACACGCGTAAAAAATACATAGTTAAACATAGAACCTCCTTTTCTTAAAGTCGGTTAAAAATGACATTATGACATTTATGACACATTTACTGTGCTACTGTTCGGGCCAAACCACTAAAGTGATCATGACGAAATTTTAACTTGATAATAGTTTAGTTCTGGATCTATAATGTATTATTTATTTACTTATTCAAACTTGACTTATAGAATAGGGTATATGCATGTGATTTCAAAATGGGTAAAAAAATATATAAGTATTCTCTATTGATATAGAAACATATCTACATATTTATTTTTGCATTTTGAGATGTTTTTATTGTAGAATTTAACCATTGAAAAATTGATATTTTACATCTCAATCGCAAAATTTCAAAACGCTACGCCATTGACTAGAGCGGACGTGACATCACTGTACACATTTCTTCTTTTTTTATTCTGCTTGCTGCACCTTGATTTGACACTATTCTGCCCACTTGACATTTCGTATTGTCGATTATTTTCAGTTTTTTCGGAAAACCTCTTTCCTGAGATGATCACTACCGAGGTCGTCACCAAAGGTTTTAATCAAGTGTGTACGTCGACGTCACATAAACATGGCGCCAATATGGCAGCGTTTTTATCACCCGAAAATGATTGTAGTTTTGATTTGTTTTTTTTACCTTGTTAATGCGAAATTCAGTGAGCGTCTTATCATTCCTCGGTTAAATAATGACCTAAAGAATCGATTAAAACAATAAAAAAAATCGATGCATATACCCTATTACATTCGCCAGTAACCTTGTCCTGCCATTTCAGAAGCTTACAGGTTAAAGCGGTTTGAACTACATTGCGCCCGAGATTCAATATCATTTGCTGTTTTTAATCCGGTCTGCGTTCTACAATTACTTTTCCGCTAGTGTTATACAAAAAATAAAAAGAATCCCGCGCGCAATGTAAATCGACCGTCTTTAGAAGGTAAAACTTGTGCTTGTAGTCGTAATACCAAAAGTTAATTTGCAAGCAAAGGCTATCAAGTATTCAGAACATAAGCTCTGCTTACTCTAGGACTAAATGGTGATTTGTGAATGAGTTAGTTTCCTAAAAAGTTCTTGTTAGCCCGTCAGTTATCAGAAGATAATTCTAATTCGAATTCTAAGTGGCGGATGTGTGTAGGTACATCATCATCATCAGCCCATATTAGCCCACTGCTGGACATAGGCCTCCCCTAATGAGTGCCATAGCGCCCTGTCTTCAGCTTGACGCATCCAGCATCTGCCTGCAGTCTTTCGCAGATCTTCATCCCACCTGGCCTGAGGGCGCCCTACACTACGTTTGCCAAGTCGCGGTCTCTAGAACTCGTTTACCCCATCGGTTGTCGGCCCACTGCCACTTCAACTTGCTAATTCTTTGAGCTATGTCGATAACTTGGGTTCTCTGTCAGATGTGTTCGTGACAAATCATATCCTTCAGAGAGACTCCGAGCATAGCTCTTTCCATAGCTCGCTGAGCGACTTTGAATTGGTGGACCAACCCTATTGTGAGTGTCCACGTCTCAGCTCCGTAGGTCATGACGGGTAGGACTAGGGAATGGACACCGGTATTCGGTATTACCGAAAAACCGGTAATACCGAGTTATTTCAGGCACTTCGGAATACCGGTATTGAAATTGCAAATACCGGTAATTCGGTATTTTGAATTTAACGTTAAAAAAAATGAAAAAAACTCAAGGCGGCTCTAGATTACAAACAACTTATTTTAAAATTTATAATGATTGTAAAATTGATGGACAGTCTATGTTTTCGCTTTACCATGTTTTCGCTTCACCATGTTTTCACGTGGTCTCAAACAGACTTCAAAATAAATAAACGAACAAATGCCCGAAGGAAAGTGTTAGACTGTTTTTTGATTGAAATCTTTTCTTTTATAAAAGTTTTAAAATCTATAAATAGATATTTTTAAACAATCAAAGTATACTAGCAAGCAGATAGACGGACGCGGGTGGCTTTGAGAAAGCCGCCTAGCTAATAGCGAGCATAGCGTTCGGGACATTATTTCTGCATGCATAAAGCTCAAAACTGATTGACGAAATTAAAGACGAATGCAGGTGCGAGTGCAAAACAAGTATTGTTCCTGTAATTTCTTGGAAAAAAACCGTCGGACCCGTGCGGTGCCTCTTTCTTTGTCACGCACATTTTGAACTGCATAGTGCGCTCTCGCTCGGTAGGCCAGTTATCTATCAATTGTTACTACGTACGAGCACAAGGTTCAAACGGTAATCAGTGTATCGTAGCATTTCGCAGTGACAAGAAGTTCAAAAACAGTTTGTGTTGTTGGTTTGCTTTTGGAGAAAAAACAATCACCGAAAGGATAAACGGTAAGTAATATTTCATTTCATTTATTTCTCAAACAATTTACTATATCGGAAGTTTCACATTGCACGTCTTATTGTCTAGAGCAAATAAATAACTATTGTACTGAATTACTGATGGATGTAAATAGGCATAATATGAGTGAATTCATTTACCTACTTATATCGTGATTATTTTGTTTTATTGATTTGTGTGAAAACTTTCGAGTTTTAAATGTTTAATTAAGTTTGTAGTTGTTTCTTGTTGTGATAAATATTTGATTGTTATGTATGTTTAAGTTAAAGAAAGACTGTATAGTAGTACCTAAGTACCAAAAATTCTCAATTAAAATTAAAGTTGATTTAAAAATACTGCTTTTTTAAGAACCCTTTTTTATTACAATAAAGATATACTTATTCAGTCTTAAACAATATAACACGCAGAGGAAAATATTTTTTTCGACTTTTTTAATATTTATAGTAAAATACCGAAAAATTACCGAAATACCGGGATCCCGGTTTTAAAAATATTGATACCGAAAAATTACCGGTATTGGCAATAGGTCCATTACCGTCATTCCCTAGGTAGGACGCACTGATTGAAAACTTTGGTTTTCAAGCATTGCTGTATGAATGACGAGAAGACTCGACGTAGTTTCCCAAACGCTGCCCAGCCTAGCTGGATACGCTTCTTGGCCTCCTTCTCAAAATAGTTTTTGCTTAACTGCAGAATTTGTCCAAGGTACCTAAATGTACTCGGAAACAATTTCGAGAGGGTGGCCATGTACGACGACCGGCCCCGGATTAATGAGGCCATTGATCATGACTTTGGTTTTATCCAAATTCATGCCGAGACCGATGCGTCTCGCCGCGAGGCTGAAGCTAGGCCATCCAACATCCGGTTCAGCTCCCCCAGCGATTCCGCCATAAAGACTAGTCATCAGCGAATCGCAGGTGTGAAATGTAATCGCCGTTTTTGCTAATGCCCTTGCCTTTCCAGTCCAGCGTCATAAACATATCTTACAACGTGCTCGTGAACAGTTTCGGGGATATAACATCCCCTTCCCTCACTCCTCTGCGCAGTTAGATGGTTTGGGACTGCTGGTCCTGTACTTGGACACCATCGAGCTTGTATGTACAGGAGCGCTAGTTCACCCTTTGATCGAATGGACACAGGTGTGAACAAAGTGTAAACATCATCGACTTGTCAAATGAATGACAATTTTTCATGTGCGAACCAGCTGTGTGAACAGAGGTTATTACATATTTATTTTTAGTGGCTGAAAAATGGTTAAATACGCCATAAATCTGTGTTAAAATGATAGCGGGACCAGGACTAAATTAAATTATCGAATCACATACTACCTGTTTTTACCCTAAAATATTTAAATAAAAATTCGTTTCACGGGGGTGAAACAGGGGTGGAACGCGGGAACATAATATGAACCCCTCGCACTTCACCGCAACCTGCCGATTTGACTAGTTATGGGATGTTGTCGATATTTTTGTCGATATTTTTTGACATGTTTCCTAAGTAAGGTTAATATTATATAAAATAACAAAAACTAAAAGGCCTACCCTCTTATTCATAATGATCTGCTAACATAAAACATCTGCTAAGTAGTGTTGTTTCTCAATCTGACTAATGTCAATAGAAAAAGTCAGAGCGAGATTTAGCAGTGTGCTAAGTTAGCAGACTATTATGAATAAGGGGGTAAAAGTTTATTCGTCCTACATTAGTCTACATTTTGAAGCCACATAATTAAGAAATAAAACATTAATTCCATGTTTATATTAATTTATAGAATTTTATTTTCTTATGTGTTCATGTATTGTTCATAGAAATAAAGATATGTTACCCTTATCTTGACTTTAATTTAGATTTTCCTTTGATCTAGCTTTGCTTACAAGTTTTTTTTATAATTAATTTATATTACCATATAGCCTGTAAGTCTGAAAGGATAAGTCTTAATAAGCTATTGAGACTAATCAGTTTTTAAGACTTACCATAGTTATCATGTACGTCCTCGATTTCACAAGAATTGAATTTTTATCGACATTTTTTACGCATAGTAGCGCGCATAATAGGGTATATGCATCGATTTTTTTTATTGTTTTAATCGATTCTTTAGGTCATTAATTAACCGAAAAATGATAAGACGCTCACTGATTTTTCCAATAATAAGGTAAAAAAAAAACAAATCAAAACTACAATCATTTTCGGGTGATAAAAACGCTGCCATATTAGCGCCATGTTTATTTGACGTCCACGTTCACACTCGATTAAAACCTTTTGTGACGACCTCAGTAGTGATCATCTCAGAAAAGAGGTTTTCCGAAAAATCTGAAAATAACCTACAATACGAAATGTGAAGTGGTCAGAATAGTGTCAAATCATGGTGCAACAAGCAGAATAAAAAAAGAAGAAATGTGAACAGCGATGTCACGTTCGCTCTAGTCAATGGCGTAGCGTTTTGAAATTTTGCGATTGAGATTTAACATATCAATTTTTCAATGGTAAAATTCAACGATAAAACATCTCAAAATTCTAAAATAAATATGTAGATATGTTTCTATATCAATAGAGAATACGTATATATTTTTTTAGCCATTTTGAAATCATATGCATATACCCTATTGCCCATCCCTATCCATTACAGGTGTCAATTTGGTTCTACTGTCTCCGCTGGGCATTAGGAGGAACAGGCCATAAAGTCTCTCTATGGCTAGTACAATAAAATATAAACTCTATGTTGGACACTCATGGTGGCGGCGTCGCAAAGACATCTCAGCACCTCGATATAACGCCAGTCTACTAGGCATCGCTGTAAGGATTCCAGAACAGCCCAGGTTTCAAAGGCCTTTTCATAGTCCATAAAGGCCAGACACATGGGCTGATTATACTCTTCGGACTTTTGTTTAATCTGCTTCCCTGTGTGTATGTGGTCTATGGTACTATATCCTCCGCAAAACCCGGCCTGTTAAACTCGTCGAGTCTCCTGGCGAGACGGTTTGTTACCACTCGTAAGAACAGCTTATGGACGTGGCTCAGGAGTGAGATGGGTCTGTAGTTTTTAAGGAGGGTTTTATCTCCCTTCTTCCCTGGGGGCTTTTCCATTTTTAAGCTGCCTCAGAGCTAACACCATCTCGTCTTGACTGATGTCTGGCAGTTCGTCGGTATAGTGGCGGGTGGCTCTGGTATCGTGGTCGTCTCGCCGGGGACGAGGGGCATTTGTAGCGTATAATCGGCCATAGAAATCCTCTATTCCGGCGAATATCTCCGGCTTCGACAAAACGGTCCTACCGTCGTGCGTTTTAACTTTTAAGTGGCTCCTGCCAAGCTGCTGAGTGAATACTTTAGACCCTCGGTTTCGCTCTATGCCTCTTCAATGAGACGTGTGTTGGAGCTCCGAAGGTCGCACCGTACCCTCTTCGGAATGCGCTTGTTCAGGTCTGACCTTTCTGACGAAGTCGCTTGGGTGGTTTCCCTTCTTCTTGTCATCAGCCCTAGAGTCTCATCCGAGAGTTTGGATTTCTTGCTAGTGCACTGCTTTTTGCAGAACTTGATGCCCTCATCCCTCAACGTTTCGACCAAATTGTGTTAATGTGTGTACGATCTGCAGATATTTGTTCAGGGCGTTATGGATGTTTTATATGTATAATAAAAAATATATATCTATGTAGTGTATCGTATTATGTATATCAGTTATCTAGTACCCATAACACAAGCTCTGCTTAGCTTGGAGCTAGATAATGCTGTGAATTTTGCAGCATTATTATTATTTTTTTTTTGTTTAAATTAGTTTAATAAAGATGTTCATTAAACCTACCGGTACAACAGGACAGCCCCACGTGACTGTGGTGAACTTGTTCAAAAACTTCTGGGTCCATTCGTGTGTTAACGCATCGCATACTTTGGAGACGTAATTCAGGTCGATCGCGCTTACGGACGTTTTATACGTTAGCTTCATCTGCGGAACAATTGACATCTTCAGGGCTAGTTCATAATGAATTCGTCAAACTACGAAAGTACCGCTGTGACTGTTAACTGTCAACCTTATAGATAGACATCTATTCAATAATTATATTTACTAACCTATCTAATAGTTTCGAAATAATGTAATGTAACACCCTGTCTGTGAGGAGGGCGATGAAAGAAAGAAAGAAATTTTTATGCATAAATTAATATACACGTTTTATGTATCTAACATACATACATACATACACTGAAGTGAGTTGCTTAGTTAAACCTAACATAGGCTTAGAGGCATTGCTAACCAACCTATGTAACAAAGTTTTCATGAATAAAAGATCTATCTATCTACATACGATGGTGTCAGCATCGAATTCCAATACTTACTTTAGGCATGTTATTCGTTACAAAATAAATTACTTGATAAACGTTAGTGTTCTTCCAACGCAAACAAGAAGTTTTTCGACTTGTACCTACGTCACATGACCTCGTTGCGCTATTGGTTAGCGCCCGTACTGAGGGTAGTATTCAGGTTCGATTCCCATCGAAGTATTACATGGATATTAATTGATTTATTAGAACTAAGGTCCTTGGCTGAAAAACGGCTGAAAAGCATATGTTCAGCACACGCTGAGCCAACCCCTATTTCGGCACAGGTACGTGGAGGCAGACCCACATATTTAATGTAAACTACCACCAACCCTTTCATGACACTTACCTCCATGTTATACTGTTTTTGTTTGTCATTTGTTTATTTTTGAATCTCTTTATGTACCTGTGTCCAAATATTTTTTTCTATTCTTCTATTTTATTCTAGAACTTACAGTGACATTGTTATTCCAAACCAGAGGCGTGATTTCCACCGTGATGTTGGTCTTGTAGTGATCCCCTCGCTTCGACCTCATCGTAAGAATGGTCGGTTTAGACAAGAACTTGGGGTTCCAGTAAGTGAACTTGGCTCGTTCTTGCTTGTATATTGTACACTGAAAAATTCAATGTAGACAAACCACTACGTTTTCAGGCAAATTGCTAGTAGACCCAACTAACTGTTAATTCGAGGACCAATTCATATCAATAAACTATTTAGGTAGATAATGTAGAAACACAAGCCAAACTCGGTGTATATTGTTTGTAAACCTCAACAACCTATATTGTTCCTGGACGCAGGCCTCCCTCCAATAAGCGCCTTATTGGCGTTTCTCTCATGGAGGTAATGCCCATAATAATCACTAATAATAGGTAATGTAATACCCACGCTGGGCATGCGGGTTGGGGATCACAGTTCGGAGGTAACTAGCTCTGCAGGGGGCGCTGCTGCCCGCCCCCTGGTGAATGTCCCTTTGTCGCCTCTTACACACGGATAAGTTGGGGTAGTGCAAATTCTAAGCCAGCACCACACAGCAAAATATTGTTTGTGAACATTCCGCTCATACTTGACCTAAATTTCACTATTGTCGCGTCTTTTATACACAATTTACATTAATTTTACGTTTTTTGACGATTTCATTAAATGTTGTTTTTTGCATTAATTGTCGATTTTGAGATCTTTCTTTCAAGAAATATTGCTCACAAATACATATAAAACCTGACGCCAAGCTAGTTAATTTTAATTATTTGTGGCGGCATGGTTTGTTTACCAACATTCTATATCGAGTTTGGCTTGATTAAAATTATTTCACGCTAAAGTTAAATAGAAACAATTCACGATAAAACAAACTTTACTTTATAAGCGACAATTAGCTGTCTTATAACGTTATTAACGCCTCGTTACAGTGATCGACACAATCGATCACGTTAGTTTAACATAGTAGATAATTAAACTTACCGTAACAAATATAAATAAGTTTATAAGTAGAAACACTAAAATCCTCATCTTGATAATTCACAATAATACTCGTTCAGAAGCTAAATAACACTGTCAAATTACGGATAAAATATCGACTACTGTTGTACTATTGGACGAATTCCGATCACAGCTACTCATATCCATTATTATATTATCCATGCTAATATCATAATATAAAAGTTACTCTGTCTGTTAGGTAATATGTACATAATATGCAGATAGAAAAACAACAGGGCTGCTTACTGAAAACATGTAGCGAGAAAAGGTTTTTGTGCTTAGGTCGTCTGAATAGATGATTGTAAATTTGACAAGGCATACTCCAGTACCTTTTGATTTTTCCAAGACCGCATGCATTTATCCCTGTTAATAAGTGGCATTTTCCCAAGACGTATTCTTGCATGCATTTATCCCTGTTAATAAGTGGCATTTTCCCAAGACGTATTCTTGGGAAAATGCCACTTATTAACAGGGATAAATGCATGCGAAACCACTGACTGTAGCTAGTTATTGATAATCATTTATAAACTAGAAATGCATCCATGGAGGTAAGGTACAGTCACCACACCAACAAAAAGCGTTGAATAGATGAAAGCTCCAAAGACCAAAGCCCCGTGTACATATAAGCCCAGAGAAACCGCTTAATTACAACTATATTAATATATAAAGAGCAAAGATTTGATTGGTTGTTTGTTTGTATTAAATAGGCTGCGAAACTACAGGACCGATAAAAAAAAACATAATTTAAAAGATTACTTTTCAGGGAGTGACATAGGTTATTTTGTCCCGGAATTCCCACGGGAACGGAAACTACGCGAGTAAAACCGCGAGGCGCTGCTAGTCATTTATAAAAAAGCAAGAAAACAGAATCCGCTGAACTTATAAATTCTTTCTATGAGTACGAAGGCTAATTTCACTTTCACATGTAGTGAATGTAACGAAGACGGGAGTAGGTACCACGATACCTATTTTCAGACAGACATGGGCCTGCTCGGAAAAGGAAAATCGAAGTTTCGTTTTCGTTGTCGTGTAAAACCAACTCTTGTTGCTTGTATAAGATTAGTGTTTGCACAAAAAAGGATCGGAAACATCGATTTCGTTTTTAAAAGTAAGGGTCCTGATTTGGTAATGTAATCGACGTCGTATAATGTTCAGCGGCTTCTATTCAATTCAAATTATTTATTTACCTTACATTCACAAGGAACACTAGGTGAATTGCTACAAAGCACAATACATATTTTCTGTTTATTTGTTGGTGTATGAAATTTATTCATTGTGTCTGTTGCTCTATGTGTGTTACATGGGTTTTGAATTCTTCATCTGTTAAACGCATTTCGCGGTGACAGTACCTGCACAAAATATAACATAATGATGATTACATATCTAGTCTGCGTACGTGAAATTAACTTTTGTGTATATGAAATTGTAATAGGGCAATTTTCTTGTCAATAATTATTATTTTGTTGTACAAAACGTTTACATAACATTTACGCAAATTAACTTTTAACGACATATAGAAATAGAGATTTTCAACACAATAGGTATAATAAGAAAGTTAGTTGCGAACCTTTATTTAAGAATCTTATTTAATTGTCATACAATATCATGAACCTAAGAGGTAGGTTTGAATGTAATTGATATTTACTTAATTTGTTTAATGTGGTATTTATTATTAAGCAAGGAAATATCCTTTCCGTGGCAATACATTAGGGAACGAATACGCTTAATAGCAAGTTAAAAATCGAAAAGTCAAGGATTCTTAGATCGTCCTCGATTTGTTTATTGTCAATTAATTGTCGAATATGTGATCGTATGAGAGAAAAGAATGACGATAAAATTTGGAAATTGCTACTATTTTTACTTAAGGCCCATACAGCAGCGAAAGTGGCGCCCCCAGCTATTTTATCTTATTATTACGTTAAACGCAGGTATTTTTAAAAATCCTACGTTCAGTTTGTGGTATCTATTATAAGCTATTTATTAATGTCTCTGTAATAGTTTCATTTTGTAAAGCTTAGGAAGAGATACGAAGTTGCGCTTTTTGGTCACCAAACTCTATTTTTGCATCTCCTCCTAAACTATATGAGATAAAATTATGAAAGAGGTATTAAAAAATAGCTTATAATAGATACCACAAACTGAACGTAGGATTTTTAAAAATTCCTATGATAAACGTAAAAATATGATAAAATAGGAATTGCTGTCAGATTGGCTCGGGTATGCGCCTTAATACAAAAAGTAGGTAGATTTTTGTATGATAAGATAATACAGTTCTAAATTTCCACAGAAATCTATAATAATATCGAACATGACTTATATTATAGCCTCATACACTTCCAATTTGTATCTAAAAATGTACAATTTGAAATAGGTATGTTCATATAAACTAAATATTTTTAGGAATATAAGAAAACTTTGGAAAGATGTGGTATGCTTATTGTACCTAATCTTGATTATATCTAAAACCTATGTATCTCTTTTCAGTCTTCTATACCATAATATGTGCTCTAAAATAATTAGAAATAATTAATTTCGTTTTAAAAAACTATAAACCGATTTAAATTTTTATGGTTTTTTCATGAATTTTCATGGATCCCATGTTCCGAACTGAACAAAATTAAAATGGGACCACGCGGAAAGCACCAACTTTCATATAAAAAAAGAATCATAAAATCGGTTAAAAATAGAAGTTCTTAGCATAAAACATACCACCTTGGACATTTATTTATTGTAATTAAACAATGTAGGTACTTACCTCGTGTCCATTTTGAATGAGGCATAAACGTATACAAACCGCCCATACTTTGTTGGCGCGTCCTTTTATACGTATTTTTTACATTACTTGTCGATTTTAGATCCTCCCCTTCAATAAAAATTGCTTACAATTATATCTGAAACTCGACGCCAAGCAAGTGAGATTTTGTTATTTGTGTCGTATTTTGTATACTAACATGCTCCATTCAAAATGGATAAACCATAGGTATTTGAATGGCCTTAATCCATTATGCCAAAAGCAAAACCTCGTTCGATAAGGTTAAACGCGAGGATAAATACCGAATAGATTATAAACTGGACTGAACTGTTCGTACTTAGTCGGCAACAATAATAACATCTCCTTTAAGCAAAAGCTCCTGAGTACGCGTTATAAAAAAAATAAGGTTCAAAATGTTCTTTCCACTTGGCATCGGGAAGGGTACGACGCTCTGGTCCACATCTATGTTGATGAAGTCGTATGAAGCCTGAAAAAACAACAAATTATGGTCACACTTGGCCACAGAGGTCGTCAACCTCTGTGGCGCAGTAATAAAAATCACGTCTGCCGCACGCATGCCAGGAGAGCTGTCTCTCCTGGCATGCGTGGCCTAAACGTAGCCACCGATTGGCAACCTGACCAGGCGAGAAGGCGGTAGACCTAGACCAGAGAATATTCAAAAATACTACCCTAGACGGAGATGGCGGGACGAACAAATGCCAGGTCGACTGGACGTAGGTGTTCGTGATGTCTGAAGGGCACTCCATTCAGACATCACTATTAGGTTTGCCCAGCAGTGGGAAGAGAGGTTAATAATATAATTACTCTGTTACAATAATATCACATCACACTAATATTATAAATGCAAAAGTTTGTATGGATGTATTGATGGATGGATGGATGTTTGTTACCTCTTCACGCCAAAACTACTAAACGGATCTGGCTGAAATTTTGCACAAAGGTAATTCTAATCCCGGAATCAAACATAGGCTACTTTTTATCCCATAAATCAGTTCCCGTGGGATAGAAATCACCTTTAAAGGTCTCCATAGGAACAACGCGTGCGTAGCCGCGGGGTGCAGCTAGTATAGTATAAAAATTCATAAAGAACCTACTGGTACCACAGGGCAGCTCCACGATACATTTGTAAACTTTCTCAAAAACGTTTGAACCCATAAGTGAGTAAATATATCACACAATTTTGATACGAAGTGGAAGTCAATCGCGTTCGCAGGCGATTGGTAGGATATTTTCATCTGTGGAACAATGTCATAAACATTGAAAGAAGGTATGTGGGCATTTGTACCGTCACAATATCACATTATTTAGCTTGGGGCTAAATAATGTGATATTGTGACGGTACAAATGCTAAGCAAAGCTTGTGTTATGGGTACTAGATAACTGATATACATAATACAATACACTACATAGTAGTATTTTTTATTATACATAGAAAACACCCAGAACAGAATAAAAGAAAATGTTCTGGACTTTTCGATACCCCTAGATATCAGATCCGTTGGAACTTACAGTGACGTTGTTGCTCCAAGTCTGCGTGAGAGCCACAGTAACGTTGGTGCGGTAGTGGTCTCTTCGGTTAGACCTCATTGTAAAAGAGGTCGCTTTGGATATGTACTTAGGATTCCGGTACGTGACCTTGGCACGCTCTTGATGGTATTTACACTGAAAATGCAATCAAAAGAGGACCAGTCTGGTTTCAAACAAATAGACCTAACTTCTGTTTATCAGGACATCATTCAGAGAATTATGCTTAACCATCCATCGTAGGTATACTGTCATTTTGAATAGCGTTGGAAGCCATTGCAATGGCCTTTGCCATACAATCTCAAATTACGAAGGCCATTCAAATGGCTTTCAAGTGTCAATATAGGATGGATGGTTTAGCGTAATTCCACAGCAGGTCAGAGTAGCGCTCTTTTTCTTCTTCTTTACATGGTACTCACCGTTATTATTATGAATAAGTTCATAATTATAAACAGAAACACTGAATTCTTCATTTTGAACACAAATCACGACGATATTCAATAAAGTCAACAAGTCTAGTTTCACTGCCAAGTAAATAATCAAATAGTTAAAATAATTACTACCTAGCTATATATATATTTATAATACATTATAATTAAGATCAACAATCATGTTTAATTGTTCGTGAAACGGACTTTTTTATTTAACATTGAATTGTTAGTTTGTTTGTTAAATGTTATCTGCTTATTACGATCAAAAATCATGTTTAGTAGAGCGTGGAATTAAATTTTTGATGATCAAAGTGTCAGAAATCTATTGCCAATGTCAAATCAGGATAGATAGATTCTATCCCACAACTAGGCTTTATATAATGTACGTTTCTGCAACAAAACCCCTACTAAGCTGCAAAAATTATCAGTAAATAAATTCAACTAACTGTCCAACCTTGCTGTGCAAAAATACCAGATTATCTAGAGGATAAAACAGCTTAGGACGGATTTAGCTCTAACTCTAAAAATAACAACTAACAGGCTAAAGGTTTCTTCGTCGTTTCTTCACTTAAGTCTACATACCGAAACGACTGAATTTAAAAATACCACTTTATTTCCGTGCCGTTGTAATTGTTGAAATTAGAGGTGTTTGACTTTTTCCATGTGTACTGTACATATATTAGTTTTATGGAAATCGTCGTCTTCCACACCTTTAACTCGACTTTTCATTTGCCAAAAAAAGGAGGAGGTTCTCAATTCGATTGTTTTTGTCTGATCAGATTTTGATGAATCTTTTTTTTATTTGAAAGCTGGTGCTTCTCGTGTGGTCCCGTTTCCATGTGGTCCAGTTCTGACAATGGCATCCAATTTTCTATTTTTAGTATATGTAAATGTAATACCCTTTTTTTACCAAATAATCTCTGTGATAAAGCCTTATTAGCTAAAGACACTTAATTAATTTTTAAAGTTGACAGAAATAAACAATTTATAAAACGATGTAGGTAAATCACTAATACCAAAAAGACTGGTTCACCGCCAATAACCTCTTACTCAATGCTTCAAAAACCAAATGCATAAAATTCATGTCACCAAATGTAAGAGAACTCCCAACTAAGATAA
This sequence comes from Eupithecia tripunctaria, assembly GCA_955876795.1. Classification (NCBI taxonomy): domain Eukaryota; kingdom Metazoa; phylum Arthropoda; class Insecta; order Lepidoptera; family Geometridae; genus Eupithecia; species Eupithecia tripunctaria. The sequence goes on from OY041615.1 coordinate 14,778,937, forward strand.
TGTTATGGATGAGATTATTTATTATGATATTGTTCACCTTGTAGACTCAACTGTTTTCCTAGGGTTACATATTGATTCCTCTCTTCAATGGAGACCGCAAATTGATGCTCTCACAGGCAGACTTAGTTGAGCGGCGTATACGGTTTGAACCGTTCGAACAATTAGATAATTTACCGATGAAGATACAGATAGGTTAGTTTACTTCAGTTACTTCCATAATATTATCTTATGGTATTTTGCTTTGGGAAAGGAAGCTGACATCCAGATCTTTGTTCTTCAAAAAAGGGCGGTACGCGCTATTTATAAATTAAATCCACGCGACTGTTTGTCGGAATTATTTAAAGAAATAAATATTTTGACAGTGATATCATAATACATCTTTGAAATCAAATGTATGCACACAAAAACGAAGAAAACTTTTTGAAATTTGTGATGTTCACAATAGAAATACAAGAAACAAGAACAAATTACACATCCCATCATATAGATAACGAAAGGTCGGGATATCATTTAAAAGTAAATTTAAACTGTACATAAAACGAAATCTTATCAAGGAAGCATTAGTCCATAGATAATTCCCATTTACGCCCACCGTGCCCAAACGAGTACGCATGAAAAACTACCCACATTTTTTTTTATTAAATTGTTTAGTGAGCTTTATTATCGGATAACTAAAGTGTGATAGTGACTCCTTATGCTTCGCGATTAATAATTGGTTTTCATTGGGAAAAAGTGTTTTTATTAGCAGTTTTGTGGAACATATGCGACAACAACAGCTTCAGAAAAGTAAGTATTGAATTTCGAATATATTTTTCAAGATTTTCGTGTCATTTCTCACCACTAGTTATAGTTTAGTATGTTGTCTGTATAATAAATCTAAATAGTATGTAAAAATTCTAACCGTTTGCTTATAATAGGATAAATATAATGTCGTCCCCAAATGGGGACATTGGGCACATTCATGATATATTATTCGTTTTTTTGTTGTTTCAGGATTTTTTTTCAAGTAATGGCGCGAAGTACTTTTGGTCAACACAATGATTACCATGGGCTTCAGGAGGCTTTGGAGGCTATCATGGAGGAAGAAGACCAAGATGCGATGGTTGATTTGGTGGCGCTACCTCCAGATCCAAGTTATCTGACTGATGAAGAAGAAGGTAATGAAGATAACATTCAAGGGGATGAACTTCCACGGGATATACCAGGACGCGTTGAGGTATTTGTAGAGAGAAACGATGAATGGGATAGTAATGATGAGGAACCATTAGCTTCAACTGCGAATAAGAGGCCTAGAATAGATTTACAAGAACCCCGCTGGCGTAAGTGCAATCCTTCCTATGAGCCAATTGCTTCTAACGAAGAAAATATTCAGAGAAGACTTATGGATGTGATGGAAGATCTAAAAAATCTGATTGCTATTATTATTTTCGAAAAAATATTTGATGATGAAGTCTTGAACATACTTTGATAATTTCTTCACAAGTTATGCTTTGCTTCGAGACCTAAGAGAATCTGGCTTTCGTGCTACCGGAACTGTCCGTGAAGGAAGAACTAAGAAGTGTCCTCTGGTTTCTATAAAAGAGATGAAAAAACATAACCGTGCAGATTATGACTACAGGTTTGATTCAGTCAACCAGGTTCTCTTTGTTCGGTGGCTCGACAATAGTGTCTGCACGATGGGCTCAAACTACGATAGTGTCCTCCCACTAGGGAAAGTGAAGCGATGGAGCACTGCTAATATGCAGAAAATTGACGTAGGCATCCCGCATGTGTTTCAAAATTACAATAAGGGTATGGGCGGGGTGGATCAAGCTGATCAATCGATCTCTCTGTATCGTACAGCTATTCGTGGAAAAAAGTGGTGGTGGGTTTTGTTCACGTATATGCTGGATTTAGCAGTTGCTAATGCATGGCGTTTACATCACCTGGCCAATGATACAAAGCTTGATCAGCTTCAATTCCGTCGACATATTGCCCGCCAATATTTGAGACAGACCAACGCCTCTAGAGAACTCCCTGCAGCATCCCTGGTCCCAAGTATACCGCATGATGGTGTTGGTCACTACCCTCAAAAGCTAAGCAAACAACTACGATGTGCAGTTTGTCATAATAAAGCTCGTTGGCAATGCAAAAAGTGCCTGAAAACATTGTGCATTGAGAAGCAATGTTTCGAAATTTTTCACACTGCTTGAGCCCGTTGTCCCCATTTGAGGACGGCTTTTTTTTTCAGGGAAGAAAACTGTTTTTTAAAAATTTTCTTTCATTTTGTGTTAGAATAGGTATTTCTTGAGCTATTAATAAAGTAAAAATTTCAATATCACTGTCTGGTTTCATTTGGGCGTAAATGGGTTAATGATGTTAATGCTTTTCCGAACGCCCAGTTCCGCACCGACAATGCTATGTAAGAATATAAATTATTATTTTTGTTAGAATTACCTACCTATATTTACAAATATGACAACTATCTACTCTTAAGTTGTATTATATTTAGACTTAGATATGCAAAAATTGTATTAGTTGATAATCGATAAACTTGCTAGTTGTTTCTTTTTCACTTCTTCCGCTAGTGGACAAAAAAATTAAGTGAGTTAGAGTCAATTGCACATTATTTCTTCATCATCATCATCAGCCCATATTAGTCCACTGCTGGACATAGGCCTCCCCTAGTGAGCGCCATAGCGCCCTGTCTTCAGCTTGACGCATCCAGCATCTGCCTGCAGTCTTTCGCAGATCGTCATCCCACCTGGCCGGAGGGCGCCCTACACTACGTTTGCCGATTCGCGGTCTCCACTCAAGAACTCGTTTACCCCATCGGTTGTCAGTTCTTCGCAAAATATGGACGGCCCACTGCCACTTCAGCTTGCTAATTCTCTGAGCTATGTCGATAACTTGGTTCTCTGTCGGATGTATTCGTTACGAATCCTATCTTTCAGAGAGACTCCGAGCATAGCTCTTTCCATAGCTCGCTGAGCGACCTTGAACTGGTCGACCAACCCTATCGTGAGTGTCCACGTCTCAGCTCCGTAGGTCATGACGGGTAGGACGCACTGATTGAAAACTTTCGTTTTCAAGCATTGCGGTATGGATGACGAGAAGACTCGACGTAGTTTTCCAAACGCTGCCCATCCCAACTGGATCCTCCTCTTGGCCTCCTTCTCAAAATTGCTTTTACCCAACTGCAGAATTTGCCCAAGGTATATACTCGGAAACAATTTCGAGAGGGTCATTATTTTTTATTTGATATTAATTACTATTTACCAAGCTGTTTATATAGTAAAACGTTGGACTTGTCTAAGATACTAACGGTGAAATCCCCCCTAAGTAGGTATCATTTATTATATACATGTATGTATATTTTCTACTATTATGCAAGTGACATTATAACTACGCGCTGTTACTGGAGAAGGTACAGAAAGCGTTTCTCAGGTCTCAGTACAAGCGAGAATTTGGGTATTACCCATATATGTACCCAACTAGGTTTCTCCAAGGGTATCTTGGGTACAATTCCCTACAGACCAGAAGAGCGTACGATCAAACAGCAACAATGTGCAAAGTGCTTCGTGGTATGATCGACGTTCCTGATCTGCACAACCTTCTGTTTCGGCTCTACCTCCCTAATAATTATATCCGCAACAGGCACCACAGACTTTTCTCCGTGCCCTTCAGTCGAACCGTTGCTCGTGCCAACTCTCCACTGCCTCGCACCCTCGCCGCCCTTAACAGACTTCTAGACCACAATCCAGACTGTGATATCTTCACAGATGAATGGAAGTGTTTAATGTTGGTATGCCTGAGGTTTTGCGAGAGTGATGAATGAAAGGATGTTTGTTTGTTTAGTGAATATTATTTTAATTAATATGTCAATTTGATTTATTATGTTAATGAATTTATTTGCCTTATATCTAAATATGTTTAGTTTTTAAAATTCTATTTTAATTCATATCATATATTGTGTAAAAAAATTATTTAATGGATAATTTCATTCGAATTTTTAAATTAAGATTAATCTTAAGTAACTGATGTAATTGGTTTTATAAAAATCGTGTTAGTTACTAAATAAATAAATAAAAAAAATAAACTATAACGCATAACGATTTGTGCAAGTTGCAATAATCCATTATTCTTAGCTTGAAAATTCTTTATTATGTAATTTTACTTCACTTACATTTTGGTCTCTGTGTAACAGCGTGTGTTTTAAATCTTTTAAATCCATCGTGAATTAATACTTAAGTTGTAACTTTGACTTTAACGTGTAATATTATGCGTAAAGATTTTGAAAAAAAAAATGGCATCCGATGTTAGGCCCTAAATCTTCAAACCCATTTCTTTAGTCAGCGTTGATTCTCATGGTGCCCTCGAGCACAGTTTCATGCGTACGCGTCACGTAAAGTTGCATTGTCACAAAGTACTTTCCGCTCGGCAGCGGTAAGGGAATAACGCTGTTGTCAAAATCTATGTTGGTAAACGAGTATGTACCCTGGAAATAAAACAAAAAAGCTTAATCATTTCAAAAGGTATAGGCCGGCCCAAATAAATATGTAATGGGGGCGGCTGTTTATAATCGACTTCCACCTGTGATTATCAGTGCTTCTTCAACGCAATCCTTATAAAGCAAAGTAAAGTTATGGCTTATTGAATTTTTTTTAATTGGAACGAATTATTTAATTGGATTTTATTCCCAATTTTGATTTTTTATTATATATTTTAAACATGTTTTTGTATTTGCAATACCTATTATGCAAAGAGAATACAATATGTATGTGCGGTAACGAATCGGTTGACGTCACCTCCGGTTAGCGGTTAGCGGCGGTGAGAGGGTTAACAGGGTCACCGAGAACGCGTCTCGGTCAACGGAGGAGAGGCTGATAATAATACGTAATTATACTATGCTTATTTACCGCTATCCACAATACCTGACTAGATACAACTCCGCACGGAAAACTGCTCACGGTATTTTCGTCGGCTTGTATTAGCTAACTGCTGGACATAGACCCCTCCTTAACCTTAAACTCAACAGCCTATATCGGTCTACTGCTGGACGCAGGCCTCCCCTTAATACGCGCTTTATTGGCTTTTATCTCATGGGGGGGTAGTAGTTAGTGCCCATAACTCACGCTGGGTATGCGGGTTGAGGATTGCAGTTCGGTGGGAGAATTGTTCTGCGGGGGCGCTGCTGCATGCACACTGGTGGATATCCCTTATTGAAAGACACCCGCGTGAAGAGTTGGGGTGGTGCAAATTCTTCCGCAGGTCCTCCGGTAAATTAGTGAGTAACTTACTGGTGGGATAGGGCAACTCCACGCGCTGGTTGAAAACTTGCGTATGAATTTCTTGTGCCAGTCATACGCGAATAAATCACACATCTTTGAATCGAAATTAAGTTCGATTCCGTTTCCTGGAGATTTGTAGACTATTTTCATCTGTGGATTAAAGTTATATTTATAGTCATTCATTTTGTATGATTTCATTTGATGAACACACCCAAGCCAAGATTAATAAAAATTCTACATCACCGAATTTTTTTATTTCGTACCGTTAACGATATTTAAGCTTCCTATAGTATAATTTATCATTTGGACCCCTGTTGAAATGGTAAAACCATTTAAATCGTTAGATAGACCCTTACCACCTTACCATAGTAAGATCCCGCCATATTAATTGCCACACGAAATTAGAAAGCCGGTCATTTGGAACCAGTGTACATTTAATCACAGTGTGTTTTTTCACAAAAGTCATTGAAATTTGTTTGCACATTGAATATATTATATCAATTAGGTTTATTTTGTTGTTTAAAAACGTAATAGCTACTCATTAGTGTGTAGCTATCTATATACAGGGTGGAATTTTGTAATGCCACCTGGAGGGAAAGTACTCTTAATCCTGTAGATAGGAAGTTTTACTCAAAGAAAACATTTCTTTATTTTTGAAAAAAAACAAAACTGCATTCAAAGATTTTCGAAAATTCGCTTGCCACACCCGGGAATCGAACCGACTGAAATCTGTAAAAATTACATTCTGTACTTTTATTGCATCGATCGTTAGGGCCCATTATAAGGATGAAATCTCTCTAACAAACTTAATAAATTAAATGGAAGGAAAACCATGAATTCTTAAATTATTTTATTTATTTACAAAAAAGGTAAACTAATTAGTTGCTCGAAATAGGCTCCATTTTCTTGGATACACAAATTTATTCTTCTAACGAATTCATTTCTTGTTGTGGTAAATATTATAAATCGTATTCTGAACTTCAACTCTCAACCCGTTAACATTCGCATAAGATTTAATGTAAATTTGATTTTTTCCATGTCCCCACAAAAAAACATGTAATGGGGTGAGATCTGGCGATCTCGCAGGCCATCTGATTGTGCCGTTGTTGGTACCAATCCAGGTATTAAAGTGGTTATTAATGTATGCAGTAGTGATTCTACTGTCATGGGCTGGAGCACCATCTTGCTGTAGAATTATTTGATTTCGCTCTTCCTCGGGGAAACCACCATTGATCACCAGAGATCCAGTATTTCAAGATACTTGACAGTGTTTAAATGACCTTCGTACACGTGGACTAAGGGTACGTTCCAATTCAAGCTTAAAGCGCTAACGCACTGCACGAGCTATGCGCGCACGAAGCCCCGTTCCGATTCGTCTGAGCGCGTTGGTGCGCGTTGGCGCGATTAATGAAACGAAACGCTCAGACAGCACTCACAAAGAAGTTGAAGGAACGCACGAACTGCCTTGTTTCGAAAGGTGAGGCAGTTCATGCGCTCCCGTGCGCTCGAGGGGCGTGGCGAAGTGGGCGTTGCCGTGCGCTCTGTCAGCGCGCTGAAAGTTAAAAAGAAACGACTTCATGCGCGCGTCAGCGCATTAAGCGTGAATCGGAACGTAGCCTAACACAACCATATTTCTCATAATTCCGCACCAAACGTTGAAAGAAAATCTTACTTGACTGTTAGTTTCATGAACACGAACAGGATTCACTCGAGTCGAGACCCATAGTGGTTATTGCGGCGATTGTACATGCCGTTATTGCTGAAGTTGGTTTCATCAGACCAATCAATGTTACTCAAAAAATTAGGGTTATGGTCAATTTCTCTCAGCATATTTTGACAAAATTGTAATCGTCTGTCACAATCCCCAGGATGCAATTTTTGCACCAACCAACCATCACGATAACATTTATACTTATACTTTTTCAGCACTTTAAGTACACGAGTGTGTGTTGTTCCAATTACTTCGGCAGCATCTCTGCTTGAAGCCTTCGGAAATGATTCAAAGTATGTTAAAACATTTAGATCAAAATCGAAATAGTTCTGCTGAAGAGTTTGCCGTCTCTTTTTAAAACTACCGGAATTCTTTAAATTTTCTACCATTCTTTTCAATACGATACGTCTCGATATCTCTCTCCATACCACCGCAGAGCTAGATTCACATCTTTGTTATTTAAAAAATAAGCTTCGAATAAATCAAATTGTTCTTGATAAGCCATTTTTACCGTGAAATGATTTGTAAAAACAATCAAATGTGAATACCAAATGGCAATCTATTTTCAAATGTAACATTCCATATTTAAACTACCTCATACACGCAGTTATGTATGTCACATCTAATAAAGGAGTCTGCATTACAAACACGTGAATGGAGTCTGCATTACAAACACGTGCAAATTGCAATCGTTTTATCTTAAAATAGTAATCCGTCATTTTAACGGATATATGGCGTTAATGATAATTAATAATTACTAACATAGAGTAAGTAAAGAGCAGAGCAACTAAACAGATGGATCTTTGAGTAAAAGTGCTTTAATGGCCTAGCCATTGAATTTATAAGTCCAGATTTCATGGTTTTCCTTTCATTTAATTTATAAGTTTGTTAGAGAGATTTCATCCTTATAATTGACCCTAACGATCCATGCAATAAAAGTACAGGGTGTATTTTTTACAGATTTCAGTCGGTTCGATTCCCGGGCACACCCGGGAATCGAACCGACTTGCCACAGCAAGCGAATTTTCGAAAATCTTTGAATGCAGTTTTGTTTGTTTTCAAAAATAAAGGAATGTTTTCTTTGAGTAAAACTTCCTATCTACAGAGTTAAGTTATTAAGAGTACTTTCCCTCCAGGTGGCATTACAAAATTCCACCCTGTATATATAATATATCATCCCCCTGACAAGCCCCATTTGGCGTTTATCTCAAAGAGGGCAATGCCCGTTATCTCCACGCTGGCAAATTCTCTAAAATACCGAACTTTCATACGGTTTTCTCTATGGGTTTCATGAGTAAGGTTTATACGTATAGTCTAGAGTTGATTGCGGTTTTGTGTAAATAGGCTATAAATATGACGATGCTTTTTGAAAATGTCGCAAAAAACATGCCGCCTGACTCGTAAATATAAATTGCATTAGTTAGAGTTCAGTAAGTAAAAGAAAACAATTTATACTGAATAACTTAACTTATATAAGTATTTAGGATTATTTTAATTATTATATAAGATTAGATTAAAACGGTACTCTATTGCATTGGGTGTGCCCGTAAGGATAGAGGTACATTTTTATAAATAAATAAATAAATAAATAAATAAATAAAAAAATAAATAAATAAATAAATAAATAAAAAAATAAAAAAATAAATAAATAAATAAATAAATAAATAAATAAATAAATAAATAAATAAATAAATAAATAAATAAATAAATAAATAAATAAATAAATAAATAAATAAATAAATAAATAATGAATAAATAAATAAACTTAAAAAATAAGTCATTGGACTCCTCTGCTACACGGAACTTACAGTGACATTGTTATTAAAAGCCTGCGTGAGAGCCACAGTAACGTTGGTGCGGTAGTGGTCTCTTCGATTAGACCTCATTGTAAAAGAGGTCGCTTTGGATATATACTTCGGGTTCCGGTACGTGAACTTTGCATGCTCTTGGTGGTATTTACACTGAAAATAGTGGTGATTAAGAAGTAGTCCAGTCAATATTCAAGCGATTTGTAAATAGACCTCAGCCTACAGCCTATATTCCACTGCTAGACGCAAGCCGCCCCCTGACAGGCAGCTTTGGCTTTTTTCTCGGGGGGTAATGCGCATAATCCCCACTCTTGGCTACGAGTTGGTGATCGCAGTTTGATGGCAGATTTGATCTGCAGAAGGCGCTGCTGCCCGCCCCTTGATTTAAATCTCCTGCAAGGATAGTTGAGGTGGTGCAAATTCTAATCCGGCACTTACAGAAATAATAATGTATATTTCTGTGCCGGCACGGTTAGTTGATCAACGTCATAATGAGTGTATACATTTTTGACCAATCTTGAGCCCCATTCCACTAATTTTAAAACAACACAGTAACGCCATTGGTTTTTAATAATAAATAAATAATGTTGGACAATTTGAAACTCAAATCATGGTAAACAACCCCGTTGTAAATAACTTTTATGTTGGACAATTCACACAGCATTATCTAGCCCCAAGCTAAGCAGAGCTTGCATTAAGGATACCTACTGAATAACTGATATATAATACAATACACTACATATGTAGATAGGTATGTAGGTATTTAGTTTTTCATCCATACCGCAATGCTTGAAAACGAAAGTTTTCAATCAGTGCGTCCTACCCGTCATGACCTACGGAGCTGAGACGTGGACGCTCACGATAGGGTTGGTCCACCAGTTCAAGGTCGCTCAGCGAGCTATGGAAAGAGCTATGCTCGGAGTCTCTCTGAAGGATAGGATTCGTAACGAATACATCCGGCAGAGAACCAAAGTTATCGACATGGCTCAGAGAATTAGCAAGCTGAAGTGGCAGTGGGCCGGCCATATTTCGCGAAGAACTGACAACCGATGGGGTAAACGAGTTCTTGAGTGGCGCTCATTAGTGGAGGCCTATGTCCAGCAGTGGACTAATATAGGCTGATGATGATGTTGATTATACTTTGAAATCATCCATAACACCCTGAGCAAATATCTGCAGATCGTAATAACATTTGTATCGAGGCGGAAATCGAACCCGTAACCTCCTCTGTCGCAGGAGGATGTTCGCCCTTCTCATCGACCAATCAACTGAACGCTACTACGTAGTGCAAAATTAACCTATAAACATATACATATACAAACAAAACCCTAGAAATTAAACGCAGTCTATCACGGAATGCTTCCTGGCTGAATGGTTTTACGCCTCGCTCAGTTTCCATGGTGTAGAAAGAGATGCCCTTTGTCGCATCAATGCTGGATTGTGAGGTCACCTTTCAGGTTCCTTCTGGAAACCAGCGCTACCTTGCATCAATGGGAGGTAGCATCAAGCTGAGGTGAAACCCTCTGACATGTAGACTCAGCACAGCGATTGTTGTATAGAGTAGAGAAGAATTACGTCACTTTGTCATCGAATGCGTAAAATGTTTGAAATTCATCCCTTCAACTTCAATAATTTACGCAATGTATGACGACGCGATGTGTGGTTATTTATTTATTATATTTTAATATTGTTTACTACGCTAGTCTGTATAATTACTTACTTATACCGATCTGTTCTGTGTTGTAGCTGTGTTGGTCAATAAATATATCTCTATCTTACTCTAAAATGGTAGATACAATAAAGTATTAATAAAATCATTGGATGGATATTAAACTTACCGATATTAATATAAGTAGGTTTAGTAATAGTAACACCAAAATTTTCATTGCGATCACAACACCGCGTGTTCAGAAAAGCAAAACTGCGTACTCTACAAATTCTGCCGGTCAATTCAGGTGTAATGTATTCCTCATACTATTTTTGCCGCATATTGGTTCATTTTTTTACCTCATCCTACCTCATCAAAATGCAAGAAATGAGCGGAAAAACTAGAAATTCCCGCGGGTGTGAGAGGCGACTAAGGGATTTCCACCGGGGGCGGGCATCAGCGCCCCGTGCAGACCAATTCTACCACCGAACTGCGATACCCAACCCGCATGCCCAGCGTGGGGATTATGCACTACTCCGCATGAGATAAAGCCGATATGGCGCTTCAGGGAGAGGCCTGAAGTTGGTCCAGCAGTGCACCAATATTAGGCTGTTGAGGTTGGGGTCGAGCGGCGAAAATAGTATGAGTGATACACTCACGAATACTTCTGAATTGACCAGCTGAATAAATAATTATATCACACTCGAAATTCACTAATTAATGGACAAAACTAACATAATTATTATTATGACAAACTGTATTTAACCCAGACGACGTTGTCCAGTCGAATCACCGAAAAAGCGTTTTGCGTGTTCCCCGACTTTTTAAACCAAAAATAGCTACGAGTAGTAAACAAAACTCAAATAAATATGAAAATTAAATTACTCTGTACAGCCGAACCGAGGTCAAGTGATGCACCAACCAATGAACTTCATTTCACTATCATTTTTTTATACAGAATGTCCCAAAACCATGGGACATGGAGAGCAAGTACCAGACAGAAATATTGCAGAGAAGTTTTACTGAAAGGAATCATTCCTTTATTCCATTAGTAAAAATAAGAAAAACTGCGTTCACAGAAATTTTTAACTTGTCACATCCGAAAGGTACCTTACCGATGAAACCCACCAAAATGCAAATGCAAATGCAAATGCAATGCAAAAAGCACCTGTAGTTTTATGGCACCAATCGGTATCTCCAATCTCAAATAAGAATCAATTCTGTCGAATAAACATTTTATAGTACCTATACCTACATAAAAGGAACACCATTAAATCTGCCAAAAACTGGGCCAAGACGAAATTTTTTTTAATGCAGATTTACTTATTTTTTAAAATAAAGGAATGTTTCCTTTCATTAGAACTTTCTATCTCCATTGTTTTTATAGTACTTGCCCTCCACTCCATGTTCCATGGATTTGTGACATCCTGTATACCTACTCAGATAAATCATGTTCAATGTTCGTGAAATTAACTAAATGGCGAACAAATGGTTAAAACTCGGTACCCATGTAATTTTTCTGAAATCGGAATGTTTTGTGCAAACATAACTGCCTAAATGTACTTTTAACATTGAGACTGTCAAATTAATTCGAGACACTCCAACCATTCATATCAATGCAAATTAGCTAGTTATCTTCTACTCGTATATAGTGACGTCCTCTGTGGCGTGGGCGAAGGTCCGCCTGCGACGCAGGAGGTTGCGGGTTCGATTAGTTATCAGTTATCTTAGTACCCATAATTAATTTTGTTTTAAAAAACTATAAACCGACTTCAATTTTTACAGTTTTTTCATGAATTTCCATGGATCCCATCGTCAGAACTAAACAAAATTAAAATGGGACCACACGGGAAGCACCAGCCTTCATATAAAAAAAGAATCATGCAAATCGGACCACCCAGTCAAAAGTTCTGAGGTAATAAACATATAAAAAACAGACGAATAGAGATCCTCCTTCTTTTTTTGAAGTCGGTTAAAAATACAAGCGCTGCTTAGCTTGCGGCTAGATAATGTTGTGTGAATTGTCCATAATTAGCTGCGCCCCGCGGCTTCGCTCGCACGCCTATCCCACGGGAACTGATTTATGGGACAAAAAGTAACCTATGTACTTCTTCAGACCTAGTACTAACGTATGTATGTAACTGTGTGCAAAATTTCAGCCCGATCTGATCAGTAGGTTTTGCCTGAAAGATCTACAAACATACATACATACATATTTACAAACTTTCGCGTTTATAATATTAGTAGTTTCTATAGACAATTATTATTCCTTGGTTCGATTTGATGAAAACTATAAATCCTAGTAATATTATAAACGCGAAAGTTTGTAAATATGTCTGTATGTATGTTTATATCTCTTTCAGGCCAAAACTACTGAACGGATCTGGCTGAAATTTTGCACACACACAGGTAATTTTAATTCGTCATCCACAAATGGATTTTACCCACTGCAGAGCACAGAAAACTGCCCAAGGTTGTGCCTACAGATCTAGCATTGTGCCATCCATCGCGGTCCTGTTCTAGGTACATCCAATTTAACATTTTACCTACTATCCTTCTTAGGTCCAATTTCACCGTTGAAACTCAACGCGTTCAATTGACGTTAAAACTCGCTTACGTATTAACTGAGTTCAGTTGGTACATTATACATTTTACCACTCATGAACAAAACGCAGTTTTTTTCGTTATTGTCTATGATTTTATGTAAATCTGAGATAAACGTTCGTTTACATAAACACGATCAAAATTTAGCACCAAAAAGCCAGTGAAATCGGTTTGTCTCTAAACGAGATTTAACTCGATATACGAACGCGTTTACTTAGAAGCGAGTCTTTAACTTGTCTCATTTTATATTTTTGCAAAGGAAGTATCCTTGCAAGGGTAACGAACTTTGAAACAAGTTTTTCAAGACCAATAACAAGGACAAACTTCTACCAATTGCTCTCTCTCGTTTTCGTTTATTCGATCGCAGCACCTTTTCTGTAACACCTATTAAAAATGCGAAACATGCGAGAATCGAACTCACTCGAAAGACAAAATCTTAGTAAATATCACCCAACCCTTTTTTCTCTCGTTTGAATCGGAAGTCCATAGTAATTATTTTACAATCATACCAACCCAGTATCCAAATCGATTCGAGACCGAGAGGTCTGGTTCAAAATGTGTAAGACTGATGTGAAACTGAACGGAAAAGTAGCTGTGATCACCGGAGGAGGGTCCGGCATGGGGTTTGAAGCCGCTAAGGACCTGGCGTATCGCGGGGCGAGAGTGATCATCGCAAGCAGAAACGAAACCAAACTGCGCATAGCCAGAGACAGCCTGCGATCAGAAACCGGGAACCCAAACGTCAACTTCAAAGTTCTCAACCTCGAATCTCTGAGATCAGTGAGGACCTTCGCTAGTGAGATGCAAAAGGAAGGCAGGTTAGACATGTTGATCAATAACGCTGGCGGTGTGGGGTTGCCCGACGCACTGACTGAGGACGGTCTAACCCACATGATGCAGTTGAACTACTTTGGCGCGTTCCTTCTGACGTACTTACTGCTGCCGATGCTGAAAGCGTCTGCGCCGAGTCGGATCATCAACAGCTCGGCGATCTCCATGTACATCGGAAAGATAGACTTTGATCACTGGAACGACGTTGATACATATGATATCAACGTTGCGTCAGGAAACGCTAAGCTAGCTACGGCGCTGGCCACAGTTGAGTGGGCCAGGAGATTGAAAGGCACTGGGGTAGTCGCGAACAGTTTTGATCCGTTCTTTGTGAAAGACACTGATATTTTAGGTTACCTTAACAAAGACCTAAAAGAATTGTCTCTGAAGTGGTTGGATTTAGTCGGAAGGCCACGAGAAGAGGTTGGGCAGCAGATAGCGTACTATGCGGCCGCTCCACAGTTGAATAAAGTGAGTGGTGTCCACTACAAGTTCTGTGGGAGATGGCCGAGCCACTGGCAGGCCGGCGACGTGGAGCTGAGGAGGAGATTGTGGGAAGAATCGAAGAAATCTGTGAAGATAACTCCTGAAGAAGATTGGGAGACTGGAGCTATTGAAATGGCATCCACTACCGATTCCAAAGCGTAACTCTAGATTTGAAATCGATTCTTACAAAATGTTACATGAACAAAACGTTTATAAGACAAGTCAAAAATGAAAATACTAAATTCAAATGTAAGCGGATAAGGAAATATAGAGTATATTCCAACCAAAAAACTCGGATCCAGGCAGGTAATATCTGTTCTCGTCATGTGAAAAACCTTGTTTACCAAATACGTACGTAATTATTAAAACACCACAATCAAATTGATTCAAGAAACAAGACCGCTATTTTAGGTACTGGGTTCATCATTCGCATCGGATATGCAGACCTATTGTGTAAATCCATTTGGGAAGCAAAAGTTGTAAAGATCTTTATTTGACTTGCTAATGATTTACAGGGCTCTAAAGGTGCGCGTCAATTAGGTACATGTATCATAATAAAACCGTGTTCCGTGCATTATCTATAATAAAACCGGCCACGTGCAAGTCGGACTCGCGCACGAAGGATTCCGTATGTATAAAAACGCAAAAAAATCAGTTCCCTTACACTTTCATTTGCTTCTATTTTTTTGTATTTGTTGTTATAGCGGCAACAGAAATACATCATCTGTGAAAATTTCAACTGTCTAAATATCACGGTTCATGAGATACAGACTGGTGACAGAAGGACAGACTTCTGTCTTGGTAAGGGGGTCCCGTTTTACCCTTGGGTACGGAACCCCAAAAAGCAACTTGTGATTCAAATCACGCGATTGTTATAATCAAGACGCGGAAAATCGAATGGAATTTTTTGTTACTATTTTTATTTTCGACATACCTACTGCGATCACAAGGACTCGATTACCAGTATACCGATGGACTCGAATCGGAAACCATGTGCGAGACACAAGCAAATCTGCACGACAAGGTGGCCATCGTCACCGGTGGCAGCTCAGGGATGGGCATGGAGGCCGCTAAGGAACTGGCCAAGCGTGGTGCTAAAGTGATAATCGCCAGTCGCAACGAAACAAAACTAAAACTCGCTCGGGATTACATCGAAACAGAATCCGGAAATTCGAACATCGCTTACAAAATGCTCGATCTTGGGTCTTTGAAATCCGTCCGACAATTCACGCAAGAGTTCGATGAAACCAGGCTAGATATTCTGGTTAACAATGCTGGCGCGGTGGGTCTACCGGACAAACTGACCGCAGACGGCTTGGATCTGACGATGCAAGTTAATTTCTTTGGCAGTTTTCTCCTAACGTTTCTATTGCTGCCTCTGCTAAAGTCTTCGGCTCCGAGCCGCATCATCACCGGTTCGGCGGCCTCGATGTACATCGGAAATATCGATTTCGAAAATTGGCACGACATCGGAAAACCTCACATCACAACGTTGGGGAACTCAAAACTGGCCATGACTTTGTTCACTGCAGAGTTGAGCCGAAGATTGAAAGGTAGCGGGGTTACAGCCAACGGCTACGATCCCTTTGTTGTTCGAGATACAGAAGTGTTCAACAATGTTGGCGGTTTCCTGAAGAATGCCACTGAGTTGTTCATTCACATCGTTGGTCAGAGAAGAGAGGACGCGGGTAAGCAGATTGCGTATTTAGCAGCGGCGCAAGAGTTGGCGGGAGTGAGCGGAAAACTTTTCAAGTTCTGTTTTTTGTGGTTTAACCACTGGTTGGTGAAGGACAAGGAGTTCACGAAGAAACTGTGGATCGAAGCAAAAAAAGCTGTGAAGATTACCAAGGAGGAAGATTGGGAAATGGATAATCTGAATACGGACAACATTCTTTAAAATATTTCTATCAAAGTTTCAGGCTTCATAGGCGTCTCAATTAAATTTCAAATTATTTATTTTGGTTGTTCATCATAAATGTTAGTAGCACAACTACCTTTGTACTATGTTAGTTACCATAAAAGCAGATTTCAAATTATTCATGTCACATTCAATAAATGTATCATTCCATAACCATCCTCCGTTGGTAATCTGGTAAAAAAATTATAACTAATGATTAATTGTAAAATAATAATTCAAAAATTCCATTTAATGTATGATATTGATATGGGTCAGTTAGTCAAGTAGCTGTACTTGTAGATTGTTTGCAACTGTCTGGAGTTAGCTCTGTTTCAATTGTAAATACTAGTTCTAATTTGTTTCTATTATTTGATTTTATTGCATTCAATAAAATAAGTATTTCACTTCATGTTTTTTTGGCATAATGAGCTACGTTCCAAAAGATCACTTGTCCCAATAAAAGTTGTTTACCAAAAACCAGATTATATGGTTATTTATAAGTAGGTACCTACCAATATCGAGATAATAATACCTAGATCTACATAGTAAAAGGTCCTACGTCGAGTCTAGCCTTGCTCTTGAACCGTTTACTTTATACTTATTGAAACAATATACAGTTCAACCACCTCAGCGACCATATTTTAATAAACCGTAAGGAGGTGAGGCCTGACGTACGTTTAGGATAGACATATTTCGGTCCGTAATTCCTGACAATGGATTCCGGCGCTACTAAAAAAGAATGTTGACAAGAGAACAAGGAACTTGGGTAGACTGTTACTGGTATAAATAATAATAATTCCTTGCAAGGAAATCCTTTGTTTTACCTTGTGGTGCCACGTCAGATCGCTAGGAGTGGAAGAAGAAAATTTAGCATTTTGCCCTTCATTGGGACAGGAACAGGTACCTGCCTAGCTGTGTGGTGCTGGCTTAGAATTTGCACCACCCCAACTCTTCCCGTGGGTGTCGCAACTAAGGGATATCTATCGGGGGGCGGGCAGCAGCGCCCCCTGCAGAACAATTCTACCACCGAACTGCGATCCCCAACCCGCATGCCCACCGTGTGGATTAGGGGTATTACCTTCCATGAGGCAAATGCCAATAAGTCGCCTATCAGGGGAAGGACTTGCGTCCAGCAATGGACGCATACAGGCTGTTGAGGTTGAGGGACAGTAACGGGTTTTAATAAATAGGTAGGTAAACATTTTATGCCAGTAGACTACACCTGGCCTAGACTAGCGCAGGATCGGGACCAAATTCTACACGCCTTTAACTTTCCTCGAGCAAACTCTCGAGACGGTCCAGTGTGCATGTCGCCTCATATCAGGAGTAATGATGATAGATAAGCATTATAAGGAGATTATCTTTAACATGCGTGATTCAAATGACGAAAACACAGGCCAGAACGTGAACTAGATTTTCTTTACGCGTTCATTCCCACATTCCCAGCGATTGTGTCCACGTATTGTTCTCTATGGCGTTACTAAAGCATTAGGCAACTGTTATATAACTGCAGATGAGCGGTTGCCAATTTACTTTATTTGCTGATTTTGCTGGTGTTCAATGCCTAAAAGTATCAATGGACCAACACCGAAATAGTCAAGATTATAATAACAAATCTTATTTATTAACCTTCAAAGACAATTTTCGTACCTCTATTTTATAGAGATAGAGATTTGACAGTAACATTTTTTTCAAACAAGACTCCAATCGTTGCTTTTATTTTAATTTTACTCTAATATTACGGACATTGGCGAAATTATTTCAACTCAGACGTAGACGCCATTATAAGAAGAAAGGAAGGAGCTTGCTTCATTTGACGTTTCATCGAGAGAAAAATCTCCCTGATCGAAGACAATATGGCTACAGTTCCCGGTAACTGCAGCTCGTGCCCTCCTCATCGTCATTTCCGCCGTGGGCACTTTAAGCGTTAAGAGTGCGCATTCCACGCCATTTTGTGAAAAGGATAGGCATAAGATTTCACGATTATAGGAGCGGGACAGAGCATAGGTTTTTTGAACGGTGCGACGACGCAAACACATAATTTTTTATCAGTTTTTTTAATCTTTAGAACCAAAGAAACAATTATGAATTTTATATATTTCCTACGAGTTTTTTACCTCGAGTTACCATGAGTTGGTACTGAGATATAGGCCTAGTTTGACCACTTAATCTTCTAGACCACCTGTAGTCGCCACCTGTTATTAATCGACTTCAAAAAAAGGAGGAGGTTCTCAATTCGACTGTTTTTTTATGTTCGGTACATCGGCCAGGCTCGTTTATTAAATAACAAAATTCATGAAATTGATTACTCTAGATCAGTGTCAAGAAGCCAGGATTCTACCAGACCAGGAACCATACCTTTTTACTTTAAAAAAGTCAGTAAGTTACCAAATTCTCTACTTTCTTCCAACTCGAGTAGTGTAAATAGTAACTCACGATGCACCCAACCTGGTTCCCCAGGACACACACTGACACATAATCAGTTTTTTCGTGACCATTAGTAATAATAGTAGCTTTAATATTTTGCATAAAAACATTGCTGGTATATTAAATAAAATAGATGACTTAGATTTGGCACTTAAGAAGGCTACGAACCCCTCCCAAATCTCAGCGGCCGGCCCGAGTGAATTTGTTGTTGTTTCACGTAGAATCGCATTGTGTTGGCCATTCCGCGGCATTCGCCTTATTTTGGAATTGTGCTTCCTGTGTCGCATCGCCCCCCGCGTTTGAGCGAGCGGTTGCAGAAATTTGACGGAATTTCTCAATTTTTTATATATTTTCGTACTTTGCGATTCATTTTGAATAATCGACTGATTACAGAAATATTTTAGTTTATTTCTAATGGTGAATATATTTAGGATGTTTGCAGTGTGACAGATTTTCGAATAAAGGTGTCTAACATGCATAAAAAATAGCTTCAAAATTACTCGATTTGGTGGTCAAAATATGGCAAATTAGTTTCACTCTCATTCAAATATCATAATGTTTTTTAAAAAACGAAAACACTACAAACATAGCTATTTGTCATCCGATTATGTATGCAAAATTTCAATACGATCGGAAACGTAGTTTCCAAATGAAGCGGGAAGTACGTTTGTATGGGGGCTAAGGTATCCGTTCTGTTCTTAATGAATTTGCAAAAAAATGTGTGTAGTAGAACTAATAGATTTGTTTTTGCTTTGAGGTGAATTAGGAAAACTGTATCACAAAAAGCAGCACTTGCTGCCTATCACCGCTATGTGTCATCTGTGTTGCTCTACGGGTTGCCATTGTGGGGTAATTCGGTGGAGTTACTCAGAGTCTTTAAGTCCAAAAAAAATGTAAGCGTGCGATTTGCGGAGCCTGGTTTCTTGATAGCTGTAAACCACTATTTAAAAAAAAATAAAGTTCTTTACCTTGCCATGTATGTACATTAGAGAAATCAGCATATTTGTAAGACAACACCCATATTATTTTAAAACTAAAGAAGAAGTTTTATCTAGGCATACAAGACATAAAAAAAAGATTTTCATACCAAATCAACACTCCACACTTTTCGCCAGAAACTCGTTTTGCATGGCAATTAAGATATTCAATATGTTACCAATAGAATTTAAGGACTTGCCAATGACATTATTCAAAAAAAGACTTAATAAATGGTTATTGACTCAATGTTTTTATAGCGTAGAGGAATATTTTAATTTTAAACAGACAAGACATATGTAATTTAATTCTTAATCGTTATTATTAAGTAATAGGTAGGTTTTTTTTTAAATTCACACACCAGTCCATAACTACTGGTAGTATTACATTGATACCACTCATACAACAACAGCATTGTAATATTTGACATGTTTTCTGGGAATAAATGATTCTATTCTATTCTATTCTATTCGGAACTTTTGACTGGGTGATCCGTTTAGATGATTCTTTTTTAATTGAAAGCTGGTGCTTTCCTTGTGGTTCCATTTTAATTGGGTAATTTCTGACAATGGCATTCATAGGAAAACCATATAACCTATTACTATTACTAACCCAACTATTGTTATAAGAAAATATGATGCCTTCAAGCATATAAATAGCATATTACACAGTTACTACTCAGAGTTATAAAAAGCGTAGAAGTGAAAAAGTAGCTCCTAAAATTTCTACTCGGTCGCAGTTTGCTTCGCGGCAGTATGCCTCGAAATCTGCCTACCTCTACAATGCTATAAACAAAACCCTAAAAATCTATCCTATGAATAATTATGAATGCAAAATATCCCTAAATAAATGGCTATTATCACTAAGCTACGAGGAAGCTGAAAAACTTTTGGATATTGTTTCGTAACATACAAACAAACTGAACACACAAGGTACATGTACTTGCACACAACACATACACACTCACAGACGTGCACACAACACTAACATACACAAATACACACACACACACCTAGGCACACACCACATACAATCTCAACAATCACATGTGTGTTAATTTCTGCAACGCAGTATTATACTGCTTAATTTAAATTTTTCAAAGACGCACCTGACAATAAAACTTTATATTACGGAAGAGCGGAACCCTCTGGCACAGGTATCTCTATACTTAAAAGAGGGTCCCAAACCCATACATTGTAAATAATTTAAGTTTCCTTAATAAATATTTGTATTTGTATTTGTATTTGTATTTGTATTTGTATTTGTATTTGTATTTGTATTTGTATTTGTATTTGTATTTGTATTTGTATTTGTATTTGTATTTGTATTTGTATTTGTATTTGTAGGTATTTGTATTTGTATTTGTATTTGTATTTGTATTTGTATTTGTATTTGTATTTGTATTTGTATTTGTATTTGTATTTGTATTTGTATTTGTATTTGTATTTGTATTTGTATTTGTATTTGTATTTGTATTTGTATTTGTATTTGTATTTGTATTTGTATTTGTATTTGTATTTGTATTTGTATTTGTATTTGTATTTGTATTTGTATTTGTATTTGTATTTGTATTTGTATTTGTATTTGTATTTGTATTTGTATTTGTATTTGTATTTGTATTTGTATTTGTATTTGTATTTGTATTTGTATTTGTATTTGTATTTGTATTTGTATTTGTATTTGTATTTGTATTTGTATTTGTATTTGTATTTGTATTTGTATTTGTATTTGTATTTGTATTTGTATTTGTATTTGTATTTGTATTTGTATTTGTATTTGTATTTGTATTTGTATTTGTATTTGTATTTGTATTTGTATTTGTATTTGTATTTGTATTTGTATTTGTATTTGTATTTGTATTTGTATTTGTATTTGTATTTGTATTTGTATTTGTATTTGTATTTGTATTTGTATTTGTATTTGTATTTGTAGTTATTGGAACTTTTAGCAATACACATCGCCCCCGCCCTTATTTAAGACCTTATTATGATATGAAAATCCTTCTGTAAATAATTGGGTTTGTTTAAAAAAAACTATAAACTTACTTAAATTTTATGGTTTTTTCATTGATGCTATTGTCAGACCTTGGCCAAATTTAAATGGGACCAGACGGGAAGCACCAGGACTAAGGGACATAAACCGGAGGGCGGGCAGCAGCGCCTCCCGTAGACCGATAATATCACCGAACTGCGATCCCCAACCCGCATGCCCAGCGTGGGGATTATGGGCACTACCCCCCCAATGATTGCACATGCACACGCCAAAAAGTGGCCCCTAGTTCCCGGCCGCCTCGCTATTCCTGGCCATGGTAGCGGCCATGGTAACGGCGGGGCAGGGGGTGCTAAGAATCCCCGGGCTACGGCAGGCTACCGATCATTACTTAAAAACTTGACCCTGGCTACGTTTAACGGACGCACTCTGAGGCTTGATCACCATCTAGCGCAGTTGGAAGTGGAGTTAGAGAACATTAAATGGCATGTTCTGGGGTTATGTGAAGTCCGTAGAGAGGGGGAGGACACCGTAACCTTAGACTCGGGCCATCTTCTCTACTTTCGCGAGGGTGATAAAACATCCCAGGGTGGCGTAGGCTTCCTCGTCAACAAGGCCCTCTCTAACAACGTTCAGGAAATCTCCAGTGTGTCGACCAGGGTAGCGTACCTGATCCTTCGGCTGTCCAAGCGGTACAGCTTGAAGGTAATTCAGGTTTACGCACCGACCTCGGCACACTCGGATGATGAAGTGGAGGATATGTACGAAGACATATCCAAAGCCTTACATAACACCACCAAGGCTCACTTCAACGTTGTTATGGGGGACTTTAACGGCAAGGTGGGAATCCGGACTGGCAACGAATCCCGAATAGGCTCGCATGGTTATGGAGTTAGGAATCACAGGGGGCAAATGCTTGTCAACTTCCTTGAGAAGGAGGGGCTGTTCTTAATGAACTCTTTCTTTAAGAAACCGCCCCAGAGGAAGTGGACGTGGCGAAGCCCCGACACTGTGACTAAAAATGAGATCGACTTCATCATGACGGATAGCAAGCACATATTCAGAGATGTCTCAGTGATCAACAGGTTTAATACCGGATCTGATCACCGACTGCTCCGAGGCTCTCTGAATATCAACTTAAAGCTTGAAAGAAACCGTCTGATGAAGTCCACGCTCCGACCTAATCCAATCCAGATCATGGCGGGCACCGAGAAGTTCCAGCAGCTTCTCGGGAATAGATTCATTGCCTTGGATCCCACTGATGACGCTGACGAGACCCTACACAATCTGGTCGAAACGTTGAGGAACGAGGGCATCAGATTCTGCCAAAAGCAGCGTACTGGCAAGAAATCCAAACTCTCGGATGAGACTCTCGGGCTGATGGCAAAAAGACGGGAAACCACCCAAGCGACTTCTTCAGACAGGTCAGACCTGAACAAGCGAATTGCGAAGATGGTACGGCGCGACCTTCGGAGCTCCAACACACGCCTCATTGAAGAGGCAATAGAGCGAAACCGAGGGTCCAAAGTATTCACTCAGCAGCTTGGCAGGAGCCACCTGACGAAGCTTAAAACGCACGATGGGAGGACCGTTTTGTCGAAGCTGGAGATATCCGCCGAGATAGAGGATTTCTATGGCCGATTATACGCTGCACATGCCCCTCGTCCCCAACGAGTCGACCACGATTCAAGAGCCACCCTGACACGCCACTATACCGACGAACTGCCAGACATCAGTCAAGACGAGATTGTGCTAGCTCTGAGGCAGCTTAGAAATGGAAAAGCCCCCGGTGAGGACGGCATAACATCAGAGCTTTTAAAAGCCGGAGGAGCCCCTGTTATACAGGAACTACAGAAACTCTTCAACGCCGTCTTTCACAGTGGGAGAACTCCAAAGGCGTGGAGCGGGAGTTTGGTGGTGCTCTTTTTTAAGAAGGGAGATAAAACCCTCCTTAAAAACTACAGACCCATCTCACTCCTGAGCCACGTCTATAAGCTGTTCTCACGAGTGATCACGAACCGTCTCGCCAGGAGACTCGACGAGTTCCAGCCACCGGAACAGGCCGGGTTTCGCGGAGGATATGGCACCATAGACCACATACACACAGTGAGGCAGATTATACAGAAGTCCGAAGAGTATAATCAGCCCCTGCGTCTGGCCTTTGTGGACTATGAGAAGGCCTTTGACTCTGTCGAAACCTGGGCTGTTCTGGAATCCTTACAGCGATGCCAAGTAGACTATCGTTATATCGAGGTGCTGAGATGTCTCTACGACGCCGCGACCATGAGTGTCCAAGTACAGGACCAGCAGTCCAAACCCATCCAACTGCGCAGAGGAGTGAGGCAGGTGGATGTTATATCCCCGAAACTGTTCACGAGTGCCTTGGAAGATATGTTTAAGACACTGGACTGGAAAGGTAAGGGCATCAACATAAACGGCGATTACATCTCACACCTTCGATTCGCTGATGACATAGTCGTAATGGCGGAGTCGTTGGAGGAGCTAAACCAGATGCTGGACGGCCTAGCTTTAGCCTCACGATGCATCGGTCTCGGCATGTATTTGGATAAAACCAAAATCATGATCAATGGCCTCATTGATCCGGGACCGGTCGTCGTACATGGCCACCCTCTCGAAATTGTTTCCGAGTACACTTACCTTGGACAAATTCTGCAGTTGGGTAAAAACAATTTTGAGAAGGAGGCCAAGAGGAGGATTCAGCTAGGCTGGGCAGCGTTTGGAAAGCTACGTCGAGTCTTCTCGTCATCCATACCGCAATGCTTGAAAACGAAAGTTTTCAATCAGTGCGTCCTACCCGTCATGACCTACGGAGCTGAGACGTGGACACTCACGATAGGGCTGGTCCACCAGTTTAAAGTCGCTCAGCGAGCTATGGAAAGAGCTATGCTCGGAGTCTCTCTGAAGGATAGGATTCGTAACGAATACATCCGACAGAGAACCAAAGTTATCGACATAGCTCAAAGAATTAGCAAACTGAAGTGGCAGTGGGCCGGCCATATCTCGCGAAGAACCGATAACCGCTGGGGTAAACGAGTTCTTGAGTGGAGACCGCGACTCGGCAAACGTAGTGTAGGACGCCCTCCGGCCAGGTGGGATGACGATCTGCGAAAGACTGCAGGCAGATGCTGGATGCGTCAAGCTGAAGACAGGGCGCTATGGCGCTCATTAGGGGAGGCCTATGTCCAGCAGTGGACTAATATAGGCTGATGATGATGATGATGATGATGGGAAGCACCAGCTTTCAAATAAAATCATCAAAATCGGATCACATCGGATCGCTTTAAAAAGTAAGTGCATCAGTCTACCTTGGTTGCTATTGATAGTCAATCTTTTTATAACTTTGTGAAATAGGTAAGTATATGTAGGTAACTAGTAAGCTACGTAAACAGGATCTGTCGCTTCTGATTCCTAAAACGACAAGAGTATCTACAAGGTGGTGCGTGCATCTATATACGGAAATAATAAACTAAAAAATAAAAACTAACTAAAATAAACTAATACGGTACTTGCGTTCGTCAGAATAAGGAAAAAATAATCCCAAACTACATAGTTGGTCGGCCTAAAAACCTTAAGGATTTCCGCTCATTATGCTACATCCGGTATACTGCGCCTATTTTGTAGGAAATTTTACATAGAATCCAAATATATATTTAAATATATGTAGATATCTTCAACAATATACTATGACTCAATTAAAGCTGGTTAGTTATGTTATAACCACGCGATACAAAACACAATCAAAAAATATCTGCTTTAGTGACCTGTTAGGAAAACTTTTGATCTGCAAAATATATCAGAGCATCAGAGGGTTAAAATCATGAACCTTTTGAGCTGACGAATTTCTCAAGCACACAATTTCAAAATAGTGTACGTTTTATAAATTAATAAAATTTCAATTGTTCGGTTACCTTCTAAAAGTGAGCAAAAGTCTGGAGTAAAGTAAATAAAGATCTCTGGAGGTCAAAATTCGACTATTCATCCAGGGTCAAAATGACTAAAGACATATTTAGTGATTGTGAAAACGATGTTCAACTCGATGGAAAAGTGGCCTTAGTGACTGGAGCCACCTCAGGAACTGGATTCGAAGTAGCGAAAAACCTGGCGCATCGAGGAGCCAAGGTTATCATCGCCAGCCGCAATCGTGACAAACTCGAAGATGCCAGGAACAGAATCGTTAAGACTGCACGTGGAGATATCGTAACAAGACAAGTTGACTTCAACTCTTTGTCGTCAATAAGAGACCTAGTTCATGTGACTGTCCAATCAGAAGAAAAATTAGATATCCTGATAAACAACATTGGAGCTATCGGTTTGGAAGACAGCCTGACACAGGATCACCTACACACGATGATGCAAGTCAACTACTACGGGATGTTTCTCCTGACTTATCTTCTCTTCCCGTTGCTGAGGTCATCAGCTCCAAGCAGGGTCATCAACGTGTCATCTTCAGCACTGCTTCTAGGAAACCCAGACTTTAACACATGGAACGAAGTCGGGAGATATTCTAGCTTCGGATACTACTCCAACGCGAAGCTAGCCGAGATACTTTTCACCGTGGAAATGGATAGAAGAATCAGAGGGAGTGGAGTGAGTGTCTTCAGCATGGACCCTGGTTTGGGAAAATCGATGTTCTTTCGGAACTTTGATAACGAGCTGGTAAAGACGGTGCTTCATGGTGCGTTGTCGACGTTCGGAAGACCGTTGGACAGGGTTGCGACGATGCCGGTCTACTTAGCGGTAGACCTCAGGGTGGAAGGCCGTAGTGGAAAGCATTTCAGAGACTGTAAAGAGTTCTATAGCTCGTGGTATGCCAATAACACTGCGCTGAGTGAGAGACTTTGGAAAGACTCAAAAAGATTAGTGAATGTGATGCGGGAAGAGGAATGGGACTATGGGTTCTAATGCAAAGTGAAAGGAGTGTATTCATTTATCTACACTAGATAACAATCCCTGTGCTTGGCCTACAGTCATTTATTTATTTTATTTATTTATTAATTCACAAGTCAGATAACAATCAAATTAAATATAAACAAAGCATTTTTACAATTTTGTTCTAGATTGAAATCAATAATGAGAACATAGAAAAAATAATGTTGCATGCAATATAATTTAAATTACCCTAAGGCGTAAAAAAGAAGGATTAACAAACACTGTTACTTAGATGATAATAAGAATAAAATAGTTATTTGTTATACAAGAGTGCAAAGTTGCTTTTTAACCGCGTGTTCAATTTTGATGACCGAGCAAGCGAAGGATTTGAGCGCAGCGAGTGATTCAAAATTAGAATCCTGAGCGTTTGCGAGGGAATCAAAAGAGCACGAGGTGAAAAATCTTTGCACTCGAGTGCAACACGTAACTTTTCATTCCACCTCAGCGAGGAAATGACTAAATGCAAAAACAAACTTCCTCGTCGCTAGAATCACTCATTTTAGTTTTTTCACTTGTTTTCAAGTTTCTTGTTTTTTATGGTTTAACAATGACGTGAAAAAATGCCGCGTAAAGAACCGCGTACAAAGCAAATTGAAAAAAGAACACCAAGAAGATTCCGAGTCTGAGTTTTTAACAAATTAAAAAAAAGTTGTATGATATATTCGGCACCATAGAGGTAGCAGTAAATAGGATTAATATTTTTTTTAATTAACAAACTTAGTGCACACGATGTTCTAAATTCAATTTACTTTATCCTCTAGAGAATAAAAACGGCTTTTCCACTCAGATATTGAAGATTAAAAATACTCTTTCCGAGATGGTGGGATGAAAAGATTTTTTTTTAACACCGCTTAAATCGACAATGGTTATTATGGAATATATATATATATTATTTGACTTAGCTACTTCGTCATACAAACGACAAATTCTTTGCAGCGGAATATTGTAGGAAACATTGTTTATCTACACACTTATAGAGAAAAGTCAGATGAAACACCTTGTCTTAGAGTTGAGTTAGAAATCGCACGAGAGACGGACAAAATGCTTTCAAAACTAATATTTGTTTCGAATTTCGATTTGCTCCGATGATACCAACGTCGTAAAATATATTCCATAATATATTTTAATTAACCCTTTGTCTGAAAAAAATATAGAAGATTGTAGAACTGAGTTTGAGTGCGAAATCCTTGCTCTTGAAATAGCCACAATAACATAATACCTACCAGGAAAGATCAACAATTATAACTTGTTGTGCGCTACATAAGGTTACCCACATCCAAATTGATCCTAACTGCACCGTCTTCGATCGCGTGAAAATTCGTGTTTCTAATTAATGTTCTACGTAACTTTCTTAATTTTTTATTTCATAAGAAACTTCTTCTGGCAATAACAAACACAACAAAAAAAAATACTTGTGGCACTCGGGGACTGCCGCGGTAAAGCTATTGCACAGCATTTTTTATGCCACCTAGAGGCGAGTTGCTGAACTAAAGAGACAAGCGTGATATTTCAAAAAGTCATTAAAAGTTCTGCTATTCATCGATAGATGGCAAAACTAAAAAGTATCACCGCCGGTCGGAGTGTGGGGTGTTAGGTTATTTTCGTTACGGAATTTCTGGATTCGATCTCCACGCTCAAGGCCCGCGATAGAAGCTATGCAATAGCTTAAAAAGAATTGGTGAAATTGGTCCAGCCGTTGGGGGAGGCCTATGTCCAGCATATGCCGTGCATGACCAAGGGAATTAGGAAACAGGCCAAATGGTGACGATCTACGAACGACTGCAGGCTTATGCTGGATGCGTCAAGCTGATGAAAGCCCATTAGGCCTAAGTCTAGTGGACTAATATAGGCTGATGATCATGATGATGAGTGTCATTTAGTGACGTCACTTGATGGTGATGAACTAGTCCATGGGTATTGTTAATCTTCCATTTGTCGCAATTATGATATTATCTATTCTAGATAATGCAGGTAGGTACCTATAATGATACATTACGTTACCGCTTGTTACCGGGTTCAATTAAACAGAAGTTATTTCACGCATAATTAGGAATAGGCATATGGAAAGCCCTGAAGATTCCTCGTTAAGGGATGTAACGTTGGTGTTCTTCCAAAACAAACAAGGTTCGTAGTTAACCCGCTTACATTCATATAATGAATATGGAAAGCCTTTAAAATAACACTGTAAAATAGGACCTTTGATACTACTATGTGTTGTGTGGTGCTCTGGAATTAGCACCACCCCATCTCTTCCTGTGGGTGTCGTAAGAAGCGACTTAGGGATATCCACCGGGGGGCGGGCAGCAGCGCCCCCTGCAGAACAATTATACCAGTGAACTGCGATCCCCAACCCGCATGCCCAGCGCGGGGATTATGTATATATAATTATATATACATAGATAACCTTAACCTCAACCTCAACAGCCTATATAGGTCTATTGCTGAACGCAGGCCTGCCCTGTTATCTAATGGGCCATTAGATAAACGCCGATAAGGCGTTTAACAGGGCAGGCCTGCGTTCAGCAAAAGACCAATACAGGCTGTTATGTACGTTTGAAAATGGCACATACCTACCTATAACTATATATCAGTCATCCAGTACCCATAACACAAGCTCTGCTCAGCTTGGGGCTAGATGATGTTGTGTGTATTTTCCAGCATTATTTATTTATTATTTTTATGACTTGAACGGACGTAAAATGGCCCGCAGCACATTCCAAGGGCATATTTACCGGATAAGTATCGTCTAGTCCACGACAAATTTTCTGAGAAGATTTAATTTTATACACATCATCATCATCATCAGCCTATATAAGTTCACTGCTGGACATCGTGGACGAGGCATGATCACCTTAAAAAGGTTTGCTTTAGGCATTGATTTATTAAAAATAGGGCTTTAGGACGTGAAATAAGGAATAACACCGGGTCCTCCCCTGCAAATGCTGGATCGATGAACGCGTGTTCGAATCCCTTCAAAGTCGATTTTTTGTGATTTTTTTTCATTACTTAGAAATTAGATTTAGAATAATTTAAAATAGAATTAGAATTCCCCAGAGTGTGAGGCTTACGCACTACTATAACAAAAACCAAGGAATAACACTTATCGAAAACACATTTTAGCAAATAAACGATTATGATATATGCATCCTCAATACGCGGTACTACGCACTTTGCGTATTTGTCAATAATTCGTGTCGGTGTACCGTGTTTATATTAAAGGCTCTATAAACTGAGCTGCGTGGCGTCACAGCAATAACCTATGCCCCTCACTTTCCAGTGACCTGTCCCAATGATTTGCCAATCGGATCGATAATTTTACAACTATAAAGTACCTTACCTTCTCATTGAAATACTAAGTTTTCAGGGTCTTTAGGTATATTTGAGGACAAAACTTTTAAATCCATCATGGTTATTAATACTACAGTTATTTACAACGGGATTTTTTGTGTTTTTAGTGCCTTCAGTTATTCCGTGAGCATGAAACTGCCGAAATATTCGTAAACTTAAAATTCAAATCATGATAAATATCCCGTTGCAAATAACATTAGTATGTTTGACGACGTCTTTGGCGCAGGGGGCGCAGGTCCGCCTGTGGCGCAAGGAGTTGCGGGTTCGATTCCCGCCTCAAGACAAATGTTTGTACGATCTGCAGATATTTGTTTAGGGCGTTCTGGATGTTTTCTATGTAGGTATACTAAAAAATATCTTCCTTTGTAGCGTATTGTATTAAGTATATCAACTATCTAGCTGTGTGGTGCTGGCTAAGAATTTACACCACCCCAATTCTTCCCATGGGTGTCGTAAGACGCGACTATAATATATCCACCGGGGGGCGGGCAGCTGCGTCCCCTGCAGCACAAATCTTCCACCAAACTGCGATCCCCAACCCGCATGCCCAGCGTAGGGATTATGGGCATTACCCCCCCTGGAGGTAAACGCCAATAAGGCGTTTATCAGGGGGAGCAAATGAATATCAAGCTGTGGACCGATACAGGCTGTTGAGGTTTAAGTATGAATTATCTAGAACCCCTAACTCAAGCTCTGGTTAGCTTGGGGCTAAATAATAATGTGTGAATTGTCAAAAAATGACAATAACACAGAGGAAACATATCCTAATCCTAATTTGTGAGTAGTCCCAAAGAGAATTATACATATACAGAGTGATTCACAGGTAAAACTTGTGAAAAAACTTTTTTGAATTTCAAATATATTATGCAAAAAATAAAGTATTTTTATCTATTTCGTGTTCTTTCAAACGGGCTCATTATTTAACAGTACTGAATTAACAAATGTTTTTTAATTTGTTTTCTCACAAATATTTGTCATGAAATATTTAAGTGAATTAGAGTCAATTGCGCCTTATTTCTTGTTTGATAGTATTAACTATTTATCAAGCTGTTTATATAGTAAAAATTTGACTTGTCTAAGTGCTTATTTTGTCTTAAGAAATAAACGATTTGACTCTGATCTGACTCTGAATAATAAAAGATGATGTTTATTTTATCCTTTGAAATTTCTCTACCAAAACTACTGATTGGGAAGATTTTTTGGGCATACAGGTTATTTGAATTCTGGTATCAACCAAAGGCTACTTTTTATCGCATAAATAAGTTTCGTGGGATAGAAATCACCTTTAAACGGTTCTATAGGAACAAATATATTGTCTGCATAGTAGGTAGGTACCTATACCTAGCACAATAAACAAAGTAGTTCCAGTTATCAAGCCTTTCGTGACCACTCAAACTAACGTCCGTTATAGTACCGACACTCAATACCGTTAGTGACGTTTTATTCGTTACTTACATTGCTTTTTGGTAATTTGTATACATCGACCTCAACCTCAACAGCCTGTATTGGTCCACTTCTGGACACAGGCCTCCCCCTGATAAGCGCCTTGTTGGCGTTTACCTAATGGGAGTTAATTCCCATAATCCCCACGCTGGGCATGCGGGTTTGGGGTTGCAGTTAGGTGGTTGAATTGCTCTGTAGGGAGCTATTCTGCCCGAACCCGGTGGATATCTCTCAGTCGCCTCTTATAACACCCATGGGAAGAGATGGGGTGGTGCAAATTTGAAGCCAGCACCACACAGTTATATACAGCGACCGAGTTCAAAAGCATACGATTTTGAGGACGGAAACGATAGCATTCAAATAAGCAATCAAAGACTCTACGTGCGGTCGTTAAAGGACCAGTTTTCACCGATCTCAATACAACAAATGCGGTGTGCGTGCTTCAAATATTTAAAGACGAAGAATTACGGGGAAAACGTATGAAGGTACTTAACCACGAGTGTATTACCTACTTTCCCGGTTGGCCGCAGAATCCTTGGGGTACAGTTCTGGCCACGAGCGGTTAGCGTTAAAGATGGTGATGATGACATTTAAACCGGTTTTAAGATAACTGTGGCTAAACGGGCATATTAATTACTAGCTACACCCCACGGCTTCACACGCGTTTAAAGGTGATTTTTATCCCACGGGAACTGATTTATGAGATAAAAAGTAGCCTATGTTTGATTCCAGGATTAGAAGTACCTGTACGCAAAATTTCATCCCGATCCGTTAAGTAGTTTTGTCGTGATAACAAACATCCTTCCATCCCTCCATACATACATATAAACTTTCGCCAGCACTTTGTCCAGCATTTTTTTTTATAAATATTAAAGTCCTTGACTCTGTGACCTCCTATAACTTAAGCCGCAGTATAACATCGTCGTAAGTTTGCGCAACTCACACGGAAGCTGGTGTCACTGACATAATGATTTGCATTGCGATTCCGACCAATAACTGCACGAATCATTTCCGACTTGGATAACATATCAACGCGAAAAATTTGAAAAGAAACAAAGAAAATGATTTATTAAACACTACACTACAAAAAAAAAAAAAAAAAAGACTACTTTGTAACACGATCAAACACAGTGAACAATTATTGGGAAGCTAAAACTAACACAAGTAGGCCCTACCTAAGGATTGGGTTGGTACTAAGTACCCCCTCAGCAGGCAAACGAGCGCGTGTGTGTAGGTTTAAAAGAAAAAAAAACAGAAACAAACAGGTTTTATAGTTCAACTTAGCTTGTTGCTCTACACACATGGTAATTTGTGAAGGAGCGCTGGTTTTCAATCAAATTACCATTAATTTCATTCTACTTTGGCTTCTTATCTGTGTGTCAATCCAGCCCATGGCACTCACAGCTGAGTCTAATCTCTTTTCATCTGTGGCCGTTTTATCCATAAAGGATGGTTTGTGTATCTGGAGTTGGTTTATCAACAGATACTTACCTTATGTTAATTGTACCAAGGGTATTTTCTTGTCCGTAGTTCTACCAATAGAACAGTCGCTAGAAAATAATCATTTGTATTGTCATGGGTTCTACTGGAGGAGTAGGAACAAAGGAAATAACTTGACCCACAGTCTCTGTTTGCACATTTCTGAAACTGGAATAATAAATATAGGCTATTTTTTACGAAAAAAACGTGCGAAGTCGGGGGCAGGCGCTAGTAAAGTATACTTATATTATAAAGAGGATAGATTTGATTGTGTGTTTGTTTGTTTGTTTGTATTTAATAGGCTCCGAAACTACTGACCCGGTTTTAAAAATTCTTTCATCACTAAAAAGCTTACTTTTCAGGGAGTGACATAGGCTATATTTTATCCCGGAATTACTACGGGAACGGGAACTACACGGGTGAAACCGCGAGGCGCTGCTCGTAAACTATATTTCGGTCAAAGTGCACATTTTTTGTTCACATGAACGTCGTCATTAGGTATTCGCTCAAAGATTGAATCGCAGAAGACATTACTTCTTACGAGAATTACGTCACATTGACGTACTCATGCTAGAGTTGCGATGATGCATTGTTGCATTATTAGCTATGTCAAATTAAATAAAAATTCTTTATATCAGGCTAGGTTTCTTCGACGTTTCCTTATTTAAGGCTCACACCAGTGAAAGTGGCGCCCCCAACTATTTTATCTTATTAATACATTAAACGCAGCAAGTTTTAAAAATCCTACGTTCAGTTTGTGGTATCTATTACCGATACCTACCACAAACTGAACGTAGGATTTTCAAAAATTCCTATGATAAACGTAAAAGATGATAAAATAGGTACCTATCGCTGTTATATTGGCTCGGGTATGCGCCTTAAGTCTACATACGTACCCAAAGTTTATCAGGTACCTAGAGATTGCTATCTAACGCTATCTTGTCTAATGCTATCTTGTGCTATAAAGCATATTCTATCTAGCGAAAGAAATCTAAAAAATCTGATTATTTCCGTGTCAGTGAATAATTTTATAATAGGCCTGACGACAAAAAAAACTCTAATTGGTCCGTCATTTCGATAATCAGAAGACGCGTATTTTTCAACTTGATTCAATCTTTGTGCGAGTAACAACGACCTTCATGTGAACAAAAAATGTGCACTTTGACCGAAATATATTATAGTTTACTGGCAGCGCCTCGCGGTTTCACCCGTGTAGTTCCCGTTCCCGTGGGAATTCCGGGATAAAATATAGTCTATGTCACTCCCTGAAAAGAAAGCTTTCTAATCTCAGACCAAGTAAAACATCTGATATTTATGTGGTCTGAGTTTCTAATGGTGAATTTTTATTTTTTGTTGGTCCCTAAGAAAAGTGCCGATGGACACGTTCTTAGTGATATGTTTTTATAAAACAAAATTACCCATTAGCCAAATATATGGCTAGATTGTAATGTTATTCTAGTGTATTTAGATTATGATTGCTAGAAATTAATAAAAAAATAAAAAAAAAATTGGTCTGAACCAATAAAAAATAAAAATTCACCATTAGAAGTAGTTTCGGAGCCTATTCAATACGAACAAACAAACAAACAATCAAATCTTTACCCTTATTATGATTACTATATTATTAGTTATAAAAAAAAATGTTTTTT
Source organism: Eupithecia tripunctaria (assembly GCA_955876795.1). Lineage (NCBI taxonomy): Eukaryota > Metazoa > Arthropoda > Insecta > Lepidoptera > Geometridae > Eupithecia > Eupithecia tripunctaria. Next base: position 14,813,452 of record OY041615.1, read on the forward strand.
TTCGTGGTATTGATCAAAAACCCGTCTTGACTGAATACTGACGACAGCTCTAGTACCAACAGTGACGCAACATGTCAGTTTGACAATTTGAGCGCATTTGAAACTTATGTAAGCAATTTTTCACATCAGATGACTGAGTGACCTTTGTTGAGGTCTTGGGTCAAAAGCTCGTTTGTCAATGTAATTTTGAACAATTGTTAGAAATGAAAGGAAGTTGACCACAGAACTTTAACAAACAATCAGGGTTCCGTAGCATAATATATACCGTATCCATAGAACATGTACAATGTTACTAAACAAACCGCCATACTTAACCTAAAATATACTCCGTAGGTCCTTTTACACGTTATTTGCATTACTTGTCGATTTAAGATCCTTCCTTCAATAAATAATGCTTATAAAATTACATCTGATAAATCGACGCCAAGCATGTGAGTTTTTGTTATTTGTGTTGTGATTTGTTTACTGACATTGTACATGCTCGATGGATACGGTATACAACTTAAATTACCTTTGAGGTTGCGGGTTTGATTCCCGCCTCGGGACAAATGTATATACAATCTGCAAATAATTGATCAGGGCGTTCTGGTCGTTTTTACTACATATAATAATAAATATATATCTATGTAATAAGTATATCAGTTATCTAGTACCCATAACACAAGCTCTGCTTAGCTTGGGGCTAGATAATGCCGTGTGAATTATTCGGCATTATTATTTTTATTAACTAGCTGCGCCCTGCAGCTTTGTACGCCTATCCCACGGGAACTGATTTATGGGATACAAAATAGCCTATGTGTTATTCCTAGGCCTAGAACTACCTGTATGCAAAATTTTAGCCCGATCCGATCAGTAGTTATTGCGTGAACGAGCAACAAACACATGTTTACAAACTTTCGCGTTTATTTATAGAAGAGGGAAAAACAAAAGAGGATCGCACTAGCTTTTAATGATTTACTGGTGTGGGCTATGTCGTCATTACAAATGAAAATGAAATGAAATGAAATTTATTTATTTCTCGGCCACAACAAAGCCAAACATCACATCACACTATCACACTAATATTATATAGGCGAAAGTTTGTATGGATGTATGGATGGATGTTTGATACTTCTTCACGCCAAAACTACTGGACGGATCTAGCTGAAATTTGAAATTTTCAAACAGGTAATTCTAATCCTGGAATCAAACATAGGCTACTTTTTATCCCATAAATCAGTTTCCGTGGGATGAAAAACACCTTTTAATATTTCCATAGAAATAAAGCGTGCAAAGTCGCGGGGTGCAGCTAGTTAAAAATAAAACCACTTAGAGTTAAAGCATGAAACAAAACACAGTACAGTGGCAAGCAAGATGCCCTAACAGAAGTAAAATGAACAGCGATGGTAAGTGGTGAGGCATTTTATTAGTTTTATAAAAGAAAGCAAGGTCACGTTGCTTCGTAGAGCACGACCTTAAATTATTTTCTAACAATCACATGCGAACGAAACTTAGCTTTGTAATAGCGCGTTCAAGTCTTTTGTGGGAAGTAATGAAATTTAAATAAATATAATTGATTTTGTTTTAAAAACACTCTAAACCGACTTCAATTATATGGATCCCATTGTTAGAACTAGACCGAATTAAAATGGGACCACACGGGAATCGCCAGCTTTCAAAACGAAAGAATCATGAAAATCGGAGCACTCAGTCAAAAGTTCTAAGGTAATAAAAAAAATACATTTGAATTGAGAACCTTCTCCTTTTTTTGCAGTTGGTTAAAATTATAGAAAGAAGTTTGTGGAAATCTTAATGTTTTAATGTTGTTTAGAGCTTGTTCGTTTGAGAACGGCGTGATAGGGTATATGCATGTGACTTCAAAAAAGCGAATAGTTTTGTATGTATTCTCTATTGACATAGAAATATATCTGTATATTTATTGTTCTTATTGATCATTTATTAATTATTACATTATGTAATCATTTATATTACATACAGTTTTTATTACAAAATTATATGCATTCATACTCTATTATAGAACCTACATAGATTGTGTTAGAAGAAACTACAAAACTACTTTCGTCGAAGTACGAATGTTCTATACTTAGGTACTAAAAATTCTATATAAGTTTCAAAAAAAAAAATTGTGATTGAAAATGACCACCTCACTCATGCCGTCTCTTTTGACAAAGGTATTTGAACAAACATGATCCAAGCGAGGCGGTCATTTTCAATCCCAATCATTATCTTCGTGACTTATGCAAGTGTAAACGCCGGCGGGCGTTCGTTTTTTGGTACCTATTACCTATCCATTGCTTGTGTCATTTGACTAAAGAATAACTCAGTATCTAAATATTAACATCGCGATATAGCTGGAATTTGTTTATTATCTCCTCCGCGTAGAGACACATAAGAGCCGGTTAGATAGATAGATAGATAGATAGATAATTTATTCATTTAAACTTTGTTACATTATGTTGGTTAGCAATGCCTTAAAGCCTATGTTAGGTTTATCTAGGCACTGGGTTCTCATCTAATTTACATGTAAGTTTGTCCAATAATTTAAAACTAAAACACTTAATTATTTAATAAATCTAAATCACAAACAAAAACTCATAAAATATAAACACACTCGCATGTGCATTTACTATTCATCTCAGCGACCGAAATGATGCTAATAACAGGTTGGTGCCGGCTTAGAATTTGCACCACCGCAACTCTTCCCGCGGATATCGCAAGAGGCTATAAACAGATATCCATCGGGGGTGAGCCATAACCCGCATACCCAGCGTGGGGATTATGGGCGTTACTCCCCATATGATGAAAGCCGATAAGGTACTTATTAGGAAAAGGGCTGCGTCCATCACAGGACCGGTATAGATGGTAGTGTCGAGGCATCTGACCGAATGCCTTTCCCTAATGCATCGCAAACATTACGGATTACGCCAGTTTCCCACTCGAAAATTCCCCCTGAGTAAGAGGAAAATTCTTATAGTGAATCTTTGTTATAAAGAGGCAGTTTTTGTTTATTTATTTTTTTCATTTGCGTCCACTTTCTCCCTTGTTTCCAGACAAGAGCGTCATGGTGTTACAGTGGACTAACACGTTTAGTCGTACTACAATGACAGAGCAGTGTCAACTCAAAAAAGTTGTCAATTGGCAGACGCGCCTTCAATTCCCACGACGCTTCTCTTTTTGAACAGACTAACTTATCAACTCTAGACTACTTCTTCGTAGTCCTAGACAACATAATTATCTACACTTCCTCCAACTTTTAGAAAACAAGCTTTTCATCCTCCACCACATTTCTACCTCTACTTACATTTACATCTTCTAAGCTAGCTGCTAACAGGTCATAAGTACACGTAATAAATCTAAACTTTATGAATATTAAGTAATGCAACCTCTGACCCCGTTGAATCACCCAACTCGCAGGTACAGTCGCCTACACAAATACAATTTGCACCACCCCAACTCTTCCCGTGGGTGTCGTTAGAGGCGACTAAGGGATATCCACCAGGGGGCGCCCCTTGCAAAATAATTCTACCACCGAACTGCGACCCCAACCCGCATGCTTAGCGTGGGGATTATGTTCACTACCCCCCATGAGATAAACGCTAATAAGGCGCTTATCAGGGGGAGGCCTGCGTCCAGCAGTGGACCAATACAGGCTGTTGAAGAAGTTGAAGAATACGTCATACTACTCTGACGACCTCAGTGGCGCCGCGGGAGGTTAGCCACGACGCAGGAGGTTGCAGGTACAATTCCCGCCGCAAACCACACAAATCCCGTCAATAATGTACGATCTGCACGCATTTATTATTATTATTATTTATTTATTTGTTTCATCTCATGAACGATAAAAATAGTTATCCAAGCTATCCTACCTATCTAGTGACGATTATAAACTCTGCTTCGTTTATTGTTTACTTAGAGATGGTTCTGCAGGTAGGTATGAACTGTCCAGCATTTTTATATTTCTTTGGAGAAGCCAATGGCTCCTGAAACACAGTTTTTGACTAGTTCAGGAGCCTATGTACTCATAACTATGTAAAATTATAATTATATCAGTAAAAAAAAATTACATTTCTATAGCGCTGTTTATTTAGTAAATTAGCGCTTATCGACTGAGGGAAAACGATTGTACAATCAAGTGCATAAATTAAATGACAAGGTAGGTACCAAAGTGTAGGTATAGGTAGGTATAGATATCAGAGGGCCTAAACAATGTAATAATCGATAGTAGAATAATCCAAAGATGCAATGGTTTGACATAATACCTTAGATAGATAAATCACGTAATCTGTTTTGAATTTTTCCCTACGAATCTTTCAATTGTTTTCGATTCGCTTCATAGCGAATGCCGGTTGGCTTCGACTGTATCTAGCTGGTACATACTGTACATAGACTTACCTACATTATAATCACCTAATTTGGTTACAGTGTAGGTATGTAATGTACACGTTCGCAAGATCTTGCCTTGATGCTGGGAGAATGTTTTTAAGTTTATATCAACTTCTTAGTTATTATGTATATGATGATTGAATGTATTGTTGGTGTTAAGTGATTTTCGTGTTCTTAACCAGATTCATAAAAAGTTTTATAATTGAGTTAGTTTTACAAAACTATAAGCCGACTTGGACCATATTGGAATGAAAACGGAAAGCACCAGCTTTCAAATAAAAAAAGAATGATCAAAATCACCAGTCAAAAGTTCTGAGGTAACAAACATAAAAAACAGGTCGAATTGAGAACCTCCTCCTATTTGAAGTCGGTGAAAAATTTAACAGCTTCATGACCCTAGATAGTCTATCTGGGGTTATTCCCTGTCCCACGTCCCTATCTGCCAGCGCCGCCGGCGGAAATCCTGGGCAGTGAATGCGTTAACTGCTGTTCTTTAAACTGACTGCATGATAAGACTAGATTTTTCCATCATATACAACAATAGGTATATCTTAGAAAATGTCATAATTAACGTCAGTCTTATCTAAAGTCTCATTGGAGCGTTCCCACCGTCTTGCCTCACCCGTCTCCGTGATGACACCATCATCAGCCGTTTTAATTACAATTCTTCAAATGCGTGCATTGCTTAATGTATGTAAACAGAATATAGATTTAACTGTTATTTTCTCGCTATTTCTAAACGCGACCTTCGATTCAATTTGTTGGTATTGCTATTCAAACCGCGTCGGTGCTAAAATGCAGTTCGCAGCGCGAGTTATGAAAATGGATCCAAAATAAAACCTGACGGACGAAGATGCTAATTTTGTGGTTGTGACGTTATGCTTTGACTTTCTTTGTGCAACGTCTTACGATTGTTGTATAGATGATATTGGTATTGATGTTGCAGCAAAAATTGCTCCTTACCACCACTAGGGTGATTTTTCTGTGAAGTGAATAGTTACCAACCCCGGCTTGCTCGATATCTTTTGTTTTCAACGCAAAGCAAAATAGTTTCAAACTGGATAGGCATTACGTTTGGCGATGGTAGCTAGTATATCAAATCCTCTACGCCAAATATTTATGGAGGTAAAAATTACGGTTGAGAGTGTGCAAATAGAGTCATTCTATCGTTCAAAAAAGGCGCTATTTTTTGCGTTTATCTTATGCCCTACTTACATAGCACTTGATATTCAATTGAATAATCGAATTCAACTAAAACACACTTTGAGGTCCTTAATTTTACACGATTTTTAAGTTTTGCTGGAGAAATACTAATCGGGTATTATTTTTATGAGATCTCCTCGTAATAGAATTTACAAAATCTACACAATTGACCGAGAAATAAACGAACGTGCATAAATAAAAAACATATATTGAACTTCGTACTATTTTTGAGGTCGGTTAAAATTAGTCATCATTACGACGCAGCTACTGTTCGCATTTGAACATATACATCCATCGAAGGTACGCCCGTGCGGTCAATGTCACTCCATGATCGGTGCTTATAATTTCACCAACACCTCCACATTTCGCCACGTGGCATGGCGTGTGCTGAATCAGAATCCACCTAATTCCCAGGCCTGAAGGTCAGTTTTGTAACTGTTGTTTTGTAGACTTGGCAATATTGTCCGACATGCAATACGCCTACCGCTCCGGGAGGTCGACGACGGATGTCGCGAGAGCAGTTGTGCGCCGAGTGTTAGAAGCTCGTGAGCGCAGTTTGCAGGTGGCTGTTGTGTTCTGCGACCTGTCGAAAGCTTTCGACGTCGCGGACCATGACGCCATCGCAGCGAAACTCGAACACTACGGGATAAGAGGCTCACAACTGCAAATCCTGACATCATTCATCACCTCGAGATCGCAGACGGTTACTGGGAAAGGTGGTACAGTAACGTCACAGCCCATGTCGACAAGCATTGGTCCACAGGGGTCGTCCTTGTCGAACATAATATTTTCCCTTTTGCTTAACGACTTGCCGAGCTGCATACAGGACGCACACGTTTTTATGTATGCTGATGATGTGGCAGCAATCGTAGAGGCATCAACAGAGCACGCACTGGAAGTAAAGTTGAACGCCGTGGCAGGTGATTTACATAGCTGGTTCAATCAAAACGGTCTAATTCTTAATGTAAGCAAGACGAACTACATGCACTTTCACCTGGCAGGGCGAGCAACGATACCGATGGTGATTAGCCTTGGGAATAAAACTGTTGGGCAAGTCGATCATACTTCTTTCCTAGGGTTTGTAATAGATAAAAGCCTTACATGGGAACACCACATTGATAGCCTATGTAAGAAGATTGGCAAGGCCTGTTTCGCTTTGTGGCGCCTTTCGTCAACACTGGAAACAGGAATGGTAAGAAACCTTTATTTCGCGACAGTTCACTCACGCCTGCAGTATGGAGTGGAATTTTGGGGTTGTGCGGCCGACTGGGAGCGTGCTTTCAGGCTTCAGAAGAGGGCAGTGCGAGCCATTGTGAGGGTCTCGCAAGACACATCAGCCCGACCACTGTTTAAATCACTCAGAATCATGACTGTCCCTGCCATGGTGCTCTTCCAGGCCGCTTTATACACAAGAACCCACCTGGAAGATTACGAGGAGCGCGGGGATGGGCATAACTATGCACTGAGACACTCGAAGAGGCTGAAGGCGCTCCCCAGGCGGCTCGAGCGAACTTCTAAGCTTGTTCATGTCATGGGGCCAAAGGTGTACAACCGTCTACCGTCCGATATCACTGATGCTGTATCGACGCAATCCTTTAAGTTTAGACTCAAGATATGGCTGGTAAACCAATGTTTTTACACGTTGGATGAATTCTTGTCACGTAAAAGTGCGTAATTTTATGTTGTTAAATTATTTGTTCAGACATTGTTGTTTTGACATTCTATTTTATACAAATTATTATTTATTATGTTATTATTTCATTTTACTGACATTTATATTGCAATGTAATTTAGTTGTATCAGAATAGAATGTACTATTAATTAATTTTAGAATAACTATGTTAAATTGTATTTTATTTGAAAATATTGATTTAATATTGTGTTTATTTGACATGTAACCCTATTTGTTACCAATAAAGAACTTGTACTTGAACTTGAACTTGAACTTATTAGGCTGCTTTTCCACAAGAGCTACGCCACGTATCCCAGCAACTAACCCCCTAAAAAGCAACTTGCACATTGTGATTTTTTGACAGAATTCCATCAAAATTTGCTCGAAATTCACTTAAGACGGGCTTGAATCAGAGTTGATAGATAGATAGATAAACAGTTATTTATATAATAATATAATGAGTTGCGTGTGAGTAATCGGAGGTTAATGTATCAATCAAACATAGCCAAGCCTCTGTAAGTTAAGCTGTGTTTGACCCTACGCTCACTTATAGCTTTTATAGCTAAGCGACCCTATGCTTGATTAGCTATAAAATTTGAGTTGGACACATCACTACGTCGTCGCTTATCCATACTTTTAATATATTCGAAAGTAAGTACTTAATTCAAAGAGAACACATTATTTTGCAGTTATTTTATAATTTGATCTTTTTTATGTGTACATTTACTGTATTAAATCAAAATCAAATTAATCATCGTACTTGTCAGAAAGCGGTCATATAAATTACCACAATTACTAAACAAAACACTTATTAAATTATCTATTTATTATTTGAATTATTGCAGGTTTCTTAATGCATAATTTATCTTGTTGATTTACTTCAATAATTATTTCGATGGCTACTCTATCGTTAGTCTATCGTTACCTGTAACAATAAATGTAATGTTGAATAAATACAAATTAATATACTAATAATGTACTTACATTTTACTATAGAAACTTTCGTTGTTTGACGAATTCATTATGAATGTAAGCGGGTTAACTACGAACCCTGTTTTGTTTATGTTGGAAGAACTCCAACGGGACTGAACAAAGTCTTTGAAGGTTTCTTCCAACACAAACAATGTTCGTAGTTAACTCGCTTACATTCATAATACTTACATCTTAGTCAAATTAAAAACTTGACAGTGTATACATATTTTCGCAGATGACTGTTCATTCCGAGCAAAGTAAAATCCTCATTTTATGAAATCAGGTAGGTATTATCTAGGTATTAGCCAACGATAATGATGCTCAGCTCAATAATAAAGTGCATTTCGTCCAAAAATGGATGTTGCATCGCACAAATTGCTAGATCTACTTAATATAATAGCATTACCTCTCTTTTAACCGACTTGTGAAACTAGACATGTCATTAACTCATTATAACTCGTAAAGCTTGAGCTTAAAGGTTATTGGTACATTATTAAATCTCTTACAATAATACTATTGTTAATGTGTGCTAAATTAGGTACAGTTATCATGTTGGACCTTGACTCGAGCCAAAGTAAATGTTAACCATTTTAACATCCATACGTAATTAAAGAGATCCATGTTAATAAAGGTATAAAATTAGTAACATAACTTTCACATTGGATTCGGTTTGAAAATTCTGGTTTTGTGCGAAAGTGAACAAGGAAAAAAATTAAATAAAAAGAAACGATACTACGTACATTATTTACATAAATATGCATATTAAATAGTTATGGGTTATGGGTACATTTAGGTAATAAAATAATGCCTGAGGTACACTGGACATGAAAAACTGTATTCAAAGATTATTCAAAGCTAAGTCCGAAACATTCCAAGGGCTGATCTTCTGCTGAACCAAAGAGATCCAAAGACTCAGATTTTCCTAACGAGTTGTCTCTCAGTACTCAAGGAATGCCCGTGGTAAAAAACTCATATTACATAAAATAACAAATACACTTTTTGCAAATTGAAAACGGGAAAATCATGGTTATGGTGTTCTCTTTTTCAGCACTGAGACTCGGGATAGTCCATTGTGCGTGTTTGTTTGCTAGTTTACCAGCCTATCTCCATCCAGAAGCGCAAAATCTTCCTGACGTTTTGACAGGCTTCGCGGAGTGACCTCGAGTGGTCGAGCATTTCGTGTCGCTGTGCTGTTACTCCCTCGCATTCCAGGACTACGTGTGCAGCTGATTCTTCGACACTGAGACACCCCCTGCAGAGAGGGATAGCCCTCTCTGCAGAAAAACCCCAAAAACAAACACCTCTACGCCATCGGAGCAACAGATAGCTGTTGCTCCGATGGCGTAGAGGTGTTTGTTTAGCGGGCAGTGTCCTGTGAGAGATCCCACAAAGACACGTTGGTATGTCTTTTCTGGTCAGGTTCAGTAGGCTGGATCGTTATCTAGATTTTGATGGAAATCTTCTTAAGTGTCAAGTGACATTCGTGCACGAGTTTCTAGTTGCAGCTGTTCTCTATCAAGGCTCTGAGTGTAGCACCAATGTCAGACAGGAAACGCACGCATTGGTTGTCCATATTCCTTCATTGCACAGCTGTGGCTGCCTCGGTTATAGCTACGCATTCACATTGTTTTTTTTTCAAGATTATCCGTATGCAAATAAAAATTTACCTTCCGTTTGCATCTCACGTGTGTACCACCTTAGTTTTTTTATTGGCTTCGTTTTTATTGCGAGTCTAACGTTAACGACCGTTAGCCATCGTAAAGTCTGGCTACTTGTTTTCGATTGCAGTTCACAGCGTTTAACGTAACTCTATTTGTTATTGTTTTGTCGGCTTCGGTTTCGGCAATATTAAAGGTCAAATTCATATATATTTATTCATAAAGGTCAGGTATACAATGTCCGATCTTATCTTTATGTAGGTACTAGCAATACCTCGCGGTTTAACCCGCGTAACTTCCGTTCCCCTGAGAATTCCGGGATAAAATAGCCTATGTCACTCCCTGAAAGGTAAGCTTTTTAATGGTGAAAGATTTTTGAAATCGGTCCAGTAGTTTCGGAGCCTATTTCATACAAACAAACAAACAATCAAATCTCTTCTCTTTATAATATTAGTATAGATTTGACTCACTGCGAGCAAGGTTCCATTAATTTAGCTAACGTTTATCCATTTTGAATGGAGCATGTTAGTTAACAAAGTACGACACAAATAACAAAATCTCACTTGCTTGGCGTCGAGTTTCAGATATAATTGTAAGCAATTTTTATTGAAGGGATCTAAAATCGACAAGTAATGTAAATTACGTATAAAAGGACGCGCCAACAAAGTGAATTTTAGGTTAAGTATGGGCGATTTGTTTACGTTTATGCTCCATTCAAAATGGATACGATATAGGTAGATATTTATAATCACAGGACTATAATAATACCCTCCTAGCCGAATTTCAGCCATGGCGGCCAGTTTCAACGAAGACTAGCCAGGGCGCAATACATATTATGGTGCACAAGTGTCACGCAAACAAAAATGCACTCTCTATTCCTTCACTTTCATAATCCGGTGGGACGACAGACCGATACGACCGGGGAGAGGTAAGGCGCAGGACCAACAGTTGAACGTGCTCTCCGAGGCACGGTAGTGTAACACCGTCAACTTCCTGGCTCCGGGCTGCTACTGTGATTTTTTCTTCTTAGAAAACCCCAATAACATTGGCTCGACCCGAGATTTGAACCCAGGACCTCATAATCAGCGGTTGAACATTCTGACCGCTAGACCAACGAGGCAGTCACAGAAGTATTATGAGAGGTCAACTTGCCTTATACTCATGTACGTACATTTCCAAGGTCTTATTAAACTTCATCATCATCACCTTCATAGGAGACTGATTCACTGCTGGGTATAAGTCTTTCGCCTTCGCCAGCCTTTTCTATTCTGTGCAGCAGCGTCTCCTGCAAAACAATTCTAGTACTAGGCAAACGTAGTGAAGGACGCCTTCTGTGAGGTTCCCACCTCGATGACGATCTGCGAAAGACTGCAAGTAGATGCTGGATGCATCAAGCTGAAGGTCCTATGGCGCTCATTAGGGGAGGCCTATGTCCAGCAGTCGTCACCTCTTACGACACCCGTGAGAACAGTTAGGGCGGTGCAAATTCTTAGCCGGCACCACACAGCTAGCAGTACCTAATAAACACGTAATTATATTCTATCGTGAAGTAAATAATGTGTTTTCCCAACATTCACATTGGCATGGAATGAAGAAATAATATACGAGTACTATTAATTATTATTTTACTACCTATCTTATAATAAGTAAGATAGTTATGGTAGAGTCAAAGTTCGAGGACACAGCTTTGCTCTTGACCATTTAGGCTTTTCGTAATGGCTTTTGAGTTTGAGACATCACGTTTATACCTACGCAGAAATTAAATTAAAATAAAGCAAACTGCAGTGTTTGAGTCGCTTCTGGTTACAAGGGTTCCGTACAATAACTCTGCTGAGACACGAAAGAAACAGTTTCCCGGAATAGCATAAACAATCAACGAATCTAAACCAATAACTAAAGATTTTGTTTTACAAATCGTTTTTTGCTGACAACGGTTTTAGTTATATTTTATTCGTAATCTCTTCGTCTCTTCTTCGTCTTGTACATCATACTCAGCAGACACAATCAGATTGGTTATCGCAGTAGAAATGTTAAAAAAAAATACAGTCGAATTGAGAACCTCCTCCTTTTTTTGAAGTCGGTTAAAAATACACTGAAGGAAAACGCTATCCTTGCTCTGGTCTGCCTCTTCCTACGTTTGTTTTATTTTATTTTTGTTAGGCAGGTACTTAGTGTCCGGTTCCTTGTAAAAGCATTATAACAGAAACTTAGTTGTCATGATGTATCTTGAAACGAAACTAGCGGCCTCTACTTTCTGTTTTCACTCTACAGTTTTATGAGTACCTACCTATCTTAGCTATGTATGTATAAATTCCAATAATTTCTGTGTGTATCTAATGTTAATGTTATGTGCCAAATAAATTATTTACTAACTTTACTTACTTACTTAGCAGCACGGGCAGAGTTAGCGGGGTAGATCACAACTGAGATGGTTTACTTTTAGCTGTTTGGATAGCACGGAACTCTAAATAAAATAAATTGATCTTGATCAACAATCACGATTCACGACTGCTCACGAATGATTCAAAGCAAACATTTGATTAGTTCACTGCAAATTCTTATTATTAATGTTTAAATTAATCCATACTAATATTGTAAGAAGGAAATATTTGATTGTTTGTTTGTTTTTTTGCATTAAATAGGCTCCGATACTACAAAACCGATTAAAAAAATTATTTCATCATTAAAAAGCTTACTTTTCAGGGAGTGACATAGGCTATATTTTATTCCAGAATTCCCACGGGAACGGGAACAACTCGGTTGAAACCGCTAGGCGCTGCTAGTTACATATAAACTGCTAGAGCGAACTTTTTCCGCGGGTGCCGTAAGAGGCGACTAAGGAATATCTACACAGGGGACAGGTAGCTAGCAGCGTCTTTAACAGAACAACTGTACCACCGAACTGCAATCCCTAACTCGCACACCCAGCGTGGGAATTATGGTCATTAGGTACCCCCAATAAGATAAAAGTCAATAAGACGCATAATAAGTGGAGACCTGCGTCCAGAAGTGGACCAATACAGGCTGTTGAGGATGTCTTGAGCTGAGTTGATAGAGAAAATCATGTATGGGTAGGGCTCCAGGTGTCTAAGAAATTAATAAATAGATAGACTCTTAATTAGGTACACACACAAACAGCACAGGAAAATTAACAAAAAAGAACAGTAACAATATTAATGGCACACATATTAACCCAACTCAATTAAAAAGCTACTTTATATTCAGGAATATTGTATGTATATCTCTGTGATTGTATGCAAAACAGCGGGCAAAAACTAGTGCTATAGTTATCCGATAGAGGCCTACGGTTACTGTGGGTAACAGTCTGTAATTAAACGTCCACAGCTGAACGAACGTACCCCAGAAGGTCACGGTAGATACAGGTAAGGGGGCGTTCATAAATTACGTGAGGTGTTTAGGGGGGGAGGGGGTCGAGTCAAATCTCATCTAATCTAAAGTTTCGGCAAATATCACGCAATTTTTTTCTGTTTGATACAAAAAAAATATACACAATTTTGGTAAATTCAATCCAGATTGTACATGCTGAAGATTTAATCTTAAGCGTAAAGATCATTCACTAATTCGTCAGCAATATTGATTACTAGTCTTAACTAGTATAAATGCAGTAATAACGAAGCAATTATTTTTTTCTTTTTGTAATTACAATCTACGCGTTTACGTAAGAAACACACATTTTGAAAAATCTCACGTGAGATTGGGGGATGGGGGAATGGGTTGAATAAAATCTCACGACATCTCACCAGAGAGGGAGGGACAGAAAATTAAAAAAAAAACCCTCACGTAATTTTTGGACTAAGTAGATAATAGAGTCATGAAATTTAGGCGTATTTATGCGTATTACTGCTTAAAAAAGTAGGTAAATACTAACATTACGATGCATCGCACCATCCGTGTGCAAGGTAAACAACTTCCGGATACGTATGAGACTTTACGTCATCAAAATAAATAATTAAATAACAAAGAAACTTGCTAATTGTCAAACAGCTTGGATTTGCTGTGCACACACAATATCAGCTGATCATTTCACAGGTGACATGGATGAGGCGCGGATTCGCGGACATTCGCTGCGGCTTGAATTTTTTTTTTATTTTTTTTTTTATTGATGATGGATCAGCGTTTGGCTACCAACTCACTTTAAGAAAGCGAAGATGTAGCCTAAGATGGAGCACGCTTTTCCAGAAGGAACTTATTTACCCTAGATTTGAAGACTCCAAGATTGTACTCTACTGGGAAGACAGACGCAGGAAGATCACTCTTTGGCTGTGGATATTATGAAAGTAGAGCAGAATTTTTTGGTTCGACACTGTGGTATGTCGACCAGGAATGGGTGGTATGAATTTGTGCGTCTGTTGGTCCTATGATAGAAGGGAGAAGACGGGATAAGGTCGTGTAATGCTTGCGCACAATCACCAAAGTGGTACTTGTAGAAAACTGACAGTCTGGCAACGCGCCGCCTGTGATTGAGGCTTTGTAGACTAGACTCTGTAAGCGAGCAATTTCGCGAAAATACATTGTTGGTAACTAAATATTGCAAGACGACGAATGAACGTCTAACTAAGGTTAGAATTAGAAGAGATCCCGTCGATCAGTCAAACGAAGCGAAGATTTTATTTTTCGTTAATTATGTACACGAATAGTATACCTACAATTTTCTATAAATAACAATATCTCTATACATATATTGTAGCTATATATTGTACGTACACGTACACACCTATCAACCTCAATCTCAACCTCAACAGCCTGTATTGGTCCACTGCTGGACGCAGGCCTCCCCCGATAAGCGAATTGTTGGCGTTTGTCTAATTGGGGATCACGGTAATCCCCATTCTGGGCATGCAGGTTGGGGATCGCAGTTCGGTGGTAGAATTGTTCTGCAGGGTGCGCTGTACCCGCCCCCGGTGGATATCCTCCCTTAGTCGCCTCTTACGACACCCACGGGATGAGATAGGTTGGTGCAAATTCTAAGCCAATACCACACAGCTACACAATATATAACACACACCAATCAAGATGCCACTAATAGAAATTATTTAGAATAAAACACAAAAACGCAGCGTTTGTACCTAAGACGCCAATTTGGAGATAATTTTAACAAAAGGCAAATCAAGCATGTATTCATGCTTGATTTGCCTTTTGTTAAAATTATTTTTTGGCAAATCAAGCATGAATACATGCTTGATTTGCAAGAGACAGATTCTTGTTATTTAAAGTTATTTTTATACAGCAGAAACTTGTCACATTATGAAATTTTTTATCTACCGTATAAAATGTGTACAAAAACCGCCAAAGGTAACAAAATTTACGTCGCATGACTATTACCATCCCGTCATGTAAGTATTCATAATTCCATTCGCTAGATTGACCATCTCCGGGGTACTCCGGGCACGGTTGTCTGGTAGAGATCGCTCTTGAGCGATAAGACCGCCACTTGTCACTAAGTTTTAATGCTGTTCTATTGTATTGTTTCTTTCAATAATTGTGCAATAAAGAATTTTCGATCTTCTACCTTCTGTCTTATCAACCAAAAGAAAAACGAATGCAAATCGTTAACAATCAATGCTTTACCCATTCTATGTATTGTAAATTCGCATCGCATACCTAAGCATCATTTAATAACACTTTCTGAATATTACACTCTCGTAAATCACGGCCTGGCACCACCTATGATTGTATGCTATTAGCGTTGGTGCCCACGGCGCTTACTAAATAACTTTACTTCGTAACTACGGGTTTGGAACACTGGAAAACCACTCACTTTGCTCCTTAACTTAAAGGTACAAATTAGGTGGGTTGGTGATGATATTTTTCGGGATTCTGGATTGCGAAAATTAACGGAACAGGTTCCATTCGTTTGTCAAGAAGACCCTTCATCACACAGTCAAAAACTTGCACCTAACTTTACTATAGGTTTAGCTTTATAGAGTTTCAGAGCTAAATAATTAGTAATATACACTAGCAGCTCCTCGCTGTTTCACTCGCGTAGTTCCCGTTCCGGTGGGAATTCCGGGATAAAATATAGCCTATGTCACTCCCTGAAAAGTAAGCTTTTTAATGTCGAAATATTTTTTTTTATGGGTTCAGTAGTTGCGGAGCCTTTTTCATACAAACAAACATCAAATATTTCTTCTTTATAATATGAGTATGAGTATAAGATTTATCATATCAAATACAAAATACAATTCAGTTCTATACCTCGGTATATTTATGTTTCATTATTATAAATATTCACGGGTATTTATCGCGTTTATTTACCTATTTTTCCCGACGTTTCAACAGGTTTACACTCTGTCGTGGTCACGGGATGACTGAGTCATGAAACGTCGGGAAAAATAGGTAAATAAACGCGATAAATACCCGTGAATATTAAATATTCACTGGTATTTATCGCGTTTATCGATCAGAACACATTATTATAAATTTTATAATAATGTGTTCTGATCGGGTAAGTTTAAAAACTTTATTCATGTTTCAGTTTCACAGAGTTTCTTTAGTAGTAACTACCTAGTAATTTGAAATTGAACCTTATTTATAACTGTATAAATAAGTTCCTATAGGTTCAATTTCAAATCGACCATTTTTCCGTTTCTAAGCACGCAAATTAACCTACAAAATCTGTCTCTCCAGTAATTCTCTACAGTGTCAAATAGTGAACTTTGGTGTATGACTCCTCAAGAGCGTTATTTCACGTGCTGAGAGGTGTTTCAATACCAGCTGTCAAGCCTCTCGGCGGTGACCTCGACTGTCACGGATCAATCAGCGAAAAGCTTAAAAATCGCATTATGCCCTCCAATTAGACAAAACTTCCTCTTCGTATGGATCTCCCTAGCTTACACAACTAACCTATCCTTTCTCCGCCCCACCTTGCCCACTCTTTACTATATATCCAACTCACCATCCAAACACATCACATTAACTCACTACCTACCAAAGTGACCCATCACTAAGCATCATGAAGGCCTTTGTTGCGGTAAGTCCCGTGGACTGAGTGTTGTGAAAAAGTGAAAAGTGCTTGTGACGTTCCGAAATCAAATAGTGCATCGGGATTGGTGATAATTAGTGCTGGATGATCCTGTCAGTGTCAATGTCAAGCTCAATCGGGTGCACTAGTGTTGATTTCAGAACATTACGGATATCGATGACGGATTTGGATTGTGCCGAATTTCTTTGGATTTGTGTCGATGTTACCGCGAAATCGCATGAGACGTAAAAGCTTAATTTGCATTCAGGAAAGGGTTGCACGATCCGAAGACGATGTTGATTGCGACGAGCGATAAACTCACTTTTAAATTGCCGTGTTCGAGACAAGAACATTAAACGTTGACTTTATTTCCCTTTGATTTAAGCCTTCCACTGGTAAAATTACCTACTTGATCGAAAATACATCTTCAAAAGCATCAGTTCCCACGATTGTGTTACTACGTGCAAATAAAGTGCAAAATAAATGCACTACGGAAGCTATTTACCAACGTGACATTTCCTTGTATTGTACTTAATCTGTTAACTGTTTTCACGGTTCATTGTGATTCACGGACAATTAAATTACCACGTTTTAAGGGTTGTCATAACCTTAGCTAGCTAATTCATAGGTACACTTTCTCATGTTGTGTTTGTCGGACCTAAGTTTTAGTTTTCCCCGACGTGTCTATTGAACGAAAGTTTCATTCCCATGGTGGTGTCACCTATTGACTCCACTATGGGAATTAAACTGTTTTAACGGACCAAATAAATATGTGAACAAGCTACCTTATTAGGCTGCTTTAAACCAATATTGCACCTTCTTATTTACATTCGTAGGTTATTTACAGTTCTACTAATTGTCTGTGGAAATATCAACTTAGAGTAAACGCAGATATGCAAACACTTTTCGCAATAACCTATGAATCACTGAGAGGCCGTTTCGTATTCAACGAGATAGACATAAATTAATAATCAAATAAACATCTAACGATTCTATGAGAATTTGTAATGACTGTTGCATTACAGTCCGTTACTCATGGCCCTCTACTTGTGCAAGAGCGGTTACGCGAGGGCAAAGTTCGCAAAGGATCGGTACCTTTACGATAGTTAAAACGTATAACTGTTTAATGTTTACAAGAATATTCATTTTCAATTTTCAAAATATCATAGATGACCACAATGTGTCAACAATTTTTTTTTAAATAAAACGAACTCATTCAAATCTATTTAAAATAAACCAGTTTTAGTGAACTTGGTTGTTGTTTTGTTATTTAAATATGATCATAGTGAAACGTTAACAGACAAAATTTATGTAAATTAATTAAAGTTATGTAAATCGTACATTTTGGCTATTATGAGTTTAATGTAGAGAAAAGTAATTAACTTTCTAAATCTAGACTTTCGTAATATTTTTGATGACTTTGATAATAGTACGTACGGTAATTAAATTAAATAGTAATACTAAAACCTAACCGTATATAAACAACCGTTTAAGGATTTAAAATAATTGGTGCCTGCATCTGCCACTCCAAATGCCCATTTGCAGAAAGGTCGTGATCCGAATACGGCCGTACGATGATTACTGATTCATCGATAAGTGCGTAAGTTGTGGTGCAACACTATTCTACGCACGGCCGTGTCGTATCTTTTGAAGACAGGACACGTGGTTTGATTTTCGAATCTTACTAAACCAATCCTAACAGTATGCAAAATCCAATTTGAAAATGGAACAGTTTTCATTTTTGACTAGAAAACAATCAAGTTGGAATGCTGGCTGTGCTTTCAGGCTTTTGCTCATTGTACCTAGTAGATATTTTCTAAAACTATTTCTGTTAGAAGCTTCGGAATGCAAGCTTTCATTTCATGCCACTTAGTGACAACTACTTGCTGAAGTTTATTACTTTGTTATTGTTAGCAGACCACCTCTAGAGTCGTAAAAGAACGTGAAACAAAACGTTGCAGGCGTTGCGTAGTTATCTTGCTAGTGAAAATTTACAGTTAATTAATACCAAATAATTTATTATATGTTTTCACTCATCCGCAATATTTTTATTACTTTTATGAGTTATTTTTATCGGTTAGTGATGGTTGAATTTTAAAATGTTTTAATTTCCTTCTACACTGCACACTGAAATGTATAATTCTTCATATCAATGCCTACGTTTTCCGGTCAAAAAATTTAAATAATATCCTTAGTACTTACCATTTAATCAATATAAGTATGAGTTAACGCGATATAACAATAATGAATCCTCATAAAATCAAGCTGATGCTAAACTTAAACTTCAAACAACGATATTGCCTATCACCTTTACTGCAGTGGCAACAGAATAAACGTGCTATTTCTCGCTTTAGATGCTATAAAAATAACGACGGAGTGACTGGCAGTCTGACACGAGATTATTATCTAACGTTACGTAACGTATATATAGATTATCTGAGATATTAATTACAAACTTATGCGCTTAATTAAGTGTAATTAAGCTATCGTGTGCCGGGGCATTAAGCCGCTTAACGCTTTGTTATGAAAGTTGCTTCAAGGTTTTTGGCAGAGCAAACTTCAAATATACATTGTATAAACAAAATATTCAAAATAGTTTACCTTCTATTGGGTCTGGTGTGCTATTATTTTTGTTTTTGACATGAAAATAAAGTTAGCACACCTTTGATTATCAATCAGTCAGTAACACGAAAACCAACGTTTTCCGATGTAGATTATAGGTAAGTGCATAAATATAAAATAAATTGTTAAGAAAATGTCATACATTAAAAATACTCAATGTTAAAACAGTAATTAAGGCATATATTATATTATTATTATCATAACATTATAAAAATTACCTATTTTAAGGCTAGTTCTTGTTTCCCTGAAAGAGAGAGGGTACAAAGATTGTCCGTAAAGTCACGATCGTGAGCTCGAGTATCTCACTGCCATTTCCGTAATTATGTAAGATACCACTCAGTGCATTTTATGATTTATGATTAACTTCCTAAAATAACACATTATCTAATAGCTAAGAAAAAGTTAAATTTTAGCCAACGCCTTTTTAATTTACGGCCGATTATTATGTTTTCTTTTACTACTGCTAGCCAGGTACAATAATATACCTAAGATCAATAAGAATAATAATGATTAGAATAATATTGAATACTGAATAATAATTCGAAGGTAGCCTATCAAATTCTGTAAACTCAACGTAACTTCAAGTCAAAGATCACATTCTCGTAGCAGCGCATCGCCGCTGATGTAACCCGCCTTTATTACGACTCTACCTTTGACCTGTGACTTTCACTACCATTCTATTGTGCTCTTAATCTGCGGACGTACTAATGTCGTGAATCTAATGAATTCGATTTTATATTTTTTTTGCCAGCTTCCTATTTACATTATCTTTTGTTCGTGTTTTCCCTTGCTATGGCAATAAAATAGAATCGTTTTATCTTGATCTCTACCCTTGTTATTCATATGATTAATCGTATGTTATCTTGTTGAAATCTCCTAATATCGTAATAAACTTTACCTATATACTCATAAAACGCAGAAAAACATGAAGGAAAAAGACGAGGGTTACCTAATGACCCGATAAGTTTCCAGTGCCGTAACCCGAATGTGCAGTTCGCGGTGAAGTTAGCCACGACACGACTTCGTGGGAACAATGCTGGTTTCACTTTCATGAACATTCCACAGCAAATCTACGAAGTTAGCAAATACTTTAGAAACCTTTTAGTTCAACAAAGTCGCAAGCACTTTTCAACAATCAAGTCTTATTTTGTATTTTGTCGCTCATGACCTCAGTCACACCGTGCTGTAACTGTTTCCCTTTTTCAGTGCATAGCCCTTGCGTTGGCCGCGAGCGTCAGCGCCGAGCCCCCATCCGGTTACAACTACAACGCGCCATCTACCGGAGGCTTCAGCGGCGGCCACAGCAGCGGCGGTGGCGGCGGTGGCGGCTACCAGGCCGTCTCCTCCGGCTACCAGACCTCTGAGGGCCAGAACGTCGACGCCCAGCTCCTAGAACAAGTCAGGCAGATCCTCCTGAAGGAAGAATCTTCTTCCGGATCTGGTGGTGGCGGACACGGCGGCGGCCACGGTGGCGCTCCTTCCTCCTCCTACGGCGCTCCTTCATCGTCCTACGGAGCCCCGTCCACCTCCTACGGAGTCCCGTCCGCCCGCGTCGTCGGTCTGCAACTCGAGGGCGTCCGTCAGGCCATCCAGGTCGCGCAGTTCGAGCAACAGAGCCAGTCTTCCGGCGGCTACCCGTCCGGACCCTCCAGCTCGTACGGCGCCCCCGCCCGCGCCCCCTCCAGCAGCTACGGCGCCCCCTCAGCAGGAGGCTACTAAATCCCAAATCTAGCGAACTGCATCATAGGCGGCAGATCAGTCTATCATCTATGATGCGGTGAGTAATTCGGGTGCGCTCGGATCATCGCGAGCGCGGCCGAATGTTTGTTTGTTATCGGCCGGCGTCACGTACAATGTAGGTGGCGCCGGCGGCCGCAGTCACACCGCGGCCAGGCTCGCGACTGTGCACGCGCACGGCGCCCGCAGCTAGCCAGGCGCCGGCGCCTGTCAACCGTCAAAACTGTCAGCCATCGTGACAGTTGGACAGTAGGGCTGAAAGGCGTAGTGGCTAGTTGCCGGCTTCACTCATGACTTGTATAAAGCTTATTATATAGTATTAGCTTAATTTAATTATTACGTTTTTATGTTTTTTTTACAAAAAATAAATACATTTTGACACCGTAACCTACAGTTTTTTTGGAGCCATCCGGTTTGTATCTTGCATATATCGCCGAGTTAAGTTGGACCCCTTCAACTAAGTCCGTGGATAAAAGTCCACTAAGGGGTACCTGCTTGAGTAACGGCAGCAGCTTATTACTAATTTTTAACATACATCGAGTCTGTCAAGCGTGGTCATTACCTATTAGGACATAGTATGTCAAAACCCCCCTGTTTGAGGGAGGCATGTTCAGCTGTGGATATTATGTCCGCTGATTGAAAAGGTTACAGGAATGTTCCAAAACGTCTCTTCGGCCTCCAGGATAGGACCATATCTAACTCAACCCCAGCGACCTCTCAACACTTGCATTAAGCCTGCTAACAGGTGAATGTAGAAGTCTAGCGTCTTTGACCTTTTCAAAGTGCCTATAAATTTTCCTCCACAATAATGGTTTTAAATATAACAATTTTAAAATTATTTAATATCGTACGCTTAAAACGCAAAAAAATCACGCAGAAAAATCCACATAGAATCATTTAGCCCCAAAGCCTAACTATGCAGAACGTGTGTTCTGATCCTTGAACAAATATCTGCAGATCATACAAACATTTGTCCCGAGGCGGGCACCGAACTCGCAATCTCCTGCATCGCAGACGGACCTTTTAAGCATTATAGTCGCTTGAGCTTCATTATATGACTAGCTGCGAAGCTAGCCCGAGGCTTCGCATGCGTTGTTCCTATGGAAATGTTTATGAGGTGGTTTCTTTCTTTCGAACTAATTTATGGGATAAAAAGTAGCCTTAGTTTGATTAGAATTACCTGTATGCAAAATTTATGCCCGATCCGTTCAGTAGTTTTCGCGTGAAGTAGTGTCAAACATGCATTTTGAAAATTAGACTTCCTGATCAGGATGCATCCATTCATCCATCCTTCTTCACTTTCGCATTTATTAGGTCCTTACATATGAAATTGGCGTTTTGTATGGGAGGAACAAAAAGTCGAATATTTTTTAATATAATATATTTAATTAATCAAAGTATGAACCATTATTTTCTATGCACTTTTGCCATCTTATAGGTAGTTCATTGATCCCTTTACTAAAAAAACCAGTCGGACGGGAATCAATAAAATCTTTGAAGGCGACTTGCACTGCCCCATCGGAGTTGAATTTTTTCCCTTGCAAGAAGTTATCCAAATTTCGAAAAAAATGGTAATCTGTTGGAGCAAGGTCCGGGGAGTACGGAGGATGTCTTAGACTTTCCAATTGAAGCTCTTCTAATTTAGTAGCCGTCTGTTGCGCAGTGTGTGGTCTAGCGTTGTCGTGAAGCAGCAGTGGCGTGGAGCGATTGACCAGCCTAGGTTGTTTAGCCGCTAGCTTTTCCATCATGGTTTGCAATTGCTGACAATAGACATCAGCCGTAATAGTCTGGCCAGATTTGAGAAAACTGTAATGAACAATACCGGCACTAGTCCACCAAACGCTTACAAGTAACTTTTTTGGGGTTAATTTTCGCTTGGGGCAGGATTTGGCTGGCTGGCCAGGATCCAACCATTGCGCTGAGCGCTTCCAATTATCGTAAAGAACCCATTTTTCATCACAGGTAATGATTCGGTTTAAAATACCTTCATTATTGTGCCGGTTTAGTAATGTAACGCAGCAGTCGACGCGCGTTTGCCGGTTTGCTTCAGTCAATTCGTGAGGTACCCACCTTTCAAGCTTTTTAATCTTCCCAATTTGCTTCAAGTGAATTAAAACAGTTTTATCACTAACATCGCAGCCTGCAGCTAACTCGGACGTGGTTTGCGATGGATCCGCTTCCACAATACTCGACTCTTCATTATCAACTTGAGTCTCAGGCCGTCCACGGGGCTTGTTCTGCAGGTCGAAATTTCCAGAACGAAAACGTTGGAACCAAAAACGAACTGTGTTTTCTTTTGCAACACGACCGCCATACACATCATTCACCCTTCGAGTTGTTTCCGCAGCACTAGTGCCACGGCGGAACTCGTACTCGTAAATAATGCGATATTTTAAGTTTTCCATTTTGTAAAATGAGTGACGCAAACAGAAAAAAAACAGAAGAAAAAAAACAAATGAATGACGATCATCGAAGCACAAATACATGAGTCTATAGCTGTACAAATTTGAATTTGGAATTCCTTACCAAAGAGGAGAAATTTGTGATTAAAGTGGCCAGTACGAAAAACGCCAATTTCATATGTAAGGACCTAATATTTCATTGGAAAATTAATGGCTAACTAACTTAGCACAAATTACTGGTGCTATTAAGACACCAAGGAGCCAATTAAAGATTTTCACGAACAGTAACAATTTAACTAATAACATCTGCACACAGAGTAAACAACTGCTTAAACGACAATGATATGGAATAAAAGATTTAACAATAAACTATGTACATAAAATAACGTGAAACGAATTTACATATACATATATAGTAATATAAATTAGTTTTACGTTAACGTGACTAAATATTTTGGCAACTTCGGTCTCCATGACATTAAGTAAAGTCAAAAGCTAGAAAGTCGACTCTTGCGCATCTAAAACTTTCGAAAGAGCCTCTCGGCGCGGCCGAGTGCATTTGTTTACAAAAACACTTGAATATTATTTCCACACGCCATTATCTATGATGAGATGCCAATTCAGAAGATTGCGGGTTCGACTCTTGACCGTGCGTTACGTAATAATGAAAGTGGACGATTTGTATTGCTAGAAAACATTTCGTAGTTTGAAAACAAACTGAAGATTCAATGAGAGGTCGCTTCTTTGACCTCAACCTCAACAGTCTGTATCGGTCCACTGCTGGACGCAGACCTCCTCTCATGGGGGGTAATGCGCATAATCTCCACGCTGGGCATGTGGGTTGAGGATCGCAGTTCAGTGGAAGATTGTTTGCATCAAGTAACTAGCCGTTTTACACTTCTGCTACCTATCTTAGTGTTAATTCTTAGTTTAAATTATAATTATATCTAGTTAAGTTTTTCTTCCATAAAAGTTTGGTTGTTGTAATGTGTCGTTTTAAATAAACCATTTTATTTCATATCATTCAACGGCAGTTGTCAACTGCAGTCATCGACCGTGTATAAGGCCGCTCTCGGGTTTGAATGGTTGTCAAACTAGGCAACATGCAACTTTCAAAATATTTAATTTTGTTTTAATAAACTATAAACCGACTTCAGTTTTATAGTTTTTTTATGGATTTTCATGGGTCTCATTGTCAGAACTGAACCGAATTATAAAAAAGAATTATGCAATCGGACCACCCAGTCAAAAGTACTGAGGCAACAAACATCCCATTTTAATTTATTTCAGTTCTGACAAAGGGATCTTTATAATTGAAGTCGGTTTATAGTTTTTTTTTAAACAGAATCAATTATTTCTTCGGTTCATCTTATGTGAAAACATAATTGATCCTTTTTTTTAAGTTGGTTAAAAAGAAATACTACCAGGAAGTTGTGATATGTAGTGATTATAAGCCTGGGTCTGAAGTCTCGCTCAGTTTGCATCGTAGAAGGAGAAACCTATAGAAGGCTGACGAATGCCATCTCACTCGCACTAAAGCGAGAACGACTTATGATTTAAGCTTATGAAGAAATGAGATAGAACGATTGGTTTTGTGTCTCAACCGCATAGCCGGATTTTTGCAATATTTAGCTACTAGATGAGCTAAACAAATTTGCGTAGTGATCGACCATAGTTGTTTTTTTTTCATTCTATGCCAACGGACTTCGCAAAATATTGTGGTTGTGAACTTTTTAAGGCTTTAAAAAGGAACTAAACCTTTAAGTGAAACACAATGATGACTCGGTGTAGTGTTTTTGGATGTAAAAGTAACGGTGAGGCAAAAGTGCCGAACATTATCATTCCACTCGTAAGTACAAGTTCTTTTGACTATCTAAAGGTTATAAAATTACAATTAGCTTTTACGTACAGACATGGCTCAAAAACGATGTTTTAGGTGAATTTTCATTATTATAACCTAAAATTACGAAAATTTAGGGTTGCCTGCACTCGCAAATAAAATTCCCCAATAGTGCATTGAAATACTTTTGTCATGTAGCTGCAAATTATGTCAACAGATCCCAACAACAAATCAAAATTCACATGCTTGGAGTCAAGCTCAATACATTTAGAAAAATCTCAAATCAGCAAGTACTTTCATTATGTTCAAAAATCGTCAACGTCAACCGTCGTCAAGAAAGTTAATTTGAGATGTAAGTGCTGCGAGTTTGTTTATCTTTTGTGGAATTAAATAAAATCGAATTTACACAATGAGCTGATGCGTATTGTAAAATGTTTTTATTTGTTCCAGATTTCCCGAAAACAACATTGTCCGGTTGCTTTGGATAGAAGCCACCGGTCGCAAAGGATGGGAACCGAAGGCGTCATCCAAATTTGTAGCAGGCAAAATCAAAGGATTTTGCCTTCATAGGAGCGGAACAAAGCATACATTTTTGTAAAGGCGTAAGCGCTTATCTAAAAAATCGTCAATCGATTGATCGCACCTTTTTCACTATTATAATGCTACTAATATAATAAAATGTTTGAATAAGTAGGTCGGGATGTAGGTAATATTATTGTTTATTGTAAAGTGACATTAAATTTTGTTGTCTCTGCTCTTTTAACCTGAAGTATAATTTCAAAAGTACCAATAAATTTCGTATTACCTATAAGTTATCTTAGAAATATCCAAAGTTCAAGATTTAATTGAGTGAACGTTAGTGAACAAATGTCTTAGTTTCAATTAGGCATTTTTTATCATTGTCGGTTTGTCCGCACTCCTCTTCAGGTCGTATTTTACAACCGATCGTTACGAAATCTCGTGTACAGATTCCACGATTCTATAGATTTTTTTTACCGTCGGGGTTTTTTGATTAAAGGCGTACTTCCCCCAAAGAAAGCAAAAATAGGGTCTTTAGAATAATATGTAGATAAAATAAAATAAAATAGATAAAAAAAATCAATAAAATCGTGGAATCTGTACACGAGATTTTAAACGTCTGCATTTTTATTATAAATGAACCACACAAGAAGCACCAACTTTAATATAAAAAAATAATCATGAAAATCGGAGCACCCAGACGAAAGTTCTGAGGTAACTAAGATAAAAAAAATACATTTGAATTCAGAACCTCCTCATTTATATAAAGTCGGTTAAAAAGTTAGTGTTCGCGAGGTCTATTGTTCGGAGAACTAGTTAATTTGCAAAAATGTGATTTTGAAGTCTGCTGTTAAAATTTAATTACTTACATAAATATTATTGTTATAACTACATTGTTTTTCTATATTCTAAAACTTATTTCTACTCGTATTTTGTAATTATTGCCTACACTATAATAAAAAAATATACCCACCTCACTAAAAGTTGTTTTAATTTTATGCTTACCTAAATTAAATGTTTTACCGACCTCTGTGGCGCAGCGGGCGAAAGTCCGTCTGCGATGCAGGAGGTTGTAGCAGTTTACTAAAAATAATTTACACATAAAATAATTAAAACTAACAATTGACGATTTTATCGCAAGAGATCTCTGCCAGACAACCTGGTATGGATAAAACGTCGGATACACATGGAGTAAGGTTAATTAACCTTCACACAGAATGTTATAATTATGGTACTACGTAACGAATTTTATTCGATTTGAATTTAAATAATTTAAAAATTAATAATAACATGTACACATACATACCTACTTATAAAAATAAAATACATACCTTTACTTTAAATTTATAAAAAATAATATACCTACCTATAAACATATACTAGCTGATTTCTACCCCACCGGAACTGTTTTATGGGATATAGAAAGTATGTTTATGTTATGTTTGATTCCAGGTTTAGGATTACTTGTATGCAAAATTTCAGCTCGATCCGTTCCGTAGTTTTAGCGTGAAGAAATAACAAACAAACATCCATCCATCCATACATCCATACAAACTTTCGCATTTATAATATTAGTGTGATGTGATGTGATTAGGTATATAATATAAATATATTAACTAGTAATTAACTAGTAGTTACTAGTATATAATACATTTATATTATATACCTACATATATTATGGAAACAAGGGCATATTATATTCAGAAAAAGCTTCAATCTAAAATTTATTTTTTCCCTTTTATTTCGTTTGCTCGGCAACTGCAGAGTCGACATGTGTGTTCATTGAGTGTCCAATGTGTCCATCATGATCAGAAGTGGGTAGCATAATTTCATCCAAACTCAACTAACATCCATCCAAACTTTCGCATTTATAATATTTGTGTGAAAGGTGATTCTAATTATAAATCTCTGTTTCAATAGCCACTCGCATAACTATCGCACTTAGGAATTGCAAAACCTTGGTCCCACGAGTAATCAGCGAGCATCGGATTGCGCCACGCCGACTGCCGGACGACAAGCGGCCGGGCCCGCCCCCTGCCTCTCCAGCCAGACATGTATCATGAAATGGTGAAATAATTGCTCTAAAGCAATGTGCGTTCATTACAAGCCGTTTTTTGTATCCCAGCGCCTGAAGCAGTTAAGGAATCAAAGATCGTATCGTATAGGTACCTTTACGCAAATATTAGAATAAGCATCAATATTTTTGTTCGTACTTTTAAAGGCAGAATAGTAGATTGTTTACCTACCAAGTTGAGAAAGTGGCAAATTCCTACCAAGCATAAAACACACGAGGTAGGAATCGCACTTTCTCCCAAGTGATACGTAGTAAGTACAGGTACTTTATACTAAACCTTCAAAGAAAATCAACGTTTAAAATCTTCAAAATCGCGGAGTAAATTCAAATTGTAAGCTCCAATGTAGCAATAAATACGGGCACTTACATTTGCACGTGGTTCTTTTTTTGAATTTTTGTTCTGCGTACTGAAGAGGCCAATATCATAGGGCGAGTTTGCAGTAATAACTTTTTTCGTCTCACCTATTATGAAAAAAACTATAGCTAGATTAAAGAGAAATACCACGTTATAAATGGATTGTCATACGTTAGATTTTCTTAAATTCCATAAAGTTTTTCCTCCTGCGTTTCGTTACGTCGAGTCGGCACAGAAGGATTTTCTACCTTTTATTTGGAAAAGACATAAGCAACTTTCTGAGAAAATGTCTACAACAATGATTTAAATTTATCCAAAATACCTATACGAGAACTTTACTTGAATGCTTACTTGTGACTCTACCTAACATGTGGTTTCGTTCTTTTTTATTTCTTACATTGTAGATACTAGTAGGTAGTTCACCAGAAAGTGTAGATTGGTGGATACTACATACTGGTCTTTTATTGAAAGCCAACCAACGAAGAGATTTAAAGAAATAAAACCGGCGGCCAAGTGCGAGTCGGTCTCGCGCACGAAGGGTTCCGTACCATTATCTATAAAAAACAAAAAATACAAAAAAACAAAATGACGTGACGCGGTCACCCATACAAGTACCTACTGGCCGCGCCCGACGTTGTTTAACCTCGGTGGTCGGTTCTCAATGTGGAAAGGACGTTGCCCCCCTTAATTATTAAAATTATTTTACTTTTATTATGTGTATGGACAGACGGACAGCAGAGGCTGCCCGACTCCCATTGCAACACCCTAAATGGGTACATATTGTGTGTACTATAAATATACTTAGTCGATAAGTTCTGAGAAATTGTCTAACTTACCATAATATAAAACAATGAATAAATGAAATTAAACGAAATGATGCTTAGTAATAGGGTCCTGTTTTACCCTTTGGCTACGGAACCCTAAAATCGATAGGTACCTACTTGACCTCTCGTCCTCTGTTTCTTCGAAATTAAAATAATAAATCATGAAACCGTCAAGCACATACATATCAAATATTATCATTTCATGTTAAAACTGCTATGTGAGCAAATTAATCAAAAAAGTGTAGTAATATTTTTAGCCAGACTCGCTTCTATCTAAAAAAGTCAGTCGAAAAAATTTATTTGACATCAAAACTGTTATAAGAAAACATAAAAGTATGCATATTTAGTGCCTTTAGTTTTTTGTATTAACCTTCTTATAGAAAATCTTCATTTGAACGATATACGTTAACGATATCCCAGAAGCCTACGCTATACAAGAATATAACAAAGCCTAAATAAAACACTAAATTTTATTACCTACCTATGTACTTCAAAAATCATTTAAATATTTATATAGAACCTATCAGGCAGCAGAATAATCAAAGCAACCAAAATTGGGCCAGGTCCCATTAATTTTAATAGACTGACCATAATAAATCAAATGGTCTTACCTCAATGGATGAATAAGAAACAGCACCATAAAAGGCACATACAGTTGATGGGCGTACCAGAATGCGTTGTAAACCTTTCGTCGGACGACCCTCAATGACGTCACTCCCATCAGCAGAGTTGTAAATAGCATCAAGAGGCCTGTAGCGCAGGTCATGCTTAGAAGCATGTATAGGGGGTTCTGAAAAAAACACCTTTTTACGAACTTTTAGTGCGACAAAATTTCACTTCCTTCATAAAGTAACGTTCAGTTGAAATTTCAAAGCAACTTATCTGCTTTTGAACTACTTATTACTACTACTACTACTAGCTACTGCGTAGGTAGGTAAATTTAGCTCAACTTAAGTAGGTAAACCGTACATTGCCTTACCAACGTTGCCTGTTGGTAACTAACCTCGTTCTTGTAGTTCGCAAAGTTAATGTCGCGGAATTCTTCGACGAAACCTCTTGAGAAATTCCACAAGTTCACGAAGTGGGATACGGAATGTAGCACTGTAAAATAAAATAGGAAGCTAAGTTTCATGCAATGCAGGTGCTGCTGCAACGTAGTGTTGCTTTTATTTCGCAAGGTAGCGATAAAGGTAAAGCTACACTACGGTCTACGTTTCTAAGTTGAGTGATTTTACTCCATTTAACCACAAAGTTTCATTCACCCCGATGATAGTATTTTTAGTTCCTAAGTATTCATGAAGGTGGTGATTCAGATTGTTCCTATACTCAGTCACTAGTTAGTGCTACTTAGTAAGTACCCGAATTTGTTGAAAATCTGAAACCGATACAAGCACATGCTCAGAAAACTAAAGCTAGGCCATAACAGTGCCATTAGCCTGCGTCTCAACAACATAATGGTGTGCTCCCTGAGACCCTAATGAGCATTGTACAATTTCGAATTCGCTTTGTGAGCCTTTGCGTTTTGAAAGCCACTTCAAGGAAGACACAGTACCTACCTTAGTTAGAGTTCTTTACCCCTAAAAATGCATAATTTCGGTAGATTTGACATGATAATTTAACAAATGCCTGCTTTGTATTAGGCAAGAAAGTCAAGTTCTGCTTTTGTTACTTCGGTTTTACCATGTAATATTTAAGAGATACGTTCCCCTAAATTACCTACTATGAATAGCATTTTGTTTATTTTACTGTATTTTGGTACTTTGCATCGCTGGTTCAGGGTCAGAGATCTCTCATTATAATTTCTCGTCTATAAAAAAATATGCATAATATACAATACACCCATACGTCAATCTGCTTAGGAACTTACCGCTAAACATTACAAGCGTAGTAGCAACACTCATGTGGATACTCTTTGCTTTTTCGAGCCAAAAGAAAAACAGTCCGGGCCATAACTTCGAAAGTATCCTATACATTAACTGATTTAGTTTCTTGCATTGTGGCAGTAATATCAATGCTGCACACAAGTTAATGACGGTTGCTGTAGCTCGAGAAATACAGAGACCTAACTGAAATAAAAAAAAAAAACATTTATAAATAAAATTATGGCGTATCTCTCTATTATAGTAACTCATAATAAATTAGATTTATTTATTTATTATTTATTTATTTATTTTACTTAGAATTACTAGATAGGTTCATTAAAGTTCTCACCCCTAAAATTTGTCTTAAATGTAAAAATTGTCTTCCATTCCTATAATAAATAAACGTATCGTATGATATGTATAATACAACTGAGATCCATAATATCTGAAACAAGACATTATGACTATTACAATCACATAACCTCATTATTTTATAATTAGACCATGACATTTTCGGAGTTGGTTCATAAACCCAGATTGCTGTAAATAGGTGTCTGACGTAATTAACTTCTAAGAAGAATAGGTGTTCGGTTCTAATGATAAAATATTTTTAGCGTAGTAAACATAAGCTCATAACTGTAAGCACAAGCGTAAGACGAAAGTAAAAGAGCATTAAATCCTGTCAAGCATACACAACATTGCGTCGGAAGTGTAAACTGTCGTATATCTAGCCACTTCAGACTCTATTCAACGGGCATGGCATGCGTATAGTACGTAGCGCCTATTCAGCCTTTGCAGCCGAGTTGTGCGCCTCCATTGAACGTTTGAATGGAGCCGATGGCAGCTACTAGCCTGTGTAGCCAACTTAGTGGCATAATGACAGAATTCACTTTGTTCGTCTAAGTTTCGTACCTATCTTTACAAACCTGCAGTACTTAAACTTAAATTAACTTTCTTGTTGACGATTTTTAAACATAATAGAATGTAATTGTTGATTTGAGATCCTTTCTGCAATAAATATTGTTTAATTATATATTTATGTTATTGGGATCTATTAGAAATTATGACTATTACCTTATAATTTACAGCTATATGACAAATATATATTTTGTAGCGCCCCAACGGGGTACATGTTTGACTATTACTTAACTGCTAAGACCTATGTAACCTAACAACATGTAAACAAGTTAATAAATAAATAAATATTATGTATTAGATAATAAACTTTATGTACCTTACCGTCAATATTTCATGGTGGTTTGATTTATTTTAGTTTCTATGACTCTCTTTCTCTACAATACCTACTAATTGTTTTTTATTGTTATTTCTACACTGGTACCTCTATGAATATGTAGTTTGATTATCTATGTACAATGTTTTTGTAAAAATGAATTGATATTAATAGTTGTTGCAGGTCAATATGTATTTACGAAAAACTGTTGTTTCTTGGTTGTGCTGTTTCCAGTTGGCAACACATATACGTCAGTCCAGCGAGCGGTCCCGCATAATTACTAGCCGTGTCGATGCCGCTATCATCGGGATCTTATTTGCATTATGACAGGAGTTCCTGCTTTGATGCACTATCAATAGGCATTCATATTACTGTAGGTAGAGGAACTAATGCGCTTCAACTGGCAGAGCATAATAAGATATTTTCACGGATGAGTAGTTTTCCTTTTCAGTGCGTTATTTATCAGGTCCAGCTAGATACATGGGCACACGGAAAAGCGTGTTTTGTGCATGGGCATAACTGTGCGGCGTTTTCCAAAAAGAAAAAAACTTATTTTCCTAAGACTTCAATAGATGACAGGCCGTGTGGTCCCATTTTAATTTTGTTCAGTTCTAACAATGCGATAATCCATGAAAATTCATGAAAAAACTATAAAAATTAAAGTCGGTTTATAGTTTTTAACCAACTTCAAAAAAGGAGGTTCTCAATTCGACTGTATTTTTTTTTATGTTTGTTACCTCAGAACTTTTATCTGGTTGGTCCTATTTATGATTCTTTTTTATATGAAAACTGGTAGTAGGTTTATAGTTTTTTATTGGCATTAAGAAAACTCCTTAGTAAAAATATTTTTGAAAATCACATTGTTACATAATACCTAGTAGGTTCCTACATACAAGATCTTAAATTATCTACGTATGTGCTTTCACAGTTATGGGACGCCGCCGTCGCCGCCGCCGCAGAATGCAATGTAAATGACATTTGCCCAGATTATATTTATTTTCCTTTAAGGCCCATACACCAGCGAAAGTGGCGCCCCCAACTATTATATCTTATTATTACGTTGAACGTAGGAATTTTCAAAAATCCTACGTTCAGTTTGTGGTATGTATCTATTATAAGCTATTTATTAATGCCTCTAAACGTAAAAATATGATAAAATAGGAATTGCTGTCAGATTGGCTCGGGTATGCGCCTTAATATTATTTAATTTTAATATCTTTAAGTAATTACTTATCTTCGATTTTTTTATTTGATATCATTACTTTGATAATAATTTTCGTATCGCATTCATTAAAATGTAAGCAAGAATTTTTTACTACACCTTTTCGCATACGCACGAATTTTGTAGCAATATTTAAATTTCCTATTAGAGGTTGAGTACTAGAGTCATCACATCATTCTCGACTGTCTGAAACTTTTGCCACGATTTGTGAATGTGACCACAGATTTTTAAGTATAGTATAGTGCCTACATAACCTACAATGTGACATTCGAGGTCGTCACGTCACACAACACAAGTGATGATTCATAAAATGCCATAATCGGTCAACGTGAATATTTCTACGGCCTAAAATAATATTTTAAACCTACATGTACCTATACCAGTTTCTGATATCTGTGTGTATACCTATTCATCAAAATCTATGCCATGCATGATTGAGCTAACCAATGATGATAGCGTTTTGTATGAATAATGAACTACAATACAAACCTACCTAACCTACCCATTCATCGTATACATGATGGCACATTTAGATCGGTCAGTATGGGAAAGTTTGGAACTATAAAACATACGCAGATCTCTTCTTAGGAACCATGGCTTCGATTTTAGTAAGAAGAAGAACTGCATTTATACTTTAAAAAAAATCTTGTACTCAGCTCGGGAATCGAACCCAGACGTTTTGAAAAATAAAACTATCACTACCTATTTATAGATGCCGATTGTGTAGGTCTTAAGTAGTAATGTTACCATAAACATGATTTATAAAATGAAAAAAAGGCATTGTTTTCATTGTTCTTTAATTTATTTTAGTAAGTTTTCGAAATTAGTTAGATAACCTACCAGCATTTTTTTCAATATTACCTGCCTAGGGTAGGTACATTTTGCCGTTTCTATAAAAACGGCAAAATCACATTTGTTGCATGGGAGCCCCCCTAAATTGTATTTTTTATTTTTTTATATGCTGTATATAATTTAGCGCTATAGCGACAACAGAAATAGGTAGGTAGTGTAGGTACTTACATCATCTGTCAAAATTTCAACTGTCTCACTATCACGGTTCATGAGATAATACCTACAGCCTGATGATAGACGTGTCGCAGCCGGAACGTAGAATTAGCCCGTTTGTAAAACGGCTAGGCCATTTACAAAACGGCGCCATTCAGCTAAATGCCTAGGCCGATTGTAGAACGATCGGTGAAATCAACGTTCTAAAATATGGCTGATCATCTGAATTAGCCCGTTTAGGGAATGGCTAGGCAGTTCACCGTGCTTAGGCCGATCGTCAAATGAAGATAACTGTTTCTGTGTACGAGGCTCCGTCTGCGCAGAATCTACAGTTACCTACATATTATATTTTATTACCGGCTATGACATCAATTATCTGCCAAGGAAAGTTGCTTAAAAATTGGGTTCGGAGGTTAGCTCAAACAGAGACAGCGATACCTAACTACCTACAGTAGAACACAATTTTAAAAGTTGGTCGTTTGGTTCCTACCGTGCATACCATAACATGCATTTAAACAGCTGTTATTTCATCTTTACAACATCCTCAACCTCAACAACTTGTACTGCTAGACGCAGACTTCCCCTGATTAGCTCCTTATTGGCGTTTGTACCATGAGGGGTAATGACCAGAAACTTCACGCCTGTGCTCCACTGCAAACCCTCGGTGGATATCCCTTGGGGTGGTGCAAATTCTAAGCCAGCACCACACGGCCACATTATTACATTACCTACCTACTTCAATTTTATTGAGGTATATTAAAGATTAGATTTTACAGAAGCTAAATTTTATGCACTGATTTTGATTATTATATAATATTATTAATAATCTGAGGCACTGTGACACTACTATGGGATTCAAATAAAATACGTTTTACTTTAATCCCATAAAATAAATTTCTTTAGTACCTACCTACATTTCATTCTTCTGAAGTTTGGTTAGGAAATATTTAGGCAGGTATTTCTCGCACAAGCAAAACCGCGCGCCATTACTACTAATTAGTAATCCATGGTATAAAAAGATATAGCCGTTTTACAATCGGGCTAGGTTTGAGTCAGCTAAATCGTTGAACGTTGAGCGTTTTACAATCGGCCTAGGCATTTAGCTGAATGGCGCCGTTTTGTAAACGGCCTAGCCGTTTTACAAACGGGCTAATTCTACGTTCCGGCTGCGACAGACGGACAGACGGACGGAGTCTTTAGTAATAGGTTCCCGTTTTACCCTTTGGGTATGGAACCCTACAAACTAATCAAATTAACTATCTACCTAGCTAAGAGTAGTGCCTGTTGGTTTAATGTTTAGTTAATGATAAAATACGAGTAGTAGACCTACTTATCAAGGTAGTGTAGTGAGCGACCACTGACGCCATAGATATAAATCGTGACAAGTCGGAGGGGACACGTTGAGATCATCGCGATCTTCTTGGAATTTGCACGATGCAATATTATCAAAGGGAAGTTCAGTTCATACCAAGGAACATAAATACTCCTCCTTTATACTGAAGACTTGAACTTAGGTACCTACCTACCTATCGAACAAAATACATCAAAGTAGGTATATTTAGGAAGATAGGTCCCTACCTACCTAGTCATCTAAATATTACCTATAGTATAATTAAATCATCTAACATTCACATTCACATTGTAGGTACCTACCTACCTAATTCATTACGAAACATATATGTTTTTAAATGCTAATGCGACCTCAACAATTTTCTAGTAAGTACCTTCAAATCCCACGCTTACTACATAAACTTATTTATTAGGTCAAGTCCATAACAAATATTCTCGTATTTACATATTACCTACGACTGGCCGACGCTGATTTTAGTGTCCAACACATAGTAAACACTCGATGCACTCAGACACTTCGCACGGAATAGGTATGACAACATTAACATCTTTATAGTCTGATGAGGAGGTAGGAGGGATGCGTGAGGATCACCAACAATAGTAGGTAGGTATGTTTAGGCCGATGCTATCGGGTTTTTGAAATTCAATTTCACTTTGTTTATCTTAAGGTGGATCGTTTCCGTGATGAGATGAGGTAAGATTGAATCTTTTGTGGTTTTTATTTTTTTTATGCGTTTTATAACGATTTAAACTACAAATTAATTTACTAAATCATTTTATATTAGCTTATGAAAAAAGTTCAATTCACAGGTATTTTCAAACTTATCATGAAGTTAAGAGTCATCCCGTGACCAAGTGTGTGGACCGATTGAAACGTCGGTAAAAATAGGTAAAACCCGTTCAATAATACTGACAATAATTCGCGGGTATTTTTGGAGTATTTGGGAAAAAATAGATTAAAAAAACAGCCTATTTTCAAGTAGGTACTCCCGAAATACAATTGAATCGAAACTGGTTTTGCAATGGGGTTCATAGAAAACCGTTTATGATTTGCGGCAAATTACTTTTCCGTTAGTTTCGTTCTTTGTAGAATACAGAAAAATCATCAAAACTCTAAAAAATTTAATATCGCGATAACACGATTCTAAATTGTGGCGTAATTGTACCTACAAACAAACCGAACGGCAGTTACAATACTCCTAGACCGAGTATAAACCTACCAACATTTTTTTACTCCATTTTTTACACATACCTATCTACTTCGATAATTCAACAATGTTGTGGAACTTAGGTTGAGGAACTCTCGAATAAAATACAGGTATATAATTTCACAAAAATATAGCTTTTTTTATTTATTTCCATTCAACAAATCACTTGACTCACTTTGCATTAATATCAACCTTTGCTTCCTACTTACAGCTAACTTGGCACACAGTGAGCACTTAGTACAATGTACATCTTATTTACAATACAAAAATACTTTTCGTTATTATGCCGAACGAGCATTGCCCTATTAAATCTACGAAAATAGTTTTCATTAAACCCTTGTCACAGAATTACAAAATATTATTAGTGAAAGCTAAAAATAAAGAAAATTACAATCAAATAAAAGATATAAAATATAACGTATTTACAATTTAAATAATTGAGCTAGCTGCAGACTGTTTGCAAAAAATCAACAGGAACGAGTACCTTATTCAACTGATCCATATCAATACAGTCAGATTCCCAAGACGCTTGGATAAACTGCTCCGGTATATGGCAAGTGAGAGTGAATTTCATTATAAATCTATCTAATTATGTAATTTATGAAAAAGATTTCATAAGTTTTGAACATTGAAAACAAACTACCAAGTCTAAACGTAACATAAAAAAGTTTTCAAACTTTGTTTCTAGATGTTGGAATGAAGTAAGGAATAATATTGATTGGTATTAGCATAAGTGACAAGAGCTTCGTAATCCTTTAAATAAATAATTATTGATCTTAATACTAAATAAGTAATATGGCCATTAAGTGGTACCGCCTGTATTATAAGTTTACATGAAATAGTTAGCGAAGTAAATATTCACAACCAAAGTATCAAAATCGAGTATTATTCCTTTTTTCGTCATGGACGTCCATTTTGTTATATAATACTATGTTTTAGAAGATTTTTTGCTGACCATTTTATATAACATCAAAAACAGGACGTGGGATATATACATTTCTCGATTAATATTTACAACAATTAGTGCAAAATATTCTACAAGTGTACCCATTCTGATGGTCCAAAAATACAAATTTTCTTATTATAACTTAAATTACTTTAGGAACATTCCAACAGCTACTGTACATTAAAAATAAATGCTTTTTGGAAAGCTAGTTTCAAATAGATGTGAACTAACTATAATATTAAAATATAATGAAATCGTATAATTAATTAGGGATGTCATTGATTAAAATAAGAGCACCTACTGATGGATTCCATTTTATACTATAAACAATATTAATTAACAATACTTAGACAAAACAAATTAAAAATAATCACGGAAATTGGAGTAGAGTTCACTCATAACTTAAAATTCCTTTTGCTAATAGTATTTTTACGATTAATATATAACCTAAATTTTTGTTAAAGGTGTCGGGTTTTAAAAAGTAAATGCAATTTCCGAGCACAAGTGGTAATTGCAGTTCGAGCACATCGTGAACACATAGTCATTGATCATCATCATCAGCTGAGTACTAGCTAGCACCTTTTTCTTCTTTCTGAGGCCACAACACTTCGGGATGGTTCAACATGTAATACATCATGTGTCTCTCACTACCATACGTCGAAGCTTTCGTCCCTAAGCACATCGTAAACTGACTCTTCTCTAAGTTCTTATCACAGTCCACAGAATGGAATTTGTGCACTAAACTATCGTCTGGTATCCTATACACAGTCAAATTTGATTTGATTAGTGTTTCAAAGAACTCTACGTCTTCTAAGCCCCAGCCTTTGATTTTTAAATCAAAGCCTCCGACTCTGTTGAAGTCACATTTGTAAATACTGAGGATGCCGAAGCCGTATTGTCTAAAGTATCCATTATCATCTGTGATTTCTTTACTGTACTTCAGATTGGCTAACTCTCTTTCCGTCTTCACAGTTTCAACGCTGTCGACCGTATTACTGGAGTCAGCTCCTGGTTCCACGGGTTCGTTACCGAATCTATTGTAATCAGCCCCGTTGACCACTTCAGGGTTATACTCGCTGTAGACTATCGGGAAGTATACCTGAGTGTACCTTATCGTGTTTATTCTTATTCTTCTGAGAGTATTATAGTTGAACATCATGTCCACGTCGATGAATGAGACTAGGTCTTCATTGGCGCACAGTTTCATGCCTTCCGTCAGAGCAGCTCCTCGTGAGAACACCGTGTTGCCCATCTGAACTATTCTGATGTCTTTACCAAACTGTTCATTATAAAACGTTATGAGCGCCTCGGCACTTTGGTAATCTAAAGGATTTTTACTATCTAAATAAAGTACGACTATCAATGTCACAGCCTCGTCGCTCTTGAGGACTATATCCTCGTAGTTCTTCATGAACCTCCCGAACACCTCCTGTCTGCCGGCAAGGGGAAGGATGAAGAATATTCGTCTGTCATAAATGGGGTATTGTTCGAACGGAGCTTCGTTCCATTTGAGGACTTTGGGCAGATTCTGTAGCTTCATGAGGCCAGACTCTATGGCTTCTCTGACGTTCAGTTTACTGAAGTCGAGGAAGCTGTTCTGCTGTTGGCTGGACTCGTCGAAGTCTGCGTAATCGTTGGGAGCGACCTTAATCAAGTTCTGGTCTGCATTCTCAAGTATGGCTGGGTCTTCGAAGGGTGGGGGGTCTCCCATTGGTAACTCCCTTATTTCTATACCTGGAAAAGAAGAGATTTTTTTATAATGATGTTTTTTCTGGACTAGTTTATTTCCTTCCTCATCATGTTTAAGTGTGCTCAGTCACTTTCCTCAGGCGCTATTAGGTATTTAAACACAACATACATTTGCAAGTTAATCTCGAATACGTATCGATCAAACAAACTTAATTTAAACTACAATTTTAATAAATAGTCCCTACACAGGGTGAGTATTTTTTTTTAAATTAATGTTCATTTTTTACTGACTTATTGAGAAGATGGAAAATGAAGCACATAAAGCGCCATCGAAAACAGATTTAAAAAGGAGATATATGACAGCCCTAAAAAGTTAGCATCGGTGAACAAAGGTATTGTGAATTTGAAGCGAGAAAATGACACATAAAAAAAAAGTGTATCGACAAAATAATGAAATAGCCAGATTAAATCAAATTCAAATTCCTAAAGTACACCTGAAAGTACTTCTTTATCTGTTTTGCAGATACTATTATTATTATAAAATATAAAGGTTTTGAATAAATGTTGTAAATATGTGCAGATCGTACACACATTTGTCCCTAGGTGGGAATCGAACCCGCAACCTCCTGCATCGCAGGCGGACCTTTGCCCGCCGCGCCACAGAGGTCATCAACAACTATCGCTATCACTAACTGGTTACCAGTGAATGACTGCTGCAGGTAAGCATGTCTGCGCACCGCCGCGGTCATCTTCCGGCCGCGGTACCGCCGGTACTTGAGCAGCAGGTCCAGCACGTAGTCCACGCCGTGCAGCGGCTGCAGCCGGATGTACCCGTACAGCAGCTCGTTGAAGTCGATGACGCGCCCGCGCTGCCGGGACGGCGCGTTGATGATCTCCATCACCTGGGGACAAGGAAACCTTTAGGTAACTAGCCGAGATTGGACGAGTCATGGCGAGTTTTGTACAAATAGTGGAATAAGGAAACCTTTAGGTAACTAGCCGAGATTGGACGAGTCATGGCGAGTTTTGTACAAATAGTGGAATAAGGAAACCTTTAGGTAACTAGCCGAGATTGGACGAGTCATGGCGAGTTTTGTACAAATAGTGGAATATATCATCACATTGCCTGAAAACCAGCGCAGTGTTGGGCAAATGCCTGATACTGCAACATGCTGAGGCAGGGACACATTTTACCTTTTACCACCTTGTATTTAGTGTAAGTACCTAGTCAGTAAAATTGTTTTAAGTTACTTCCCAAGTAACACTGGAGGCATTTTAATAAACGAATTATAAACTTATGTAGAACTTAAGGTCTGTATAAACTCTTTTAAAGGTTTGCCGAGCATCTTGTCGCATTATATTGGCATTTCAAAACCATTATGATGGTTTACACCGGATAACGGTAGGATAATGGCATATAAAAATGATTTTGTAAAGCTTATAATTTTAGTGCAGCAAGCAACAATGCAGCTGTACAGTTTTTAGCTATTTGAGGTGCCCTAGGGTGTATAATAGCATTTTAAAGTTGTAAGATGATGCTTGATGCTGCTTAATAGCATAAACATTTACCATTATAATGCACCGTTAATTCGTTGTACAGCTATGAGTTGTTTTCTGTGCCTTTTGTTGTGTAATAGCACTTATAAGTGCTAAGTAAAAGCCTAGTATTGCTTAACAGCATAAGCGTGAGTTACTGTAATGCATGAATTTTTAAAGACTAACTGAATCCCTTTGTACAGCTTGTAGCTCTTTAATCGTGAACACGACAACACAGTTATTGTTATGCGTAAGGTCGTTTTAACATATTTTTTTCTGTATTAGTAAAACTATTTGTAACGTCACAAATGTTTTACGATAAAAAAGCAACACATAGTTAAATCACATCACACTAATATTATAAAGGCGAAAGTTCATCATCCATACATCCATCCAAACTTGGGATGTTTGTTACCTCTTCACGCCAAAACTACTGAACGGATCTGCATAGGTACAGTTAATTCTAATACTGGAATAAAACATAGGCAACTTTTTATCCCATAAATCTGTTCCTGTGGGATGAAAATCACCTTTTAATGTTTTCGTAGGAACAACGCGTGCGAAGCCGCGGGGCGCAGCTAATTAATAACATATTAGGTTTATCATACGTCCACAATAAAAACAACAGCAATTTCGTAATTAATATAGATAAATATAAGCCTGTGTTTTATTTCAAAAAACGTTGAAAAACTCAGAGGAATCAAGCGAAAAA
This sequence comes from Eupithecia tripunctaria, assembly GCA_955876795.1. NCBI lineage: Eukaryota > Metazoa > Arthropoda > Insecta > Lepidoptera > Geometridae > Eupithecia > Eupithecia tripunctaria. The sequence goes on from OY041615.1 coordinate 14,855,456, forward strand.
ATCAAAGGAAAATGCAAGAATTCTGATATCTTCTAAATCGATCAATGCACGAAAAAACGATTTATGCGAAGTGAGTTTTAGCGTTGTTACAGAAGGTTCCGTAGGTCATTGGCATTGTACGGTTGGTAAATAAAACCTGAAAATAAGAAACAGTTTTGCTGAAAATAAGTAACATTTATGACAAAATCAATAACTACCAACTTGCTTTGTTTGCTTACGTCTAGCTATTATTTGCACACGGTCTGGCACCCTGTTATTGGAAAACCACTAGACCTAAGATTTTACCATGGCACACTTCATGAATTGTGATTTTCTGTAGGGAGAAAAAAGTAGACTCGGCCGCCATGTAATTGTAATACAAGATTTGGTAGAGCTTTTGGAAGTCTTGCTTTTTGTAAAACCAGTAATGTTTTACAAAAAAAAAAGTCAATGTGACGCGGTCACCTATAAATAATAATAATAAATAAATAATGCTGGACAATTCACACAGCATTATCTAGCCCCAAGCTAAGCAGAGCTTGTCCTGAGGCGGGAATCGAACCCGCAAGCTCCTGCGTCGCAGGCGGACCTTCGCCCACCGCGCCACAGAGGTCGTCATTATACCTATCCATCCTGACTGCGCCCGACGTTGCTTAAACTCGGTGATAGGTTGTCAAGGTTTAAAGGACGTTAACCCCTTAATTATTAAAATTATTTAACTTTTACCCGCATGCCCAGCTTGGAGAATATGGGAATTACCCCCATGAGATAAACGCCAATAAGGCGCTTATTACGGGGAGGCCTGCGTCCAGCAGTGGACCAATACAGGCTGTTGAGGTTGAGGTTGATATGCCTAAAGATAATGAAAGATGTCTGACCTCTCTGATAACATCATCGAGGGCCTCCTTGAGCGGCGCCTCGATCCTCCGCTTGGGGTTGATGTGGCTGACGGAGTAGATGGACTTGCTGATGAAGTCGAAGCTCACCGCCTCCTCGCTGGAGCTGGGCGTGAAGCGGTTGAAGTCTATGGGAGCTCCTGGAATTTGGAAGGTCAAGTATTAGATACCTACTCGTTGTATCTGTGTCCTCACAATCATCTACATTGTTTAGGCAAACAAGTTTCCGAACGCAGAATAACCATCGTTCATGCCTTCACTCATTCAAAAAGAGAACATTCATTCATTCGTCTCACTTCATTCAATCAATTCATTACGCCTGCCCCAAAATTTATGGACAAGAAAATCATACAATACAAGAAAATATCGAAAATAACCACACTAAGGAAAGTAACAAGAAGATATTAATTATCACAAAATTGTGAGTAAGTATACTCAACAGTCATCGTCAGCCTATAATAGTCTACTGGACATAGGCCTCCCCTAATGAGCGCCATAGCGCCCTGTCTTCAGCTTAACGCATCCAGCATTTGCCGGCAGTCTTTCGCAGATCATCATCCCACCTGGCCGGAGGGCGCTCTACACTACGTTTGCCGAGTTGCGGTCTCCACTCAAGAACTCGTTTACCCCATCGGTTGTTGGTTCTTCACGAGATATGGCCAGCTCTGCTTTATTTCCTTTAGAATACGATAAAGTATCCTTGGACCCGTCACAAAATTCAAATTTATGTAATTTTAATTTTGTGACGTGTCCAAGGTACCTATGTCAAATAAAAATAGAAAATAAAGTGATCACTTTCATTTTTTGTTCACTTCAATATTTTTAAAGTAAAGTAATGAACCAAACAAGAAACCTTTACTTTGTTAGGCTTAGGGAGCTCAGTTTTCGAGCTGGAGCAGAACTTGAACTAAGCTTTTATCCTCTAGTCTAGATAATCTGATACTTTGTACGAAGCTGCTTTTAGCCTAGGACAAGACAATGAGAACAGAATACAGCAATCCAGTAATTCTGTTATTACCGTGATCGTTTTAATCTAGAATAATCTCCTATAAACTAGCCAGCAGAATTTGTTGGAGGCAACTAAGAAGGTGGGGCTAGTTCCACCTACAAGGCTGTTTGATGTTGACCATCCAAAACTAAGGGTGAAATCAATTTATACCGTCATAAACTATGTTTGTATACAACTAAAAAAGTATACTTTTGAAAATGACAAGTTTCTAAACTTTCGTACTTCAACACGAATGTTAGCTTAACTTTGGGCGAAAATAAATAACAAACGGGAAAGAACACTCTAAAACGAAGGGTTTACCGACATAGCTTAGTTATTATTAAGTTAAAATAAATTTATTTTGAAGAGATACATTCAATAGTTTTTCTATGATAACCCTTGTGCTAAAGTCTGTTCGGCGGCATAAATCATTGTGCATTTCATTCTATGGCGCGGGTATGTCTATAATGACAGGTGAGATATTTAGCCCGCGCTTACTGATGACAAGCAGTGTAACCCTGCGAAGAAGCATTTTAGAATACAAATCTACGATCTACTACTATATCTCGATTGTTGTCTAGGGTTGAATAGACAAAAATTACATCGTCATACATTCCGTAAATTATTGAAGTAGAATGAATGAATTTCAAACATTTTACACATTCGTTGACAAAGTGACGTAATTTTTTTTTCTACCCTAGACAACAATCCTCGTGCTTGGCCTACTGATAAGCGCCTTATTGGCGTGTAGCTTATGGAGGGTAATGCCTATATTAATCCCCACGCTGGGCATGCGGGTTGGGAATCGCAGTTTGGTGGTTTAATTGTTCTGCAGGGGCGCAGCTGCCTGCTCCCGGTGGATATTCCTTAATCGCCTCTTACGACACCCGCGGGAAAAGTTGGGGTCGTGCAAATTCTGAGCAAGCACCACACAGCTATGCTCATGCTCATGATATGCTCATGCTCATGATAAGCTCATGATATGGGTATAATGTATACATATTATACCCATATCATGAGCACAGACAAATAAAACAAACCCACAAGTTCCTGGGACAATGGGCACAGGATCATAATTTTACAACTGTCACGGGAATTATCGTTCAGTGGTAGCAAATTTTTGATTGAATCTGTTGGAAATCCGTTTCCACCCTTACCATCTTCCAAAATAGCCCCTATGGTTTACTACGATAGTATGTTGGTTACCATAAAGACACAAAATATAATACTAACACAAGAAAATGCTAAGGGGAAGCTTTTTTTTTTTTTTTCTTTTTGTTTGTTCCGCCTTTTTTCCTCCGATATGGATCGGAGACATTTTTAGGCTATAACATTTTGCTTAAGCTGATTAATTTGATACATAAGCGATCAGTGCAGTTTCGCGTCTGGTCGTGTCGTTGTTATACATACATACATAATTAAATTACCTATGTTACATAGAAATAATTTATTCTTTTCTTTTATTTACTATGTATTTTTGTTTCTGTTGTTTTTTCTTTGTCATTTTTTTTTTTTTTTTCGTTTTTTTTTTTTTTTTTTTTTTGTAGGTACTTATATATTACATTACACTAAACATTTACAAATATAACTGAATATGTACCTGTTTACATTTATATACATATTTATTTTCATGCGTACAATATATTTCATTAAAAATATACTGCGCTCATGATAGTCTCTCATGTTAGCTTAGTACCTATTGTTTTATTTATCCTATTTTGCTATCATATTGCATAGTCCTATTTATATGGAATATATTATATAAATAGGTTTCTTATTCTTGTTACTTCTAACATTTAAATATTCTATGAGTATACATAATAATATAATTATATAGTATCTAATGTTATATAATAATCAAGTCACCAAGTTATTGAGTCGTGTAATTTATAGTTCGTTTGATACGACCATTCGCGATTACTCTAAGCATAATTCTAAAGCATATTTCGTATTTAATTCTAACTATTCTTACTATCTATCTATTTCTAACATTCAATCAAAATACATACCTACCCTACTTGTTTCGTTTAATAGCGTCCTCCACGATGCAAATGCAAAATTCCAAAAAGGTTGTTCTTGTGTTTTTATCATCTAATATTTCATTTAAAATTTCTTTTTTAAGTTCTCTGTCAATTTTCATTTCTAATTCGAATCTGCGTAAACAATACCTCGGGCAGTCCAGTATGAGGTGTATTATTGTCTCGTTTACATCAGGATCGCACAAACATCCTGCTGGTATGTACAATCCGGAAGCATATTTACATTTAAATCTATTTAGGTAGTGTGCAAAGCCCCCATGACCTGTTAAAAGTTGTGTTATTTTAAAATTTAATTTAATTTTCTTTAAAGTAGTATGAGCTTTGACTAAACTTGGAAAAAATATTTTTGTTATTTCTGCCGTCCCGCTTTCATTGTATCGTTTTTGTAGTTCTTCAATACTTTCTTTTCTTAAAATTCTTTTAATATACGAGTCTGGACATTTATCATAATCTGCCCGTGTTCTCTTTTTTAGTGCCGCGTCTTTTGCTAACTCATCTGCTCTTTCGTTACCTTCTATACCTACATGTGCTTTAACCCAAAATAATCTTATTTCTTTTCCCTTGTTTATAATTTCTTTAATTTCTCTTCTTATTGCAAATGCTAAGGGATGAAATGTTACCCTATCGATTAGGTCTAGGGATGATCTGGAGTCGCTTAGTACTATAAATTTATCATTTTTATTTTATGTATTAACCCATTTTATTGCTCCATATAGCGAATACATTTCTGCCTGAAATACTGTACATGTATTTTCCAGCTTAAATTTCATTGATTTTATTTCTTCATTTTTTTCCCAGCATGACATTGCAGCTCCCACTTTTCCTTCTTTTTTGCTTCCATCGGTAAATATTTTAATTTCTTCGTCTGTTATTTTATTTTCTAGTAATGTTTCCCTATTCATATTATCTAGGCATTTGTAGTTTATTTCTATATCTTCTGTAGGATGCGGCGCTTCCAAGAAACATACCTTCTCTTCCATTTCTCTATCCATCAAAATTTCTTCCATCGGTTTTCCCCTTTTAACTTCGTACAATTTAGTCACTTCGTTGATGCGTATGTCAAGTGGTAAAAGTCCGGACATAACTAGAGCTGCGTTCAAGGATACAGTTCTGTATGATTTGCATATTTTTTGCGCGAAACCTCTAGTAAGGGTATTAAGCCTTTTCTGAATGGTAACTTTCTTCGCGGCTGGTGCCCAAACACTTGCTGCATACAGGACCGTTGGCTCTATAACCGCAGTGTATATCGTTTTGGTTACTTCCGGACTTAACCCCCATGTTGTCTTAGCCATTCTTGCTAATTGTTTGTAAATGTTTGTTGCTTTTTTACTTATATGTATTACGTGGGCGTTAAAAGTTAATTTTTTATCTATTATTAATCCTAAAATTTTTGTTTCATCTACTAACTGAATTGGTTTATTTCCCATTTTTAACTCCGGTGCTTCATATCTTTTTTTATTAGTTATAATCATACAGTTTGTTTTATGTGGCGCAAATTTTAATTTATTTGTTCTTCCCCATTCGTAAACTTCCTTAAGGATATCATTTGCTTGAAGTTCTAGTGTTTGCATGCTTTGTCCCGAGAAAACCAAAACGATATCGTCGGCAAAAGCCTGAACGTACGTGCCTATTTCCTCCAATCTGTTGATTAGTGGGTTCAGCAGAATATTCCAAAACGTAGGCCCTCCTATCGACCCTTGCACGCACCCCTTGTCTGTTGTTCGTTTGCATTCTTGGCCAGCGTATCGTATTTGTACGCTTCTACCTTCAAAATAATTGTTTACTAATCTTCTCTAAGGGGAAGCTTTTATAATACGGAAAAGCTTCCCCAAGCTTAGAATCTCTGCTCAAGTAAATCTTTATTATAGAACGTAACTCTCGACTTAGCTAGTTGCACTAGCAAAATCTCTACTTGAGTGAGTAGGGTTTTGTAAATGGTCTACACATTTATCTAGGCGAAAATCGTTCCTTTACCTAACAAACTGACTATCAAAATTTACTTTATGTGGTTTTGATATTTTTTGTGAAACGAAACGCAACGATTTCAATAATTTTTGGCGCTTTATTTAAATTAAAAGCTTTGGCGCGTAGAAATACTTTCCAAGCCTTACTCAAGTATGGTCCGGACCACACTTGAGTAATGAATCACTAGGCAGAGATATGAAATTTGAAATCGTTCTAAAATATGCAATTACTCAAGTAATGCTTCGTTCACCACCGATACGTTAAAACGTCTTTGGAAGGAATCGTTACTTGGGGGTTACATTAGTGAGTGTAGATTTTGAAATGAGTTCCCAAGCATTGTTTTAAAATTAGTCTTTACTCAAAACTATACATAAGCGTCCTGCAAGTATAGATCGATTAGGAAATACAAAGAGCGGCTTTATAAGCTTAAAATATAATAATAATAATAATACATTTTTTTTTATTCAGACAACTTACTAGTTTATATTGGCTAGTGGGTAAGTACTTGATATTAAACAAGGATTTTGTTCTCTGATGTAGCGTATACATTACAGAACCTTAATCTTATTTTACAGAAATTGCATCCTTACCCAGTATAGTGTTGTTCCCGAGATAGTCTGGCTCCCCCACTTTAGCCGGGAACAGCGGCACGCCCCCCGGCAGCACGTGGCCCTCCACCTGGTCTCCCGGGACGGCCAGCTCGCGCATGGACGTGGCGATGTCGCGGTGCAGTTCCAGGGAACGTTCCCGAAGTTCTTGGATTCGAAGGTTCTAGAAATTAGAAAGGTTCGATTCATTTCGAATTCTTAGGTTCGAATTCTGACGGTAACTATAATTTATATAAACAACCACTATGTACATAACTTCTAATTTTTATGTGGAATTTAGAATCGGAATTGATATCTATCAGAATACTTAAAGTACTTTAAGTAAATTAAGACTTATTTTATCAGATAAATTAATATAAATAGAATTTAATGTTTTTATTATTAATTTATATATATATTTAATAATACATTCAAATATGGACACCTTTATTTATTTTCTGTTCCTACAATATAGATAGATTATTCTTATATAACTTGTGGACGTGGTTGTTTGATATTAACTGATGATAACGTATGGAATGAATTAATGATTAAAATGACGTTGCGTGAGCAGCCTTTCAAGCAAACCTAATCGAAAAATATGTTTACATGTATGTAATGTATGATATTATGTATCTTAGCTTAAAGCAACCTGTTGTTTTACTAAAAACTTTTCAATATAAAAACTTGTGACTAAACTAGGGTGAAACAAGAAGTCCTAAAAGTTTTATTTTTCAGGGCTCTTATATGTAAACCTGTAATTTATACTGCAATGTTACCTAATCTCACAAAAAAATATTTTTCCATCAAACGAATGACTAAGGTTGCTTAAGTAACCGTCTTTTTTTTAAAGACTTAAAGTCGAAATAAATATGCGGTCAATCCACGTAGCCAGGACTTAGAGACCCCATGACCTAGATAGACCTAGACTAGTGACCAGTAGGTACGTACCTACTCGTACAAGTACAATCGCGAAGTCATTAGAAAAATGGGTTCAATGAGGTAGCAAGCCCCATTGTGGCGATAAAGCGATAGCCAATGTCACGTCGCTTCCGTAGCGCCGTGCGTTTACCTCGCGTTATCATATTTACAAACAACACTGTACAACATAAAGATAAATAATATAATTAGTGATTAACGTTTTATTCTCAGTTAATCAATCAATTATAATATTTATAAATTCATGACAGACATGGTACAATAAGTAATTTAATTCAATTCCATTATTATTATTAACTACCTATTTTATTTTATTATTAGGTATTATCTACAAAAGCAAATATAATCAAAAATATTATGTCATATGCATTTTATATTTTTTGTATGGATTAAAATGAAATATATGTAAAAAATTATTGGATTGTATAAAACCTGTTTGTCTTGAATACGGGAACATCTAGAAATTGATAAGTCTTATCCATTTGTTCCCAATGAAATCTCATTATGCAAATATTTGTGTTAAAACGCAACCTTACGAAGGTAAACACGGTTCGTTTTATTCGGGCTAGTTTTGATTCAGCCAAATCGTTGAACGTAGAGTTTTCTACAATCGGCCTAGGCATTCAGCTGAATAACATGACGCCCCGTTTTATAAACGGCCTAGCCGTTTTACATACGGGCTAATTCTACGTTTCGGCTGCGACACATACATACATATATATCTACGTAGGTACTTTCATTAATTAATCTTTTAAATCACCATAAGACACAAAATCATAAGGTTGGTTAATCATAACGTCATAAAATCCACCTGGTTAGATTTTCTCGAAAACAGTTTGAGAATAGGTAGCTACGAATAACATGAATAGTATTTCGAGCCGGATCCGTAAAGATCAAAGAGCCAGATATGTTTACGGCTCGTTCTGACTAGAACTATGAAACTTCGAAGTACCTAATAAAGTAGGTACAAGATGGTAATGTCCCCGTTACCTTGGGCTAGAGAAAACTCGGTTGGACCTATTCTAGATCATGAATATAATTATCATACCTAGACGTAAATTATAACTTAATATAAACTATTATATTCTATTTTAATGCTAAATAATACTAGACATATATGTAGATTGATAGTAATAACTATTTATCAAGCTGTTTATATAGTAAAAATTTGACTTGTCTAAGTACTTATTTTGTAAGTCTAAAGAAATAAACGATTTGACTCTGACTCAGACATTTCACAACATCCTTAAACTAAGTAGACACCGAGATTAGGAACAAATTTAATTTAATTTTTATTTATTTGGGAAACAAAAAGCTTACACTATGTACTGAAATGACAATACAAGAACAAATCAAGCTAAAACAGTTTCCGCTCATAGAACAAAAAAAACATAATAAATGAACTAATTATTTTAAAAAAAATAGTATTGTGCCTTGTTTATATGTAGAATAACAATAACAAAAGTAACAAGAAAACAGAAACATGTAAGATATGTCTGTCGTCAGTACCCAATCAAGTAGGAGTAGTAGAAGATTAATAAAGGATTATTTAGCAGATTATATGATACATTTGTCACCCGTGTCAGGATAACTTCCTGGCATCCTCCTCGCCACATAGGTCGCTAAACGCAAGCGATCGAGTTCTGGCAAGGTTACCTATCTCAATCAGACAAAATGAATGAATACAAAGTATTTTTTTATAAAATCAAAAAGGGATTTGACTCAACAACAACATCAAAGACGGACGCCGATTGAGTATGCACCTATACCTACCTAATAATATTATAAAGAGAAAAGATTTGATTGTTAGTTTGCATGGAATAGGCTCCGAAACTACTGGACCGATTTAAAAAAATCTTTCATTAATAAAAAGCTTACTTTTCAGGTAGTGACATAGGCTATATTTTATCCCGAAATTCCCACGGGAACGGGAACTACGCGGGTGAAACCGCGAGGCGCTGCTAGTATAAAATATATTCACGAATACTGCGAAGCAATCATTGGAAACACGTGTCGGCCTTTTGCGGAAAACATGACCAAATGGATAGAAACAGGCCATTTCTGATGAAATTAATGATTGTGATAACGCGATATAAATTAGATTGGTTGAAATTTGTGCCTACAGTCTAAAGCACTATGAACCTATTAGTTTATTTTATTTTATTATAACAATATTCCAGCTAACTTAATTAGTAGTTTAGTTGGACAAATTATGAACTAAAGTAAGTAGTTAGTAGATGTAGTCGGTTTGGAAATTATTTCTAACTAGCTGCGCCCAGCGGCTTCGCACGCATTGTTCCTATGGAAACGTTAAAAGGTGATTTTCATCCCACGGGAATTTATAGGATTAAAAGTAGCCTACGTTTGATTCCAGGATTATAATTACCTGTATGCAAATAATTTCAGCCAGATCCGTCCAGTAGTTTTGGCGTGAAGAAGTAACAAACATCCATCCATACATCCATACAAACTTTTTCATTTATAATATTAGTGTCTATATTATTATGTAGCCAAACTACACCAGTCAAAGTCATTGGGTATACGTATACCTCAACCTCAACAGCCTGTATTCCACTGCTGAACGCAGGCCCATCGGGCGTCTATCAGGGGGACCTGATAGGCGCCCTATGGGCATCAGCCCATAACCCCCACGTTGGGCATGCGGGTTGGGGATCGGTTGGGGTTCTTGAAGATGCCAGGTCTTAATTCTTCAACATTGTATATTGGTGGTAGGTAGGTTGAATGGAGGGATCATTCAAAAATCTTTCATAAGAGGAGAAAACCTCAACCTAGACAGCCGATATATTGGTCCACAGGTGGACTCAGGCCTCCTGATAAGTGCCTTATTAACTTTTATCTCATAGTAATGCCGATAATCCCCGCGCTGGGCATGCGGGTTATCGTCGAAAATGTAAAATGTGCGCCAAATTATATACGCATTATCAATGCAAAGGAACAATAATAATGTGGTATGTAAGTAAAGTACAAACGTACATCCTGTCATTTGATATCTAACCCAGTACAAGCAACAATAATCTCTACCGACCTTGAAATAAGAGTGTATCCGGTACATCTGGCGATGGTCCTTCACAGGGTGCAAGGTGATGGCGCGGTGAACCTCTCGCTTCTTCAAGCGGCCGGTGTAGGCGGCGTTGCCACTGCTGTTGTGGTGGAGGATTGTCTGCATCTGGAATAAAGAGACATTCTGCTATAGAACAGTCAGTTGTTAGTTGACTTTGGCCGACTTTTAAAAATACGTAGGTAATATTTAAACTGGACATGTTCATTCAACATCTCTGGCCTCGAAGTAAGCAGATCTACCGATCGTGTTATAATGGATACCAGATTAAGATTGATAGACCTATGTACATCATACAGATCCTTTGTTTGAACTCCGTGGTGAAAGTCTATCTAATTTGCAGATTTTTTTTTATTTAAAGATGAAATAGACAAGGGTTTTGTTTCTTAGCTTTAACTTTTCTTTTCTTCTCGTCTAAGTGCTTATTTTGTAAGTCTAAAGAAATAAACGATTTGACTCCACAAGTTCGTTTATCGCAAATATATTTAGGCACACCTACATACTACGTCTAAATATATTATTCCCCTGTTCTCAAACTGTCTCAAAGCGGATATATAAACGAAAGATCTCAGGTGAGAAGCAAAAATAGCAAATGAATTGCGCAATTAATTAAACAAAGAATGTAGTTAAAGCACTTGTTGATTTTGTCTGCTTACAGGACAACGGCTAAAATTATTATTTTGGCACCGAGACGAAGCGAGGCGGTCGTCTAAAGATTGCTGTTCATAATCTTGTCTGAGCTGTTGATATTTTATTCATAGTTTTCAGCACTTTCTCTGGATTCTCAATAGTCTAGTTTTATTATCCGGTAATGTTTTCGGGGCTGACGTCAGCAAGAACTAGGGCGCGCCCATATTTGTGTCAATTCAACGCACTGAACCGTATCGAATCGAATCGACACACTTCAATCCTCTAATAGTATACTCTAGCTTCGTCTAGTCGTCATTTTGCCGTTGTATTTCAGTAAATATCAAGTCTGTAAATGTTGAAGTTTTTAAGCCATTGCATAGCTTCTATCGCGGGCCTTGAGCGTGGAGACCGAATTCAGAAATTCCGTAACAAAAATAACCTAACACTATGCAATAGCTTTACCGCGGCAGTCCCCGAGTGCCACACGTCTTTTTTTATTTGTGAAGTTCTCGTATTTCTTCTGAATTCTTACTTCTAGAGATCCCAAAGAAATTAAATCCTTCGTTTTCTAAGGAACGAAAACAAAGAAAGAGGAGAGGTTTTTTTTCAGAATCAGAAGTACATGTTGATTGTTAACTGTTGTACATAAAAGATTTTGTAAAAAATACATATCTTTAATAGATATGCACTAAGACTCTCTTTAGAGTCAAAGTCAGAGTCAGTGTCAAATCGTTTTTACAAATTTTTAATATATAAACAGCTTGATAAATAGTAATTACTATCAAACAAGAAATAAGGTGCAATTGACTCTAATTCACTTCAATTTTTTGTCCACTAGCGGAAGAAGTGAAAAAGAAACCAGTAGGAAGTTTATCGCTTATCAACTAATACAATCTTAGCACTGAATCTAGACTTACATACTATTGTCGGTGTGGAACTGAGCGACATTCGGCCAAGCATTAACATCATTAACAAATCATCTAAGATAGAATATGGTGCCATGTAATTTCTAATTTGCTTGCTACTTTGCGCTAGCTACTGCTTCCCCGTGTATCAACCAGTTACAATGTGGTCGCACCTCGATATAACAAGTACCTACCTACTGCCTACACGTGTTTTGTTCACTCAGATGTTTATTATTATAAATTGAGATATGCGTTGCTCAGGTATTTCGACGTTTTGTTGAGTTATTTTACACGCTTCGCTCACTTCATTATTATTGTAACATTGTTAGTTTTGTTCAAGGTGCGATTTATACATATTTAGTTTATTTTATTTTTCTCGTAGAAAATGATTTCTTCAAGAGGACTTCTCTAAATAAAATACTAATTAACCCCCAAAGTTTAAAAAAGCTTATGGCTTAAAAAACACTGTAAATGTATTATGATGTATTGTTTCTAGGTCTTTAAACTCACATTGGAATTATACTCTATTATTTATATTTAATAAAGAACTTTTTAAATTGGAAATTGATTTGAATCATTCACATAATCAATCAGAGATGAGATAATCACTTTTGCATGGCTTCTACCGGATCGGATAGGTAAAAAGCAATCCTTCCATCAAGTAGATTTCAGCAGTCCGACCCACTGGCACAGACTCGACCAGTTTTTACAACACCATTGTTAGCGGATAGCGTGGGACACTCCCACCACTGTTAGCTGTTAGTAACGATATAAATAGACTGGCTAAACCAGAATGAAAGTTATCGAGCTATTGATAAGCATTCAAGAGAAATTAACTAGGTACAAGTATAGCAATTGTGGGTATGTGTATGTGAAGGTACTATGAAAGTACATCATTTAGTTGTGTTTTCTGTGAGTAGCAGGAAATATGGTGCAAAACATGTTAAGCTTTCAAAATGATAAAAACTCCCATTGTCCACAAAAAATACAATGGTAGAGCTTCGTTTTGGCCGAGTAGTCAGATCTGACCGCCGCTTCGCAAGTCAAAGTTTTGTCATGATCATGACTCTCCGCCAAAATGCGAAAAATTCACTTTAAGAATGATCTGCCTAAATAAACAAGTTCAATGGTCGCATAAGATTTGATGAACACAATCAGCTGGCAGTTTAACAACTCCAAAGTGGCATGAATGACGAATCCAAGAGTATTAACAAGAGGACATTTTAAATCCCCGCTCCATCAAAATGGAATGGAACCTCGTCAAAATTTTATTGCAAAAATTGCTGACAGTCCTCGAATGAGCTAGCTTTTCTAGCAAGAAGGGTTATCCATCAACACAGATTACCCCCAATTTGTGTCCATTAAACACGTCATTAAAGTTTACATTACGGATGCTGCTGCCACCAGGCGCGTCATTACGAAAAGGGCTCATCTCATTCTGAAAGCGCATGGATTTGATTACTGTCGCATAGAGGAATGCCTACAAACGGGTAGCTACGAGTGGCCATCCATGACGTGTTGCTTGGGGACCTGTTCTGTGACCTAGCTTCCGAGCTAGGCCTGCCGCGTACTTAGTTTGCAAGAGAATTTACAGCTCAGGCGCGAGTCCCAATCCCAAGTTCACAACACAACAATATAAGAATCTGAAACAGTAGTTTCAAGTTTCGCGAGCGAAGCGTCATCCAAAACTTTTTCGAGTAACCTAATTAACTTATGCGACTTACTTAATTTGGAATTGTAATGAGGTTATTAGAGGTAGTGCATACATATTTGTAAGTTTATTTTAAATTAAGTTATTAGAGTTAGGTTAAGTTTAGTAATAAGTTTGTTTATCACATCACATCACACTAATATTATAAATGCGAAAGTATGTATGGATGTATGGATAGATGGATGTTTGTTACCTCTTCTAATTTTGCACACAGGTAATTCTAATCCCATAGGCTACTTTATATCCCATAAATCAGTTCCCGTGAGATAAAAATCACCTTTAAACGTTTCCATAGGAAAAACGCGGGACGCAGCTAGTTATGTTATATTTAAATCAATTACAGACATATTTATAAATAACTAATAATAGATACCACAAACTGTACGATGGATATTTAAAACTTCCTGTGTTTAACGTAATAATAAGATAAAATAGTTGGGAGTGCCACTTTCACTCGTGTAGGCGCCTTATGTAAAAAACAAATACTTCGACGGAATAGATATAGTACCTATAAACACAAGAATATTTGGTTGAAACAAAGTAGATAGTCTAGACCGCATCTGTGACCAATCTAGGCTCACGTCCGCCCGCGACCCTTGTGAGTCAAGACATCTAGCTGATTGCGCGCATCTTTTCATATTGTCGGAGCAATTTGAACAAGTGGTCAAATGTATCTGTATGTTTATCGCTTGGTGGTTCTGATTATTTATTTATTATTATTTATTATTTATTATTTTGATTGTTTGTTTGTTTGTTTATATGGAATAGGCTCCGAAACTATAGGACCGATTTAAAAAAATATTTCATCATTAGCTTATTTTTCAAGTAGTGACATGGGCTATATTTTATCCCGGAATTCCCACGGGAACGGGAACTACGTGGAAGAAAAACCTGAGAAACCGCGAGGCACTGCTAGTCTGTACCTATATAATATTATAAAGAGAAAAGATTTGTTTGTTTGTTTGTATTGAATAGGCTCCGAAACTATTGGACCGATTAAAAAAAAATCATCGTTAAAAACTTTTTAGGGAGTGACACAGGCATTTTTATTCCTGAATTCCAATGGGAACGGGAACTACGCGGGTGAGACCGCGAGGTATTGCTAGTAAATATTAAATTCGGGACGCGGTTGTTCGGTGACTTGCTCTAGCAGTGGCAATTCTCATTTTTTTTACTTGAGTATATATATCTTTCACTCGAGTACACCTACATACATATGTATTAAGTTTAGAATATCGATTTCACATCCACATCCAAATCCACAGCCTGTATCGGTCCACTGCTGGACGCAGGCCTCCCCCTGATAAACGCCTTTTTGGTGTTTAACTCATGGGGGGGTAATGCCCATAATCCCCACGCTGGGCAATATCGATTTGATTATATGTAAATACCTAGTACGAAAACTGGTGTTTAAAATGGTTAGCAATATATTCCAATTGGAGTCCCTCAGGGGTAGAGTTAGGTGCAATATTTTATTATAAATTCATAATAAACATGACATAGTTACATACAGACCATGGATACCCTATCTAATACTGGATTCTTTACAACAATATGATGTTTTATTATCTAATATTTCAAGCTAAAAAATCCTTCAGTTATAGTGCTTTGCTTTGCCTATTAGAACACAGACATAGTCACCCGAATGTATGGGTAGATAATTAGATATCTACAATAAATATAGTACCTACAATAGATTGTATAATTTTATTACCATAGGTTTCGTCATAAAATAGTGTAAGCCTATAATAACTTAATCTGTATTTATCAATCTAAAATGACGTCAAATCCTAGACGCGTTTAATTTCGTATCAGCTTAACCACTTCCTCTAAAACCGAATGGAAAAAAACTATTTACGTGGTTATGATAAACATTTTTGATCAACGTAGATCAACGTAGATCAACACCCATCCAACAGTAGGTTATATTAATTATTGTTTAACATGTTTAAACCATGAAAAGAGTAAGACACCGAAAAATCGAGGATTGAATGAATCTTATCAGTCGCCTGAAATAAATGAGCGGCTCATATTCAAGAATCTCTTTTTACGATTACCACAACCGCTGTGACAACATCGTCGTCACATCATCAACCAACGCTAGTCCTCGGCAGGGCATGGGAGTCTCTGGTACAAGCCTTACTTATTGACTCCTTTCACAGAGGAGAATACCATAATCCACTCGTAAAGATACACATATTATACAAATAAAGAGAAGAACGAACATGTCAGTTGTAGGTAAAAGGTAACGGTTGGTTTGGTGTAAACAGAAGTAGGTACCTTACTAACAGCTGCATAGATTTATGAATACGAGACATATTAGCAGTGTGACGTATGAACATAACATAATACAACCCGTAACAGGTGTGACCCGCAAAGTCAAGGCAATGATGATGAATTCTTTGCATGCTCTGTGTCAAGTACAAAAACAATCTGAAGATATTTTTTTTCAACCTTGCCTACCGTACCTAGGTACTCTGCATACGAGTGCAGAGGATGGCCATGATCACCTTGGCGGGACATCGATCAACCGAATCTTACAAGTGAGTACGAGTGATATAGAAAAACGATTGCGATAGGTATGGAATTGCCGAATTCATTAGTCTGAGTTAATCAAATGATTATTCTATTGCATAACCGTCGAAAATGTAAAACAATACTTATATTCTATCAATGCTTAGAGTCTGTTCAAAAAGAGAAGAGTCGTGGCGTTACGGTGAACTAACACTTTTTTAGTTGCACTGCAATGACAGAGCAGTGTTGTCAACGCAACAAAAGTTGTCAATTGGTACACGAGCACCCTCAATTCCAACGACTCTTCTCTTTTTGAACAGACTCTAGTAAAGTCATACATATTTCTTCTGTGGTAAAGTAATCCGTTAAAACTTCATTTTTGCTTGCATGTAGTTATTCATTCTTGGGTCTAAATGAATGGTTAGTTGTCACTGGATCATGCACCTTCTACCTAGAAGGTACATGATCCAGTGACAACTAATCATAGATAGGATCTTGGGATTAAATAGATTTGCTTTAGTTTTTTCCGGACCTGGGTGTTGCATTCTAACAACATAAGCTGTAGTTAGCAGAGCATGATTGTGATATGAACACCAGAGATTAGGTATCTTAATACTTGATGGATTAAAGTATAATTATCTGGATATTGGGCTAGATGATACTGTTGTGAATGATCCGACACCATTAATTATTAATTCTTATCATAAAAGCTTCTTTAGATAGTAAAAACAAACGTAACATACATTTAAGCATGTCTCAAGTCGCAATTTATTTGCAGTTATCAATGAAAATTTGACAAAAATTTGTCACAATATGCTTAAATTTAACGACGCTAAACTAGCTTAAACGTTATAGAAGTAAAGTTATTATTATTGTGTTTAGAATTCTTTTTAATACAATAATTATTTATTTATTAAGCTATTGCATAGCTTCTATCGCGGGCCTTGAGCGCGGGGACCGAATCCAGAAATTCCGTAACGAAAAAACCTTGACGTTTGTCTCTTTAGTTCAGCAACTCGCCTCTAGATGGCATTACAATAGCTTTACCGCGGCAGTCCCCGAGTGCCACACGTCTTTTTTTATTAATTTGCGTTTGAGTATTCCAGGAGAAAATTGTTCAAACCTTGTGTCGAGAGCTATCTATCTGTGCATGCATAGGTGAAGTTGTCGAGTCGGTTGTTTAGCTTGAAAGCGAAATTCCTAATTGGTTTAAAGTGACAAGATGGCGTGCAGGTTATTCCTGGACCCTATCAGATGGCACTTGATCTTGGAACGTGGTCAGCAGAGGAAGTGTCCACTTGGCCCCCTCCGGCGTCACGCGAGGATACGTCCATCTTAGCTCTGGATGCACGCCTTCCGTTCCGTATCTTTGGTCATTTCAATATAAGTACTTAATTGAGATTTGAGGGGAATATATCCTTCCAACTGCGTCTTTAGCCATTTTCATATAATTGAGAGTATAGTACGTTCGTAGCTTCCATCTGGCTTAGGATTATGATACATACCACAAACTGTAAGATAGAATTTTAAAATTTCCTGTGTTAAATATTTTTTTTTTATTTAAACACTTTATTGCACTGAAGTACAAAGGGTGGGCTTAATGCCGAGGTATTTTCTACCTGCCAACCAGAAACATTGTTTTTACAGGGGGTTGGCGTGCTAATAAGTTTTACACATTACCTACTGTACATAAAATAATTGTATATACCTACCTATTTATAAATAAATACATACTCTAATACCTACCAAAGCATTATATCTATTAGTTATAAATAACAAAAATTAAATCCAATTTAACTATTTGTATAACCATAAGATAAAATAGGTGGCGGCGCCACTTTCACTCGTGTAAGCGGCTTAAGCCTTAACGAGATGTTTTATTTCTCAATGTTTTCAAACTTCAAATCATTTATTCGGATAGAATATTAGAAATATATAGATAGATACAGTTGATATTAACCGAACAACGACAATTAAATTAAGTAAGTATACAAGATGAAAATTCAAACCAAATTCAAAAAAAATCATAATTTTGGCAAAATGAATACGGGATTTTTTTAAGTTTTTTCTAGAGACAAACAAAATACTTAACATTTCATTTCCTAGTACGTAACGTTATATTAATAAAATGATAATTAATATTACGTACTAGGAAATAAAGCGTGCCAAAGTCTATCTAAGGCCTATCTTCAAATACCTAACTGAAACGCTAATTGCCAATTGGTTTAATTAATAATCTTAATCCCGATTAATTATAAAAGGCTATCGCCGACGCCGACGCCGACGACGCCGACGGATATGATTAAAAAAACTAATGACATATCGTGTTAATATATTATTTTCAGTTACCACGTTTTATCTGAAAAAGTTTGTCTGGAACTGAAATTAAGGAGTTATGACAGTCGATTGTATTATTGCTCAAAATCCATGAATACTGTAAAATTTTCGAGAGTCAGTCTGTCCCTTGACTATCTACTGTTGCCTTTCCTGAACGGCTGAACAGATTTTAATGAGGCACGAGAGAATATAGATTCTGAAAAACTCTGTAAGAATGATTCGCAATTCCACTTACGTAGCACCGAAATTTTCTACGATTTGCTAATCCTCAATCACAACCTCAACAGCCTGTACCTGTCCACTGGTGGACGCTGGCCTCTCCCCGGGGTGATGCTCATAATCCCCACGCTGGGCATGCGGGTTGGGGATCGTAGGTGGTAGAATTGTTCTCCAGGGGTCGCTGCTGCCCGCCCCCCGGGGGATATTCCTTAGTCGCCTATTACGACACCCACGGGAAGAGATGGGGTGGTGCAAATTCTAAGCCAGCACCACACATCTACACACATCTAATACCGTTGACCTACTAATGCCTACCTACTACCTGGTAATGCTAGTTCCGGTAATAATACTTTATTATAATATAACTAGCTGCGCCCCGCGGCTCCGCACGCCTTTTTCTATGGAATCGTTTAAATGTGATTTATATTCCACGGGAACTAATTTATGGGATAAAAAGTAGCCTATGTTTGATTCCAGGATTAGAACTACCTATGACCAAAATTTAATCCCGATCCGTTCAGTAGTTTTGGCGTGAAGAGGTAACAAACATCCATCCATCCGTCCATCCATCCCCATTTATATCCATCCAAACTTTCGCATTTATAATATTAGTGTGATACACTATCTTTCCAACATTTCGACAATAAAGAAGCGTTTACTCAGTCTATTGACGTAGGTACATTAAATGTTTTTCAACTTTGCAACGGAACTAATCAATATGAGATATTTGATCCTCGCAAATTAATTGTTCAATTAGTTAGCAAAAAGTAAGATTCGTAAAATTCAAATCAAGCTGGCTCTGTATTATAAATGAGGAGGCCCCGACGCGCAAAAAAAGGCCAAAAAGCTAATGCAATGATACGTGGTTTGTTACAGTAATTTGTAACAATCTTCCGAGACCAAAATAGAGGAATGGGCTCCACTGTAAGATGCGCGATGCCATAGCTTTGAGTTGCCTCAATATTAATATAATATCAAACTTCTTAGAAAAAGTTTAAAGGTGATCGGAATGTTGGCTTCTATTTCGGTCAACGAATTAGTATTGTCTTTCAACGTGACAATGATGCCACGTTGAAAGACAATATCAAAAACCGCCGTGTGGTGCCGGCGGCATAGAATTTGCACCACCCCAACTCTTCCCGCGGGTGTGGTAAGAAGCGACTAAGTGATATCTACCGGGGGCGGGCAGCAGCGCTTCTTACAGGATAAGTCTATCACCAAACTGCGATCCCCAACCCTGCCCAGCGTGGGGATTATGGGCATTACCCCCCATGAGATATCAGCTAATAAAGGCGCTTGGGAGGCCTGCGTCCAGCAGTGGACCAATATATGTTGTTGAGGTTGAGGTTGAGGTGGCAATGATGCGCTGCCAGCGATCTGGGCACTCAGCCTTCTGCTATAATAGTTATAAGTGTACATATACTAGCAGTTATTGTTTTATTCTGATAACGTTAATTTATTTTTCTTAAATAATAAATGTTTATCGTATTAACGACACGTGCCAGAATATTTATTTTATAACTATCTGCGCCCCGCGGCTTCGCACGCGTTGTTCCTATGGAAACGTTAAAAGGTGATTTTCATCCCACGGGAACTGATTTATGGGATAAAAAGTAGCCTATGTTTTATTCCAGGATTTGAATTACCTGTACGCAAAATTTCTGCCAGATCCGTCCAGTAGTTTTGCCGTGAAGAAGTAACAAACATCCATCCATACATCCATACATCCATACAAACTTTCGCGCTTTAGTGTGAAGTGTGATTTTATGTTTGTCATTTTATAGGCCGGATGATTCTTTTATTGTTGTTCATAGGATGGTCCCATATTATAAAACATAGATTTATAGTTAATATAGCATAAGATAGTAAGTGATTTGTTTCTTACATTGTAAACTTTTGGGTCAAGCGAGCCTCATCTGGCCCACTTAGGCCCGTATTATGAAAGCTTGCTCAGTCATCGATGTATGCTTGAGCAACGCTTTTCTATGGCATAAGCGTCACTCAAGCATAGCTCTATGACTGAGCAAGCTTTCATAATACGGGCCTTAAGACTCTACTCGAAGAATATTACCTACCAGATGTTTTACTACCAATTCGGTGCATTTGTTCTGTCAGGCACAGTTACATTATAATTCTAAATAACTTATTATACCTGCCTACTCATCTTCTGTAATATCTCATTGAATAAAAACATTCGTGGGGATTAGGCATTTATACGTCTTCATAAAAAACAGTTTAAAACTAAGGGATTCGAATCAAATACATCCAATCTTTCGCATTTAAGGCCCATACACCAGCGAAAGTGGCGCCCCCAACTATTATATCTTATTATTACGTTGAACGCAATAATTTTTAAAAATCCTACGTTCAGTTTGTGGTATCTATTATAAGCTATTTATTAATGCCTCTGTAATAGTTTCATTTTGTAAAGCTTAGGAAGAGATACGAAGTTGCGCTTTTTGGCCACCAAACTCTATTTTTGCATCTCCTCCTAAACTATATGAGATAAAATTATAAAAGAGGTATTAAAAATAGCTTATAATAGATACCACAAACTGAACGTAGGATTTTTAAAAATTCCTATGATAAACGTAAAAATATGATAAAATAGGAATTGCTGTCAGATTGGCTCGGTATGCGCCTTAAATAATGTGAGTGTGATGTGTTTGGTCAACTACTTGCAGATTACGTTTTTATAAAACAAAGGAACTACTTTTAATTTATATCTTTTATATTCTTTTAATTTTCTTTTTCAATAAATGATAGAAACATTAAAAATTAACCCCCTTATTCATAATGGTCTGCTAACATAAAGCTGTAAAAGTAGTGTTATTTCTCAGTCTGACTTATGTCAATAGAAGAAGACAGAGTGAGATTTAGCAGAGTGCTAAGTAAGCAGACTATTGTGAATAAGGGGGTTAAGGTGACGTTATTATGATTGAAGAGTAGGATAAACAGAGTGTCGTAATTCGAGAGCACTGTTGCCACGCCAAACTAAAACTGCACCAGTTTGTTATTATCTCTACGTTATGTTTAGTACAAGTAAGTACCTAGTGTACCTACACGTAAAACCGTGTGTTGATAACACAATCTCTCTGGTAAATATTATTCAGATCTGGTTAGTATGTTTATTCAATTAAAACGATAATTATGTTTAGCTGTAAAATCTCGTTCAATTGATAAGCGAACTCTGTAACCCCGAGCTTACAATATTATAAAAGATAAGTAAATATACCTAGAAATTAAATTGTAGATTAAATTTAAATCTACAATTTAATTTCTGGCAAAGTAAATGAAATAATGACGCCCGACTAACTCACATCACACTGGTGTTTATTCAAATGTTGCCAAAACTATACTTAACTAATCTGACAGGAATAAAAATGATGCCTATCTTATTATTTTGATCATTATGACAGGGCAGCGACATTTTAAGTTCTGTCAAATTAGCTTAGTTTAGTTTAGTTTTGGCGACATCTGAATAGACAGTACTGTCTGTCACACTGGTGTGAAGGTTAAGAATAAATAATGTAACCTTAACACCAGTGTCAAGGTTAGGAATAATTATTATTCTTATCTTTCATATCGTATACGATTTTTCACACTAGTGTGAAGATTATGTAGTTAGTTATTACGTGATATTGTAGTGACATGAATGACGATACAGTAGTTATGTTACCTATTTCTAACTTTATTACTTATTACCATATATTATTGTCATAAAAAGGAGGTTTCGCAATTTGACTGTATTCCAATTCTCTTTATTACTGACACTTAGAGTTAAGACGAATGTGAGTACCGAGACAAACCTTACAAGGTTTTACGGTACAAATATAATGTTTACTGTGATTGTTAATGTGATGAATAAAAATCTAAAAAAAAAAACATTAGTTAAGGCGCATACACATGTGAAAATGGCGCCCCACCTATTTTATCTTATTATTACGTTAAACACAGGAAATTTTAAAAATCCGTCGTATAGTTTGTGGCATCTATTATACGTTATTTATTAATGCCTCTGTAAAAGTTTTATTTTGTAAAGCACAAGCAAATATACGAAGTTGCCCTTCTTGGCAACCAAACTCTATTTTCGCATCTCTGCCTAAACTATTCGAGCTAAAACCAAAAAAATAGCCTATATTAGATAGCACAAATTGTACGATGGATTTTTAAAATGTCCTGTTTTAACCGTAATAATAATGATTAAATAGTTGGCGCTGTTATATTGTCTCGGGTAGCTGCCTGTAGATTGTTTGCAGGGGTACGCAGCTAGTTCAATTGTCAATACCAACTAGTTCAATTTTTTTTCTATTATTTGATAGTAATTATCTCTGTTAATAAATATAATATAGCATCTAAAACAAGGCAGGTGTTAGGCACTACAGCTTAACATATCTAATACAAGTAATACATAGTTCAACCGTATCCCAAGTCCTTTATGACCAATCGGATAATTTTCATCATTCAAAAATCAGACCCAAAATATCTAAGGTGACGTTTTCAAGGAGCTGAAATAAAATCACATCACCATATTGGAGAGCAAACCTAACATAGCGGTCTCTCAAAGAGGCTAGCAATTCACCCAATCTATACCAGGCCGAGGTCGTTGACTGGTGCGATGCCTACTGCGAAATTCGATCGGATCCACACGCTACAATCGAAAGTTTATGATGGGCATGGGGAATTTTAATTTATCAATTTTGCATGGCGTTTCGCCTGACCTTGAACTGTGTTTTTAACAAGTTAAACTTACTTAACCTACTTAATCCTGTGTATAAGACTAAAAGAACTGAGGTAGGTTCCTACGTGATATAATGTGATAAGGTTAGGTACCTACCTTATTTAATACATTAGTATGTTTAGTTTGCATTATTTATTAGTTACGGATTATGTTATCTGTAAATTAGTGCATGCAATTATCGAAACTTTTCGATAATCGATAATCGGATATTTAACGCTCTATTTTTCGATAATTATCGGTTATTGGTGAAGGAAAATAGCTTAGTGTTTCGGCTTCTAGTTAATTTGTCCAATCTACACTCACCAAGATTTACGTATTATCTACCTATATCTTTCAGTGTATTAGACTAACTTACTACTTAACCCCCGGTTTCTCGAACGCTTGTCACATTGAATGGATAGTCAACGGCTTGTTTTATACGCACTGCGGAATCTGACAGCGTGAATTTTAATCTCGCGGAATATAACCTGCGTGCTGTAACGTAACTTACACGTACGACGAATAAAATTCCTTGCTATTTTAGCTACCTACAACTTTATAGTGCTCCAAACATTCATATTTTTCCGCTAGTGAACTTCCATCAAGTTACAGAATTCTGCAAAAAAACCACGCGAGTAATAAAAGCAGTGCGTGTACAGCCTGACAAATTGTCAACAATTTGTCAAAATAATAAGCGTTCGAGAAACCGGGGGGCTTCCGGTTTTTCGATATTTCGTTCAAGTATTGAATGTACCATTAATAATATGGAAAAAAAAAATATTGAACTTTACATTATTATTCAGTAGCACATTGATAAGAGATAACTCATTATTTACTCAGGAATATGGTTGTTACGGATGCGGAACTTCTTGCGGGCGGAGTGAGGCATAAAGCTATTCTTTATGTCTTAATAGGAGGTTGAACTGACGTGGGGTTTTGAAGTGGCGAAAAACGGGGTAAGAAAAAATACGTGAGAAAATATAGATGAGTTATTTGGTGAATTTAAGTTTGTTTGACTTACTCGGGCTTATAGAGTTAACAATGGTTTTATTACATACAACCAAAATCTAAATTAAGTAGGAACATTATCTAAGGTGTCACACGAGTGGTCACGAACCGTCGTCTCGCCAGGAGACTAGACGAGTTCCAGCCACCGGAACGGGCTGGGTTTCGCGGAGGATATAGCACCATTAGACCACATACACACAGTGAGGCAGATTATACAGAAATCCAAAGAGTATAATCAGCCCGGGCATCAGCAGGTACTTAGTTAAAAATATAGTCATACATGTGTCTGGTTGCCGGTGTCGGAGACTTTGGGGGGGGGTGAAGTGCGGCATATTTTATCGACAAATCACTATCCCTTTTTTTTCTCGCTCCATCATAAAATGGCAGCCATTTTGTTTTCTATTGCGGGATATTTAAACTTTCAGTGGCCTATTCAAATCGTTATAACTTCCAAACTGTCTTATTAAGGGCTAAAATGTAAGACTTATTTTGAAGCACACATTCTGTACTATTGTTTAATATACATGTAGCTTTACGGTTTAAATTTTATGAAAAAGCTAATAATTTAAAAAAAAAACTTTTTTTTTGTTTTTGAAATTATCTTTACCTCTATTATAAAATAAAAAATGCAACAACATTATCATTGCTTAATTGCCGACATTATTGGCTATCAAATGAGTCCACTACCGTCTACCTGGGGCCTCTGCATGGGTAGCTTAGCTATAGCTTTAACAATACAAGCACCCGTGCTTTGAGGCAAAAGAAAACAAAATAGCTGCCATTGTATCATGAAGCGAGTAAAACAAAATAGGGATAGTGATTTGTCGATAAAATTTACCGCACTTTATCCCCCCAAAGTCTCCGACACCGGTAACAGACACATTGTATATTATATAGCTATTAGCTTTATAAAAAGCACCTATAGGTATTTGTGAATAAAACAACTAAAATATTTATCTTACAAACTAAAAACAAAATCCTCCATTTAGATATTATATCCAGATAATTATATTATACTACTATTATATATTATACTTTTAATTAGTTCACATTTTCGATTCTAATATGAACGAACTATTTTAACAATTAAGTAAATGAGTCAGTATAATGAACTAGTAATCATTAGGTGTCTATAAATGTTTTTTTTAATAAGAAATCGAATTCAAATAGTCAAATTTGTTGGATAATCAATTCTTTATTGGATAATGGGGTGCTGCTGACTTGATTTGGCGAATTTTCACAGGAAATTCATTGGCGTCGTTGCAGGAAATGATCGGTGCTTTATTATCGATTTTTTATCGATTTTTTCGATAATTATCGCTGGCTAAAATGAGCCGATTACCGATAATTTATCGATTACCGATTATCGGTTTGCATGCGCTACTGTGAATGGATTAGCTAGCATTGCGTTATACATATAACTTATAACTATATTTCATCTATACTATAATAATAATAATAAATTATTTATTTCTTTAACTTAATCTACATATTATACATCTTTAATTGTTTTGGAAATCACCCTAAGTATAGAGATACCTGTGTTAGGGGGTTTCGCTCTTGCCTTATGGAAAATAACTCTTAACAGATTAAGTAGATTTAGAGTAAAAAGTTATACATAGCTTATATTTTATAAAATGTAATATCTAATAAATGTAACAATTTATTTTATTTACTTGTGTACTCGTGTGTGTGTGTGTGTGTGTATGTGTGTTGTGTGTGGTGGGGCAGTTAGTGTGCACTATCACGAAACTATCGCAAGTAGGTTTTCCGTGTCCTGGTATGTTAATAAAATAGGGATATTAAAAATAATTACTCTGTATTGATTACATACTAAGTTTAAATTATCCTTATATTTAACTGTGATTTTTCCTTATATTTTTTGTGACTTGTAATTTTGAATTTTAATTGTATCGCTATATTTTAATATTAACAATGGTCTAAATATTTAATTACATATTTTTATATTTAACTTGTTCAAATAATCTTAATGTTTAACTGTGTTTTTTTTCCGGACCAGTGATTTGTCATGTTAATTTTGTTATATTTTAATGTTTAATTATTACTAATACTAATATACTAATAATATTAAAAAGAGAAAAGATTTGTTTGTTTGTTTGTATTGAATAGGCTCCGAAACTACTGGACCGATTTAAAAAAATATATCAGCATTAGAAAGTTTACTTTTCAGGGAGTGACAAAGGCTATATTTTATCCCAGAATTCCCACGGGAACGGGAACTACGCAGGTGAAACCGCGAGGCACTGCTAGTTAATTATAAACAACGTTGTAACCCAAAAAAAACACAAGACGTGACTCATACAAACGTGATACCTACATATTTACAAGAATTTTTTCACCAATTTAATACTAAGCTACAAATCGAAATGATTTGAATTTGTTAGTGGAAAATAACTAGCCTTTCCGGTTCAATTCTTTTCAGGCATTAAGGTTCATGCCTAATCGATTTCATTTCTACCGAAACGAATCAAGCTTCAAATTGCTGTAGATGTAGCATTTGTCCAGGTCAAATTCATGACACTGGCATAAGAACAGATAAGAACTGTTATTATTTATATTCTTATGACACTCGTTAGGCTTCTACACCTCAAAGCCCATGAGTTAGTGCCGTTTTCTAGAACGGGTGGATGTCATCATTGTTTGATGTTTTACAAGTTTGTTGAACTGAGTTTTGTTATGTTTTGAATGAATCTTTGTGTACCCTCTACCTTGTTACTAGTTACCTACCCCGTTTAGTAATGCTATCCTTAAATGAATGAATGAATTAACACTTTATTGCACTACTAAATATCAATATACATGGAAGTCTTATATCTAAATATTAAATAAATATAGTACAAAAGGCATATCGCTGAGAGCGATTACTCCCAGGCAACCTTAAAATAAGGTTGACAATAAGAACACGCCCCTTTTATTTAATACAAGCAGCGCCTCACGGTTTCACCCGCGTATTTCCCGTTCCCGTGGAAATTCCAGAACAAAATATAACCTACGTCATTCCCTGAAAAGTAAGCTTTCTAATGGTGAAATATTTTTTTTTAATCGGTCCAGTATTCCAATACAAAACAAACAAACAAACAATCAAATCTTTTCTCTTTAAAATATAAGTATAGAAAACTGAATCTAAAATTACCTTTTAACATTTTTTTGATATCAGGATTTTTGTGTTTAAAAAAACTACAAATAAACAAAACGAACTGCATTTTTTATTTAAAACTATTATTGTCCTTGGCGATAACGAGGAGAATTCCTATAATATACTTAATTATTAAAATAATCGTATTTAGAAAACATGTGCCTCGAAAGCGCATGGTTATCATTTTCGGTTATCAATTATACATAATAATGGTTATCTATCCAGGGTTAAAACAGCTGCGAAGCAGTGTTATTACTCTTATACTTATACTTACGGTGTAAATAAGTGGATTAGGGGATTTCAGGAATGCTTATCCAAAAATCCTCTGGGCTTATCTTCTCTCTGAGCCAGCAGGGGTTTTATTTATTTATTAATGCACAAAAACTCCGTAAATCCCTCTTGCAGGAGATTGTGTAAGGGGATTATTGGAATAAGCCATTTAGGATGGCTAAAGAGGCGCTTGTATTGCCAATCTTCCCACTCGCGTCAAGGTCACGCTACAAAAGCCCTTCTCGTAAAGAGGGCATTAACCCCGGCTAAAGAACGTTGATTGCAGATGGTACATTACAAATGAGCTGCTATTTCACGGAATCGCAAAATGTTCGGGGAATTAAAGGGTATCCGATACAGATGCGGGGAAAAGGTTCGAGTTTGTTTTAAAAACAAAAGGAAAACGTTTTGGGAGGAGGATGGCAAGGCAGTTAAAAGTTTTGCCTGTTCTAGAGTACTCGTAGGTAACTAGGTACTCGATATGTTTTGTTAACAAAAGAGTTTCGAAACTAAAGAAATATCGGTGGAAAATTAAAACGTATTATTGGACCTAATTACAGAGCATCTACATTAGGTATGGTGATATAATGGCCTGATAAGCGCTGTGTTGGCTTTTATGTCACGGGGAATTGACCGGCATTATTTATTCTTTTATTTATTCATACAATATTCGGTTTGACAGCTTTTATTCATAATTTAATTCGTCACTCGTACATTTTCAAAATCTGATTTGCAACTTTCTCGCTGCGCATGTGCAAATATACGTTGATGAAGATTTTGATCTTGTTTTGATTGTTACATTGTTGCTATCCAGTTTTTTGTTATTCATTTCAGATTTTGTTGAGTTATCATTAATCTTTTATTTATTCAAAAAATATTTCGTATTGTAGAACCAATTATAGGTACCTAAGGTAGGTACAGTTACTTTCAGTAGATACCTACCTAGTGATTGGCAGATACAAAGATGTCCTCCGCTGCGTACGGGTGACAATTGGTAATGGCCGAAGCGATTTGTGTAACGTATTTCTACTCATAGACTGCGAAAAGTAATATCTGGCAAAGTAGGTAGTCCAGAAACACATAGAGATATTAAAGATAAGCCCTGATAAGATTCAGACAAGCGATAATTAAAATATCGCGTTTTTCTTTTGATATAACTTGGAGATAAGGAAATATATGTAGGTTCTTCCCCACAATCACAATCGATGATGTTCAATAATATCATTTTGTGACAAAATTATCTCTTCGATAGATCTCTACATAAGAAGAGGTAGTAAGGAAATAGGAACAGTGCGAAACAATCTAAAACTAATAAGTAGGTACAAGTTACATTGCAAGTGCAAATCCGCAACAACGACAAAAGCGCATGGAATGTAGTTGATAATTCCGAAAACCTGTATCTGGGACTCTGGGTGCATTGACTTTACGTCAAACGATTATTTCAAGGCATTTTGTGTTTTTTTTCCAAGGTATTTACGTAATTGGAGGTAAGTATTGGACGCAGATTACGAGGTAGCTGTACGCCTTGGGTCTTGAAGGTGTACGACCTTATTCGACTGATTTAGAAGGTCCAAACACAGCCTTAAGGTACCATTACACGGGTGCAGTAAACTTACGAAAACAAAACAAACAAAGGCTAAATAAAGATTTAAAGTAATCAGGCAGATATATTTAAAACAATAAAGTTTTTCAAATTAATTTATGATATTTTGTGGCGAGATATGAGGTTTGACTTTTATTTACCGCCTAAGTAATATTGGTGATTGTACCATATCTGGTAATTAATAAATGATCGATTAAGTGACCAATCAAAAAATCCTTTAATTAGGTACCTAGCTAGTAAGATACGAGTAGCAATGACTAATTTAGACAGAGTAAACAGTCTCAGTTATGTGTTTGTTTCTCTGTTTTTCTTAGGTTTGTGTATTTAGTCAACATTGTATTATTTTGAGTTGCGCCGTAACTCGTGTTTCACTATGGCCTCCACGGAAGACGAGCGCTCTGGCAGGACACATCCTGCCATAGCATTTGCTGAGTGTTGGCCATTTTTGTAACCTTTATCTTGTGTACCCCTCTATTTTGTATGTCTTAATTATGTGCAATGAGTCCCAGAGAATCCCTACGTGATATATTCAAAGAAATAAATAAAATGACAGTACCAAGTCAATATATTTATGAAAACTTGTTGTACACTCATAAAAATATTAATAGTTTCCCAAAAAATAGCGATATACATAATGTAAATACTAGAAATATACATAAACTCGCTGTACCCACAACTAGGCTGCATAAAATTAATGTATCTTTTAAAGGGCAATGTATACGCTTTTTACAACACTGAGCTGCAAAAATTATCAGTAAATAAATTCAAACAAACTGTCAAAACTTTACTATGCAAAAGGGATTACTATAAAATATCAGATTATCTAGAGGATAAAAAAGCTTGGGTCGGATTTTGCTCCAACTCGAAAAATAACAACTAACAGGCTAAAGGATTCTTCGTCGTTTCTTTACTTTAGTCTACATAGCGAAGCGATCGAAATCAAAAATACCACTTTATTTCCGTGTCAGTGTATTTTTTAATATGATTTGACTTTTTCTAAGTGTACATTTATTGTATTTATGGAAATAAAGCATTTTTGAGTTTGAGTTTGAGTTTGTAAAATAAACGACCTTTTACTTACTTTTTCACTTTACTTTTACCTACCAATCCGCCTGCGAAGCGGAGTTATTCCCAACGTCTCACGTGAGACGTGCTCATTCCCACCTGTGGTGATTTTCCAAAACTTACCCTCCTTTGGGGGCTATGTTCAGCAGCGACTAACGGTGAGGCAAGCAGATGTTGAAGTTTTGTACAGTATTCATAATGCCGTGTTCATATCCTGTCCCTAAAAAGACTTCAACGCGCTCTTTTTTCCGGCTTCTGCGAAGCTACGTCGTAGCGATTTGCTACGATAACATGATCCACGCTAAAATGAACGTCAGTTTGTATGAAGCTGTGGAGGTAAATAAAATACCTACAATGCATATGAATAGTAGGTACCTAAGGGTTTGGTTGTCAAACTAGCGTTAGGCCTTAGCGGGCCCGTCATCGCACGCGTAAACACAAACATATCGCAATGTACGGTGATGTTTATGAATAGGCGGGGCGTGGAGAGGGACCGTGCACGTCGCGTGCGTTTGACATTGCACGTGTAAACACAAACATGTCGCAAATAATGTTGATGTTTATGGATAAGCGAATAGTGACGGTGCACGCTGCGAGCGACGCGTCATTTCAAAAAAACGCGTATAAAACCGCTTCTCCGTAAACACACTATACCAACGCCATGTGTTTGAATTTAGTGCGGGCCGCGCCGCTGCACGCCCCGCGTATGCGTAAACAAGGCGTTAGGTAGGATACGTTTCAGGACAAATGTTTGTACAATATGCAGATATGTGTTACGGGGTGTTCTGGGTGTTTTCTATCTATACTATAATAATAAAAAGAGGAAAGATTTGATTGTTTGTTTGTATTAAATAGGCTCCGAAACTACTGGGCCGATAAAAATATCATTAAAAAGAGTAACATAGGCCATATTTTATTCCGGAATTCCCACGGGAACGGGAACTACGCGGGTGAAACCGCGAGGCGCTGCTATATCTATAATAAAAAGTATATAATCTATGTAGTGTACTGTATTACGTATATCAGTTATCCAGTACCTTTTTTTTAATGTGAAATAGACTTTCGTTTGACCGCAATCTCACCTGATGGATAGACGAAGATGCGGCCGACGATGTATCACGAGGGTCTAGAAGATACCTATTCACCCTTGTCTTGAAGAGACCCAGGTTGTAATTGGCCGGAAAAACAGAGGCAGGGAGCGAGTTCCATTCCTTTGCGGTGCGAATAATAAAGGTGGAGGAAAACCGCTTAATGCGAGTGGAGGGTACATCCACCAAGTATGGATGGACCAACCTACAACACCACAAGCTTTGCTTAGTTTGGGGCTTGCCCAGCCTTTTTTATTTCTTTTTATTAGCAACAATGTAAAACAACTTAATCAACAAAATAACGCTATTTCGATAAAACAGCATGATGTTATCTTATGTAAACTACGGTTAACTAGAACCGTTTTGAATTTATCCTTTACAGTTCGCAGTAAGCGGGGATAAGTGCAAAATACGTAATAAGCATAAAGTTTAATGCCCAAACGTAACGGGAGTTGTGGTTATACGCCTCTAAATTATCTATTCTTAGCTGTGCTGTCATTGATTTGAAGAATGGATCGTAAAATAATATTGATATAGGAGCTAGGCAGCGGTGATGATTTTTAAATGATCTACTTAGCGAAGGATGGTTGGGAAAATTACTGGTTTGGTCGCCACCGTTTGATGGCGGACGCGTGGGTTGCAGGCCTGCAGGGGTCGGTATGGCGAGGGCCGCTCACTCACACAAATTCACTTTCTATCACATGGGGTTTGTGTTTCCACGTAACTCTGAAACTACTAGTCCGATTACAACAAATGACGTATCGTTGGATTCGTCATTTGCATGCCGGAGGTTATAGGCTTGGTGATATCTGACAAAATTGGGGATCTAACGAGATATCGGGATCTAAGTGGGGTTGTAAATTCCAACGTTAGTAAAAATGACCGTGTGGGGTATCGTTGTAGAGAGCGCAGTTAATAGGTATGATACTACATTATACTAAAAAAGAGGCAAATGAAATAAAGTTAAAAACTACAACCCGACTATTTAAAAATTGTACACAAGCTTTGATGTTCCAAATAAATATTGGCAATTGAAAATTATCCATCATTGATTTTTTTATACTCAAGTAGTCGGAGGCCTCTATACGTAAGTACATTCGAGTACATAATAATTATTTCGCTTGGGGCCTCCGACGGAACCCTTCGCGCGCAAGTCTGACTCGCACTTGGCCGGTTTTGTTCCATTTGAGGTACGGAATCCTAAAAATTACCTGATGGAAAACGGCAGCTCTCTTAATTCACTTTATATCACTGCATACTTCAATAAAAGCTTTATTAGTGCCAGTTAGAAGTTAGTTTAGAATACCTCGTCCAGTTCATCAGTATAAAGAGGATGGCCTCTGATTGGCCTACATTGGTATGGGCCAATGTGGGCCAATGATTGGCCTTAATAAGGGACCTGATTTGCCGGGCTGTTTGAAGCTATTTGAACAAGATTGTATGTCGATATCAACAAGACTGTATGGTGAGGTTTTAGCTACTATACTCGTAGTTTACAGTACGGTTAAATTTATTTCTAAAAAGAAAATAAAATAATATCCCAAAAAAATCTACTTCGATGGGAATCGAACCCGCGTCCTTCCCTCAATACGGGATAAATAGATAGATAGACAACTCTTTATTGTTCCACACAAACATAAAATACAACAGGTACAGAAGGAAATGTAGCGAATCAAGGAAATACAAAGGACGGCCTTATCTCTTTGAGCGATCTCTTCCAGAATGCCTTGGGATGACTGGAGATAAGAGAACAATAGACGGTGGCATTAAAAAATCTTAAGGAACAGAAAGCACCTCAACAGCCTGTATTGGTCCACTGCTGGCCTCCCCCTGATAAGCGACTAATTGGCATTTGTCTCATGGGGGGTATTGCCCATAATCCCCACGCTTATTTATTAAAATAAGACAGCAATTTAGTTCAATTTTTTGTTTGTGAGTTGTCTTAAATTCTATGTTAATTTAAAACACAAGGAAAGCACAATACATGAAAATGAAACAATTAAAGTTTGAGGACCTTTATTCGTGTTCCGATTAAGCTGTCTCAAGCTTGCTACTACTCAGACAAATCAATCGATACCTCATTTGTTGAAATCGAATGAGAAATTTCAGCGTTATACGGGAACATCAAACTACAAAGAAACATAGGTTACCAATCTCAAAACCTGCTCCGTTACTAGTCGGGGTAAAAACATACACAGTTGAACATAGAACCGGAGATTCTTCTTTGAAGTCGGTTAAAAAGAGCACTAGCTATCGTAATCCCGTAGAAAACATCGTGACCGACAAACAACCGCTAACGGGTTGGCTTGACCGTTGTTGGTGTAAAAGCCCTTTCGTTTAACATCAATTAACGTTCCGCCCTACAAACGTAATGGACTGCCCTACATAAGTACGCAGTACGTACGGACGGCAACATTACATTCCGAAAGAAGCAAAGTAAGTGTTCACGTCGACTGTACTGCTCTACATTTGGACATTTCGGACGAATCACAGATTGCCATAAGCAATTTACTTCATAATTGATTTTGTTTAAAAAATACTATAAACCGACTTCAATTATATGGATCCCATTGTCATAAATGTACTAAATTAAAATGGGACCACACGGGAAGCACCAGCCTTCAAATAAAAATAGAATCATGAAAATCGGAGCACCCAGTCAAAAGTTCTGAGGTAACAAACATGAAAAAAAAACAGTCAATTTAACTCCTCGTTTTTGAAGTCGCTTAAAAATTGTACTTCGAAATAGTTATTTATCTCAGAATCTGTGAAAGCTACCACTCTGGTGAGTCTATCAAGTTAAACTAGGATTTGACCTTGCTTATTTTGACATGTCCTTCTTATTATAGTGCCTCTCCATCACTGATGGCCGGCGGTCATCCTCTTGAATTTTTCCTTATCCAGGGCAAGCTCATTGGTATGGAACTTCATCGGGACCTAAAGATTGAATTCGCCGATAAAATAATACAAAAATACGCAGAGGCTCATGAACAGAGGCTTCTTCATCATGTGAACGTCGAGGCTATCCAGCTCCACGACAACACGGACATAGTGAGAAGGCTCAAAAGAACTAAACCTTTTGAGTTAGTGTATTGTTAGTTCTAGTGTAAGTGCATAAGTGCTTATTTTAAAGAACAGATGAACTAAGGGTCTTCCCCTTAAGGCCCATACACCAGCGAAATTGGCGCCCCCAACTATTATATATTATTATTACGTTGAACGCAGGAATTTTTAAAAATCCTACGTTCAGTTTATGGTATCTATTATAAGCTATTAATTAATGCCTCTGTAATAGTTTCATTTGGTAAAGCTTAGGAAGAGATACGAAGTTGCGCTTTTTGGCCACCAAACTCTATTTTTGCATCTCCTCCTAAACTATATGAGATAAAATTATAAAAGAGGTATTAAAAAATAGCATAAAATAGATACCACAAACTGAACGTAGGATTTTTAAAAATTCCTATGATAAACGTAAAAATATGATAAAATAGGAATTGCTGTCAGATTGGCTCGGGTATGCGCCTTAAATAGAGACAATAAGAAAAGTGCCGATGGACACGTTAGTGATATGTTTTTATAAAATTAAGTTAAAACAAAATTACCCATTAGCCAAACCTATGGCTAGATTGTCATATGTGATTCTAGTGTATTTGTATTACGTATGCTAGAAAATGAAAAATAAGGGCAAGCCTATATGAATAGGGTTTTTTTTCTTTTAAAACGCCTCGTGAATTGAAAATTTTGGCGGTGAGAGTACCTTTTCAATGGAAAAATTCTACAGTGAAGATCAACTATGGCTTTAAAGGTAATAAGTTTTGGAATGGAAGTCGACGAAATCAATTTGCCCCGGCAAAATATACAATAGGTAATTATGTAGGTAATTGATGTTGGAGGGGATTGAATGCTTAAACGGTTTATGTTTCAGCCTGAACCAATCGCTTCCTTTACACCTAAATGCTTTAAACTCAACAGCCTGTATTGGTCCACAGCTGGACGCAGGGGGGACCCCCTGATAAGCGCCTTATTGGCGTTTATCTCATGGGCGGTAGTGCCCATAATCCCCACGCTGGGCATGCGGGTTGGGGATCGCAGTTCGGTGGTAGAGTTGTTCTGCAGGCCCCGGTGGATTTCCACCGGGGGCGGGCAGTAGCGCTCCCTGCAGTGATATCTCTTAGTCGCCTCTTACGATACTCGCGTTTTTTTTATTTATTTTTTCCGCCTCTATAAGAACAAGGCGTGCGAAGCCGCGGGGCGCAGCTAGTTCGATTGCTTATTTGTTTGTATGGAATAGGCTCCAAAACTACTGGACCGATTTTAAAAATTCTTTCATCATTAAAAAGCTTCCTATTCAGGGAGTGATATAGGCTATATCTTCCCGGAATTCCCGTAATTCCCACGGGCACGAGAACAACGCGGGTGAAACCGCAAGGCGCTGCTAGCGTGTTAATAAGTACTCACGTAAGTAACAAATTTCATCATACTTTAAGATTACCTACCCCGTTGTGTAAAATAAGCATTGACAATTTGAGAGGTCGAACGAAACAACAGAGTGCGTAAATAATTTTATTGCTAATCTACCAACTCTGCATAAATAGTAAACAATCTGCTTCAATAGACAATTTCCTACGCAGTACCTAATTGTTATTACTACATAAAGAAGAAAATACATTCTAATTATTGCATGTTTATTGCTTATTGCTCATTGCAATCACATACCTATTATATGTGAAAGTTTGAGTTTGGATGGATGTTTGTTACTTCTCCACTAAAACTAAATAATACGTAGCTTTGTATCCTGCATAATGTTTTTTCAAGTGCAAATATATTTCTTTACAGACGCTTTCGTATTCGCTGTATTTCGAACGATTGATTCGTCTATAGCGCGTGGCGGTGGCGCCACTTCCACTCGTGTCATGCGCTCATGCGCCTTAAGAGCTTTTCACACGGCAACTGTCATGTAAATATATAAGTACATTACAGCACGATACATATCATTACATAAAAATCGACGGACCACACACGACGGCTATAATGTATATATTTTACATGTATGAAATATGAAGGAATGTAATTAATTAATATACATTATAGATACTCGGCGAGCGAACAAACTCACCACCCTGCCTCGTACTCTCGCGAAGTCGGGATGTTAACGCGCATAATGGGACCGACAGTGTACAACAGTCTACCAAAATATGTTACGGAGGCAACAAGCCTAACTACTTTTAAATACAAGCTGAAGCACTGGCTTATTGACAACAGCTTTTACAGCTTTCACGAGTTCTTAGCCTGTAAAAGTGATTAGGTAATTTAATGTTTAAATTGTATAATTTTTAAGCTTTTGCATAGCTTCTATCGCGGGCCTTGAGCGCGGGGACCGAATCCTGAAATTCCGTAACGAAAAAACCTCACGCTCCCCACTCCGCCGGGCAAGGAGGTGTGGCTTGAAGGCCGTGCATCGTCTAACGTCGTTTCAGTTCGGCAGTCTTCGACACGGCGTTGTGTGCGTGCGATTAGACGTATTGTACGACTCTACGAAACTCGCACGAATCGAGACGAGCTGCTCCGAAATCGGACGAATACATAAGCAGCTGTTTATGAGAAAGTATATAGGTGTATAGGGTCACCACGCTCAAAAAGTGTAACTTGAATTAATATCAAAGAAAAAGCAATACTGCATGAATAAAATAAATAAATCAAATTATAATTGCATAAGTTGATACAAAATGCTATGCAATAGCTTTACCGCGGCAGTCCCCGAGTGCCACACGTCTTTTTTTATCTTATTTATATTTAATTTTTAATTATGATGAATACTAAAATGTATTTTTTTTATAGTACGATAATGACGTGTTATTGTTGTAATGTACGAAATAAATGATTATTGATTATTATTATTGATGCCGTGTGTGAAGCCATAAAGGGCTACAAAAATGCGTTTACTTACAAATTTGTACAAAAAAAATTTACAGACGCTTTTCATTTTCGATATGTTTCGTAACGATTGTCAGTTGTCTAGAGCTGACTTGCAGCCGCAGTGAGTAAAGTAGGGCGCAAATATGCGTATGTAGGCGTTTGTTGGCTCGTGGGGGAAATCCGACACTACTTAGTACATAGGTACCTAACGAGGTAGATTAGATACCACCTACTTTCTTATTTCTTACCTACTCGCGGATTACGGTCTCTCATAGGTTAACACAAAGGAAATTATTTCGTTGTAACGAGTCACAGGTCACCCTAGACACTAGAGATAAATTATAATGAGTGAAATTATCTTTTTAGTATAGAAACTTTCGTAGTTTGACGAATTCATTCAAAGTGCCCGAAGGTATGCGGTACGCGCGCGTCTAGAACCACACTCGCCCTAAAGATGTCCCTCGCTAAGGGTTCATCCCCACGTTGGTGTTCCTCCAACACATACAAGGTTCGTAGTCATAATGAGTGAAATTATAACAGGAAAAGGATGTTTTTCCTACTTTTTCAGCGCACACATAAATTTCTCGTGAATCTTACTTTTATGGTACCACTACAAATTCAATTTTTAGACAGTAAAGAAAGAATCATCAAACTTCGATGAGAACTGGGGAAGAAATAACCAAAATTGTTGTAACTAGTCGTGATTTTTCTGAAGTATTTTGTTGTTTTTAAAGCTTGACGGGATAAATACTAATCATTCGAGAGTAAAACTATTCCATAAACAACAGCGAAATAATTTTAAAAATCGGTCTATAATTGACGAAGATCTCGGTGAACATACATACAAAAAAAAACACACAGACGAACAAAACCTCCTCCTGAGGTCGGTAATAAATAATAAATAAATAAATAAAATTTATTCAAAAAACTCGTAAAAAGATAAAACATAGAGAACATTAAACTATTAAATACCTATAGCTACCTAAGTATAACAATTTAGCCTGAACTAAGTAATCCTGTGTTTCAGGCAATATGTGTGCTAATTATTAAATACAATAATAACTTACTATTACGTTGAGGGCATTTAGCTAAACAATGTTGTTAACAAACAATTTGTGAATATTATTATACAATGTATATAATAAGGTACAGCTTACACTGTGTAAAACTAGATTATTCACTATTCTAAAAGCCAATAAGGCGCTTATCAGGCTGTTGAGTTAATATGAGGAGTGGGAGGAAACACAGAGCTTAAAAGCTTTAAGTTAAAATCAGATTATAAATAAAATCTGTTAATAAATTAGAAAAAATATTTTTGAACAGTATGGATCAGTTGATCAAAATCTAGATTGTTTCCAACAGACTGCAGATTGTTACCGTATGTCTTATTATTACTAGTTGTAATTTTAATTAACATTGCCTATAGTAGAAAACTTAAGGATACAATTTGTACAAGTTAAATTATAAAAATTAAAAGTTTAAGTTGTGAGATGTCGTCGTTGCGATAACATTTTCACAAGTTATTATTAACTATACAAGGAGCTGCACAATGTGCACTCGGCCGACAGGGGCGATACTGATTAACATGTGGTCCACATCTGTTCAGTGTTCACCACCTTGTGGAAGCGAGCTCGCTTGGCAGTGGAAGAGTTGCATTTTTATGCTTTTTACATAGATTTACCCTTTCATTGCCGATGACATAGGTGTAGCCTTTGTTGCAAGTAAACTAACACTTTCGTTGCCGACGCAACTATGGTTCGAGCTAGCACTGCTTGTGGCCGTGTGGACCGGGCTAAAATGTTGCATACATCTTTGCACAATTCCGGATATTCCATGGCCTACGTCCTACGTCTAGGCCTGAAGTACAGCAAAGGCTACGTTTTATCCCATAAAATAGTTCCCATGGGATATAAATTCCCGTGCGCAGCCGCGGGCAGAAACTAGTAGCTAATATTACGAGAAATCTAAAAACTTTAGGCATCTGTCTCCAAATCATCTCGATTGGCAGCCGCCTCAGTTCAGTGGCCGGTAATTAGGGACGATCCACAATGAATCATGATTACAGCTACGTGACATGCCGGCCAGCTCCACTTCTCGTATAAAATAGACACGTACGAGACTAACAGCTTTTATTACCAGTATCATATATAATTAGCATTTTACCACAAATTTTAACACTTTTTGCGAACGAAACTTTAGCAAATATTTGCGAAAATATTGCACTGTCAACAGATGTGATTTATGACGCTATTTTCGACC
This sequence comes from Eupithecia tripunctaria, assembly GCA_955876795.1. Lineage (NCBI taxonomy): Eukaryota > Metazoa > Arthropoda > Insecta > Lepidoptera > Geometridae > Eupithecia > Eupithecia tripunctaria. The sequence goes on from OY041615.1 coordinate 14,895,330, forward strand.
TGAAAGACACCTATCCACTGTTGGGCAGTTTAAGGCATTTTATTTTTATGCACAGTTAAACATAGGCCTCCCCTAATGAGCGCCATAGCGCTCTGTCTTCAGCTTGAAGCATGCAGTTTTTCGCAGATTGTCATAACACCTGGCCGGACAGAGGCGTCCTACACTTAGGTCTTCCAAGTCGCGGTCCAGCATACCCAACGTATTTTTGTCTAATTTAGCATCGATAGGTAAATGCGAGATGGAAGATGGCAACCGAACCCTGTAATTACGTAGTGGAAATCACGCGATGCATCCTCCGACGCCTGGTAGAGATTTTTTTAAAAACCGCAACACCTATGTAAAGTTAGCACTCAAATAGTGCCGTGACGTAGAGGCCGACCTTGCTGGCCGTGTCTGCAGGCATGTGTGAGTTCTGTTTAGACAACATTGTAACTTCATGCGCGCCGAGCACGGTAACCGCCTGGTATTTTAAGATTGTATCAAACGTAAAGACTTTCGGAAATTTAATTTGCTTATAAGAAGTAGCCCATTGCTGCTTCTTCAATGGGTAAGATTAGTTTAGGACAGTTGTCATTGCATTCATTATCGAATTCCAGCTTGCTGAGGATTTTGGATCAGTTGAACTCGGGGAAAACGTTGAAAAATTAAAGTTATGGATAATTTTTATGAGAAGTTGTTTTGTCGATCAGTTTGCAGTTAGCTCAATTATTTATATCGTAAAAAGGTGCTAGTTGTAATTGGTTTCCATCCGTTCTGGTGATAGTAAAGATGGGAAAGAGATTGGTTTGGTACTTAGTACCAACTACTCAGTAAAAATAAGCGGTAAAACCAAGAAATAAATAAAATCGTACATTCCAACCATTGCTATTCTGAGACTGTCTACAAACATTTACATACGTACTTATTCACACTAATCTAGGTAACAAGGTGTGGAGGTGACTAAGATACAAAAACTCCACCTACTCGGGTTTACCTAGCGCTCGACGTCACAGTTTCTTGAATAAGGAAGATCATTTTATAACTAACTAGCTGCGCCCCGCAGTTTCGCACGCGTTGTTCCTATGGAAACGTTTAAAGGTGATTTCTATCCCACAGTGCGACTGATTTATGGAATAAAAATAAGCTTTTGTTTGATTCCAGGATTAGAATTACCTGTTTGCGAAATTTCAGTCCGATCTGTTCAGTATTTTTTACGTGAAAGAGTAACAAATATATGTACATCTATACATCTATAGGTGCATCCATACACTCTTAAAAACTTCTCGCGTATATAATATTTATTACATACCTACTCGATCGTTGTGGTAACTTCCGAAATGGTCCGATCGTCGCTTATATTGTAAATTGGATTCCATACGGGTATAAAAAATGTTTGATTGTTGAGCGTCTTCGGTGGCACAGAATCTGAGTGCCTACTCAGAAAACGAAAATCTAAATTTCTGATTCGTTTTGGAGCAAAACCATCTATGTTACTTGCAAAAGAACGCGCTAAAAACGAAAACTAATAAGAAACTCAGATTATCACTTTAAGTACCAGGCCCTAAGGTTTGGTTTTTTAGTATTTTCAAAAAAGCAGAAAAATTGCGACAAATTTCAGTAGGCATTCCTATGGTTTATCCATTTTGAATGAAGCATGTTAGTAAACAAAGTACGACACAAATAACAAAATCTCACTTGCTTGGCGTCGAGTTTCAGATATAATTGTAAGCAATTTTTATTGAAGGGAGGATCTAAAATCGACAAGTAATGTAAATTACGTATAAAAGGACGCGCCAACAAAGTGAATTTTAGGTTAAGTATGGGCGGTTTGTTTACGTTTATGCTCCATTCAAAAGGGATACGATATAGTGACTTCAGTGCCGCAGTGGGAGGTAAACTTTCGTCATCCCCTGTTGCAGGTTTGTTACCCGCCACGAGATAAAAGTTTGTATTTGAGAACTGCAAAAAACTATTAGGAGATACTCGTGTTGATTGTATCTCAACTTATGCGTGGATGTGAGTGGAAACTAAAGTATGAACGAAAATATTTATAAAACAAAATTAATTAAAATTTCGTTGGTTATGGTTGGGAGTATGGAAGTTTTCTTTTCCGAGAACAAAAGGTTTGGCTGTAATAGGAATAAGCCAAAATTTCAGTTTCAGTTTCAGTTTCTTTATTCTCAAACAAATACATTTGTGTCGATAAATATAGATTGACTGTAAATATAGAGGGTATTTTTCTATAGAACCTGAAGCACATTAGGGCTCAGGATTATTGATAAAAAAAGACCTTAGATAGTACCATAAGAATAGAAAAACCCTTGTTTTTATTTATTTTTATGATAATACCAAGACCTAGGAATATCAAGTCAAGAAAAGCTCTGCTCAGTTTGGGCTAGATAAAGCTTTGCTCATTTCCAATCCAGATTGCCTAGCTACCTATTTATTTATTCACTTCCTCTAGGTTTACTACCAAACTGGTTGTAACGAAATAGCCTCTAGGTGTAATTGTACGCTATCGTTAGGTATTAGGAACACGACAAGCGCTCAAAGCGCTGCAAAAAACCCTGGAACCGGTCTGGTGGACTGGTGGACCGGTTGCAGTTCCAATCTCTCCGCACTCCACGCACACTCACGCACGATGCTAATCATGTGAAATGTACCTATTTAATGTTAAATCTCGGGATTGTTATAATTAACATGTTTTTCGATGCTGTAATATTTTCGCTGTAGTATCTGTGTAGGCCTAGCACGAGGTTATTGTCTAGGGTAGAATAGAATCAAATTTGAATTACCTACTAGATTTGACTGAAACAAAAAACTGGCCAAGCTTTATAAAACCAAAAAATGGCAAATTCCAAATAGTTAACAAGATAGCTAGATTATGAAGTACTTTAATAAATCATCAAAACTTTTAACAAGGAAAACAATCGTAAAAAATTGTAGAGTCGCGTCGAGAGTCAGCTGAGTGGTGCCGGCTTAGAGTATGCACCACCCCAACTCTACCCGCGGTTGTCATAAGAGACTAAGGGATATCCACAGGTGGGCAGCAGCGCCTTATGTAGAATAATTCTACCACCGAATGCCGATCCCAACTCGTATTCCCATCCCATTGTAATGATTATAGGCCCATGAGATAAAATCCAATAAGGCGCTTATCAGGGGGACGCCAGGTTGAAGTGCTCACGATCTTCTAGGGCAGGGTTTCGCAAAGTGGGGTACGCGAACCCCTAGGGGTTCGCCATTCGTCGGCAGGGGGTTCGCGACAAGATTTACGTAATGGTGGCGAGAAGACTCTGAGGCTCCTGAGGTCAAAAGTATGCATTGCGCAGAGAAGCATTGACGACCAAGAAAATACCTGAAGATAAAACAGGACTTTCAGAGGTTGTAAAAATAATAAGTTACATAAAAGTGCGTCCGCTAAAATCAAGACTTTTCGCATCATTTTGCTGAGACATGTGTAGTGTAGTGAACATCTTGCATTACTGCGACACTGTGAAGTACACTGGTTGTCAAAAGTCAGGATATTAGGTCGGTTTGTTGAACTTCGTCACGAAATCTATATATTTTTGAAAAACAGTGACCCTAATTTCCGATTTGAAGATGAAACCTGGCTTTTAAGAGTAACTTATTTAGCTGTAATTTTTTCTTGTCTCAATGAAACGAATGCTTCGATGCAAGGTTCCACGTGCAGTGTATTCACTGTGCAGGACAAAATAAAAGTCAATACATTCAAATATCTTTAAATGTTTTCCTCTTTTGTATGACGAACGACTTTACCGAAGATTCCGAAAACAGAAAGGCTGAAATTGTTCTTCATCTTTCTCAGCTCTCCCACAAACTGAAAAGGTATTTTCCGGATATTGATAATTGCGGTCACGACTGAGAGCATAAATTCTAGTTTATATATTAAGCAACAGGAGTCATAATTAGAAACGTCCGCAGACGATTTAATTAGTTAGTTAAGGCTCGAACCTAGTGCATTTGCTACAAAAACTGGGCCTAGATCTCAATAAACACGGGATCCCCGTGGTAAAAAACAAAATTACATAAAATTCAACATTTTGTCTTAGTTTTTCCTTTGTTGTGAAAACACGATTAATGAAAAAATTACGATAAAAAAAAATGAAATGCACTATTTTGCACCTAATTTGATTTAGATCTCAGGAACCCCGCGGTCTATAGAACAAAATTTTGTTTTTATTCGAAGGTCATTACTAATTCTTTGGTTCCTCGATTGGGTTTTTTCATAAGTCGTATAGTATTCTTGTAAATAAACAAAAAAATAATTTTTGCGCCTGCGCTGTTTCAAAAACGTATGTTCTGTCCCGCACCTATGAACGCCAAATTCTATGACTATCCTTTTCACAAAATGGCACGCAATGCACCCTCCTAAGAAGGCTACGAAGCTCTCCCAAATCTCAGCCGTGCGGATTTGTTGTTGTTTTACGTAGAATCGCATCATGTTGGCCATTCGGCGGCGTTCGCCTTATTTCGGAATTTTGCTCCCTCTGTCGCATCGCCCCCCGCGTGTGAGCGAGCGCTTGCAGAAACTAGAAGGAATTTTACCATTTTAGTATTTTTTCGTAATTTCCTATTCATTTTGAATAAACGGCTGATTTCAAAATTATTTTTGTTTATTTCTAATGGTAAATATATTTAGGATGTTTGCAACGCCACAGATTTTCGAATGAAGGTGTCTATCATGCATAATGACATAGCTTGAAAATGACTCGATTTGGTCTAAATATGGCAAATTAGTTTCGCTGTCATTCATAATGTTTTTTGAAAAACTACAAACATAGCTATTTTTCATACGATTATGTATTGAAAATTTCAATATGATCAGGGACGTAGTTTCCAAATAAAGCGGAAAGTTGTTTGTATGGGTAAGTACCTGCACCGTTCTTAAGGGGTTCGCTGTCACCTAGAAACTTTAACAGGGGTACGTGGAGCCGAAAGTTTGAGAAACCCTGTTCTAGGGTAACCAAGGCTGCTTACCTATGCTTAATCTGGGTTACTTTAAACGGGGATTAAGATGTTTTTAAATGTTTTGCCATTGACGAGGCATTAATTGATTATCACGATAACACGTAGCCTTGGCATTTACGTATTCATGTTTACGTAATCATGTATCTTATTCAATTCACAAAAAATTGATAAATTTTATTAATTACTTAGAAGGTAACATTAAAACAGACAGAAAAATCTCAGCTAAACTTTACCTTGACCATCTTATCCGAATGAATTCTCTAGCTAAATATTGTATTATTTTTCAAAAAATAATTCCTATTACTTAGTTACAATGTTTTTTTTTAGATTTTTCTGATTGGACAAGTTTCTTGATTTCAGTACCTATTCAGTATTTATTGCATTCATACTTAGGTCTTGGAGATTAGTTGAATTTAGGCGAGTCTAAAGTTGAGATCACAGTATTACCCCAGACGACCTCTGTGGCACGGTGGGCGAAGGTCCGCCTTGCGAGTTCGATGCCCGCCTCGGAATAAATATGTGTACGATCTTTATTCAGGGCGTTCTGGACGTTTTCTAAGTATAATAAAAAAAGATCTATCTATGTAGTGTATTGTATTAAGTATATCAGTTATCTAGTACCCATAACACAAGCACTACTTAGCTTGGGGCTAGATAATTCTGTGTGAATTGCCCAACATTATTCATTTATTTATTTATATTACCCATTTAGGGTGTTGCAATGGAAAATATTTTTTTATACACGCAATATACAATCGTGTACGGAGCATAATAGATACCTTCATTATCATCAGTATTAGCATAAGAACAAATAATGTGTATCCTTATGGTATTAGTCCACTGCTGGACATAGGCCTTACGAGCGCCATAGCGTTTAGCAAGAACGAGTACTGGAATATCCGAATGTCCAAAAAGTCCATATCTGCCCACGATCCAACTGTACAAATCGTGATATTTCTAAGTTATTACTTAACAAGGCACTTTCATAGCGATTACACGGACTACAATAACGCAGTGAGAAACAAGTGGTTTCCATCTTGTAACCGATTCGAGTTCTCGTTCACGTTAGAATAGAATAAACTCGCAATAAAATGCGCTTGCGATGGCCATCTGCAACTACTTCCCACAGCACAGCTTGCAACATCTTGACGGTCGTATAAATGTAAACTAGTCACCCGACCTGGCTTTACTCAGCTTTCAACCCCTGACTAAAAGGGAGGTGTTACATGTCGGACGTGTGTAGTTTTGACAGACTTCAAAAAAGGAGGAGGTTCTCAATTCGACTGTTTTTTTATGTTTGTTACCTCAGAACTTTAGACTGGGTGGTCCGATTTTCATGATTCTTTTAATTTGAAAGGTGGTGCTTCCCGTGTTCCTAGTCCCATTTGGTCCATTTCTGACAATGGGGTCCATGAAAAAGCTATATAATTGTAGGTTTATTGTTTTTTTAAACAAAATCAGTTATTCGGTCTGTACTGTATGCATGGTAAGGCCTGAAACGAATAAACCGATTGTGATGTTTTTTCAAAATTTCCAAAAAAACTTACTCAAATTAAGAGGTCGTAAAAGGCCTGTTTTTTAATTGTCCTGCAACGAAAGTGAAAACCTATCGGCTGAATCAATAGGTCCTCACCATGGACGTACATAAATGTCCTCACAATATTAAGGATATAGTTTTTTAAACTTACGCGATCAGAATACATTATTATAAATATTTACAGGTATTTATCGCGTTTATTTACCTATTTTTCCCGACGTTTTAATAAGTTTACACTCTGTCGTGGTCACGGGATGACTGGAGTTCTGGAGCTACCGCCTTTGCTTTACTAATGATTGTCAAAAGGTTCCTAAAGGGTCATCGTAAATATATAGGTACGTAATGTTAAGGAAACAGAACCTTGCGGTTTGCGAGAGATCGATAACCTGCATCCATATTTTACCAAATATTTTCCCCTTCGCTGGTTTTGGTTGTAAGTAACGACAGGCACAAATGTTGGTAAGGTAAGCTACCATCTAAACTTTGTACACGTAATCGTGAAAAAAATGTTATTTGCAGCGGATGGAAGTGGTCAAGTTAGGGGACAAAGTCGTCCGGAGGGGGATGAACGACGTCCGACTCGTACGAGTATGTTTGTCACTTCGCCACAAATACTGAACGGATCGGGTTGAAATTTGGCAAAGAAGCTAGACCGGGAAAACACATCTCATGGGAAGTGATATTTTATCACATTAGGTAAATTAGTTCCCATGGGATAGAAAAATATCTTACTTTAATGTACCTTAGTAGGTAGAATAATGTATGTTTCAGCACGCACTTGGGTTTTTTTTTTGTTACTTTAGTTTATTTATTTTTTATATGAGTAAGAGACCTGGTAGGTTTGGTTTTTGTTGCGTGTTTAATTATATATTTAGAACCGATTTCAAAAAAGGAGGACGTTCTAAATTCGACTGTATTTTTTTTTGTTACCTCAGAACTTTCGACTGATCCGATATGCATGTTTTTTTTTTTTTTTATTTGAAAGCTGCAGCTTCCCTTTTGGTCCCTGTCATCCACGAGAAAACCATACTTATAATTGTTTCGGTTTATAGTTTTTTTAAAACAAACCCAATAATGTACCTATAATATTTATAGGTCCTTTATAGGTCATTATAGGTCCATCATTAGCAGGAAATTAACTTGTATTATTGTATTATTAACCATCGGATCAAAAACTTTGGAAAACCCTCACCAAAACTGATTCGCCTACTTCTGAATCATAATGGCATAAGAAACATAATATTCTATTACTCATCCGCACGCACTCAAAATTATAGCAATCATTATTATATTTTCAAATTTGACATGGAGATTACCTAGAACAGGACTAGATCTGCACGCGATCTGTGAGATAAACACCAGTTAGTTATTTTTCTCTATGCTGTATGGTGCGAAAGAATTAGAAAAACAAAAAAAAAAGAAATGGAATTATTTATAAACAAACCTACTACAGGTAATTATGTTACAGTGCACGCTGATCGCGCGACCGCATCCTAAATTATGGAGTCACATAGATTTAAGAACCTTAATTAAACCATACTTGCTACTAATTACGTTGTGTGAACTCATGTTGGATGTCCTATTAAAATAAATTAAAAAAAAAGTGCGGTAGAGTATGAGTCTCCTTGGCTCATAATCATAACGCATGGAGTGCATCAAGCTTCAGGGAGAGGTATTTGCCTATCAATGGGCCACGAAGGGCTAATATTGTAATGGAAAGGTACTCACATCGTAACTCCACGTGCAGGAGACGCCCGCAAACTTGGCGACGCACCGGCCGAGCTCGACGTCCTCGTGCGTCGTGTATAGGTGCTTGAGGCAGTACTTGACGTGCGGCGCCACGCGGCGCAGCGTCTCCCGGGACAGCAGCACCCCCGGACCCCCCATGCAAAAGTTCTCGTTGTAATCCAGGGCCAGGGCGTCCCTCTCGGCGGTCGTGCCCCGGCCCGCCTGCCCGATGAACTGGGCCTTCCTACTGTCCACTGACCGCAAGAACTCCTCCAACTTATCACCCCGCACGTAAACGTCATCATCCGCGCGCATGAACCACTCGAACTTGTCCCCGTACTTCTCGTACATGTGCAGCAGCATCATGAAGGACTTCTTCTGCGGCGGGTAGCTGTCGTCGACGCCCCGCAGCGGCACGAGCGGCAGGCCGGGCGCGCGCGACGTCTCAGAGCTGAAGAACGCGATGCGCCCCGGCAGGTCCTTGCTCCACGTGTCGTACACGGCACGCGCCCGCGTCGACAGATACAGCTCCGCAGTCATCACCCCCACGAACACCAGAGTCCGGTTGGAGTTGGAGACGGTCTCGTTGGGCAGCAGGCCTATGAGCGCGAGCGGGTCCGGCGGCGCCACCAGCCGCGCCGCGCCGCACGCCTGGATGCCGGCGCGCGACGACGGCCGCAGGCACAGCTTCAGGAACACCCCCAGCGTGACGCCGGCCACCACGCCCGCCACCACATGCATCCACCTGCTCCTGCGAGCCATCGCAACGCACTGAGGAAGGCTCAACGAAGGCGCCCACTGTTACCCGGCGTCCACATGTGCGCATTCCGGGAACGACCTTTTTATCCCTTTTTTGTAGCGGCCGGGAGGGGTAGACATTAGCGGGCTGCTTTTTTGTTCGGCGCGCTCCCGACGACGGGGAGCGGTCACATGGTGCGCCGGAGCACTGATGACGCGAGATATCAATCGAACGCGATCGCACTATCGCCGCCGAATATCAGATTCGGCAATGTTATCGGAGCGAGCGCGGCGCATGCGGACATGCGAGACGGTCATGTTACGTGCGCTCGGACGGGCGACGTGCGCGTGATAGCAGTTCTACTCGTGCGCCGACCGCAGAATGACTGCCTGCCTGCCTGCACTGTGCAGCGAGGTAGGTACAACGGGCAGCGGCAGTTCCGACTCGGACACTCGGAGATCTCTTTCCCGCTCGGGGCGGAGGCGTGCGGCGTCTCTGTCGCGAGCCGGTGGCCACAGTCGAGATACGAACTTGCCGTATTGCCATTCATCGTCTACGATGACAATAAACAATGCGGTGGCCGCCCATTGTCTGGTGGCGGCCGCCGGTGGGTCAGCGGCTCGTGGAAACTACATTTTGATGACCTATTTGCTCGTCTCCGGGAACTGGAGATGTCGCGGCGGAAGCGTAGTTCCTTTACCTACTTGACCTGCGTAGTGTATTGCCACATGCGCACGCGCTCGTATTTCGCATTATTACGAAGTCTGCTGACATCGATAAGTTCAAGGTTCATGAACGCCCTTGATCTCAACTCGTATGATTTACCGGTTACGGTTAGGTAGGTACGCTAGTTTCAGTATAGCAAAGATTTAATCATCTTTGTGATTTCGATTTTGTTCTTATCATGGACGTATGGTTCTTATCTTTCTTTTTTCGCTGAACTTCGCCAGCCGGTTAAATGAACAATTGAGTATACATACATAATATACCAACTTGAAAATCATTAATTGGCTCTTTAAGCTACTATGTAAATTGATTAAATCACACTAATATTATAAAGGCGAAAGTTTGGATGGATGTATGGATGGATGTTTTTTACCTCTTCACGCCAAAACTACTGAACAGATCTGGCTGAAATTTTGCATACAGGTAATTATAATACTGGAATAAAACATAGGCTTTTTATCCCATAAATCTGTTCCCGTGGGATGAAAATCACCTTTTAATGTTTTCATAGGAACAACGCGTGCGAAGCCGCGGGGCGCAGCTAGTTAGTTAATATTGCCAATAAAATAAATAATTTGACGTTAGTTGCTTTTCGTAAAATATGATAGGAACGAGTAGGTACCTATAGGTAGGTACTTCAATTTAGAAACGGAAGTGTTGAAAACATTCGCTAAACTGACGCACCTACAAAATACATCTTGGCATTGACCTGCCACCGAAAATGGGACATGATAAGCGAATCTCCGTTAGAACTGTTGAAGCCACATCCTTATTCTATTAGCGGTAGAGTTTAGAATCATACCAAAGTTATTTGAATCAAAAGCACATGTTGACTATACATTCACGTCGGCGGCGTCGCCCTATTGAGATGACAGATGGGTTTCATGGACATAGAACAGAGAAATTACAAAATATGTTCAAAGTGCTCTACGCAGAATGCGATCTTCTCGTTATCTCTATATTTTATTAGGTACAAATACCTACATTTTTTATTTATTTAATATCCAGGTCTCAATCTCAATCATTTTACAAAACTATCTAGACTGAACTTACTTAGGAATCAAACCAACAACGGTAACGATCTTCTATCGATATAAGTATTTCTAGATAAAATTATCCAAATATCTATTAAGCCTGGTGCGTACATCTGATAATAATTATTATGCTTAAATTACTATGGATTAAAATCTAATTGATAACGTCGTTATCTTTAACACATTTTATTTGTCTGTGCCGATGCTGATTGCGTGAAGACAGAATTCTCAGACTAATTAACTCAGACAAAGGAATTTTGTCTGAGACTAATTAATTGAAATTACTAAAGTAACAGAGTATCCATTGTATGCTCAGATTATCTTGTCGGCAATAATAACGGGAAGGCGTCAGAATAAACGACATTGGCAAGAAACAAAACGTATCCTAGCAAAGACCGGACGGCGCGGCGTTTCGCAAGGTGCCACTTGGGACCAAAATAATTAATACTTTATGATATTACTACAAAAGCTTTCGTAGTTTGACGAATTCATTCTATATGTACTTCAATAGTTATTTATCTTGGAATCTGAAAGCTACCTACCACCACCATATTTAGGGAAATGTTACTTCGATCTTTTATCTTGTTTTTAAGCTATTGCATAGCTTCTATCGCGGGCCTTGAGCGCGGGGACCGAATCCAGAAATTCCGTAACGCAAAAACCTTGACGTTTGTCTCTTTAGTTCAGCAACTCGCCTCTAGATGGCATTGCAATAGCTTTACCGCGGCAGTCCCCGAGTGCCACACGTCTTTTATTTTTTTATTATTAAATAGATATTTTGCACACATTTTGCTATTTATGTCAGGAACAGCACACTATTTTTTCTTCGGTTTTTGTTTTGCTAAGAAACCTAGAAGTATTTCTTTACTTTTGTCTCTTAATTTTTCGATTGGTTGTTTCAGCAACTAGAGTTATTAGGTTAAAACAGTTTTGGCGCATAGAATATACGGTGCACGCACGTCTCTGCTCTGTACTTCTCACTCGCGAGAAAACTAGGTATATCTTGACATCCCGCTCGAAATACATCTCGTAGCGGCGTTATTGCACACTCTTAACTACCTACGTAACCATTTCGCACTCACCCTGATGAAGTCCCTCGTTAACTTTGGTGTTCTTCCAACAAGAACTAGGTTCCGAGAGGTTCGTAGTTAACCCGCTTATATTCATAATGATAGCTTTATGTTTGAGGCCTGTGCCGATACAATGGGACGTTACAGACAATAAATAATAATTGCTAGGATAATATTTAAATATCATTTTATATTTTACATTCGTTTTTATGAAGCTGTTAACGTATAAAAGTAGATAGATACTAGCAAGCTCACAATTTAATCTCTCTAGAAATAAATTAAAACAGGTTAGATCAAACTTTTCCTACTTACTTATTCGTAATGGTATAAATTAATATAACTCTATACTGTCTACTTTATACAAAAATAATAATTCTACAGCGTCTTGAAATATATATACAAGTGGCATAATCTAGAAGAAATAAGCTTTATTTTATGATATGTTGACTACATCGGATTATTTTCAGTAAAAAATAATGCAAGATCTACATTTTTCAAATCAAATTATGTCAGAGTCTGATAAAACATTAGCTTACGTACCGATTGCACATAGCCGTTTCTAGTGGGTAGTTTGCCAAAGTACCTGTATTTATTTATGTATGATTTAATAAACGAAAACAAATTAAAGAAGAACGTTGCTTCAAAGAAGGCATGTTTTTGTGTAAAACTTTGTAATCTGTATAAAAAGAAATTGGTTATTTTACGCATTTTTTAGACTCGAGACATTGAGTAGTATTTTCGTAAGCAAATATCAAATGATTACAAAAATAATTCGATTATTATGTCACAGATCATTTACTTGAATCGAAAAGGTATGACTGAACCTAGTAGGTATATGTATAAAAATGTTCGACACTGATGGATGACATAAACCTGTGCATATAAAACATAGGTACATTAAATATAGTAAGTGCAAATTATTATAAGACTAATTTGTCAAGAAACTAAATAAGGCAATGTTCTTTGAAAGATTATCAAACGACCAACGTAAAACTTAACGTAAACGTAAACGTAAAATTCTGTTAAAAACGTCCATTTTCGTAATCGTCTAATTATCTATCCGAAAAAATACATGAATGGCAAAAAGCGAGGAGGTAATTTTGAAAATGTGAACATTTTAATAAGGCGATAAAATATTTAACAGTAGGTTAACCTTCAGATAGGTATGTACTAGGGCTTGCAAATATTCGAAAATTTTTGATATTCGAATATTCGAATATTTTTCGGCTACTATTCGAATATTCGAATATTATTCGAATAATAGAATATTATATAGAAAATAACATTTTTTTTGTTAAAATCACATCTTTTATTGTAATAAGTATTATTTCCATGAACAGTTTTAAATATCAAATATGTGTCGCTGTAACGACAAGACATTGGCGATTTACACGCACAATCGACCAAAAAAAATTAAAACAATCTTCAAAATCTAGGGTATTTTAATAAAATTTAACACAATAACAAGTAAATAAACACGTTAAGTAACGATAGCGCGTTAGTATTTACTAAAGTACAAAAACATATAAAGGTCTTTTAAATCACAAATTATAAAATGAGCAATTACTCCTCTCTTACTTTATCTTATTTGTATCATCAGCCTATATTAGTCCACTGCTAGACATAGGCCTCCTCTAATGAGCGTCACAGCACCCTGTATTGTCTTCAGCTTGACGCATCCAGTATCTGTCTGGAATCTTTCGCAGATAGTCATCCAACCTGGCCGGAGGTCGCCCTACACTACGTTTGCCGAGTAGTGGTCTCCACTCTAGAACTCGTTTACCCCATCGGTTGTCGGTTCTGCGCGAGATATGGCTGGTCCACTGCCACTTCAACTTGCTAATTCTCTGAGTTATTCGAAAACTTTGGTTCTCTGTCGGATGTGTTCGTTACGAATCCTATCCTGCAGAGAAACTTCGAGTACAGCTCTTTCCATAGCTTGCTGAGCGACTTTGAACTGGTGAATCAACCCTATTGTAGGTGTCCACGTCTCAGCTCCGTAGGTCATGACGGGTAGGACGCACTGATTAAAAACTTTGGTTTTCAAGCATTGCGGTATGGATGACGTCAAGACTCGACGTAGTTTTCCAAACGCTGCCCAGCCTAGCTGGAGCCTCCTCTTGGCCTCCTTCCCTTAATTGTTTTTTGTTAGCTGCAGAATTTGCCCAAAGTAAGTGTACTCGGAAACAATTTCGAGAGGGTGTCCATATACGACGACAGGATCAATGAGGCCATCATTGATCATTACTTTGTTTTATCCAAATTCATGCAAAGACCGGTGCGTCGTCGCGAGGCTGAAGCTAGGCCGTCCAGCATCCGGTTCAGCTCCTCCAGCGACTCTGTCACTAAGATTATGTCATCAGTGAATCGCAGGTGTGAGATGTAATCGCCGTTTATGCTAATGAAAGGCAAGGGTTTTCTAGTCTAGCGTCTTAAACATATCTTCCAACGCGCTCGTGAGCAATTTCGGGGATATAACATCCCCCTGCCTCACTCCTCTGCGCAGTTGGATGGGTTTGGACTGCTGGTCCTGTACTTGGACACTCGTGGTGGCGGCGTCGTAAAGACATCTCGGCACCTCGATATAACAAAAGTCTTCTTGGCATCGCTGTAAGGATTCCAGAACAGCCCAGTTTTCGACAGAGTCAAAGGCCTTCTCATAGTCCATGAAGGCGAGACACAGGGGCTGATTATACTCTTCGGACTTTTGAATAATCTGCCTCACTGTGTGTATGTGGTCTATGGTGCCATATCCTCCGCGAAACCCGGCCTGTTCTGGGTTCGCGTTACTTCGTACAATAAAGATAACCACCACGACCGCGTGCAATACACAACTGAACATAATTCTGCGTTAACACAACGACATTCACGTGAGCAACAGAGACGGATAGACAGAAGAGTCTCGTCAAATATGCAAACACACTATGCAGTCGCGCGCGGCACTCCCGATTACTCCCGAGTGTTTCCGAACCGTGTTCCAAACCCTTTAACTTTTACCTGAACAACGTAAACTTGTATTGTCTTGTGTGGATATACCGCGCGAACTTTTAAGTGGCCTTTTATCCACATCAGAATTTTGACTTTTTACTTAAAACGAATATTCGAATATTGCAATATCAGTATTCGAATATTCGAAATGATTTAATATTCGAATATTCGAATATTCGAATGCAAGCCCTAGTATGTACATAATGATATAGGATGAAATAAGAGAAATCCCGAAAATATAAGAAACAGTTTTAAGTGGAGAAAAAATGTACTAGTTATATAATATACTAGTCTAAGTTGCAAGGAGGTAGGTGTCCTAGACACAAATCTAGACGTAATGCATCAGAGAACTGAAGAGAAAACATCACACAAGGCCAGTATTTAGATTTTAGATATATATATATAAGTATATTTATAAATATTATATAAGATAAATAAATATTGTTTGAATCATACATAAGTGAACATTTCGAGATTTCTCTTAAAACAGCACATTATATAAAGTAGTTTTTTTAAATACTTAATCCAAATCAATAAATAAAATGAATTGCACATACGTGGATATTACTTATTTACAATTTCTACATAGATCTTCTACATTTATTTATTGTTTCTTTTGGAAATGGTGCTATTTAAAGTATTACCATTCCACAGACCCTACTAACGAGGGATCAACTTTACTTTCATATACATATAGCTAACAATGCTCTCAAATGTTTACAACTAGTAGTTATAAAAATGTTTTGCTGTTAAATGCAATGCAGGTAGGTCCTTATAATTTATACACCTACAATAACTATTTTTCAAAATTTCAATTTGAAAGACTTATGAATTCAAAATTCTATGAGTTAATTTAGAAAGATCATAAGACAATGGTTTAGATCAGACCAAGTTTATAAAACATTTCTTATAAATATTGATGATAAAACTTATTGCTATCATCTGTGTTGTCAGTTCAATAAGTTAATAATGAGTTGAGCTATAAAAATTATTTATACAATGTGCAATCTACTACAGATGTTTAAATGCATTATTTGTAATGTAATTTATATTTGTAAATGCACATTGCCAGTTTTTTGTACAATTTAAAACAATAATGCAAGCATTAAAAATAGGTACTTTCAGTAAGTATAAAACTTGGTGCAAAGGAAATTATTTACTGTAGAGATAATTTTTTTACTAAAATGCCACTATATTTCCCTAATTCTCTGCAATCTTGGATGGAATCAAACCATTGTAACAGATCCAACACTTTGAGTGCGGGACACATCCTACAAAAACCAACTCATCCCTTTTCCAATGTAATAAAGTAGGGTTAAAACAATGAGACATTACAACTCATCAGGCATAACTAGCTCCATTGAGTACGCGGAGTATTTTGTATCCAACATAGTATCACATTTATGACTTTCACAAATACACTACACAATTCGTTACGACACAAGTTCATCCAGAGCTTTATCTCGGTTAAATTCGTGTTTGGCGAGCACTGCTGACACTCTCCCCTCTGAGAAGCCGAGGTCCATCAAATCTCCCAGTATTAGAAGACCTTCGATCACCTGCAATTAAATGAAAACTTGTGTAAAAATAGACTGTACAACCCTTCCCTGCAATGGCAGTTAAATAAATTGTTTTAAGGAATAATTACATGGTGCAGGCAAGCCAAAATAAATAATGTAGGAGAATCCACATAAAAAGCCTGTCACCATGATTTTTTCTGACAATTATCGTTAGGTAATACACTAATAATACACCTCAATGTTCCCCATGAATCACTCTCTCTATTGGGGAAAATTGTATGACAATCCATAGTTTTTGAGTTGCTGCGGAAGAGAATTTTGTTTTGTAATAATACTGTAGTAATAATGTTATATCAGCACACAGTATGCAGCGAAGTTTCTAAATTTACAGCAGAGTTAGTGTTAAAATTATTTTGAACCAATCTAAATCATTTTTTTTTCTAATATGAGAAGTGTATTTTTTTAAATAAATGAGTATGAGTATCAGATTTAGGACGATATCTGTTTCATTTCTGTTTTGTTCCAAAATATTGATCAATATTAGAACACACAGAATTTGGTATAGGTATGTGTGCCTTGAGCTCCTACTGCAAATAAAGGAGTATGAGTATATTGAGTATGAATACAAAATATATTACCTTCTTATCATTATCACCTACAAGTGTACACACTCTAGCTACCCTGTCAAGAGGAAAGCCCATTCCTTCAATATTCCTACACATCTCTTGAACTTTTGCTGACAATTTCTCAAATGGGTTTGGCAGCTTCTCAGTTTTTTTCCGATGCCTGGTTTCATCCTTTTTCTTGCTACTTGATGGGATCGATGTATGTGATGGGGCTTGGGAAACAACTTTCGGTGTTGGACTTGGGTTAAATGATCTCTCATTAGCTCTCTGTTTGGCTAAAGCGATTTCTTCATTCAATTCTTTTACAATATCTGGTACACTTCTTGATCTAGACTTAATAATATTATGTGATGCAGGCACTTCCCGGTTCTCCACTGGCAAAGTATATGTGGTAGGAGTGTAGCTGATGGGCACCTGGGGGTACTGGCAGTAGTAGGGGGCCATCGGAGGGGTCCCATTGGTTAATTGGACATCGGAGCTTGTTGGAATCTGGTAGTAAGGGTCCATGGCGTAAGGCCCTGGAACATAGTATTGATAATTCTGCATGTACATGCTTTCTTGATCGGCTGGAATGTAATAACCATTTGTGGGGTATTGCTGCGGGGGTGAATAAATCATACTAGGGGCTGGTCCAGGTTGTTCTAAATAGGAATTTGGCAAATAAGTGGCTCCTTCTAAATTAGCTTGAGAGGAACAGTTGGGCACAGGATAATATGCCTCTGATACATTTGGATGCGGTTGACTACTGCCATTTGATGGTTCTGTTTGATTTTGCAATACTTGAGCCAGCTGCTCCATGTCATTTATAGTTTTGAGTTCTACATTATCAAATGGGCTGGATGTGTCATGCTCAAAGTCCCTAAAAGTTAATGTTTCAACATTGTGACTGTAGGGAGCGACCTTCATTTTAGAACATAGCCTTAGATTTTGTAGTGGATCTGAAATGGGGTCATCCATCAAACAATTCTCTTGGTAATTATTGCTTTTGACTTGTACTGGTTGCAGTATATTCATTTGTGAGTCTGCAGAGTTGGCGGAGACAGGGTAATGCACATGGTGTGCTGTTGATTCAGGGGTACTGTCAGTAGTTGCAGGAATATCACAGTTCAAATCTGGTCTGTCATCGGGGGACAATGCGCTGATCTCCTCAGTGCTGGGGTAGGACACGTCGGAGACGCTGAGCTGCTTGAGGCGCTCCTGCTCCTCGGCGGTGGCTATGGCATCCAACTTCTTCTGTTTCGCTTCTTGCAATAACTGTAGCCGATGCCTTCTCTCATTTTTCTTCGTCTCCTTAGCACTGCGTAGCTCTTTGAGCTTGGCCAAAACGTTTGTCTCGAAAGTTGTGCAATATTTGGCAGAATCAACAACATTTTGGGCACTTATAGGACACTCGCTTATTGAATAGGGCAGCTCGATTCTTGGTGGCCTTTTATATTTTTCTGATATTTTCACTGGCACACCGTCCATAAAATCTCCAAAATGTGACATATCAGAGCTGTGTATCACGGTAGAGATAGGGATAATCAAACAATGAGACGACAAAGTTTTTTTCTAGCACTTTTAGGGTTACATAGTCTTCAGGCAACGTCATCACTCACATAATGAAATCTTATACATTACGAACTTCAAGAGTGAGCCTGGAGATACCCATATTCAAGTAAATAATAATTTGAGGGCTGATATCATTGATTTTTGTCGAAATTAATACAAATTTGTAAATTTTCCAGAACCAACAACAAACTTCAAATTCTTCTGTATTTGACAGTGAGTGACAATAACAATTCATGACATTGACTTGACAAAAGATTTGAAGCTGCGGTTTTGTTCCACATTCTCAAATGCTTGATGAATGATGACAAGCTTAATAATATTTTAATCATTAACATTTGCACCTTTCTTTCAGTGTCGGATCCAGAAGGGTCAGGGGCAGAAGGCCGACTCGCAGCTTCAAAAGAAACAAAATCGCAGGACGCGGAAACGCCTCGGACAAGCCAAATCGCGACGACAAAATAGCGGCAGGCAGTGTGTGTGCGTCAACGTATGCGTTATTTATAATAGTACTAATTAAAATGTATTGCAAACAAACATCGCGTAATCGCACGACACAGGTCGCGGTCCACTGGTTAAAAATTAGCGCCTGTCGCCAACAAATAAAACTACTACTACCTACATACATACTTGTTTGTCACTGGCTGGAAATGGAACAAGATTCGTAGAAAAAGAAACAAAAATCACGTGTCACAATTTTCCACTGACATCCGACAGATGTCGTCTGTGTTGCTCAAAAGTCATGGCGGATCTATTTCATTAGATTTTTACAAGATTTGCCGTAATTCGTGGGTAGTTTATTATTACCGACGCTGAAATAATTATAGCTCGTTTTACTCGTACTGTGCAAGGCTAGTGACACGTAATCAAATTATAAAGCGACCAACAGCCATCGGAACGAGCTCTCGAAGGCGTCCTACAAGTCGAACGTCTCGGATTTCTTCAGATATAAGTTCTCAAGAAATATTAGTACCCTACGTCGCACAATACGCTTAGATCACTACGCCTACTATGACGCAATAGCCAATTTGTAACGTCGGATATATAGTCGAGTTGCAGGTCAGTATCCCAGTCAGGGAAGGAGCGGCTTTGGTAGCCAGTCGCCGGGCGATGGATAAAGTTTGTAACCTCGCCGGCAGGTGAGATAGACATGGCCGAGGGCGCTCCGATGATGTTCCACGGCGGCGGGTACGGCGCTGGCGGGCAGGTGTACGTGGTGGGCGGGCAGCTGGAGCGGCCCCCGCGCCAGTACCCGCTTGAGGTGCTGCAGATAATGGGCGGCGTGGCGCCGGACGCGGGCGTGCCGCGCCGCTGGCCGCCGCGCCCGGAGCGCCAAGCGCCCAAGGCCGGCGGGGACTCTGCCTTTGGATATGAATCTGATGACTCAAGCCAGTCCAGCAATGCCTCTGGATCTAACAAGTCTGGAGAGAAGGGTGAATCTATTGGTAAATATTGTCATTATTCATGAATAGCTTTCATTATGTTCAAACTGATCATTTTTATTGCATTACATTTTTGTAACCTACCCTCAATGATCTGATGTTCTATCTTATTTAAATCATGATCTAGGCCAGAAGGCCTATGATTTCAACTTGGACAATTTGTAATAAGTACTTAACCAGTACAGGGCTTATTTACTCATTGAAATACCTAGCCTTATCTTCATGATGCTATGATTTTGTATCAAGCAAGTTGTTGTGTAGGATTATGTTATTATGAATGAATCTATCAATGTTTTATGATTAATTCAGGTGGTACAGAAACAGCTTTAAGTGCAGGTGTTCTTTCAATACAAACAAGGTTCATAATAAACCCAATCACATTCATAATGGAGAAACAAGTAATTTATTTGTGTAGCTCTTTTATATAATTTCAATTTACTTTATTGGTATACAAAACAAAACAATTAAATCATGATAGTGGTAAAATCTCATCTATGGTTGTTATCCTAGATTAGATGGTATAGGGAATTAGATGATAGGGACTGCAATCTAGTTGGAGTGCTGGATCCAGCATATTTTTAGGTGAAAAATAAGTAGTAAATAACTTTCTTTGCATGTAAAAATGGCACAAAACTTTACATTATTTCTTTGCTAGGCAAGTCCTTCTCATCTAAAGTATGGTGTTTAGCTAAGCAGCCCTAGGCAACAATCACACAGTTTTCTATGTACAGTAGATTTGAGTTTGGTTAAAACTTTTACATAAATTAAAACTTATACAAAATGATCATACTCGCATCTGCTTCCTTAAATACAGGGTAAATTTGAAGAATTAAGTAACATAATAGAGTTTGTATTTGAAGTCACGATAATTATAGAAACAATGGAAATTCAAATTATCTATGACAAACACAAACTGATTGGGCGTGCCATAGCTAATTTGCCTTGGAAAGACACCTAAATGCAAGTTTCTTTGTTATTGCAAAGATACAAAGCTTTGCTTAGCATGCATTATCTGGACCAGATGATGCTGTGTGGATTATTCAGCATTACTGATTTATCTTATCTAAATTATTTTCCCGTGGGCTACCAGTGCACTGATCAAACTTACCAGAAGGCAGCAATAATCTTAAAAAATGTTGATAATAGTGACAGATGGCAATTATTTCCATCATAATAACATTGGAAATAACAGATGTGTCAGCCAGAAATGTCATCTCATGCCATCATGAGATGACATTTCTGAGAATTAATCATAAAACATTGATAGATTCATTCATAATAACATAATCCTACACAACAACTTGCTTGATACAAAATCATAGCATCATGAAGATAAGGCTAGGTATTTCAATGAGTAAATAAGCCCTGTATTTAATAATATCTGCAGATATTTGTTCTGGTTGATGTTTTCTTTGCACAAAAAAAATTATCGAGGTATCTGTGGTTAGTAGTTTATTGTATTATGTAGATAAGATATATCCAGTATCTATCTACCATAACAAAAGCTCTGCTTAGCTTGCGGCTAGATAGTTCTGTGTGAATTGTTCAGCATTATTAATATATTTGTTGAATGTTTTAGGAGAAGGGTCATCCCGTTCGGAGCGCAGCCTCAGCGCAGTGCACGGCGGGCACGGCGCGCGTCAGTGGCGCGCGCGCCGCGGCTTCCGGGACGCGCGCCCGCAGCGACGGATAGCGCCCGACAGATACCTCAACTGCACCTACCCCTTCCAAGTCAAGTTCACGCCCGATGACCTGCTCAATGGTGAGGGTGAGACCTTAAGTAGAGACACTGAGGGGGTTGCTTTTTAACCGACTTAAAAAAAGGAGATTCTCAATTCGACATTTCTTATTTTTATTTTATTACCTCGGAACTTTTGACTGGGTGGTCCGATTTTCATGCCTTTTTTATATGAAAGCTAGTGCTTCCCGTGTAGTCCCAGTTCTGACAATGGATCCATATAATTGAAGTCAGTTTATAGTTTTTTAAAACAAAATTAATTATTACGAAATGGTACCCGCCGTGGAAGAGGCGCATAGCTCTGTCCAGGCTGAGATCTCGGTCCGGTTTGTTGAGTCCGTTTCGCTCGAAAATATGAGCCTGCTCTGGACACTGTCGCGGGCCAAACCGCAACCTTACGAGATGTAACAAAAATGGGACACTATATTATTACGGTAACAAATACCTGCCACGTACTGACAGACGGCGTAGGCTTTGCGTCGGCAACGTGCTGTCGTGTATGAGTCCCATGACCACCATTCTACTAGTAGAATGGTTTCAATTTTTTTTATTGACCATCACAATTTTTATTCGAGATTCCATTAGTCGTTTTAACATCTTCCCCTTCGCCGTGGTGGCAGCCAGCCCACGGGCACGCATTAAGAAGGCTACGAACCTCTCCCAAATCTCAGCGGCCGGCCCGAGCGAATTTGTTGTTGTTTCACGTAGAATCGCATCGTGTTGGCCATTCCGCGGTATTCGCCTTATTTTGGAATTGTGCTCCCTGTGTCGCATCGCCCCCCACGTTTGAGCGAGCGGTGGCAGAAATTTTAAGGAATTTCTCATTTTTTTATATTTTTTCGTACTTTGCGATTCATTTTGAATAAACGACTGATTTCAGAAATATTTTTGTTTGTTTCTAATGGTGAATATATTTAGGATGTTTGCAGTGTGACAGATTTTCGAATAAAGGTGTTTAACATGCATAAAAAATAGCTTGAAAATGACTCGATTTGGTGGTCAAAATATGGCAAATTAATTTCACTCTCATTCAAATATCATAATGTTTTTTAAAAAACGAAAATACTACAAACATAGCTATTTGTCCTCCGATTATGTATGGAAAATTTCAAGACGATCGGAAACGTAGTTTCCAAATGAAGCGGAAAGTACGTTTGTATGGGGGCTAAGGTATCTGTTCTATTCTTAAAGATAGAATCTGTTTCAGGCTCAAAGTATGATACAATGTCTCAGGAGATGTGGGATAGATTCGTCAAGTCACAGCAGACAGAGGAAACCTTTCGGAAAAAGATGAACTTGTGGCGCTATCTTTATATCACCATCAAGGTCAGTAACTCCTTAACTAGTGTTTGAACTAATTGGTTTTATTATTGCACGTTACATAAATCCTGCACGCAAATTCTGATAGCTAAATAGCAAAAGAGAGAGAGCTAGACCACAACCCTCCAGCCCTCAAACAAATTGTGAGACGGAAGAACACTTTACATCGAGCACTTACCGGTCTGTCAACTGAAGAAAAAAATAATACATAAAAAAAATGCAATTAAAGACATAAAATGAGACATTCCCATAAGAATTAGCAACATAAAAACACAACAAATGAACTGGAGGAGGCCTGTACCCGAAAGGGGTCCTAACCACCGAATTGCAACAAATGAAATCAATTAAAATATTATCTAATCAAATTCTATACAATTACGGCCAATGCATGCTTTTTTAAATATTTTGATAAATTAAATCTAATAAGTAAATTGATAAACGAATGATTTGTTACAAATTTTTAATTACATTATTTATAGTCATGATTATTGTTACTTATTGGTTAAGGAATAAAAGGCTTTTTATTTATTTATTTATTAAATAGCAAAAGCCTTACCACCTACCTACCCAGAAGTTGGAAACAATATTGTCTTTATGTTAACCTCTAAAAGATTTAACATAAGGGCAGGAGCAAAGTCAGAAGTAAAGACCGAGCAAAATCAGAACCTGCGTTGGTCACCTCAACCTCAACATTAACAACCAGTGCTGGTCCACTGCTGGACGCAGGCCACCCCGTGATAAGTGCCTTATTGGCGTTTATTTCATGGGGAGTAATGCTCATAATCCCGACACTGAGCATGCGGGTTAGGGATCGCAGTTCGTTGGTAGAATTGTTCTGCAGGCGAGTTGGAAACAATATCGTCTTAAACCTGTAAAACTTTTAACTAGATGATTAATCAAGATCATTTTGTTACCAGTTTAAGCCATAAATAAAACAACCCATTCCAGACTCTAGTCCCCCGCTACGGCCTCTACGTAGTAGGCTCCACGATGTCGGGCTTTGGACTGGACTCTTCAGACATGGACTTGTGTCTGTACGTCCGTCCCTACGACAACCTGGAACCGCGGGCGCACGCTCTGCTTCATCTCAACCACATACTCGAATACATCAAGGGGTTGGACCCAGGTTAGTTGATGTATACCCTCCGTCCTACGACAACAGGATAACAGAGTCAGAGTCAAACCGTTTATTTCTTTAGACTTTTATTTATTTAATTCGGATTGCCATCAGCTTAACTAATTACAGTAGAAATTAAAATAGTCACAGAAAGCTAATTATAGGCATTCGCTAATAGAATCATCATAAAGTATCTAAGTGAGAACACTAAATTTATTGTCGTCGACATTTACGTAACCAATTATATAAATTATTTTATTTAACATGTAAAAAAAACAATAGCTAATGATTAGGAAGAAATAATTACATCATGTGCAAAAGAAGTTGTGAGTCATGCATCGCCTTGCCCTGTGAATTGTATTGAAAGGGGTGGTATGGGGCTACTAAATAAGTGACTTACTAAATAAGCACTAAGACAAGTTAATCTTTTTACTATATAAACAGCTTGATAAATAGTAATTACTATCAAATAAGATATAAGGTGCAATTGACTCTGATTCACTTTAATTTTTGGTCCACTAGCGGAAGAAGGATGCATAAACCTAACCCACGTTAGTTACAAATAAATATGGATTACCTACAGTGTACAGTGGGGGGTGGTATGGGACTAGAGAACACCCGAAACAAATATTTGTAGATCGTATAAACATTTGTTCCAAGGCGGGAATCAAACCAGCAACCTCTTGCATCGCAGGCGGACCTTCGTTGGCCGCGCCACCTCGGTCTTCTAGTTGGTCAGTTACGGTCAAGATGTGGCCTAATAAGAAGCACACTTTCCAGTTCTAGGTTCATCTGGAATAACATTTTCCAGACCTTTATACCTAGAATGGATTAGCTCGGATCGGCGCATGTCTTGTTAGTTTCACTCCTGCCTATCAGGTCATCTCAGTACTTTGACCTTTCTTACCTTACCCATGTCCTCTTTCACACAATTTATCCAATTTTCATTCGTCTACTCTTCTAATATGACTAATATAATAACTCTTCTACTAATACGATCTGTGGCGCGGTGGGCGAAAGTCCGCCTGCGACGAGTGTATTGCATTACGTATATCAGTTATCTAGTATCCATAACACAAGTTCTGCTTAGCTTGGGGCTAGATATAGCTGTGTGAATTTTTCAGCATTTTTTTTATATCCCTTCACATTCATACGTACCTAACAACTTCTTGTTACATGTCATTCACATTATGTATTTGTATCCTACTCGTGAGAAACCGTGGTCAGAAAAAGGTTTTTGCATTTCAAAGGCCCGTATTCTGGAAGCTTACGTACGATCTAATGCCATGCAGAACAGCGCTACTCAAGGATGGTCTGTGCTTGATGAACGAGCAAGCTTTCCTAATTTGAGCCTTATACCGTTTTCTAACGTGGAGATTTTTCTCATGGCTGTGCGATGTGGTTGTTACTTTAAAGAAGTTGTTCTCATCTTCCCAGGTGCTGAGTTGATCCAGGCGAAGGTCCCTATCCTGAAGTTCCGCGACGCTCGCAACGGCTTGCAAGTGGACCTCAACTGTAACAACGTCGTCGGCATTCGGAATACCACCCTTTTGCATATCTTCTCCAGAAGTTAGTATACTAACAACATCATTTCAGGTCTATTGCGTACCAGAGGTGTACATACTTGTAATTTAATTGGGTAGCGTCAACGGCAAAGAAAACAAAAATATCATTGGTAACGAGGCGGAGCCTTGCGGGACGCCAGTGTTAATGTCCATACCAGGAAAAGCATTGCCAGATTTTTCTGCGGGGAAAAGGCTACCTTTTCTCACAAACCTTCTTATCACACTAATATTATAAATGCGAAAGTTTGTATGAATGTATGGATGGATGGATGTTTGTTACCTCTTCACGCCAAAACTACTGAACGGATCTGTGTGAAATTTTGCACAACAGGTAATTCTAATCCCGGAATCAAACATAGGCTACTTTTTATCCCATAAATCAGTTCCCATGGGATAAAAATCACCTTTAAACGTTTCCATAGGAACAACGCGTGCGAAGCCGCGGGGCGCAGCTAATAGTTCATAAGATGGAAACTGTGATAGAAGACCTCGGTGTCAAACCTGATTAAAGGCTATATATTTAGCCAGGACCTCGCATTGAATCGCAAAAGAAAATATGAAAGACTGCTTTAATTAACTTAGAAAAAAAAAACCTAGCAGTGTGGCCGAATTTTAATTAGTTTTTTTGTTACAGTGGACTGGCGCGTCCGACCGCTGGTAGCGGTAGTGAAGCTCTGGGCACAAGCGCACAATATCAACGACGCGCGACATTGCACGCTATCGTCCTACTCGCTCACTCTTATGACGCTGCACTACCTCCAGGCGGGCGCGTCGCCGCCGCTGCTGCCGCGCGGCACGGAGGCCGGCGCCGCGCCGCCGCCGCACCAGCGCGCCAACCGCGCATCGCTCGCTGAACTCTTCATTGGACTGCTCAAGTGAGTACATACATGCTCCTCAAACTTTAGTTATCCCTAAAAAAGCTCTGCTGCGACAGCAGAATTCGTGGGTAGGTAGTACTCTATCTACATATACACACACATGACGTACCTACATACACTTACTTACTTGTTACTTGTTTCTGGGCTGGTTTCCGCAACTAGGCCGCAGGCGGGCCCTTTTTGCGTGTCGGGTGGGGGGCTGTTAATCTATATCGTATCCATTTTGAATGGAGCACAAACGTAAACAAACCGCCCATACTTAACCTAAAATTCACTTTGTTGGCGCGTCCTTTTATACGTAATTTACATTACTTGTCGATTTTAGATCCTCACTTCAATAAAAATTGCTTACAATTATATCTGAAACTCGACGCCAAGCAAGTGAGATTTTGTTATTTGTGTCGTATATTGTTTACTAACATGCTTCATTCAAAATGGATAAACCATAAGTACCTACATACACACACATTGTCAGACATATCACTAAAAGAGGACTTCCTTACAAGCCGTGTTATCTGTCATAATGCCGCTACTACGCTGGTCAAAGATCTCTGTGCCACCATTGCCATCGAAACACCACTTTACTGATACTGCTGAGCAGAGCCTTTCGGAGCTCCAAAGGGCGGATGCTGTTTTGTAAATCTACAATAGTGCCATTATTGAAATCATGATTCCGCACAGCATACGCTCGTATCTTTGAACCGAAGCCGTCTAGCCTCAATACAATAGCAAATATATTATAGCACACAAAAAAATACAATAAATACTGGAAAATACTACCTTATCGCTAAAAGCGTCAATGGTGGTCATTGACGCTTTTAGCAGTGGCTCAGTGGCTTCAGTGGCTGCCAAAACTAAACTAAACTAGTTTTACTGTCGCCGTAATAAGGATGGCATCATTTTAGTCCTGTCGAATGAATGTATATTTAATGAGTGTTATTTGTCCAGCTACTACGCCGAGTTCCCGTGGTCGCGCTACGCCGTGTCGGTGCGCACGGGGGCGCGCCTGCCGGTGCACGAGTGCCGCGCCGTGCGCGCCGCCAAGAACGACCCGCACCAGTGGAAACTACTCTGTGTCGAAGGTAACATACGACATACAGTCCGACCGGAAAGAGTAGAAAATAAATGAGGGCGCCACAATTGTTTACAATTTACATGGTATCACCATATACTATGGCTACTACGTTTTGATACTTAATATTTTCAAATATATTTATAACACATTGCAGTTCTTATTTTATAAAATTTCACAACAAAGATTGTCCTGAATAAGAATAAAACCCACTATGCTATAGTAAAGTAAAGTAAAAAAGTTTTTTTTAATATACGCATTAAAGAAATCAAAGCCTCCGTTTGTCCACCGCGCCGATACCGAGACGAATAATAATAAGAGCAATGGTGAGTGCATGCAACCTAAAAAGAAAGCAAGCATATTTTGTATACTCAAAGGGAAAAAAACACAATAATAGAATTGTTGAATAATTATATAATATGTACTAAATTATACATAAATCACTCTAATGACTCAAAGTCAAGATACTCAATACCCGACATCGATTCTTCATCAAAATGTTGTGGTAGAACATAATTAGAAGTTCCTGCCATACCATAACTTTCATCTTCACTTTGTATCAAATTTTCCACTATTTTTTTTGCCTTCATTAAAAATCCTCCTAACAGTGCTTTCGGATTTTCCTGAAACAAAACATAAAGGATTGCACTACAAAATACGACTCAATGGAACAAAAATCAACAAAGACTATTATGTATGATAAACAAGGATTTTGGACGGATTTACACGATTTTTTTAGGAAATTATAACAGTTTTATTCATTTCAAGTTGCAGTGTTTCCACTAGCGGAAAATTATTCTGGTTAGTCAAACAAATATTCGCTTCTAAACAAAAAAAATCAATAAATGTCAAATCAAATGAATTCAAAAAAATACAACTAAACAATTTCATTTCTACAGGGATTAAGATTAAATTTTATTAGGTATTTAGAGTAATTTTTATTAAATTACTTTATTTTTATTAAATTACTTTATTTTTATTAAATTACTTTATTTTTATTAAATTACTTTAGTTTTATTAAATTAATTTATTTTTATTATCAATTAAAATTAAAATACTTAAGTACCTGGGTTTTTAAAATTGCATTCATGTTATAAATATTTATAATTTAACGTCGATTATAATTGTAATACATATTTTGTTGGTTTGGACCCCTTTTGGGTACAGGCCCCCTCCAGTTCATGTCTAATTTTATAATCGCAGTTTATGTAATGTAGCTTTGTCCTAGTCATTCGCATTCATTAAAAGAATCAAGCATTCAAAATGTCAACGAAACACTTTGAATGCTTGATTCTTTTAATTTAGCATGATTTTTAAATATAAGCAAGAGAAGGTAAGTATCTAAGCATGACGATACTTAATCAAAAAATACGTGCATAATTCAATTTTACAAGGAAAAGCTTAATCTGGCCACAAACTCACTTAGGCGGCCACACTGGTCTTTCATAAAGAGTTGCCAGTTTATAGTAAATTTTAGTTCCATATTAATTAATTTCTACTCTTTCTGGTCGGACTGTACATACTATTACGCCGAGACTTTCTACGTGGGTTCTGCATAGCCCAATAGGACAGTGTCCACTAGTCCGTCAGTTACATTATCTGAAGTAATTATATGTACTTATAATAAAAAATATATATTTAAGTACCTAGTGTATTATGTGAAACTAGCCGTGTGGCAACACTGAAAGTCAGACGTGTAAATCAGCTGATACAAATTTATTTTATGTTTTTAGTGGATATTTGAGCGATTTAGCTAATTCAAAGTGTTTTAAACAAGTAATGTGTACCAATTACTTATAATCAAGTGAAATATTCAGCAAAATCCCGTCAAGAAACTGTGTACATTGCTACAAAGTTTGCAACGGTCAACCGCCAAAAAATATTCGCTTCTGCCTCAAAGAACACGACCAGGGCTCAAGAGTTGACAATAATTAACATTTTTGGGGATGGACCTTCTCACTCACTGATTCATCAACTGTTGGACTCGCGCATGATCGAATCCGTGCGAATCCGAATCGAGCGGCAGTCGACGATTGTTTGGAAACTCAATCCACAGTTTGGACAAAGATACTTCCAGAGTCAGCATTTAAACCTGGGGAGTATTGTTATCTAATTATCCCATTGACTAACCTACACACATACCCATCTGTACCTACCTACCAACAACAGATACACAGGTACACTGCTCACTCTGTGAGTCTCTTCACAAATCACACACAGGCTTGTTCTATCTCTCTTAGCTTGACAAAAAGGTGGAAGTTAAGTTGTAGACGAACCATTTAGTCTCAGACAATCATTACACCTACAAGACACTCAACAATATACTATAGAAATAACCTCCCAATGTTATGTAGGTACTTTGTATCTATTGCAGTTTAATATAATTACTTTTTAGGCTTCTACAAATATCTGACTTAACTATTTGCCTACAAAATTATAACCTAGATTATTTGCTCTCAATATTATCAAAGTTACCTCAGTGAATGTTCTCCGAACAAGTTACAAGTAAACTTTAAATATCTATTGAACTATAAATGTTCTAGCAATCCCTTGGTCCTAACTATTTTTACTATTTTTATTATTCTACCTTACTCCCCCTACTCATATTTCAACTGGGTTCTTTCACCATTGGTCACTGGGCTCTTTTAGACCCATCACACCTCAACTTGGTTTCTCACCATCAGAGGGTGACCTTGGAAGAAACAGTCTCTCATCACCTGCTTATCAATTTAAACTTAATTTTCCATTCACTTCTTATTTCTTAATTTTATTCTTATACTATAATTCTTATACTAGCTCACTTTATACTGCTATTTTTCAGGGACACAATATGATGACCAGAAGGGCATGTGACCTGGAGGCTAAGCTGAAGCTCGCTACAGCTCAGTTAAAGGAAGTCAAAGAGGACCGAGACAGGCTGCTTCAAGAGCAGGAGGATAGCGAAGCTGAGTTCCTGGCTAACCTAGGCAGGATCCAATCACTGAAGGGACAACTCGCTGAACTCCATGCTCACCATGAAGATGCACTGTCAGAAGTGGACCGCTTGAATGCATGCCTTCGTTCCGTGGACAATTGCCATGAATCTTATGAACTGGTGTTGCAGCATAATAAAGACTTACAGCAAGAGCTTTCAGAGTGCAGAATAAAACTTGATAGGCTACAGGCTAAGCCGTTGACTCCAGCGACAAGTGTTTGTAGTTTAGATCTACGAACAGAGCTTCGAACAGAGCTTATGACTACAAATCTTAACATGTTGAATGTAGATCTCAGTACACCATGTCGCCATGGTCATAGCCAAACACCCGTCATGAAAGGGACTAATAAAATTAAAAAATATGTTAAACTGAGTAACTTCATTAAAAAATCAGAACAAAAAATTAAGCGACAAAAACAACTTCTCAATAATGCAAAATTGAGCAAGGAAAAGTCTAAATCTAACTTACAAGAAGAATTGGACTCTTGTTATACTTTATTAGGACGGAACTCTAAGGATTTAAACTATTTGGCGGAGGAAATAGTTAAATTAGAAAGGGCACTTCATGATGTAACCTGTAAATATAAACAAGCCCAAAAGGATGCCAATGACCACTGCCAGAAAATGCTGGAAAGCGCATATGTTGAAGTACGGCATAGCTACACTCAAACTGATCTCAAGACAACTACTACACATAGTAACACTTTAACTGGAGATGGTTCTGTGGAGGTAGTGTCCCAGTCACCGCTGGTGTTACCATCTGCAGTGAAAACTATAATGTACTCCGATGAAATTGGCATAAACATGGGTCAGTTCTTAAGTATGAGTATGAAACATCCTGTAATAAATAATTGTTTTCCAAATTCAAACCTGCATACTATTATGAAAAAAATTAATAATGAAACTTTTAGTAATTCAAACTTAATAATATGCCTGGGTAATAGGGGTAATGTGAACAAATCGGACTTGATTAAGTATGTGGGCAAACTGTGCACACTAGACTTAAAACAAATTGTGATGTTCACATTCCCCTATAGCGACAGCTTGCCACAATCAGAAAACAACCTTAGATATAAGCTTAATATGATGTTGCACACTATCTTGTGCAACAACAATATACATGTGATTGACATTAACAGTATTGTTAGTAAAAAATACTATTTGACTCAAGGTAATTACTACCTTTCCAATTTTTATAAAAGACAGATAGCAATTTCGCTATCTTTTTATTTTAATATAACAGCCAAAAACTTGGCTATAAAAAATGCTTCTTTTGAGCATTGCAATGATTTAAAAAACAAGACCTTGGAAGTTGTTCCAAGCCATTTAAATTAGAAATAAAGACAATAGAGGAAGTCTCTAGCCCTAAACAGTCAAATATTATTATTTACAATAAAAAACCTAGAAAACCAGATTGTAAAATCAAGGCAAAGTTTACTAACCTGGTGCACCAAAATATTCAAGGATTGAGATGTAAATTACTAGAATTAGAATTGTACATGAACTCATTTGATATTGACATCATCTGCTTAACAGAACACTGGCTGAAAAGCTATGAGCTCATGTTTAACTTCAGTAACCACCAGGTTGGTAGTTCTTTTTGCAGATCACATGCAATTCGTGGAGGCTCTCTAATATTACTAAATAAACTCATAAAGTTCAAAGAACGTAAAGACATAATAAACTTATCCGTTGAAAGCCACATCGAAGTAGCATGTGTTGAGCTGGAGCAAAGTATTGTAGTAAGCGTATACAGCCCACCATCCGCCTCCTTTGAAATATTTGAAAGAATCATGGATGATATCTTGTATAAAATATCAAAATCACATAAAAATGTCTTGGTATGTGGAGACTTTAATATTGATCTTTTAGAAGTCTACTCCCTCAGTAGTAGATTAACTAATTTATTTAATTGTTATAATTTAAGGCCAATATTTATGGAACCAACTAGAATAACTGAAACCTCAGCAAAATGTATAGATAATATATTTGTTTGTCAAAATGAAAAAGTATTAAGTAAAAAAATTATAAGCAATTTAAAATCAGACCACTTGGGTCAACTAATTAAACTAGAAATACAAGTTAAAAACTATAATTGTAAACAAAAAATTAAATATACACCTGTGACCACAAGTCGATTTGAACGGTTGAAATTGGATTGGGATTCTAAACCATCACCTGATTACTCACTTAACAACCCAAATGAGTCGTATTGTAGTTTTTTTAATAAATTCACCAATGCGTTCAATTCAATATTCACACCCAAATCGAGGATGGTCTCAGAAAAACTTAACTTTAGTGAGTGGGCAACAGTGGGTATACATAAAAGTAGAGTAACTTTGTATGAACTATATAGTGAAAAACAATATAATTTTAACAAGGACTTCAAAGAAAAAGTAAAAAATTACTCAAAAATGTTTAGAAAAGTTTGTCAAATAGCAAAATCAAATTATATTAGCTCCAAAATTAAAAACAGTGAAAATGTAATAAAATCAACATGGAAAATAATAAATAGTGAGACTGGAAAGGTCAGTACCTACGATAATGATTACAATTTAAAGATTAACAGTTGCACAATCAAAAATGACATTGAAGTAGCCCAAGCTTTTGAAAACTTTTTTACTGACATTCCAATCTCTACCACAAAGTCCCTAAATTCTTCTCAAGCAATTGCCGAGTCTTTACTGATAGAAAATGTACCTAAATGCGAAAATAAATTTAATTTCAACCACGTTAATGAAAAAGATATTATAAAAGTCTTTAAACTTTTAAATATAAAGAAAACTGCAGATCTCTGGGGCATTTCCGTTAGAATTATTAAACCTTTGATTGATACCATTGCACCAGATCTAGCTTTTATATTTAATGAGTCTATTGATTGTGGTGTATTTCCTGATCTAATGAAATGTAGCAAAATAATCCCACTGTTTAAATCAGGTAGTAGGTCTGACCCCACTAACTTTAGACCAATATCAGTACTGCCAACATTCAGCAAAGTTTTTGAAAAACTTATTTTACATCAATTGCTCAGTTATTTCAATTGCAATGACCTGCTTCATAGTAAGCAATTCGGGTTTACTCGCGGCAGGTCAACTACTGATGCCGGTATAGAGTTAGTATCGCATATTTTTGATGCTTGGGAGAAGTCGCAAGATGCCTTAGGCATTTTTTGCGACTTGTCGAAAGCATTCGATTGCGTACACCATGAAACATTAATCAGGAAACTACATCACTATGGAATAAGGAACACCTCCTTGGATCTTCTCACATCTTATTTGAGTGATAGGATACAAAGAGTTGACATAAATGGGAAACGGTCTTCGGGGTCTGTAGTTACAATGGGTGTACCGCAGGGATCTATCCTCGGTCCTTTCCTATTTTTAGTTTATATTAACGACCTGCCTCATCTTGTCAAGAATAGTCACGAGATTGTATTGTTTGCTGATGATACTTCATTAATTTTTAAAATGAAACGACAAAACACTAATTTCGACGATGTAAACAATGCAATCTCAAAGGTAGTTCATTGGTTTAGTGTCAACAATCTTTTGCTTAACGGAACCAAAACGAAATGTATTAGATTTACTCTACCTAATGTAAAACAAGTTAAGGCTGATGTAAACGTAAATGGAGAAACGTTAGAAATTATAGAAAGTACCGTATTCTTAGGAATCACCTTAGATAATAAACTTCAATGGGGCCCACACATAGATAAGCTATCGAAGAGACTTAGTTCTGCAGCATATGCAGTCAAAAAAATCCGTGATCTCACAGACGTGGACACATCTAGACTAGTTTATTTCAGCTACTTCCATAGTATTATGTCTTATGGTATACTGCTTTGGGGGAACGCTGCAGATATTAACACCATATTTGTGCTGCAGAAGCGGGCTGTTCGTGCCATCTATAAAATGGGTCCCAGAGAATCCCTGCGTGATAAATTCAAAGAAATAAATATAATGACAGTACCAAGTCAA
The DNA here is from genome assembly GCA_955876795.1 of Eupithecia tripunctaria. NCBI lineage: Eukaryota > Metazoa > Arthropoda > Insecta > Lepidoptera > Geometridae > Eupithecia > Eupithecia tripunctaria. Next base: position 14,929,900 of record OY041615.1, read on the forward strand.
TATATTTATGAAAACTTGTTGTATACTCATAAAAATATCAATAGTTTCCTAAAAAATTGCGATATACATAATGTAAATACTAGAAATAAACATAAACTCGCTGTACCCACAACTAGGCTGCATAAAATTAATGTATCTTTTAAAGGGCAATGTATACGCTTCTACAACAAAACCCCTACTGAGCTGCAAAAATTATCAGTAAATAAATTCAAACAAATTGTCAAAACTTTATTATGCAAAAAGGCTTACTATAAAATATCAGATTATCTAGAGGATAAAAAAGCTTGGGACGGATTTTGCTCCAACTCGAAAAATAACAACTAACAGGCTAAAGGTTTCTTCGTCGTTTCTTTACTTTAGTCTACATACCGAAGCGATCGAAATCAAAAATACCACTTTATTTCCGTGTCAGTGTATTTTTTACTATGATTTGACCTTTTCTAAGTGTACATTTATTGTATTTATGGAAATAAAGCATTTTTGAGTTTGAGTTTGAGTTTGAGTTTATTATATATATCAGTTATCTAGTCCACATAGCACAAGTTTTGCTTAGCTTGGGGCTAGATAATGCTGTGTGAATTATTCCACATTATTATACATTTATTATTATTATAATTCTATTTTTAGACGTATTTTTTTTTGTTTTGTCATACAAAAAATAAGGATATTATAGCCATTAAAGTTCCGCGTGACTTCACGTCTAGTAACACTATTTAGCACAGTAGTTATTAGACCCCACTCCCAAACTTAGTCGCGCTTTTTTGTAATTTTTTGATTGACAAAATGAAAAACATGACTGTGTCTAATATCTTCTAATAATAATCGAACTGATTGACTAAAAATAATAATATTTTTTTTATCCAGAATTAATAATATAATTAAAAATATTTATTCACAGAGATGGGTTTACAAAGAATTACCCCTATTCTGCTATTTTCTTGATGTATTCTCATGTTACGTGAATTCAGCCCTTATCTAGTCGCGGACGTTTTATTGCATATGCCACCGTAACGAACTATAGCGGGACCTTAAAACCAATATTGATGACATACTATTCCGCCTAAAAAGTTTACTATAATAAGTTGAATTGTATTCCAGAACCGTACGACCTCACCAACACGGCCCGCTCCGTGTACGACCCGGAGACGTTCGAGCGGATAGTGTCCACGTTCCGGTCGTCGGCGGCGCGCGTGGCGGCCGCGCCGCGCCTGGCCGCCGCCTGGCCGCAGCCCGCCGACGCCGCGCCCTCCTGACTCCGCTAGTCGAGTCGTCTCTCGCCCGCCTGACCCTCTACCCGGACGATTATATACTACAATACTCTCTGTGTTTACACATAGAGACTACTATTCATATCTAAGTCGGATTTGCCGAAACGTTGCAGTTTTTAATGGCTCTAGTCTTTAGTCTATTGAACTGAGCTTTGTAATAACTAACAGTACTAGTCTAGTCGATTGAAGTGAAGCTCGACTTTTGAATCGCTCGTGCTCTCGCTAGACTGATGTCCTCATAGCTCGACACGAGTAGCTGAGAGTTCACACTACGATTCCGGCGCTCGAAGTGATTCACGAATCGAGCTTTTGAGTTGTGAAACGATATTGGACCAAGTTGGCTGTGTTCGACGAGACGTCTTAGAGTTTTAAGTAGCCGGAATTCTTTGTCGCAGTGAACGTTCGGAAAGGTTATAGAGAGTGATATTCTGTGGGTTGAATCGGATTCTCTCCGTTGTAGGAGAGCGAGTGGGGCCGGTCTCGGGGGCGGCGGCGGGGGGCGGGGGCTGCCTGTAGTATGTAGATAGCCCATCGGGACACAAAGTGCGCCGACCCGCGAGGCTACCTAGTCGGATCTTTATTTATTGCACAGATTATATATTTATATCGTTGATAGTGTACAACGAATGCCACTATGAAAATTATATGTTTACATTCCATAGTGCCATATTGTCTAAAAGTTGTTTTAAGTCGCGGAGCCGACCGTTCTAGAGCGTCCGTGAGCGCCGAGCCGGGCCCGAGTCGGTTTTGTAGTAATATTACTATTTTGAGGAATATATTTGGACCGGTCGGGGACTCGCTGTCGGCGGGGCGCCGTGTGACCCAACAGTCCCGGCGGCGTCCCATGATTGCGAGTAGTCGGCGGCCCAGGCTGCGTCGGCGAAACAGCGCTGCCTCACAAAAAAAGCGTCCGTTCGTTTTTAATATATTTATTGTTTGTTTGTAAGTTATTTAATGTAAATATTAGGATATGAAAAAAAAAACATAAATATTCGTTTTAATGTCGTGTTCGTTTTTGTAAATAGTATTTTTGTGATGAGTAAAGAGTAAATGACAAAAAAAGATAATACTTTATAGAAAAGATAATAATATAATATGATGCTTGGCGGGGCGCGTCCAGGCGCGCGGGCGGCGGGGAGTTCCCGGCGCGAATGTTACCGGGGCACCTGTGTTGTCGGCGCCGTATGTTACCGGGGCACCTGTGTTGTCGGCGCCGTATGTTACGGAAGCAAACGGATGTTAACGACACGCGTATGTTGACGGCAAACGGATGTTACCGACACGCGTATATTGACGGCAAACGGATGTTACTGACAAACGAATGTTGACGTCCAACGAATGTTACAGACACACGAATGTTGACGGTAAACGGATGTTACCGACACGCGTATGTTGACGGCAAACGGATGTTACCGATACAGATTTGTTCCCAGTGCGAGGCTGTATGGCGGGAGCGACGTATGGTGCTAAATTTAGTGTTATTGCTCCAAATATGCAAAAATTGCGGCTCAAATAGTCAAAGTACGCACAGAGTATCAAATTATATAAGAGTTATGTACTGAAACCTTTATTAGAATGCACGGTCAGAGACAAAGGCGACTTTTGTTATATAAGTACATAAAATCCTATTTACCCGGTCGCCGTTGACGCTGGACGTGCATAAAGATACTACTAATGTGATAATTTAGACGTTATGTATGTACGCAAGTTTCAGTGTCTTACTTGACAATATTACCGTATGCTTCCTAATGGTGCTGTAGTTATTTGCCGAGAGCTCAGCCTCGCTTGCTGCCCACGCGGGCCTGTGCCCTGCACACTGGGGCACTCTGCTATACCAGTCTCTTCACTTGACTTCACAATGGTGTCGTTGCACAATCACCAAGTAGAATACCAAAATGTGTCGAAGGTGGCAATTCTGCGACAATCAATACCATCGTCATCGCGAAGCAATGGTTCAGCACAATAGGGCCTCTGGGCTCAGATCTCACTCGCTACCGGCGTCCCACTGTGCAGGGTACAGCTTATCGTCAATCCTTTCGTTCATCAGAAATCAACACAATACTTTCATGAAGTCAGATGCAACCGTGACTATGGCTGGAGCCAATATTTATCATGATTATTGTTGAATTCTGATCTCCGAAAGGATGAGACTAGTGATCGTAAATATGCCTTATATTTGAACATTACTAGAATAGGATGTGACCATGTTCTGTATGGATTATTGGTCAACAGCAATAAGTTCATAAGTAAGATTTATATGCCCTAGAATTATTCGGAATCGACTATGCATATCTTACATTCAAAGATTGTAATATAAACTTGCTTTTGCATATGCAAGAATTTATTTTATGTACAAGAAGATGCCAATTTCTAAATCTAGTTTATAAAATTATTCAGTATATATCTCGACTGACTAAAGTAAATTGGTGTAACCTGGAAAAAAAAAAATCTTATTAGAAAACAACTATTATTTACTGAAAACAAAAATAATAATGAACTTAACACAGAGATGAAATCACCTGATATTATTTTTAACGACTATTATTGTTTTACTACGCATGAAATAGCAAATATCTCTTTAAGACTGCCATGCAGTTACGCATGCATTTTGGATCCATCACAGGCACCTTATTAGCGCAAATTATGGAGAAAATTGTCATGTCTTCCTAGCTAGTCGATCGCTGCTTAATCATATATTACACAGTACAGTTTAGGATGTGGCGTCACTCTGATATGTTTCACAGATGCCAGTATGGTGTTGATTTGTTAAGTTTTGTTTTTATTCGTAGCCGCTAGATTAGTCTCAGAGTTGTTAAGTTTTAGTAGTTACTGTATGAGTCAATGTTTCTTATCGTTGCCGACCGAGAGCCCTGGAAGCACTATTATTGTTTAGATATAAAGAATGTCTGGCAATTTTATATAGCGCTATGTATATTATGTATAAGTTTTATAACGATTTTACATCACTACCTACTACGCGCTGAATTAATAAAGTACAATAAATAATTTTTAAAAACGTGTTATTTATAAGAAAACTGATTAGAATAATGATGTTAATGAAAACGGAGGTGTCTCAAAAACTGTTTAATTTTTGAAAGTTATAAAAAAGGTGACACAAAAAAATACCAAAAAAAAATATTAAAAACCCAAAAATGTAAAAAAAATATTATAAAAAAATCCTGTAAAACCTAAAAAATTATTTTACGTTGACTTGTATTTGAATCCAAGTCAGATTCGAGCGGGCGGCCATCGGCCCGCGATCCTTTTGATTCAGGCATCTTGTGGTTTTATTATCATTTTGTCTAAAGATGGAAAGCTGAACTGTATTTAGAACACCTGTTTGCAATTTTTTTCATATATCTTCTAGATGTAAAATTTCAAAACGCATGTAAGTGCCTTCCGAACCTAATTTAATGATTATCAACCAGTACATCCAAATGCTTTAGTGTCCAAAATTACCCTTACACATACAAAAAGTAATCTGACAGCTAAAATGTTGCCGTCCCTATAGTATCGATCCAAATGAGATAGTCTCTTTGATCGTCACCTATATTTATCTTATCTGACAGCGCTAAAAATATAGACGTCCCTTTTGTATCAGAAATAAAAGTTATTTTGGAGCATAAAAGTTTAACATAAGAACTGAAACCATTGTAAACTGTTATTCAATTATTTTTATGTATTTTAAATTTATAAACGTTAAATTTTACCAAAAGTACTTACTTATATTTTGAATTAAAAATAAATAAATAATGTGACTTTCAATAAATACGCTTCATCATGTGTGCGAACTAGGTGGTTATGTTTAAATAACAACCAACTTAAAAACATGAAAAAATATAACTATTTGTACGATAGTGGTCCTTTGATATCGTCTCGGTCATTGGCAGTTTAACTAAATTTAATACTTTCGAACCACTAAACATAAGTACCTCCTTACATACTAACCCCCTTATTCATAATAGTCTAACTTAACTTAGCACACTGCTAACTCTCGCTCTGTCTTCTTCCATTGACATAAGTCAGACTGAGAAATAACACTACTTTGCAGCTGTTTTATGTTAGCAGACCATTATGAATAAGGGGGTTAGTGTACTCTCGTTTTTTAAATTCAATGATTGTTTTACTAACTGTGCAATGTACAGGTGCCTCTTCTATTAGTGCTGTCAACCATTGAATGTTATTGGCAGATTTGAACTTTACGGCATAGCCGGGGCTTTTAGAACTGGTGCAGATGAATAAGTATATTGGTCTTTACCGATTACTTTGTATCTTTTTTTCTACTTAACTGTATATTACCTAGAATGTTTGTACAATCCTATTGAGTGAGTGTGGAAAGTCTGAAGCGCCACCCGCTTTAGGCTGCGCCGTACTGGTTGACAAACATCATCATCATCAACGTGTTGTTCAAGTTTTCAATAAATAAAATGCAAAAATCAACATAATTACCTATGTAGGTACTTTTCTTCATGGCTATAAGAATCGTCCCTATCAATTGAGGAGTTTGAAATCATTTTCTTGTAAGTAGCTGTAATATTACTCGCCATTCGGCCTGCAGTTTTATAAACATATTTTTGTCACTTTTTGACAACTTTTTTACTTTGTGTTGCATTTTATTTTATTGAACACGTGCTAATTTTGTCTTCATCGTTGTACAAAAGATATGTACTTATATTGTAAAGAAAATACATATTCTGTAATAGTTAAAATATATACAAACTGCCAAAAAATTTGTTTTATTTACCTGAATAGTTTTACTTGAACCAGGACAGAAGGTCCAATGAGGTATTATTGTCAGTTGAAAGAAGGCTAATTATGAATAATGCAATTGCCATCGCACTAAAGATTATGCTTCAAGCATTAGAAGAAATGAGGTAGAACGATTGGCTTTCTGTCTCATCCAGCGTGCCGGCTTTTTTCATTGTTGAGCTAATTGATTAGATAAAGAGATCGACCTTAGTTGGATCGTGTCAGGTCATCAGGTCAGCTGGTCAGCTATTATATCAGTCTGTTCTGTTGTTTGCAAATATAAAATGAAGTAGGTACTCGTTAGATACTACAAATTCAAATATCGAAATATGAACTAGCGGCTTTTGTTCCATATTCCATAACAAATTAAAAATATCTGTCAACGATTAGAACGTTTCACAGGTCGATTTGTTCCTAATACGAGCAATAACCAACCCTAGCCCAACAGGCGGAAACCTCAAAATCTAACGCCACCGCTGAGCAGTGACTCCGCCAACTCTCTCTCGCCGCGCGCATCGCCCAGCACTCGTATAACAAATCGTTATCGAGCTAGAGTTATGCAAGCTTCTGTCATCGACTATAATAGATAACCTCTTTTATATGAGAGTTCCTTACAATCACTGCTAAATATTTTATGGTAATAAAAACGAGTTTTGATTTTTATTTATGCGAAATTTTGTATTTTTGTTGCGAAATATACGAATAAGGTTAGGGTGCTAGGGCTTGCAAATATTTAAATAATTTTTGGTACTAGGTATTCGATTTTAAGAAAAAAACTTTTATTGCTTCTAACTTCACGGGCACTATCGCAGGCGTTGTTGTCCAGTCAGTAGGTACCACGGACGAAGTAAATCACCCTTCTCCCGTAGAAATTAAGGATAGTTTGTGAGAATAATTGTAAAAAACTTGACAATGGTCGACACTTTTGTCATCTTGTCAATCTTACAAGAGAGAATGACAAAAGTGAAAAGGTTTTTGATATTTTCTATTTACATAATTAATGTAATGCCTTCATTTTGGAATTCGGAGTATTGTTTATTGTAAGAGAAAAAGCGTGTGCGATCAGCTAATGTGACGAGGATTGTACCTATCGGTTGGGAAATGTGCTACCTAAAGCAATGTCATAGCAACTCAAGAGATACCATTGGTCCACTGCTAGACGCAGACCTTCCCCTGACAAGCGCCATTGGCTTTTATCTCATGGGGGGTAATGCACATAATTCCTACGCTGGCCACATTCGGGTTGGGGATCAAAGAGAATACAATAACTTCGTAAGGGGATCGTTGGGCGGGGTTGTTCGGCAGGAGACACGGCTGCCCGCCCCCGGCGCATATCCTTTATTCGCCTCTGACGACATCCGCAGGAAGTCTGTGTGTGTTGCAAATTCTAAGCCGGCATCACACGGCAAAGAACTGGCGTCTTCACACACCGTTCGTAATGATGAGCAGAACCTGCACTTCACGCATTTTCAGTGAATTACCTACGCTATGTTTACCTACGCTATGTTTACCTACGCTATGTTTACCTATCTATATGAATAAGCGCATAAAAATAAATACATAATCAAAATAAAAGACCTTGGTTTTATTAACTATTAAGTAGTTAAGTTAAAGTAACTACTTAATTAAAATTTTCTCTCCTCGAGCCCATATTCAGATGGCACTGTACAAACTCATGATTTGCGAGATTATCAAAAGGGCCCCACAGCAGCGTTATGTGGTTTGTGGATTCTTAAGTTTAATTTTCTCCTGTAGATATTAATGTTAGATCTTGAATGTAGCAGTCTTCCATACCACAGCAAAGAAGAATACAATAACTACTATCAAAATAGGTATTTGTTTATTTTCTCACATCTGACGTAACAGACAAGGATAATAACGGCTAAACTTAGCGCTCTTACGCACTAGCGGCTAACCGCGGGGGCGGCTAACCGCGCGGCTAGCCGCTTTTCCAGTTTAATATGCAACCGCTTATGATTGTACGCACTAAACCGCCACAAAATTTCAACCGCGGCGGTTGAATGGAGTGACGCGGCCCGCTTCGCGGCTAGCCGCCATCTTGTGTATACGCACTGGCGGTTAGTTTGCGGCGAGCCGCCGGTGAAGTATGCACGTGTTTTCAGTTGCGCAGCCATGAACTTCGACACAGAGAAATTCATTGTTGAAATTCAACAACGAGAAGCTATTTGGAATTGTGAAGGAGCAGTTTATAAGAATAGAGATTTAAAACGGAAACAATGGGAAGAATTAGTAGATATTTTTGGAAAAGAGGAGATGACAACAGAGGCAAAAAAAATCTTGGTAAGTATTTCTTATTATTATTACATATATTTAAACGAAACTAAACATACTTTAAAAATCTTAGAACATAGTAATACGTCTATTTTCAGTTAAATCATATTTCTTTGCCATTCTATTTTCCCATCAGTCATAAAATATTCGGCAAACAATTCTCTGTATCTCAACGCAGTTTTATTGTTCCTTCTTAATCCTTCCTGTGTTACATTTTCTGGCAAAGGGCAACTGAGTGAGTCGTCGAAACAATAGCCATCTCGGTCTCTTACAAAATTATGTAAGACACAAGTAGCTTTTATGATATCTTTTGCTAGAGCGAATTGAACATTTAGAGGTCTATGAAATATACGCCACTTGTTTGCATAAATTCCAAAACTGCATTCTACATATCTTCTTGCTCTAGAAAGCCTGTAATTGAACGTTCTTTTGGTTTCATCCAAATCTTTTTTTGCGTATGGGCGCATTAAATTCATAGATAACGCAAATGCCTCGTCGCCTACAAAAACGTATGGGATACATGTCTCGCTGCTTTGTGAAATCGGTTGTGGCTCTGGAATATCCAAATGGTTTTTTTGCATTTTTTCATAGAAAACCGAATTTTGAAATATTGACGAGTCACTGAATTTACCAAAAGCTATCAACCATAACAAATTTATAATTACTGTCGCATATTGCTAATAAAACCAAAGAGAAAAAACTTTTATAATTAAAACACATCGAGCCACTGTTATTAGGTGCAATGCATCGTATGTGCTTGCCGTCAACAGCACCTAAGCAGTTAGGAAAATTTACTCTTTGAAAAAAATCATTGGCAATTTTTTTCCAAGCGTCTTTGTTTGGTTCAGGCAAACAAATATCTTTCAGACAAAACCAAATTGCAAAACAAACTTCTCGTACGATTTCTGCTACAGTGCTTACTCCAATTTTGAATGTATAATGTAGTTCCGTGAATGTACAACCTGTTGCAAAATATCTGAAACAAACATTTTATTATTATTTTATTATTTTTTATTTTATCTTTATTGCACATGTCACACGAATTACAACAAATCTATTACTTTATGACTAAATCATTAACTTGTTTGTTGTATTGTTCTAGGAAAAGAATTACAAAAGAAATGGAAGAACATTAGGGATAATTTCGTGAAAGCTCTAAAGGACAATGTTACCAGGAGTGGGTCAGCGGCTAAGAAAAAGACTCAATACATATTTTACAATAATTTAATGTTTTTGAAGGACACAGTATCTATCAATGAAACTGATTCAAGCATGCAAAGGCAAGAAAATGAAAGAAATGAAACAGAAAACGTAGCTGACCCAGTCGTAGTACCACCGCCAAAACGAAAAAAAAAGAATAACAAAGAAGATGATATAGGAGTTGAATTGATTAACGTCATAAATAAGAATGTAGAGTTGAAAAAGGCGGAAGAAGATGAAGACAGACTTTTCTTTTTGTCGTTGGTTAGTGAAATAAAAAAAGTGCCTGAACATATACGCCTACGTACAAAATCTCAAATAATGCAAGTCATTACTGAAGCCCAAACGTCTGGATACAGCTACTGTAACTCTACTTGGGATTACGTACGACCACTACAACCAAGGGCCATCCCAAGGATATCAGACACCATCATTTGCTAGAAATAATTACCCACCACCATCGCCCTCAGTTCCACCTACACACCGTGGAACATGTAATCAAGAACAATCTGTAACCTCTCCTGAATCAACACATTCACAGATATCTCAAGAATCTGATTATCTAGATCTTTTTAATGATAATAATAATTCTCAGTAATAGTTATAGTTTACTACTTTTTTTATTCTATTACTCGTATGAACCCACATTGCGATTAAAATTAAAACATATTAACTACTAAAACTTTTTTATTTATCAAACTTACCTTAATGTTATTACTAATTTCTCTTCGGGTTGGATACAGTCACGAAATTTAGTATCTTGTCCTTTGATGCTGTCATATAAAACTGTTAGTAGTTCTTCAAATGACGAAACACTCATTCTAACATAGCCGAAAAATTTATCTTGATGCTTCTTCAGTTCTTGAAAACAACTTGCGAACTGGCCAAATTCTTTGCGTGTTTCTAGTAAAGGATGAATCCAGTATCTTTTTTTATTTTTCTTTCGTTGTTTTCGGGAGTAAAAATAAATAACACAAGCTATCTCGACGGCGTCCATTTTGTTTATGAGCCACGCGCCTTCGAGCGGTCCAACCGCTTAACGCGGTTTCATCGCGGCTGACCGCTATGGCGGCTAACCGCGAAGAAACCGCGTTAAGCGGTTGGACCGCTCGAGTCTAACCGCCTAGCATAGCGGCCAACCGCTAGTGCGTAAGGTCCCTTAGAGGCTGGAACTTTTTGTAACGACGGAATAAAATTTACTTCGAGACTAACATCGGAACAGCTTACTTCTTTACTCCCTGTTTATTAGTACAAATTTTACCTAAAATGAGGAATAGCGTGGAGTAAAGTTACGCCCTCGGGAGTTTATAAATAAGCCCATCAGAGCTCCTCCGAGTGAAACGCATTACGGCCTACTCGGAAAACAAAAACCAGAGGTTCCGGTTCCGATTCTTCAATAAAAACCTACTTTTTCTTAAAATGATTCAGAAACTTTAATTTTTGTTCTTACGAGCTGGCCTCCAGAACTCCACTAGCATAGAGCAAACATGTCCATCTACCCTAGATCATTCTAATTTAGCACACTTGCGCTTTCTGGGTCTGAGAGCGTAGCGTGGAGTTCCTACCATGTCTAAATAAAAACAAATTAATTTCGTCATTAATTTATTGACATACTTTTACAGTACAGTTTTATAGAATACAAAAGTAAGTTGAATACATACAGAAATCAAGTTAGTATTTAATTTAATCTGAATAGATTTTACAATACTATCTAAAGATCGTCGCAAAGACCTAAAAATAAATAAATGTTTACGCACTTCCTCTTTATCATGTGCTTTATGCTCAAAGGTTTCGAACTTTATCTAATCTAAAGCCAAGTCAGCTAATGTTGAACAAAAATTAATACGATTACACATCCGAACTGCCTCAAAGGCATTACAAGAAGTTTGGCGTGTGTTCGTGTAAATAAATGAAAAATATACATCTTAAGACTAAGTAAATATAATCATCATATAATAATCCACCTGCACATAAGTGCGTTTAAGCGCGAGGAACAAAATATAAGTCAAATACTTGTAACTAAAGAAAATTCAACCCATATCATAGCCATAATTAGACCCCTCACTGAATGCGTCAGTAACCGCGGGTGCTCGCGGCCCTGAGATTACGGCAATGACTGGGTCCGCGACTCCGCCATGTCGAGTCGCGCTACGTCCCTGTCGCACTTACTATTACAATATTAGTTAGTCCCTACGCTAACTACACAACTACAATAAATCGCAGAACTACCTAACTACTATCGCGTAACGTTTTGGACAGATCATCACCGTGTGTTAGAAGTAAGTTATGTGACCGAAAATTATAGTGTATTCGAATTTCGAATACACCTAGCTTATACAAAATATCTTTCAATCATGAAATTGTACACAAATTTTTTAATACAAACTAATCCTACTATTTTCCATGATGCATTGGAAAAATAAACCTTTTTACTATGGTCTGTAAATAGTGGATGATTACTTCTTAGTTACCGCGTTTTCGGAAGCGTCCAATTTTTCTTCTGTCTTGACCACTTTCCCCTCTCCTGAAAGCAAACATTTTGTCGTGAATATATTGAAATCTTAGATCATAGGGGGACTCGTTTTAACCTCAGTAGTTAGCCTTAGTCTCCTTTTTGATGGTATTTGTCTAACGATTTGGATGAGGCGTGTACCAAATGATCCTACCTGAGAAGTGCGTCTGAAAGTAAATATAATCACACGCCAACACAACGCTTTTCAAGAACACCCTCTAAAACACCAAAACGAAACAAATGACAACATTTGACAACTGCCTATGACGTTTTGGCGTTTATCGAACGATGATTGAACGAATGGTAGGGTATATTTTTATACGTCATTCACTTAACCAGTAAGTTGTTCCTCGAGGCTCAATTTTCGTTTGTGAAATGGACAAAAGATCCTCGTGACTTTTACTTGCCAATTAACGTTATCTAAGAAGTAACTACTCAACACTTTACTTGGAGATCGTGAACGAGGCCCTAAGACAGTTAACGATTTGTCACTCAATGCAGAATTATGACCGTTTTCGTAAATGTCATTAAAATGTAAAAGTGTAAAAGTATCAATCTTGTTTTTGTTCGAGTTACAAATATTCGCGCATCCTGGCTGGACACGTTTCCCCCAGCATGCAGGTTGCACGCGTGCACTTACCGTTTGGTTGGTCGCCCTCCGTGTCGTTGGAGCGCCTGCGCTTGCGCGGGTACTTCCACGAGTTGCCGCCGCCCGCGTGCTTCAGCTTGGGCAAAGGGTCCATGTCGAGGACCTGCACCAGTACAATAACAACGCGTTACACACAGAATCACGCTTCTATTATAAATGCAAAACATTGAAATAAATAGATAGATCAAGTCAGAAAGAGAGACAAGACTGACCTTGTGAATCTGACGGAATGCCATTTGTCGCAAGAACTGTTGCGCAGAGGCTGTCAAATCTTCGCGCTGCTGCGGTATCATGCTACCCACAGCATCCTGAAAAGATTAACCACATTAAAACACTCGACCCAACATACCTAGTTTTTTTTTTATCCACGAAACAAAGGAACTTTCTTCCAATTAATTATGAGAACTGTAGAAACTTCAGTTTATTTGTTATGATATTTGGTGGTTTTAGATTAATACGATCACACCACACCTTATTTTCGTGATGATAGCCTTCTCTCCGTGTCAGTTGGAAGAACACGCCTTGAATGACATTGGGAAAAGAGAATGAGAGTAGTGCGTGTCTTGAAACCATGTAATAGGGTGTAGAGTCAGCTGCACTTCAGGTCTGTGAATCCGCGTGTTCATGTAAAGTTTCAGTGAATAGAGTACGGTATGGTCGTATGACACTGTCCTAGGATACATACGACTAGTTCCTTTTCGCAGGGGTCCCTGAGGCCTGGCCCGTGCTCCATCAGCAGCCCCCCCGCCACGGCCTCCATGACGCGGCGCAAAGCCTCCCCCGGCGACAGCGCCATGCCCGCCGAGTGCATCACTCCGGACACCAGCAGCTCCATCGCCTGTGAACGATACTCTTACAGCGGCAGCACTCGCTCGGAGATACTATCCGCGACAGGCCGATCACGAGCTTGTACATGCTGCACTCGTCTCGAGTGAGACAATACAATGAGTGTGACAACGCTCGATGAGAAGCCGAGTGTGTACTGCCGGTGTACCTTAGTGTTTATTTAGGTATACATTTCTCGGAAATACAAAGCCACTTTGGAGTGATAAGCCAGAATAGAAGCCATGATTTTTTCTTTAAGTAAGGGATTTTAATTTCAAATGAAATTCGTCGTAGTTTTTATAGTTGATGGTGATTGGGACAAAAAGAACAGACGGCATACTCACGTAAGGGTTGAGCGGCGTCCAGTTGGGGATGCGGCGGCACAGGTCGCGCATGACGCGGATGATGATGACGCACGACTGCAGACTCGCCGCGCGGGCCTACACACAAACCAAGGCGTGAGCGATAGCGATAGCTGACGAACATTTATTGCTCCGGAAATATTTACTCCACAACTAGGTTTACAATGCAACTACGGAGCAATAAATATCGAAAGTCAACTTTCACACTAAAAACTGCGTTTCCGTTTCAACTCCCGATAAACGGCTCACAAGTGCAGGGAAACGCAGCTTGGAACACTTGTAGCCACATGTTTACGGGAGTTCTCTTACTAATGATCGAGAGATAATAAGCTAACTTTTAGTGAGAAACAAAACAAACATGTGACTAAGTAAAGAGAAGCGCACTCCTTCAGGATGGTTACGGTTAGGTAGGCGCGAGGCCCGGGCTGGGAGGAACCCCTGTACCGTAACGGTACTTGGACTCGAGCAGGATTCCAAGGACAATAAGTGGACAGTTCTCAATGAAAAGCTGTCAATAGATCGTCAGTCTGCAGTCAGTAGCGTTGCGGTAGAGGGGCTCGGCGGTGGAGGGTGGAGGATGGGGGTCCGGAGTGCGCCCTCGTCAGTAATGTAGTACGTTCAGTACCTGGAACCACTTGGCGTGCCGAAGAGCGGCTAACGCGTCCAAACACTTCTGCCGCGGGAGCACGTCCTTGTCGTCGCGCTTAGTATCGCCGCCCTCTAGCGACAACAACACGAAGGGTGTTTGACCATCATAATATCGACGAAAACGGGGCAAACATGTTAGCGGGCCCTACTGGGCGCGTTATCTCGCGCGGTGCTGGCGGGACCCGCACCGCGGCATAACGCGCCATGCTCATCTCATTAGGGGACTTTTAAAAATAAATGAATACCTAAAACATACATCCATCGCAAGTAACTGTAATAGTATCCTAAGTATGATGGAGATAAGAGAACAGCGAAAGGGAAATCGAAAAAGGACAGAGTTCGGGAAGAATGTTTGCTCCGTTTCTGTAGAACGATAGAACGATATACCACTGCGAAGGCCAAGCTCGGGTGATATCTCGGACGATTGTCAAAAAGCCTTTGCTTCTTGCGCCGACTTATGCTAACACCTAAAAATAAGCATCGAACACAGGGCCCGGCGACTGGCGCCGGGCGGTCATTGAACAAATTATCTTTTTATAGCACAATCAGGTGATCAATCAAATCAGATATATAAATTCAGATAGAGATAAGATACAGGATCATAAAACATAAGATATAGATAGTTTGTTCTCACAATGAATTCCCAGTCGGCGTGCGGTACAAATCTTCGATCTCGACTTCAATTTCAGCCAGTCTCCGGCATCGTCTCGGTAAAGTTAGGAGCCTGTATGGGCGCAAGCGAGTGAGCGTACACAGAGTGGTGGTCAGTGAAATTGGGTCGACATCGGAGGCTGGGGTGGTGGGTGGGGGGACGTACCTGCGGGCTCGCGCATCACGGCCGACGTCAGCGACACCAGCACCGACACGGCGCCGTCCGACACCTGCACGGCGCCCTCGGCCGGCAGGAGGTCCACCTTGTACTTCGCTTCCTCGCCGGGGCCCTGCGTATCATATCACTCACTACTATTACATTTACACTACACCCGAATAGCCCACTGATAATGAGCGGCATAGCGTATTGTCGACAGCTTTCTGCAACCACTTTCTGCCTACACAACAGTGTTTCGCGAAGATCTGCTTAAGCCAGTGGTGTAGGCAGATTGTTCTTCAAAATTTGCATATTAGTCTCAATGAAACTTCCGGGGAACAAGAATATTTAAAATTTAGGAACAAATTCTACAGTAAACCATCAGCCATCAGTCTGATATTTATCTTGCAAGCAAGCACGCGTGAAGTTTTCAAAGAAATTTACGTTTTTATCTTTGAGAAATAGGTGCAGGAGGAGCTTATACAAGATAAAAATACCCAGGGAACACTTTTCACTAATAATTATTAAATAAATATTCAAAGATGCTCAAATACCCTACCAAAATGAATGGAAGTACTGAAAATGCAATATGACGTCAGTAATTTTTTTTCTTCGTTTTTGTCTTTAATACAAATCGATTGATACGAAACGGTCAATACTTCGCAAATTGCCGTCGTTAAATATTGGATACTTAATTATTTTTTTATTTCTCTAGATAGATTCTCTTAGTGTCTTCTAGATAAAAACTTAATATTTTTTTTATTATACATCGCGGGACCGAGGTTCATTGATGTGTAAAAAGTAACAAAAAATTATAATACTAAAAACATTGTACGTACATCAGCTAAAATGTTATATGCAGGTTTGAATTACCTTAACCTTGGCGAGATGTGTCGGCAGGTCGGTGGCGACCCGCTTCAGCAGCGTGATGGTGGGGCGGTCGTGGCACAGCACCACGAGCCGCACGTCCCGGTCGCCCTTCAGCAGCAGCCCCTTGGCCAGCAGCCCCACTCGCATCACGCCTTTGAGCGCGCGCGCGCCGCCGCCCGCCACCTCGCCCTCGCCCATGAACGAGAAGCTGCAGAAGGAACACGCTATAATGCCATGCTACTATTCTGTGGGGGGACGGCTGTAATGTGATTGTCTAGCTAAATAATCCATTCCATATTCTCATAAACTATTAATTGACTAACACATTACAGCTGTCCCACCACAGAATCAACGCTGCACCCTAATTCTTTCTTTCCAGGATCTATCTAAAGGTAGCCTTCCTTCATGCGGTGAAATAACATTTTCATCTTTATCAAAATATTAAAGACAATGATGATTTTTTCTCATAGTTTAGGATGAAAAGCAGAGTGTGCCACACGGTACCAAAATGATTTTACCTCGAGCGACGTACTTTGAATCCCTTGCTACACTTAGGATTCCACTTTAAAATCCTTTGCTTCGCTCTGGATTAAAAATTAGCTCTAAATTATTTTCTTCCCCTGTTACACAATCTACTAAGTATATTTTATTTATTTAATTTTAATTAAAACATACAAATCCAATTTCATTACTTTAAGGTCTCATAGAAAGTTGGTAGTTTATCAGTACTTAAAATTGAGTTTTTACCCGCAAGTAGGTGCTACATATGTTATGGTAATGCCATGATCTGCATGTAGCAGCACATCATCTTAGCAATGTAATGAGAGACCATGAAATCTACATCTGCTAAGAAAGATCTATTGCTCATAATTTATGATATAACATTTGACTTGTCTGATGTCTTTTGAAGTGCTGTAAGCATAAAGATAATATATATCGCACCTTCGGTGCAACAGAGGCACAAATGCAGAAAATGGCCAAAATGACTTAAGTATGCAGAAAGTTGCGTTTTGTAAACATGTTTCTGGTGAGAGAACGTCATTTGTTTAGTTTCCGTATTTTTTGTATGAGGGCACTAGTGTCGTTGTCGATACGGTGCAAATTGATGGACTTTCTGGAGTAACAACGTGATAAAGGTAATTGTGACATTTTTTTTCTCAAGTTTTGGAACATCAACGGATTTTGTGTCAGATGAATTTCAACATAACGAAAATTATTAATGGAAATGCGATCAAAGTAACTGATATCAAAAGTATCAAATTTATAAAAAATTGCGACACCTATCAATATCGCACTACGTTCAAGACTGTTAACTGGTATGAGGCAAGAGCCATTACCGAAACAAGGGGAAGAAGGGTGCGGGCAGATGCACGAATTTGATTTTTTTCTTTGATATTTTAATTTGTATGTCATTTCATCAAACACTTCGTACCTGTTGCAAAAATAAATCTTGAACATGAATAAATATAGTTTTTTACTAAACAAACTTCGTCACATTATTACTTTTGATTTACTTTCAGTGTGACAAAGACACAATTGAGGGTGTTACGGACATTATGTCATTAGAATTTATAATATTAGAATAGTTATGGCATAAAAAACAGTTACATTGAGTAAAATAATATTAACAGCTTTACAAATCCCCGTTACAATGTTAAAATTTTAAGGTGTTAATCATTTAATGAGCCTTTGAAATTTCAAACGCTTCTACTGAAAAAGTCATTAACAGCAATTGTGCCTCTGTTGCACCGGAGGGAGGTGCGATATATTGAAAACTGCATTCTTAAGTTATTAATTACAAATCAAATATGTTCTTTATTGAGATGTTTTTGCTTAAGATTGAGTGTTTCAGAAATGATATGGCCTTGTATAAACACCATGCTATTGCTATAGTGTGTGATAGTGTGTGATGTATGTGATAGTGTGTGTGATGATGATGATGAAAGGTCGATCGTCGCTCGCAGCGTACATTTCAATTTATTTCAACATGCATAAATCTAATAAGAGTTTGTAAAGAAAGCATGCATGGTGTGGGACTGTGGGACTGTGGGACAACCAGAGGAAGCATGGTGTGACAGATGGATGACCGAGATAAATAATTTTACCGTAATTAAGTGTAAGTAACCTAGTGGTTCTAAACTACAAACTAGAAATACAACTTCACTCTTAAAATATAAATCATAAAACATATACAGAAACATGCGATACTGCTTGGCGGTGGAAAAATAATAAGACATTTTATAACCAATTACTACTAAGCCATCACCCTGTGACAATCTAAACAATAGCTACTACTGCCAAATCTTATTGATTTCTAAATCTAACTACATAAAACTGTGAATGCGAATCACTCACGACGCGTTCGTATCTGGCGTTTCCTTTTTCACGCTTTTCATAATGCCTTCTACTTTAATGTTCCGCCAAGCGTTACCACCCCTGTACACAATGCAAATAAGTGCAAAAGAAAATCAGGGGATGAAGCTAAATATCAGCGACACGAAGAATGTACCACCAAATCATCAGAAGTTAGGGTGAAGGTACTCACAGTTGGTTGTCGCGGCCGTCTTCTTTGCCTTCAGGTTTGTCGTCTTTCTTGTCCTCAGTCTTGACCACTATTTTTGCTACCTGTTGAAGAAATCTTGTTATATTTTTACAGAAAAGGGTGGTTGTTAAAGATATCTGTATCTCCTTCAAGAAAATTGGATCAGAGTGCCATATCGTCATTGAGTCCGCAAGCATGGCCTCGCATCGACAAGCGTCGAATAACTCGACTGCTTGGGACGCAAGGCTCACACATAGTAGCCTCTACGACTCGTCATCAGGTCTCATCATATCCAACACTATAGGATTTTGCTTGCATGAACGCACTGTATCATCACCAGCTCGCATACGTCCACGGCTGATCATAGACCTGCCCCGAACAGCCTCGTTGAGATATTATTTTCGCGACCCACACAGCACACAGAAATTCACAGATGCAAGCAATTGCTTCACTGTTACATACTTCACGTTACACGTCACCGCTGTGAGTAACGCGCGTTAATCGCGCGTTTCCCGCATCGGGCCACTAATAAGCGCCTTATTGTAGTTATGATGGATAATGTTGAGTAATGTTTAATCTTACTATGTACCTTGGGCTTGTTGGCGTCTGTGAGTGAGTCAGAGAGCGAGCGGAGAGCTTTCTCGGTGTGCGAGACAGCGCGCTGTATCTCCTGCAGCTGCGCCTCCGTGGGGTAGATGTCTGCGTGCTTGGCCAGCACGTGGCGGTCGTCCGACGTCTCCGGCCGGCGACCCACGCCGCCGTAGCCCATGCCCATGCCACCCTGCAACATAGAACACACGTGACGAGTCTTGAAGGAGAACAAACTATGGTCGGTGAGTAACGCAGTTTCAATTTATAAATTTGAAGTTGGATCAGAGTGCCATATCGTCTTCGAGTCCGCAAGCATGGCCTCGCATCACAAAGCATCGAATAACTCGACAGCTAGGGACGCAAGGCACACGCATAGAGGCCTCTACGACTCGTCATCAAGTCTCATCATATCTCTTATTATGTCGCCGACGGGAGCATTAGACAAGTGTACGACCTTTTCTAAGTGTAAATTTATTGTATTTACGGAAATAAATAATTTTTGATTTGATTGACAATATACCCAAATTTACACAATGCAAATAAGTCCTCGGAAAACTTAGAAGTGGTAGATGCATGAGACGGAGCATGCCAACAAGAGACAGTTAAATTGAATAGTTAAATTAACATTAGCATAGACCCACATTCAGAGTGCACATTCTGTGGTTGACGTTATGTTACTCAGGATGGTGTGTACTTACGTGGTGGTGGTGCATGGGCGGCGGCACGGGCCCGCGGCCCCAGTATGGCTCGTTGCCGCCCTCCCAGTACATACGGTCCTCATCCTCCATGCCCTGCGATCAAACAAATCATTATCATTATATTCCATCAACAATAGAATGCATGATTCTTATTACATGTATAACTTGGTATAACTTGAACTGGAGTGAGAAAATTTACGCAAGATGCAGAGCTTTTTCAATGTCTCCATGAGCGACTAACTCGGGAAACGTTGTTCCGATACCGTAAAACCAATCGCTTCAGACAATGGTTTCATCGCTGTCGCGTCGCAGAATCATCACCAGACATCTTTTAGTACTCAACATGGCGATTTGGCGACTATACCGTCAAAGCGAAGCTGTTTAACGACATTGGGCCCCCGAGAGAAGTCATGGTCAAATAGCTCTGCTGAGATGTTGATATTTCCCAATATGCATACATCATTTCTAGTTTTGGATTTCGCTAACATAGAATAATAGGCTATGGATCAGAGTGCCATATCGTCATGAAGTCTGCAAGCATGGCCTCGCATCGCCGAGCGTCGAATAACTCGACTGCTTGGGACGCAAGGAGCACACATAGTAGCCTCTACGACTCGTCATCAGGTCTCATCATATCCAATAGTTAATGCCGTCCTGAAAGCAATGTACGTCTTGCTTGGATGGCCCAAGCAAGACGTGTGAACGAAAGTGTTTGTTTAAGCAAAAACTAGTATGCCATTTACACCTATCTGCCGACAGATTACTTATATTTTACATGCTAGCCTGATGATGCTGAAATAAACTTAATTGCGTTAAGTTTAAATCAAAAATAACGTCAGTAATTCTGCCGCAGATACGTAAAACGTGGTCGTGTAATTCGCATTGCGGGAATTTGATCGCGTGCCCGCGATACATACGGCGGCGCGCGGCCACTTCTCGTCACGCACCATCATTCGCTGAGCCTTGGCCTCCGCGAGCTTGCGTTGGTGCATCGATGGCTTCACCTTCACCTCCAGATCTGGCTGCACCTGTAAGAGAACACACTTCATCAGAAATTGCTCGGGAATAACGTTGTTGGGTGGAAATAAGTTTGGCTACTACGAATATATAATATAATAAGTCATTAGTTCGTTGGCTAATATGATCTGACCTAACAATACTGATCTACACTTATACAGGGTGGCCCATTCAAATCGGTCAGTATGGGAAAGTCTGAAACTGTAAGACATACGAAGATTTGTTCTTAGGAACCATGTCACCGATTTCGATAAAAAGAAAAACTGCATTCATACAATTAAAAAAAAGTGTACCCAACTGGGGAATCGAACCCGGTTGTTTTGAAAAAATAAACTTACACTATTTCTATTCAGATATCGTTTGTGTAGGTCTTGCGCAGTAAATATCTCTAAGAAACATATTGTCTAAAATGAATAAAATGCATTTTTTTCACATACTTTAATTTATCATAGTAGGTGTTCAAAGTGACCACCGTCTTTTTCAATACAATATTCGACACGTCTAGGTAACGATCTTACTATTGCATTTTGTATCTTCATGTGGTGAATCTGCGTTAAAGTTGACTCTATGGCTACTTTTAGTTCTTCAACGGTGTTATAGCTATTTTTGTACACTTCATCTTTAATGTAACCCCACAAAAAATAATCTAGAGGCGTTAAATCGGGCGACCTCGCCGGCCATTTGATCGGGCCGTTCGTACCAATCCACTTTCGCGGAAAGTTTTCATTTAAAAAGTCTTTTGCTATACGACTATTGTGAGCCGGTGCTCCATCCTGTTGAAAATAAAGTTGTTCTCTTATTTCTACTGCCATTTCTCCTACGGCCTCTAAAAGATCTAAGATTGCAAGGTACTTGAATCTGTCCAAATGTCCATCATAAATTTTAAACATGAGTACCTTATTGTGAAGTAGGCCGACCCAGCAGTTAAATGAGAATCTAACTTGACGGCGTCCTTCGTGCACTCGTAAGGGATTATCTCGACTCCAATAGTGATGATTCTTACGATTGTACATTCCGTTATTGGAAAATTGAGTTTCATCGGAAAATATTACGTAGTTTAAAAAATGTCTGTCTAGGCCCATTCTCTCTTTTATCCAATTGCAAAATTCAAGTCGTCTGATATCATCTCCTGCATGTAAGGCCTGCACCCAATGTCCATTCTTGTAGCACTTGTATTTGTGTTTCTTTAGGGTTCTTTGAATGTGTGTTCGTGAAATTTCAGGAATATCACGACTTGCATTACGGGTGGAGGCATCTGGTGTTGCTTCAAAATAGGTTAAAATGTTCATTTCCATGTTTTCATCACATTTTCTTGGTTTTACTTTAATTGGCTTTTTAAAACTTCCGTAAGTCTTCAAATTGTGCACAATTTTGATGAATATCTTACGGGTAGGTAAAATACGTGTCGGATATTTGATATGGTACCAATGTAGTGCACGGGAGCAATTTTTATCGTTTTTAAAGTAAGCTTCCAATAAATCAAAGTGCTCAGAATTTGTAAAACGCATTTTCCCAACCACACAGCGAACGACACAAAAATATGCCGAAGCATTGATTTTAATTTTCAGTTCCCGCCTAAACATTTGACACTCAAGTTTTTTTTTTTTTTTTGTATCGCTGTTTGGCCAGTCACACCGACACGTTCCATTTTCAAATGAGGTTTAACACGTCTCTGTATCTACAATATCTACATACTTACTTTAAGTGGGCTTTTCAATTGATTGTTAGTGTTTGATTAATAGAAGTAAGCAGTTGCAATAATAGATAATAATATTACTGTAGATAACAAAACTTCCTCAAACGTTTAATGCAATGCCAATGCCACATGATACATAACACGGTGTATGTAACAAGTAGAGAGGTACAAACAACCATAGAGACAATTTTACATGCCTGAACTTGCTGAATATTGTAACGGTGGTCACTTTGAACACCTACTATGATAAATTAAAGTATGTGAAAAAAAAAAAGACGTGTGGCACTCGGGGACTGCCGCGGTAAAGCTATTGCAATGCCATCTAGAGGCGAGTTGCTGAACTAAAGAGACAAACGTCAAGGTTTTTTCGTTACGGTTTTTCTGGATTCGGTCCCCGCGCTCAAGGCCGGCGATAGAAGCTATGCAATAGCTTAAAAATGCATTTTATTCATTTTAGACATTATGTTTCTTAGAGATATTTGACCTACACAAACGATATCTGAATAGAAAT
Source organism: Eupithecia tripunctaria (assembly GCA_955876795.1). NCBI lineage: Eukaryota > Metazoa > Arthropoda > Insecta > Lepidoptera > Geometridae > Eupithecia > Eupithecia tripunctaria. The sequence continues at coordinate 14,953,138 of OY041615.1, forward strand.
AGTGTAAGTTTATTTTTTCAAAAAACCGGGTTCGATTCCCCAGTTGGGTACACTTTTTTTTTAATTGCATGAATGCAGTTTTTCTTTTTATCGAAATCGGTGACATGGTTCCTAAGAACAAATCTTCGTATGTGTTACAGTTTCAGACTTTCCCATACTGACCGATTTGAATGGGCCACCCTGTATATTAGGTAAAGTTTGTAAGTTAGTTGTGAGAGAGTAACCTTTGAGTTACAGCCTCGAATTCAAAGAGTATTTCACTAATACACACACATAAAACATTTTCTGTGAGTGCTATAGACTAGTTTTTTATCAGGTACTACGTCATTGAAGCCACGGGCAGAGGCTGTATAACTTTCTTGTGCGATATTACTATGCTCAAGATTACCTGGTTTAACATTGAGGGCTGATTTAGTAAGTTATCGTGAATCAAACGCGTAATGTGTTTGGATAGATCCATTCTCATAAGTTGCCGTAATCATTCGACGCACGGATCTCTTGGCAGCCCGCGGGCCGCCAGGCTCGACGCACGCCTCAAACCTTTTACTAAATAATCATTGAATGGTCTCCACTTGCATCAGTTGTTCTATTAGAAGATATTATATCGTATGAACGACGAATTCCTCTTCGTAATTATTCACCATTATCATCACAGCTAAGAGACATAAGCTTCCTCCAAAAATCGTTACAATAATCATGTCAATACACTTCAAGGAGTTGGGTTGGTTAAGGCCTGTTTAGGCAAGGGGAAAAAGCACAATACTACTCCCATATGTGCGTGCTCTTAATTAAAATCCAGATCCCCCACTTGGAATAAGATTATACTTCAAAATAGTAACAACTTGGTACCGATTCGTTCCGGAGAGCTATATGATACCAGCAAAAGAATGAATAGTTACCTTCTTCTTATATTGCAGACGGTGCCTGCGTCCCTTCATATGCATCTCCTTGGCATTGGGGTCATTGAACTTGCAGTCGCACAGCTTGCAGTTGAAAGAGATGGCCTTGCCGTCGTCCCCGCGGATCTCCTCGATGTAGTCCTGCCCCACAGGCTGCACCTCGGCCTCCGCCTCCTCCTCCTCCTTGTCCTCCTCCTTCTCCTTGTCCCCTGCGGGCGCGGCGGCTGTAGCGGCGCCGGTGCCGACACTGCTCAGACCCCCCGACGCAACGAACGCTATCCGGGGCGTGCCGCCCACCGTTCGCTTGGCTAGTCGAAAAGTCAAATTTTCTCTTTATGAACGGACAGGGAAACGTGATAATGACAAATTCAGTGCTATTCATTCCTAATGGAAGTATCGTACATGATATGTCTGGAATAACTCATATAGGTTCAACATTTGGTAAAAGTAAACTTGTATCTTAAATGCATTATCACGTTTGCCAAGTCTTGCTAATCTGGTAGGAAATGAGTGGGCTAGAGCCTTTTCTAAATATATTGTTACTATATTGTTATTGCATTTACGTTTCTATTTTCTACTGGGTGATATTCACAAGCAGTCGAAGCGTAAGCTTCTGACATGCCGAAATAAAAATGTGTAATGTTCTACGTATAAAAAAGGCTCGTTAAATAAGTCACACTCCATATCTGTATTTATTGTAAGTTAACGTTAGTTTTGGATTGAGAAAATTTGACTGTTGGAACTGTCGGCCAAGGAACGCGGCGTCGATACAGATATGACGTTGTGGCGGGGGTCTGCATCGCTCACCATACGCTCTCGGGAGAGAATATTTGAGCGCTATGGCGTACATGTTCTTCACAATTAAAATAATACATTAATTAACAATATAAACAATAGTAATTAAACATAGATTTCGAAAAGTATCATAATATCTGTACTGATTTTTAACAGTCTTGTTCATCATTATCATGCAGATTTCATGTATCACAATATGCAATAAATAATGTGACCATAAATGAGACTCCATTGCTTGCAGTCCATCCTTGTTATCTCTGGCTGACTATCATCCTAACTGATCTTTCTATTATGTACATGTGTTCCTACTATTTGTAATGTGTGTTTTATGGACATATGAAATTGTCTGAAAAATAAAGAGCAAGAAAAAGAAATCAAATAATATCCCAAAACTATTTGTAGGGGAGGATGCGGGTTCGAGTCCCATCGTAGTCAAAAATTTTCGGCATTTAATCTGGATTCGTTAGAAAGTGTTATCTACATATAATAACCAAAAACCCCGAGAAAAAATAGATTCATATATAGAGGAAATACTAAGTGCTCAAACAAGGTATGCAACTTACCACCAATCTTAGTAGGCTCTGTGGAGGGTATGGGCTTGCCGAGCATGGTGTGCAGTTTGACCACCTTCTGGTGCTTGATGCCGCGCACGTGCGCCGCGTACGCGTCCGCGCCGGTGCACGTGACGTCACACAGCTCGCAGCGCAGCGCGCCACCCCCCGTGCCGCGTCCCGCGCCCGCCCCCGCCGCGCACCCCGCCGCCGCCAGCTTCACTCCAGCCTCCTTCTTCTTGTGCTTCTGCCCTTCCAAGTGCTCCTTGTATGTCTGTGGGATTCAAATCATTCATCATTCATTTTTAGCGTTATTAGCATTATGATATTTTGTAAATCTGTACTGTCGCTTTGTTTTGCTTTATTTATGTGATTATACCTATGTAGACCTTCTAAGCCATTTTTGCCTGATATACAGGTTTTACCTAGTTCAGAGGCAGGCACACGTATTTTATAGTTTTAAAATTGTTATTATGTTATACATTTGACGTAAGAAGTTTTTTAATTAATTATTTTATTATTGATTTAATAATTATAAAGGCAACACAGAAACAATTAAAATCAATGTTTTCAATGTTATGAATTGTAGGCGGCCGCAGCATGCGCATAAATCGAGAAATGAAATCGAATTTTAAGCTATTGCATAGCTTCTATCGCGGGCCTTGAGCGCGGGGACCGAATCCAGAAATTCCGTAACGAAAAAACCTCACGCTCCCACTCCGCCGGGCAAGGAGGTGTGGCTTCGGCAGTCTTCGACACGGCGTTGTGTGCGTGCGATTAGACGTATTGTACGACTCTACGAAACTCGCACGAATCGAGACGAGCTGCTCCGAAATCGGACGAATACATAAGCAGCTGTTTATGAGAAAGTATATAGGTGTATAGGGTCACCACGCTCAAAAATCAAAGAAAAAGCAATACTACATGAATAAAATAAATAAATAAAATTATAATTGCATAAGTTGATATAAAATGCTATGCAATAGCTTTACCGCGACAGTCCCCGAGTGCCACACGTCTTTTTGTTTATGCATATTTTTTTTACATTTTACATTTTTTATTGCAAAAAGATATAGGTATTTATGGTCAGCAGTGGAATTTTTATGGGTTTTTTAGATGAGATAATTCTGTAAACCAGCTGTCATTTGTCCAAATGTGAATCGGCATATTTGCGCCCTTGATAACCAGTACGACACTGACCGGGACGCGATACAAACCTAGGAAGGATCGTTTCATTACCTACTTTGTATGAGTTACTACTTATTTCAATAAACTTTTGAAAAGTGATCAATCAGTTTTACCTACTCAACCTATGAACCTAAATATCTAACTTTCTTTTAATGTACGATACATCCGTACAGGGAAACTGAAAACTTGTTAGAAATCACACTAATATTATATTATACTTTATTTTATACTAATATTATAAATGCGAATGTTTGTATGGATGTATGGATGGATGTTTGTTACTTCTTCACGCCAAAACTACTGAACGGATCTGGCTGAAATTTAAAATAGATATAGTCCTAGATCTGGAATAAATCATAGGCTACTTTTTATCCCATAAATTAGTTCTTGTGGGATGAAAATCATCTTTTAACGTTTCCATAGGAACAACGCGTGCGAAGCCGCGGGGCGCAGCTAGTGATCTATATTCGTGACGTAGTTACCTGCGGGCCGGCACAGGAGATGCGGCAGACGTCGCAGTAGTGCAGCTGCTGCGCCTTGGGTGGCGGCTTGGGACGGCGCGTCGGCCCGGCTGCGTTCACGCCGCCGCCGCCGCCGCTTTTGTTGTAGTTCTTCCAGCCGCTACACAATACAACATCAAATTAGTTACGCTGATTAATACTGATAGCTAAGAGGATTGAGGGAAAATAGGCCCATAAAATCCCTGAAGACGTTTGAAGAATAGTGCAGATGTAGTTTTCGTAAAACCTAGGCGTGAGGTGTTGCATTTGGGGTAATGTTGGGAAATCTCTGATTTTACATATTTTGTGCTAGAATAATATAATCTTATACTAATATTATTAAGAGAAAAAATTGATTGTTTGTTTGTTTATCTGTATTGAGTAGGCTCAGTGATATTATAGAAAAACACTAGACTTAAGACCACTTTATTTTTTTACTCTGTATGTGATTGATGTGTTATGCTGTTGGAGTGTCCATAAATAAATAAATAAATAGACTATATTTTATCCCGGAATTCCAATGGGAACGGGAACCGCGAGGCGCAAACAAACAATAAAGTGGTACTAACCCGGTTGCGGAGGTGGCGCTGGCCCCGCCGCCGCCCTTGGTCTGCTGCGCGACGTACATGCTGGCTGCGTTATACAGAGCGGTATCATAAGCTGTGTTGCCTCTCGACGTGGCTTGTTCTGCACAGATAATATGCATTCATTCCAAATCATCATTGAGCATGCAATAATATCAAAACTATGCTGCTTACAAAAGTTTACAATTTTATGTAAATTGAACGGAACAGATACGTCAAGTAAGCAGCAATTACGATACGAAGTCCAGTATGTTTAGCTGTGGATCAGATTGCCGTGTCGTCAGCGAGTCCGATAGGGCCGGCACGCCTCGCGACACCTCGAATAACTCGGAGGCGGCGCGCGCGCGCCCGCCGGCACCAACTCTACGACTCGTCATCAAGTTTCATCATATCACACGAACGAAATTACTGGAACTTCTCAGAAGTGTTTAAGTTGCCCACTTGCTACCTATATTGTGAACTTTATAAATACAAACTGAACTGATTTCACAGTGGCACGGGTATTCTAAATGAGCAGCATTATTGTAGTTTTAGTGCATGACATATTTGGATTGGATGTAAGAAGTGAATGCTAAAGGGCACATATACACGACTGCAAAGAAACTGCACCCATCAACTGCAGTTCACTGCAGTGACTACTTGCAGCCCGTGTATAGCCCTAAGATAGAATTTACTTTAGGATTCAAGGTTGTCATTTACTTTTACTTTTTCTTGTATCTATCTGTAACAAGTAAATAATCTCTAGTTCGAGTGAACTACCACAATCAGTGTGCTTCAAAAAGAATATTGTTTGTTTTAGTAGAGTGTAGTGGACTCACGTTTAGGCTGATGCGTCTGCTGCGGCTGCTGGTACTGCTGTTGGTAGGAGGAGGCGGGCGTGGTGGCCGTATAAACGCCTCCGTAGGCGGGCTTGGCCGCGGCCGTCTGCCGCGCGCCGCCCTGCACCATGATCAAGTTCTAATGCAAGGGGGACCGTGTCAGTACGCTGACTAAGCAAGCATGCCCTGCCCTGCCTGTGCCTCAACTAGCCGGAGATCATTATTCAACCGACTTGCTTTACAGGGGACATGTTCTATTGCCTGGTGGGTGGTGAACCAGCCAAACATGCTCAAAGGACAGTAAAGGGCTAGAGGGTAAAGCGAAACTGTTGAAGTATTTCAATTAACTTACTGACAGGTGGGTTGTGAACCAAAAAATACGTGCCATAGATGTGGTATGAATAAATAGGTAGTTAATGGCACATTGAGATGTCAACTCTGAAGATTGTGATATGATATTGAACCTCGTTCTTCTCTACAATGTAATTTCCGCTGAAGAATGACAGCGACTTTTTTTTACAACGTCCTGGGCCGTACTTTGTGGTAATAGAGACTGATAATATAATGTCAAAATGTCCGAAAGCTCTTTTCAATTACGTTCCAATGAGTCTCGCTCGACCCTAAGGCAATACACTAATGCCACACATTTTACAGGATGGTGAATCATACAGTTTATTGGTTTGGTATCTACTAATAAAACATGCTATATCGTATCCATTTTGAATGAAGCATAAACGTAAACAAACCGCCCATACTTAACCTAAAATTCACTTTGTTAGCGCGTCCTTTTATACGTAATTTACATTACTTGTCGATTTTAGATCCACCCTTCAATAAAAATTGCTTACAATTATATCTGAAACTCGACGCCAAACAAGTGAGATTTTGTTATTTGTGTCGTACTTTGTTTACTAACATGCTTCATTCAAAATGGATAAACCATAGGAACAAATAAGTAATCAAAGGCTGACTCTGACCCCCGGTTTCTCGAACGCTTATTATTTTGACAAATTGTTGACAATTCGTCAGGCTGTCTGTACACGCACTGCTTTTATTACTCACGTGGTTTTTTTGCAGAATTCTGTAACTTAATGGAAATTCACTAGCGGAAAAATATGAATGTTTGGAGCACTATAAAGTTGTAGGTAGCTAAAATAGCAAGGAATTTTATTCGTCGTACGTGTAAGTTACGTTAAGCACGCAGGTTATATTCCGCGAGATTAAAATTCACGCTGTGAGATTCCGCAGTGCACGGTAAAAACAGATTTCTTGAAAAAAGATAAATTACTTTGCATCAAAGCAACCTTATTAGATCCAAGAAAATGATCCTCTCCCTATAGACGTTAGAGAATATTCACTTCTAATTAGTAAAAAATCGTCTTAAATATATTTCTTTGTTTCAAGAAAAAAACATTCAATCCAAGAAAAAAATTAATTAACATAAGCTAGTCTAGCTGTTCGTGTAGTCAAGAGAGTCCGGTCTTCAAGTGAATTTTTTTTTTTTCAAACAGATAAAATATTATTGAAGTAATAATATAATTATCTTTAATCAACAAATTAATTTGTTAGGAATAGTAATTTCTGGTGTTAGTGAGGGGGGCTCGACAAAATGGCGTTGCCGACTACGTTGCCAAACCAACTAAATTCGGTGCCCGCTTCCTGTGGTCCCGATGGACTCCCCTAACCAGGTGGGATCAGCTTGGACTTCCAAAATTGAAACAATGCATGGTTAAATCACTGGAGAGGATATAATCCGACTGTTTAAGGTTTACGGTTCACAAAATAAAAACCAGGCTCCGGAGGTCGTTCCGAACCCTGCGTTTTCGTCAGCGCGATCTAGAGCTCGGTCACAATTGCTAGTGACATCTAGTTATAATTTCGGTAAACTTTGCACCTACCAGATTCACAATTACAAATAATTTATTCTTCAGATTTAATATATTCGTTATTAATTTAAGGGAATCTTTTCTTACGATACATACATCTTCATCCAAGAAATTTGTGATTTATTTAAGAAAAAAATAATTTAGTGTAAGAAAATAACATTTCTTATTCTAAGTAAAGTCTAATTATAGGATTATAAACAAAAAAGTCTTGAAATGAAGATATTTCTCTAAATATTAGAACAAAGTTGAGAATAACATAGTATCAGAACAAGAAAAGTAGTATTTTTAAAGTAAAAATACTTTATTAATCTTAGTCAATATGGTTTTGAATCTACCAAATATTTTGAGAATCTGCTCTTTCTTATTTTAAGAAATCCTTTTTACCAGTGTGCATATATAACAAGCCGTTGACTATCCATTCAATGTGAAAAGCATTCGAGAAACCGGGGGTGAGTGTAGCTAAGTATGATTATGTTTCAGCTTACAGATAGACTAAATAAATAAATAAAAAATACAACTTGAAAGTAGCTAAATTGATAACAACAGATAATATTGTTGGTCATTTCATTTAACCTAATGGTTGCTGAAAAATTAAACTCTGTAGCTAGCTAAAAACAATGAACAGCTGTATGAAACTCCGCAAATAAATGTTGCAGTATCAAGCTTCCGTTTTATCAGCATTGGCAGATTTCCAATTACAATTGACATTTACAGCCAATGTTTCAAACGGAAAAATTTCATTCAAATGATTACATGGAATTTATGCCTTTGATATGATATTAGTGGGATTCAACTTTGACTTTAATGAAATTTGGAGTAGAACTAAAAGTTTAACCCACCAAAAGGAATAAGTAGAATGCTTTTTGTAGGACTGATAAGACATATAGCAAGACATCTAAAAGCCTTTAATTATAGTTTAAAGCTGTCTTCACGGCGACTTTTAGCACATAAATGTAGGCCGCCGTCAGGCTATGTCGGCGACTACTATGTTACAGACAAGAGACACGCAGAGACACCGGCGGATTTGGTGTGTTAGACTCATGTCATGACTTCTAACTAAAGCAAGAATAGATAATGGTATTATAAAAAAAAGTATAGCGGAAACTAACCTGAGCATACGTAGCTGTGGTAGAGTAGGTGGGCTTGGCGGCAGTCTGATCGTAGGAGGCCTGCGGCTGCGGCGGTTGCGCCGTGGGGTAGGCGGCGGCTTGCTGGTAGTAGGCAGACTTGGATGCATCGTAGGCGGACGCCGCCGCGGCCGCCGCGTGCGCGTGCGCGTGCGCCGCCGCCGCTGCTAACGCCACACATTGCATTATTACTTCATCCTTATCATACCAATATTAATGAATAAAAATTAACTATCTATCTTTTACCTTTTTGCCGTTAAAATTTATGGTTCTTTCTGTGACCTACTACCAAGCCTAGCCCTGGTGGTACATTAGGCTGGGACAAAACCGTACCACCAAAATAGTGCTGTCATTTTAGGAACTACTAGGTTAGCATAAGCATGAAGGATGTTTGACATAGTCAAATCCTTCTTGCATCATATTAGCCAGTACTAGCGGTAAGTCATCATCATCATCATCCACAGCCAGATTTTACCCACTGCTGGGTATAGGCCTCCCGAAGTTTGTGCCATCCACCACGGTCCTGTGCTAACCGCCTCCATTGACATCTCCCAACAAAGGCTACTATTTTTCTCTCATGTTTGGTAGTACCTGGTTGAGTAAATCTAGTCATGTAAAATGATACCTGGACAGCACTGTAGTGGCAGGGTTTTCTCCCGTTGTTTAGCCATAGACTTTTTACCTCGAAAAACCTTAGTGTCAACAATCTTTGAAAGTTATCCCTACAACACAGGCAACCATGCCTACAGTAATTTACCTGGCTCTTAGGCCCGTATTATGAAAGCTTACTCAGTTATCGATCTATGCTTGAGCATATAAGATGCTATAGAAAAGCTCTACCCAAGCATACCTTGATGACTAAGCAAGCTTTCTTAATACGGACCTTAGTGTTGTCCTGTGTGGCTTTGATGTCAAGACAGGTTATAAGTAGTAAGTTTTGATTATGAAACAGAAAACTTTTATAATGCATGCCGTGTGGTGCTGGCGGCATAGAATTTGCACCACCCCAATAGGGTATATGCATGTGATTTCAAAATGGCTAAAAAAATATATACGTATTCTCTATTGATATAGAAACATATCTACATATTTATTTTTGCATTTTGAGATGTTTTTATTGTAGAATTTAACCATTGAAAAATTGATATTTCAAATCTCAATCGCAAAATTTCAAAACGCTACGCCATTGACTAGAGCGGACGTGACATCACTGTGCACATTTTTTCTTTTTTTATTCTGCTTGCTGCACCATGATTTGACACTATACTGCCCACTTGACATTTCGTATTGTCGATTATTTTCAGTTTTTTCGAAAAACCTCTTTCCTGAGATGATCACTACCGAGGTCGTCACCAAAGGTTTTAATCAAGTGTGTACGTCGACGTCACATAAACATGGCGCCAATATGGCAGCGTTTTTATCACCCGAAAATGATTGTAGTTTTGATTTGTTTTTTTTACCTTGTTAATGCGAAATTCAGTGAGCGTCTTATCATTCCTCGGTTAAATAATGACCTAAAGAATCGATAAAAACAATAAAAAAAATCGATGCATATACCCTATTCTTCCCGTGGGTGTCGTAAGACGCGACTAAGGGATATCTTCTGGGGGCGGGCAGCAGCGCCCCCTGCAGAACAAATCTTCCACCAAACTGCGATCCCCAACCCGCATTGCCAGCGTGGGGATTATGGGCATTACCCCCCATGAGTTAAACACCAAAAAGGTGTTTATCAGGAGGAGGCGTGCATCCAGCAGTGGACCGATACAGGCTGTGGATGTGGATGGATGGATGTGGATGAAACAGAAAACTTTTATAATGCATTTGTTTTTTTATTCTACTTTTTAACCAACTTCAAAAATAGGAGCTTCTTTTTTTGTATTTGTTTGTTACCTCAGAACTTTGGATTGGTCAGTCCAATCTTCATGTTTTTTTTTATATGAAAGCTGGTTTAGTTCTGACAATGGGATCCATGAAAATCCATGAAAAACTATAAAAATTTTACTTAGGTAGGTAACTACCCATTGTTGTGCTTTAATGCATTTAGGATGACTGTTAAATGATGGTATTGTGACTTAAATAAATAAATAATCCATTTATTAGACCTTTAATCATTACAAATACTGTTGTAAACTGGAATTGTGTGAGCTAATCTAAACAGTTGAGCTGATCATGGGGACAGGACATAAGACTTTTGGACCTGGCAGTAGTAAGTGATGTTATACTTATAGTTCACTTGGGGCCGCCATGGAAGTAGGTATATTTGACTTGATTCAGGTTTTCTTATATTAGTTCCACAAACAGCATTTTCTATATATAACTTACATAGGATAACTAAGAATGCAGCTTCAAACATAATATGAGTATATTATGTTTGAAGCTATAACATAAATATGAGTAGGTAGGCAATGTACAGTTACAAAATCTTTTGAATTGTTTTCTCAGTGCGTATCTTCAGCAAATCATACTCGGTAGATAGGTTAGGTTCAATGTTAGACTCTAAATTGATACTGAAAGTAAGCGATGCGTACCTTGAGTGGCTGCGGCCGCCTGGTATGCGGTGTCGTAGCCTGTAGCAGTGGCGCGCTGGGTCCCGTAGGTGGCAGCAGTAGCCGCAGGCGCTACCGCATACCCAGTTTGACCTCCATAAGCGGCACTAGCTGTGGCAGCTCTAAAAGTCCAAATTATTATCTTTTTACGTTATCATATTAAATCTAATAACCACGATCAATAACCCGAAGACGCCATTTTGATTAGGTCAAACACGAGCACAAGGCATTTCAGTCGCACACGATATATTACTCTGTCCCTACACACTGCATCAAACTTGAACAGGTCTCGTTTTATAACTACTCACCCGTACTGGGTTCCTCCATGAGTAAACCCAAAATAATTATTTGCTGCCATATTTCACCAATAATCCACGTAGAAACAAACGCTTCACAGTGGAAAACACGGAAAAAGAAGGCCGGCGGCGGCGTTTCGTCTCGCTTCGCTTGCCCACTCACTTCTTGACAGCTAGATAGGTATAGAATAGACAACAAAAAAACGTAAAACACCATAGACAATTAATTTTGTTGCCATGTCCAAAGAGTTTAAAGGCGCATGATCCGAGCTTGTCATTTGCGGGCGTGATCTCTGACTTTTGTTCTCGAATTTGATATTTTACGATAAATAAAACGACTGCGATAATAATTACGATTAATGTTTATTATCACTAAGTCCACCTAGTTTAAGCTCTACTCACATCAATGCAAATTTTTAAGCGCGTTGTGTCACGCGATTTTGCGATATTTTCTTGCGGAACATTTTGTACTTATACGCATACGTTGACAAAAACTGCCGCGATTCGGCAGCTGCGATTCGGTTTGTCCGAGGCGTTTCGCGTCCTGCGATTTTGCGGGGCGGCGCGGGGTGGCGGGACGGCCTTCGTCGTTCGCGCGGCCGGTAAGGGGCGGCGAGGGGCGGCGAAATCGCGCTTAATAATAAACCGCTGTGTGTAAGGAATCACGCTGGAAAATCGCCGAAATCGCGCTTTGCAAGACGCGCTAACAAATTAGCGGCTGTTTGCGGAGGGCTTTATCATTAATTACGTAGATATAATATAACACAATCACAAGTAGAAAAAGTCACGTAGGTAAAATGCAAGGACCAGTTTTTATTTAAATCAAAGTATCGTCCACAGTTGGTGTCACAATCACTTCATCACACAAATAGTCGTAAGTAATTAATGAATACAGAACACTAACACAAAGATATAACATTGAAATCAAATTATACATCGAGAAATCACGTTCCGGTTCCGTCGCGTTTGGCTGGTGTGACCCGCGTCCATCTTCTACCTCAACATTATATCGCCAGCAGGCTCCTATCTCCCGCGCCCAGCGCGCTCTGAACAACCTCCTCGCCAAGCATCCTCAGGTTGACCTGTTTGCGGATGGATGGAAGTTGATAGAGCGAATGTGCCTTAACTATTGTGAGAATATCTAATACTTATGTAATTTTTAATATGATAATTATTTTGTTAATAATTTTTACTGTTATTTTATTTAATTGTTTGTTGATTCTTTATAATGTTAAATATACCTACCTATTCTACTTAGTATCTATGATTTAAATTTAAGTAGAGACATGTTGTTTAAATACTGTTGTTTAAGTTTTTAGATGATATTTATAAAGATTTACCTAGCAAGTAGGTGTCCTAGACACGATCCTAGATGTACTTAACACATTGGAGAACTCTGTAATGTTAGGTCTGGTTTTTAATAAACGAATTGAATTGAATTGAAATCGAATTCTACCTCAACATGGCCGCCGCCCGTCGCTACCATGCCCCCCGACGACGTTACGCGTGAGAGTGAATGATCCCACAGTTCACCCTATTTCTGCATAGATGGCGCACTCAGCTTGTTGATGCGCCGTCAAGTAGAACAACCATAGATCAGCCTTATTGCATTGGCGGATCCAGGGGGGGGGGGGCATGGGGGCCATGCCCCCCCCCAAAAGGCCCAAGAGTTCCATACTTTCGACTCAATTTTACGATTAAATTCAGATGCACTTTTACACGGGCCACGGCATACCTACTCTTAGGTAGGTTATGTAGGTACCTACTTTATATGAAAGTACAGAAATATATTTTTAAGCTATTGCATAGCTTCTATCGCGGGCCTTGAGCGCGGGGACCGAATCCAGAAATTCCGTAACGAAAAAACCTTGACGTTTGTCTCTTTAGTTCAGCAACTCGCCTCTAGATGGCATTGCAATAGCTTTACCGCGGCAGTCCCCGAGTGCCACACGTCTTTTTTAGGTTAGTCGGTACTTTACATACATCTACAAACTAAATTCAAGAGGTTAATTTCTTCTCAGTATTACCACGTCCATCGACACGTTCAACGACTTTGAAATGAACATAGGTAAATGATATCTATTTCTCTTCTTCCGCTAGTGAACACAAGTGAATTATAGCCAATTGCACCTCATTTCTTATTTGATTGACAGTAATAACTATTTTTCAAGCTGTTTATATTGATAGAATGAGAACGCATCCGAATTAGTTTTTAGTTTGGTTTCCATTCCACCCCTCTGGTTGCGACACTGGACTTCCTTCTTACTTACGTCAACACGTAATGTGTGCGGATTGCTCGTATTTTTCTTTTAATAAAAACTCAGTTCTAAATTACAAAAACGCTCTTTATTTGACTAAAACCTACATATATTAAATAAAATTACTCGTCTTAAGTATACCTCGGTATTGGATTTAACTTGAAAAGATAAGTTAAGTAAAAGAAAAAGTAGTACAGTGTGCGCGCATGTTACTCGCGAGTACGCGAACTTGCGAAGAAAGAAACGTACGCGTTCCTGCTTTCGTTACATTCAATTCAAACAATTTAATACACAATACAGAGAGATGACAAAAATATCACTGCTTTTTGCATTTTAATTTGTTTTTTGCATTGAGGTGTTCTTGCCCTTTATTAGCAGAACCCTTTTAAAAATACTTAGCTAAATAAGTACAAGTACGTACGTTAGAGTTATATACGTATCGAATATTTGTAGTTAATTCAATGTAAAACCTACTAACAGATGTATCACCACGGGCGTGGCGAACATCTTTTGCCTCTCTCGACGTGGCCTGGATCTGAACTAAAGCCTCCTTTCAGTTTTCAGTTCAGTTGCAAAATATCTAACAAAACGACAAAACAGCAGAAAAAATCGGTTACATTGTCCTCTGTTTCGTGGTCCATTTTTAATAATACATAGTCTCGGTCTCGGATGGGGTTGGGCAATGCGAAACGTGATGCTGTGACCGCGCGTTCTCCGCCCTCTATCTCGAAAACGGTTCACCGTATAAAAAAAAAATTAAACAAAATTTATAGAGAATTTTGTCTGCTACAATATTGATCATACATAAAAATAGCAAAAAACCCATAGGAAATGAGATAATATATTTACAAAAAAACTATTTTTCGTGACCTTTGACCTTGAAATGTAATAGTTGCGCACACCCTACCATATGTAGGTTTTGAGACAACTTTTAGGGTGTCGATACAAGTATTTACAGACTTGCAGCTGGGTATCTCAAATTCCGAGGTGAACTTACTAAAATGACTGCCTTGTGGTTCAAAGTAATAGAATAAGTTTGGTTAGGTTAGGTTAGGTTAGCTTACATTTGTCGCCGGAGTTCGACCCCAAAAACACGTCCATAAAAAAACAATAATGATACTCTTGCTTGGAGCAAAAATGTAACATTTCAGGAAACGAAACGTAACTTACGACTCAAGAACCCTGGCAACAATGATCTGTTTCCTCTTCTAAGTAGTTTTAGTGAAGGACGCGGGTTCAAGTCCCGTCAAAGTAAAAAAAAAATGGGATATTATTACCCCCCCCCCCCTACCTGAGGCCTGCGTCCAACAGTGGACCAATACAGGCTGTGGAGGAAGAGGTTGTGATTTTTTTACCCTATATCTGAACATTGTCAAAATGGCCCCCCCCCCAAAATAAAATCCTGGATCCGCCCCTGCCTTATTGCCGGCTACACACAGCCCTGCTGCAGGGGCAATCTATTGATAATACTGGTGCCATTTTCTAGGCACCAGTATTATCAAAATATCAAAAGATCGGTATAGCCCTTATGTCTACTTCTGTCGCTCACTTGGAGCGACAGAAAGATATACTCATATTTTTCTTTATCTCTCTTCGATAATGCGAACGAGTGCCCGGGACCACTCGTTGCATATCGAGCAACTTATCGAAAAAAAGCCCTCGATAAATATCGAATTGCAGATGTTGAGAATAGGCTTGTTTGATTCGAAGCAATCACTCGATATTTTTACAGTTTATCAAGTCGATATATTGCGAGAATTGCCCTCCTGATCTTTCTGTCGCTTACTTGTTTTCTGTTTTGTTTGATTTCAAAAGAAAAGATTTCGCGTAGTTCTTTTCAAGTCAATGATCGATTATTGCAATTTGCAATACAATTTTTTTGTAAGTTACCGAAACGAAATGAAAATCAGTGTTGCCGGCGTCAAAATGATAAAGCTCCGATCCGACCGAACGCCAAAATGGTCCGAAAGGTGACAAAAAGATCCGTTTTGCAAATTTTATGTAAAAAAAACGTGTCGTAACGCGGATATTAATAGGTCTTCCATATGAATTGTACTTTATGTTGCTTCATATAAGATGAACTTCAGTAAACTTCGCTTATTTTTTACAAGACAGTTTTAAATATCGATCGTTACCTAAAAATAGAATGACAAGGTATTATAAAGGTTGTAAAATCATTTATAAAAAAAAATTGTGACTTACTGAAAATACAATTGATTTGTACCTTACCTACCCACACAATTGCCATATTTTTCATACTCCGCACACTAAAAGGTGTTCGTTCATGTAGAGCAGAAGAAGCGCCCAACAATATGGAAAATATCCAATCCTGAAACTCAAGTTGGTTGACATTTTTCGATATTCACAAAATTATAAGTGCTGACCTGAATGAACGTTGGAATCATAAACCGCAAAAAAAAAACATTTTAACTTAATGGTCGTAATAATGGACTACGCATAAAAATCAAACTATACGTAATCAGTTCAATTTGTTATATTTTATAAATTTGGCATTGATTATCATCACAATGATAATTAAATTCATCTATTATACATAGATAGCTTTAAAATATAATGCTTTATAATTATCGTTACCGTCAAAATGTTTCCAGCGATATGCATAATATGCATATTGCTGGAAACATTCCATCTACATTCCATCTACACCATCTACATTTTGAAACTTACATTGGCCCTTTATCGAAAGTAATGCACGATTTCTTAATATTATTCTATTCTTTTTTTTTTTTTTCTTAGTAGATAATATTAAGAAAGAATAAGGGATAATAAGTACACCTATAGAATAGAATAATATTAAAAAATCGTGCATTACTTTCGATAAAGGGTCAATGTTAGTTTCAAAATGTAGATGGTTAGGTACGTAAGATTTAATTCTGTCGGGTAGGTTTTGGATTATCATCATTAATCATCATATATTAATTTTTATGTATAATTCAACAAATAAATATGTAAAACTAAGGGCTATTAGTTTAATAAATACAATAAAATGCATGCAATGCAACATACTTCTTAAAAAGCTTGCGTTAGTCTGCAATTGATTCCTATGGTCCGTTTTAATACTTTTGAGGTGGCTAATATGCCCGTTCTACGCAAGCAATCGAGATTGGCTGCACCATTAGCAAGGTGATAACTTTTTTCAGATTAGAAAATCACTCGTCCCCCAATACATTTAACGCGGAAATATCTTTTGCCAATAATCTGCTGCTTTCAGGCTTGTAGATATGCCGAGCTCTTGTCTCGAGTGTAAGAATTCGTCCATTCGTCGACTAGCTCTTGTTCGTTGTCATTTTTTTTAAGAACGAGACTCGGATCAAAACGTTTTTTAAATAATTGTTTGCGTACTTTTGAGAAATTGCTGGTGTAACTATTTCGAGGCATTCATAATAGTAAATGTTTTAAATCAAATCTTTGCTTGATTTCTTTAAAAGCTTCTATATAGCAAAGCATTTTTTTCAAAATTACTTTTCAAAAATAGACAAGAGAGAAGAAGCGATAATGTAACCTTAGAAGACGTAGCGCAAAGTTTCTACTTTTTAATGAATGTGTCCTACGGGACATGCTCTAACCTATTGAGCCATACTGCCTTTTTTTTCAAATGTTGAGGTTTGCTCTGGAATGTACCGTGGCTTGGATAGGCGTTTTGGTCCGAAAAGATCCGCAAAGAGTCATGGTGCGCAAAAGATCCACAGAGGCAGAAAAAAGTCCAAAACGGACCAAAAAGGTCCGCACCGGCAACGCTGATGAAAATAAAATATAAACGGTGTTGCCTGCTGACTAGATTACTTTCGCCCACATCGCACGGCTATCCCGACACAGCAGAGAGGTCGCTTGTCAGCTATTTTATCATTACATATTTTTATTAAACAGCATTTCATATTATTAAAGCTTTAAATAAAAAGTTGCATAAATACCGTCTACATTTTTGACAAATTGTTGTTAGAATTGCTAGATTCAGCTATAACTAAGTTGGCATTAGGTACTGATTAAAACCAAACTAGATATTGTCATTCGTAACTCGTAAGGTACGCGAGGTTGACATTTAATTATGTAAAAACAATAATAATTTAAGGAATCAAATTGTCTATGATGAAAATAACGAAGAGTGCACGAGAATGCAGGTTTTGGCGGAACTCGATATTTATTCAAGGCTCGATATTTATTACCTGAAAATGTATGCCGTGATACTGCATATCACATGATACTGAGAATTACCCTCCTGGCTCTTCCTGCGGCACTATGAACCACATTTTTTTCTATATTATATAAATAAATTATTATAGGTAGTACCTGGGTGACCGAGCTTCACTCGTTTTTTTTTGTAAATTGTGTTTTTTAGAAATTATAGTAGGTAATAAATACTATTCGCCAATAGATGGTAGGATGAGTCATATTTTTCAGTTTAATTCTTAAGTTCATAAGGATAAGGTTGATTATTGAAAACACGAATAAAATACTATTACTATTTACCATCGATCAAAAATTTCGCGGCCGAATAGAATAGTATTACTATTTACCATCGATCAAAAATTTCGCGCATCATCTATTGGTAAATAGCATCGATCAAAAATTTTGCGGGGGCGAGGCCGCAAAAGTTTTTGATCGATGCTATTTGTTTTTATGTACGTATACATGGTAACTATGGAAAGTCTTAAAAAACTATGATTGGTCTCAATAGTTTTATCTTTTCAGACTTTCAGACATACACTAACTATCTAATTATAAAAAAAACTTAGTTAGCAAAAGCTAGATCAAATTAACATTTAAATTAAATTCAAGTTAAAGGTAAAATATCTTTATTAGCTTTATTTCTATGAATAGGTACAATAGATGTACATAAAAGAAAAAAAAAATCAAATTAAAATACACATAGAAATAACATGTTATTTCTTACTTCTGTGGCTTTAAGATGTAGACTTATGTAGGACGAAGAAAACTTTAGTCTGTTAGTTTTTGTTATTTTATGAGTAGGTGTAAAAACCGTGTCAAGTTTTTCTTATCCTTTAACTAGCGGCGCCTCGCGGCTTTGCCCCTGTGGTTAAGTTTATAAATTCCCTTATGTTCCGCGCATTTATGTTAGTTTCTAATAATCATAAGAACCTACTCCTTAAAATAACAAACAACAAAAAAATAAATATAAAAAAGCTGTGTGAATTGTCCAGTATTATTTATTTATTTATTTATTTAATTCTGTAATACGTTGGGTGGGTTACGCAGCGATCGCCAGCAAAGATCTTAGTTTTCAGCATGATTTTTGTCGGCATCTTCAACAATCGATATTATTTTGACCAATAATCACAAACCTTCCTCAGGAAACACCCAAAAAATATCGACAAAAATGCCGACAACATCCCATCACTAGTGAAATCGGCAGGTAGCGGTGAAGTGGGAGGGGTTCATGTTGTCCCGCGTCCCACCCCTGTTTCACCCCCGTGAAACTAATTTTTATTTAATTATTTTAGGGTAAAAATTGCTAACCGGTGGTATGTGATGCGGTAATTTAATTTAGTCTTCGTCCTGCTATCATTTTTACAAAGGTTTATAGCGCATTTCACCATATTTCAGCCACGAAAAATAAACCTGTATTATCGACTGTTCACACAGGTGGTTCTCACATGAATAATTGTCATTCATTTGTCATGTCGATGATGTTCAGTTCACCCTTTGTTCTCACGTGCAAAGAGAATACAATAACTTCGTAAGACTCACGTGTGTCCATTCGATCGATCAACAGGGTGAACTAGCTGGAACTAGCGCTCCAGTACATACAAACTCGATGGATGGACAATCATTCTAAGGCTGATTACCCTCTTTGCAGTAAGCCTTTGCATGATTTGGGTATTTATGGTTCTATTTGTCCAAATCAACCAACGGTTCTTGAAGAGGTTCTGAATGTCACAGACAATCTAAGAAACCAAAGAGAATACAATAACTAAGAAACGAATACGACGCCGACGTTCAATATTGACAACTGAAGGGCGGTCTTCTCGGATTGGCAGCTATGATCAAAGAGAATACAATAACTTCGTAAGAGCTATGATGGCGGCTAGCGAAGAACTAGGACCATCGTAGACCGAATAGACCAATCAATGAAAAGAATACTCAATATTATCAGTTGTTATTGAAATTTATAGCATTCAGGGCTCCGCCTAGTGCGTGAGTCTTCAAACTAATAAAACGACATTATCTGAAAATGAATCCTAGCTAGATTGATTTAACGCCCCCGAAACCCCCTGCTGTATACCTACTAAATTTCATGGCAATCGTTGGAGCAGTTTCCGAGATCCTGATTATATTAAATCTATTAAAAGTTATTTATAAACGCTTCTGTAATAGTTTCATATAGATACCACAAACTGAACGATGGATTTTTAAAACTTCCTGCCAAAGAGAATACAATAACTTCGCTTCCTGCGTTTAACGTAAAAATAGGTGGGGGCGCTACTTTCACTGGTGTATGCGGGATTAAGGGGAATGTACGAGGTTCGAAAGCCAAAACACGAGATTTTTGAGAGGAAAAAATCGACTGTTGGCAACCCTGGATCAGTGTGTCACGCACGTATCGGACACGTATCTGTGACAAGGAATGTTTTTTATAAAACAAGGTACCTACTATCAATATTTAAAAAAAGTAAAAAACTTGTCTTAATTGAGTAGGTATCTTACTAAACTATTTATAACTTCTGTTTCAGTTTCGATGAACCATTTGCTGAGTTAGATTTCCTGCCCAAAAACTATAAAGTGACTGAATTACCTAAAGAAATATCAGCACCTCGCGGTATCCCAACTCGAAAAAAGGAAACAGCATTTAATGCCAGAATCCAGAAGATTGTTCTGGAATCAATTGCCAGTAAATGACCAATCTATTGATTTACAAACAGACGGGGATATCATCATCATCAGCCTATATTAGTCCACTGCTGGACATAGGCCTCCCCTAATGAGCGCCATAGCGCCCTGTCTTCAGCTTGCCGCATCCAGCATCTGCCTGCAGTCTTTCGTAGATCGTCATCCCACCTGGCCGGAGGGCGTCCTACACTACGTTTGCCGAGTCGCGGTCTCCACTCAAGAACTCGTTTACCCCAGCGGTTATCGGTTCTTCGCGAGATATGGCCGGCCCACTGCCACTTCAGTTTGCTAATTCTTTGAGCTATGTCGATAACTTTGGTTCTCTGTCGGATGTATTCGTTACGAATCCTATCTTTCAGAGAGACTCCGAGCATAGCTCTTTCCATAGCTCGCCGAGCGACTTTAAACTGGTGGATCAGCCCTATCGTGAGTGTCCATGTCTCAGCTCCGTAGGTCATGACGGGTAGGACGCACTGATTGAAAACTTTCGTTTTCAAGCATTGCGGTATGGATGACGAGAAGACTCGACGTAGCTTTTCAGAATTTGTCCAAGGTAAGTGTACTCGGAAACAATTTCGAGAGGGTGGCCATGTACGACGACCGGTCCCGGATCAATGAGGCCATTGATCATGATTTTGGTTTTATCCAAATTCATGCCGAGACCGATGCATCGGGAGGCTAAAGCTAGACCGTCCAGCATCTGGTTGAGCTCCTCCAGCGACTCCGCCATTACGACTATGTCATCAGCGAATAGAAGGTGTGAGATGTAATCGCCGTTTATGTTAATGCCCTTACCTTTCCAGTCCAGTGTCTTAAACATATCTTCCAACGCGCTCGAGAACAGCTTCGGGGATATAACATCCCCCTGTCTCACTCCTCTGCGCAGTTGGATGGGTTTGGACTGCTGGTCCTGTACTTGGACACTCATGGTTGCGGCGTCGTAGAGACATCTCTGCACCTCGATATAACGATAGTCTACTTGGCATCGCTGTAAGGATTCCAGAACAGCCCAGGTTTCGACAGAGTCAAAGGCCTTCTCATAGTCCACAAAGGCCAGACACAGGGGCTGATTATACTCTTCGGACTTCTGTATAATCTGCCTCACTGTGTGTATGTGGTCTATGGTGCCATATCCTCCGCGAAACCCGGCCTGTTCCGGTGGCTGGAACTCGTCGAGTCTCCTGGCGAGACGGTTCGTGATCACTCGTGAGCAGCAGCGGCGTTAGGGCCACTGACACCCCGGGCAGTAATATTTAGGCGCCCACTTAAGGAAATCAAAACTGGCTCATGCTCTTTTTGCGATTTTGTTGAAATGTATTTATCAATATTCATTAATTTTTTGATTTTGTGAAACTCTTTCTCCTGTTCACGCTTACGTTTCCGATATTCCGCACCGGAAGGTTTTTTTTTATCCTTTGGTCTGACATTTTGGTTGGAGTATACTTTACGGGACACAGTCAATTACAAGGCAAAAAAGACAGAAAATTTTTGACGAAAATTTTTTAATTTTTTGAGTCTTGGAGGGGGTGCAACTTGTCTTCGTGACCAATGTCACCTCTACACGGAAGGTGTAAGGAACCGGAAACGACATTTAACGTATACTCCTCTAGGCGTCGCACCCCCCGCGAAGCGGGGGGGGGGGGGCGGGTTCGTGGCGACTCAGTGACTGAAAGGGGTGTGTATATGTATAACTGCACCCAGAGCCCTATGCCCTATGGGGGGGGCATCATTGACTGCTAGCTAACTCAGGGTCAAAGATTAAAAAAAAAAAAAAAACTTGCGTCCCGTAAAGTACACATCGACCAGAAAACTGTAGAAAAATTCACAATCCTGAAAAAATATATATTTGAAGTATTTTTTAATACAATAAATAGGAATAAAGGGTTTGGGATATTTGAAGAACAATATTACAAAGTCAGTAAGAAAATGAATTCGTGCACGTGTACTCTGTAGCAGTCAAAATATTGTGGACGGTTTTCTCGTTGTATGATCGAGCGACGCTCGAGTCGAGAGACCAGTATACAAATCAGCAGCCCTGCGCCACGCTCGAGCACGGTATCCCCACCATTGAGGGTACACAGCCAGTAAACCAGGAGGCCGAGGCCCCAGACCTCAGCGCCCCCAAAATTTGGCGCCCCGGGCCGTCGCCCCATCGCGCCCCCCCCCCTAACGCCGGCTCTGCTCGTGAGAACAGCTTATAGACGTGGCTCAGGAGTGAGATGGGTCTGTAGTTTTTAAGGAGGGTTTTATCTCCCTTCTTAAAAAAGAGCACCACCAAACTCCCGCTCCACGCCTTTGGAGTTCTCCCACTGTGAAGGACGGCGTTGAAGAGGTTCTGTAGTTTCTGTATAACAGGAGCTCCTCCGGCTTTTAAGAGCTCTGATGTTATGCCGTCCTCACCGGGGGCTTTTCCATTTCTAAGCTGCCTTAGAGCTAGCAGGATCTCGTCTTGACTGATGTCTGGCAGTTCGTCGGTATAGTGGCGTGTCAGGGTGGCTCTTGAATCGTGGTCGACTCGTTGGGGACGAGGGGCATGTGCAGCGTATAATCGGCCATAGAAATCCTCTATCTCGGCGGATATCTCCAGCTTCGACAAAACGGTCCTCCCATCGTGCGTTTTAAGCTTCGTCAGGTGGCTCCTGCCAAGCTGCTGAGTGAATACTTTGGACCCTCGGTTTCGCTCTATTGCCTCTTCAATGAGGCGTGTGTTGGAGCTCCGAAGGTCGCGCCGTACCATCTTCGCAATTCGCTTGTTCAGGTCTGACCTGTCTGACGAAGTCGCTTGGGTGGTTTCCCGTCTTTTTGCCATCAGCCCGACCGAGAGTCTCATCCGAGACGGGGATATGCTCGAAGAAATTTAATTTAAGTTAAAAATAAAGTTACTTATCGCTGTCAGCGATAAGGCCGCCCATTGTCTCACTTATTTTTAAAGTCGTGTTTTTGTATTTGTGTTTTTATATGTCCATGGTGTTTTAATAAAGAGTTTTGTATTGTATTGTAACTTTTAATATTTTACTACCTCACTAGGTATTGACATGACCCTAAGCTATTAATTAAGCCATAAATAAATTCAAAAACATAGCTAGTGATTTCGCTAGGTTTTATTGTTCGGTCAATAATATAAGTTGCTTAGACTAACCATTTTATATACCTAGTAAGTAACCTTGCTAGGTTATTGTTTTGGATTACATACCTATGCAATTTAACTGAGATTTCCCAAATCAAACTGCAGTAAGGCACATAAAACTTGTAGAATTGTTATTTGAATATTGTACATTAACTTATAATGTAGAGCAAGATTTAGTTATCGAATGCCAAATGAACACAGTACCAAAAACAATTGTGTGCGTAAATATTTAAAAAGTGTTTGTTTTCCTTCTCCTGTAAAATTTGGTGAACAACACTTGCTAGGTTCTGATTTTGGACAGCCGATATGTCTGATGATTGAGTGATTTTACTAAAAACTTGTATTGCAAATTGCGTTATTTTATCTTTCACCTGAAATCAAAATCAAACAAAACAGAAACACAAACAGAAAACAAGTGAGCGACAGAGAGATAATACTCACGATCTTCTTTCCCTCTCTTCGATAATGCGAACGAGTGCCCGGGACCACTCGTTGCTTATCGAGCAACTTATCGAAAAAAGGCCCTCGATAAAAATCGAATTGCAGTTGCTGAGAATAGGCTTGTTTGATTCGAAGCAATCACTCGATATTTTTACAGTTTATCGAGTCGATATTATTGCGAGAATTGCCCTCCAGCGGAGCGCCACACGTGTTTTTGGCGCGGGTCCGGAAATTTAAACTTTATCATTGTTATTTATCGCAAATATCGCCAATTTTAACGATTTTCCAAAATTAGTCAAATAGCCTATTAAAAATAGGTACTTCCTATAATTTGATTACAAACTCGTTTTAGCGTTGAACACTGGCAGGCAGGGTCGTCGTCGTAGCGAAAGAAAAGCAACGGCGCCATTAAGAATTAATTGAATATTTATTTTTACTTTTGACATAAAGCAGCGTAATTTTCACTTTCACCTCAGGAAAAACAAAAGAGATTTTCTATAAAACCTTTTTTTATTCATACAAAATATAAACTTACTTTAAAACAATGACAACATGACTTATACTTCATCTGACTACTTCAGTCGACTTCATCCAAGGAATAATTTAAATATTATTGTTAGAATATTGAGAACTATCAATGGAACTGAAACAAATTATAAACATTAGATATCTGATTATCACACGGGCATAGAATATTTTGGGTTGAAATGGATAAAAGATTGAGTCATCCCACTACTGAAAAAGCTCAAAACATGAATTCCAATCCCGGTATTCAGTATTGATACTATTGATAGGAACCAATCATCTATATACCTACTTTAGATCAAGGAATGAAAAAAGCATAGAAGCATTCCTTGCTCTAGAAAATGAAATGACCTAAATGCCAAGTGTGATCTAGAAGTGTGTTAACTATACTGCAAACAATTTTAATTAGCAAGGGGACTGGAGGTAGCAACTAGAGGGTGTTGTATAAAATGTTGTTCACATCTTAGGTATACTTGATAATATGATAAACAATGTAATCTCAAATGATACAAAATTAATGTCAACTTTGCACTGAGCATACAGAGTGTTAACAAATTGATGGCATAACATTATCAGTTAAGGATATTTGACAGGTTAGTTTTATGTTTAGTAGGTTTCCTTTCTTTTTCTTTTAAAGAAAGCTTCTATGTTTTTTCCATTCATTGGTTCAAATAGAGAAGCGTCGTGGGAATTGAGGGTGCATGTGTGCCAA
This sequence comes from Eupithecia tripunctaria, assembly GCA_955876795.1. Lineage (NCBI taxonomy): Eukaryota > Metazoa > Arthropoda > Insecta > Lepidoptera > Geometridae > Eupithecia > Eupithecia tripunctaria. The sequence continues at coordinate 14,978,258 of OY041615.1, forward strand.
TTGTCAACTTTTGTTGTGTTGACAACCACTGCTCTGTCATTGCAGTACAACTAAAAGTGTTAGTTAACCATAATGCCACAACTCATCTCTTTTTGAACAGACTCTTTAAAAGGTTTTTTGCTCATAGGGAATGTGTGATTGGCCTGTAAAATACACAAAGTTTTGTTGTGTTCATTTGTGAACACTTATCTAAATGAACTGCTTGCAAGGCCTATGCAGGAACAACAGATGCACCTATAGTATTTACAATGGTGTATACCATGTTCTGTTCAATAAATAATACTAGCCATAATCACACAGCATCATGTAACTACTTACTTCGTGTAACTGTGCGGATAGATCTCACCAAGTTCAACATTTGAAACTTTACTGAGGAATGGTCTGTATAACCTTGATTTTGAGTATTGGCACCCCATCCCACTGAAACCAAGAAAGCTGTTTACAACGCTTGATAAACAAAACAAGAAGAGAGGAAGTAAGACCATTTAGCAATAATTTAAATATAAAGTGAAATGACATGAATCTTAAACTGCTTAGCTTCCCTTTCAGACTTACTCTTTTGCATAAATCGCTCTTCGTGAAGAATGCATACCGCGTTCAGACAGAGAAGAGAGGCTTCGAATAAGTTCCACAAGGTTAAGGTCATTATGTAAAAGTTTGTGTATTCGGTTTTTCTTTTGTATTTTTCGCAAACCGCAAAACGAGTCTTACAATTTGTTTGTTATTACCAAAGAGAATACAATAACTACGTAAGAAGAGACGGACGGGCAAGGAACGTAAATACTCCAAGGAGCGGACGGGACCGACCAGTGCTGCCAGCAGTCAAAATGATAAAGCTCCGATCCGAACGCCAAGGTGGTCCGAAATGGCAAAAAGATGCAAATTTTATTTTATTTTTATTTATGTTAAAAAAACGCTTATGTTGCTTCATCAATGATAAACTTAAGTAACATCGCTTATTTTTAACATGAAATTTTTTAAAACTTTTTTTTATATAACGATCGATACCTGAAAATATAACGACAATTGATTGTAATTTAAATTGATTTAATAAATTGTTGTTAAATGTATTATAAAGGTTGGAAAGACTGATAAAAAATGTGATTATTGTGACTTATTGAAAATACAATCGACTTGTACCTACCCACAAAATTGCCATATTTTCACACTCAAATACGTTCGTTTATGTAGATCAGAAGAAGCGCCCAATTCTATGGCCACGCGTGAGTAGGAATTCATATAATATCCAATCCAGAAACTCAAGTCTGTTGACTTTTTTCGATATTCACAAAATTAAAAGTGCTGATCTGAATGAACGTTGAAATTATGAACGCAAAAGTAAACATTTCAACTAAATAGTCGTAGTAATGGACTATGGACGCATACAAATTTAAATCCATTTAGTTCAATTTATTATTATAATAAATTTTGCCTTGATTACCGCTCATCATAATCTAAATTCATCCATCGCCTCTACCTTAAAATATAATACTTTATAAATTATCGTAGCCATATAAAATATTTCGAGCAATATGCATAAGGAAAAAGGAATAATAAGTACGCATATAGAATAATATTGTATTGTATTGAATAATAATATCGTGTATTACTTGCTTATGGATTCATAGATGTAGATAATATATGCCTTGCATTCCGAGTTGTGCTAAATATCGATATTAGCGCGCTATCAAGCGTTCCGAGTTACTGTGAGCGTGACTACGATGCCCCATGTGACGTCATAGATGACGACATTCCATGCGCCATTTTGCGATATCAGTGACCATCCTACAAACTGGAGGCTGATCTACAGTCAGAAACCGATCTACAGTCGCTAACTGAACGCAGGTTAGCGTGCGTTAGTTAGTACTCTTAGGTGACGAAACAAAAGTTACTTTTATTTCTTTGAGAAATGAAGGGAAATAACGTGCCTTATTCGCTTTAGCGAACAAACCCTTTGTAAATAAATGATGATAAAAAAAAAAAAACTGAATGAACCCAAATTTTAGCACTCCCTAATGTCAATTCGAGTTAGATTGCTGTTAAAAAGGTGCTTATATTAGCATAGCGCGTGTAGTTAATAATAATAATAATTCTCAACTATGAGCAGACATTATTATTAATGATTTGTTTATATTTCAGAAACGAAAAATTTCGCTACAATAATAACACCTCATGAGACTCCATGCAAGAGACAAAGAAGAACTGGAAGAATTCTTACTCTAAACTTAATTAAAAAAAGATTTAAAATAACTTATGGATACCGGTGTCATTCAGTTTGTAAAAGTTTTTAGTCAAAGCGGTCGAATTTAAAATCAGGTGTAAACTTTATGTTGTCCGGCGGAATCTACGGAAGCTGTCGTAATCGGGGTATGTTATGCTTATTGTATATTTTATTGGCAATTGAATGAATGTAAATCAATAAGATTATGTTTTGTTTCGACTGAAATACGAGAGTTTTGTCAAAATATCGAAACTTCGCAGGTGAAAATGTGCCACAAATTTACCGTCATTCCCTAAATCACGTAGATACGTTATTTAGAGAGATTATTTATTATTTAGATTTATTATATTTTCAAAATTTACGTAGGTACTTCATGTATCATTGTATACAGTATTTTTGAAAATATAGCATCTATTATTATAAAATGCTATATTTTCAATATTTACTGCACATCTAATGAGGAATTTAGCATTTTAACTTATTTTCCTCCAGCAGAGCCCAGTCGCGGAGGTTGACACTAAAGGGCAAACTAAATTTTGGGCCTGATACGAGTACGCAGAAGAAATAGTCCTTATTTGTGATTTTTTGATGGCAACATTAATGTTTTTGTTTTTTAAAGTTCTCTGTTGGACCATTTTCGACGTACAGATAGGTGTCAACGTGCCATTTCACTAATGTGCCACTTCACAATTCACTTCATATCTCTATGAAGTGAATTGTGAAGTGGCACATTCTCACCCCAGTGGTCAGGTGAGATTGTGCCACATTTTTTTAATTTTTTGTCCTAAGTATGGTTCATTTATTAGTGGCGAGATAAAAAATCTTTCTTCGAGTCAATACAAAAACGATTCCTTTACCATCTTTCGTATAGTGATATCTTGGCAAGGAAGTTATCCAGTTACCGTAAGCGACTAGAACACTATAGCATATCCCCTCTATTTTTGCGAAGAAAGAAGGCTGACCTGCTGTTCCTATACAAACTTATTAACGGAAAAATAGATGCATTGAACTTATTAATAAACTTCTAATAGAAAAAAAAGGCGGGAAGCATCAAACAGGGCGGTCGCGTTTTTTTCCCACCGAAATTAAATTTTTAATTTTTCTTGTAAATATTGATCAGTAGAGTTAGTTTAGATTATTTATTTTCATAATTATTGTATATATAGTAGAATAGTGTAAATAATATAACTTCTGGTAAGTTTTTTCCACTTATTTTCTGATGGACTTTGAGGAGCCGCCGGATCCTGGGGACACGGTCCCTCAGGTCGGTAGCAATGTCACTATATTGAATAGCAATGAATCCTCTGGAATGGAAACAGAGACGTCGGCGTGTACAAAAAAACGAAAGCTTAAATGTAACAAAAAAACTTTGCATAAGATGTGCAATCTTTGTAATAAAAAGAAGCGGAAACATGGGACCAATGGATCAAAAGGATGTCATTGTGACAAGAAACTGCTACCGCTTACTAGTGATAGCGATGCAACCATAATAAGCCAAGAGCAAGTCCTTCCTCCGGTTGTCGCAACCCCTGTTGCTTCAACCCCAACACCAAATTCTCCACCAAACTCATCATCGCAGGCTCCAGTTGTGGTTACTCGAACTCATTATGATTCCACAGATAGCGCTCCTTTTAATGTTCATGTTCAACGTGTTACCGAGTCACCAAACGATGGCACCACCCTCCACCCAATTATCTTTGGGAAGTTCTTAAAACGCAACCTAATTCACAATATTGTCATCGGTAGTGTTAAAAGAATCGGCAGAAACAAAGTATCCCTTGCATTTAATAATCACACTGATGCTAATGCATTTATTAACCATGAGAGTTTACAGAAAAATAATTTCAAGGCATTTATCCCAACTTATAATGTCTCTCGTATGGGAGTTATTCGTGGAGTGCCTACAGACATCTCTCCAGAAGAGATCATGGAGTGCACTACAGTACCTAATGGCTGTGGGAAAATCCTCAAAGTAAGAAGGATCAACTTCAAAGAAATTGTTAGTGGAGCTCCGGTTTGGAAGCCAACTCAAACAGTAGTTGTAACATTTGATGGACAAGTATTACCAAACCGTATCTACATGTGCTATACAGCCTTGCAAGTCCAACTATACACTTACCCAACCATACAATGTTACAACTGCTGTCGGTTTGGTCATACCAAACTGCAGTGTCGATCTAAGCCACGCTGTTTCAAGTGTGGCCAAGAACACTCTGGTGATTCTTGTGACATGCATGAAGACAGTCTGTCATGCTGTTCCTGTGGTGGTGCTCATTATGCAACTAGTAGGTCTTGCCCAGAATATACCAGACAAACCAAAATTAAACATTCAATGGCAGATAAGTGTATCTCATATGCAGAGGCATCAAGAACTCATCCACCTTTGACACATTCTTATGCTGCAGTTTTAACAGCAAACAAAGACCAAGCAATCTCATCTCCTACAATAAATCAAGTTCCATCATCTTCCAGAAAGACAGTATTCTTAAAACCTCGCCTGCCCCTAAAATCCAACAAGGGTTATGACCAAAGGGTCCACCGTGATCTGACCAGTCAACCTTTGTCGACACAGTCCAATGGTTGTGCTCTGAAAGAGGACAACAAAAATAAACAGTTAAATATAAATGATGTTATTGCCCTTTTAACTACATTATTACAGTCCAATATAATAGAACCGTCCAACGTTGCCAAAATAATAGACACAATTAGTATTTTAAACACCCATAATGGATCACACCAGATCCGCAGTTCAGTGGAACTGCAGGAGTGTAGTAAGTAAAAAGTCTGAGATTATATATTTAATTAATAAATTTAATCCTTTTATACTTGCCATCACAGAGACCTGGCTTAAGCCAGGATCTGTGTTTAAATTGAGCGGTTTCTCCTGCCTCAGGGATGATAGACCTGATGGATGGGGTGGAACCGCTCTTCTTATTAAAAATTCTTGTTCCTTTTTTCAATTTGTTTTACCTGCCCATAACACCGATAATTTTACTGCTGTAGCTTGCATTATTGATAAAATCTGCTTTGTCTCTATTTACATACCACATCCGTCATCTCATATTTATGATGAAATTGAAACTCTTCTTTCATCACTACCTAAACCATGTGTTATCATGGGAGATTTCAATGCCCACCATAGAACTTGGGGTAGTTCTTTATCCAATACTCATGGTAAAGATTTACTTGATATATTTGATAGACAAAACTTGTGTATTTTAAATGACGGCTCTCAAACTCGGCGTACAAAACCCTCTGAAAATGTTAGTGCTGTTGACTTATCAATTACCTCTCCTAGCTTAGCCTTAGATATTACTTGGAAAACACAACCATTTACACATGGTAGTGATCATTTTCCTATTATTTTACAATTTACTAAATTTAAAGTTAATAATGTTCCTAAAGCACCACCCAGGATGAAATATAAAATTATTCCTAATAAATGGTGTGATTTTAAGTCCGACATGGAAGATAAGATAAAGACTTTACCTCCTTTATCCCAGGGAATTTCTACATGCGCTAATATTTTTATTAATAATTTGATAGAAACAGCTAATAAAACATTTCCTCTCAAAAATAGTACTTCAGACAAGTTAGCATCCCCTCCTTGGTGGGATTCTGAGTGTAGTCTTGCTGTTGCTCAAAGAAAAGAGGCAGAGTTTATTTATAATCAAGAAATGTCAGAAGATAATTTTAATAAACTTATTGAAGTAATGGCTAAAACTAAGAAAACATTAAAACATAAGAAACTACAAGGCTGGCAAAGTTTTTGCTCAACCATTTCTCCAAAAACAAAACCATCAGCAGTCTGGGCGAACATAAGACGTTATAGATCGGGAGTTAATGAATCTGCTTCTGCTACATTGCCTCTTTTCCTGAGGGATAACTTCATAGACCGTTTGGCTCCTGCAACAGTGCCACCAAGGGAATTATTTATCACTCCAACACTTCCACAAAATCCTGTGTGTCCAAATGGACTTGATGCACCCTTTTCTATTGATGAGCTGAAAGGCATTTTGTCAGTGACCCGTGATACGGCTCCTGGCCACGATGGCATTCCATATTCTTTCTTTGCTCATCTTGGTGAGGATTCTTTGCAATATTTACTCACAATTATCAATTCTGTCATGTTGACAGGTGACATTCCTTCAGAATGGAAAATCCAAATAGTATTGCCATTCTTAAAACCAACCAAAAGTTCATTCGATTCCGCTTCTTATCGACCCATAGCCCTATCTCCAGTTATTTTAAAAATTGTTGAACACCTAGTTAAAAATAGAATTGAGTGGTTTATTGAAAGTCAGAATCTTCTGCCTCAAAGTCAATATGGCTTTAGAAAGGGTAGAAGTTCGATGGACAGTGTTAGTGTATTTTTATCAGACATTAGAGTTGCATTTTCATTGAATAAGTCGCTTGTAGCAACCTTTTTAGATATAAAATCTGCTTATGATAATGTTTTAATTGAAGTGTTGATTAAAAAACTCATTTATTTGAAAATTCCGCCTTTTTTGACCAACTTTATTCAAAACATGCTAGCTGGACGAGTGATTAAATTAAATTCTTCAGAGATTTCAAGAGTCGCGTGGAAGGGTCTACCACAGGGTTCTGTATTGAGTCCCCTCCTTTATAGTATTTATACTTATGATTTAGAAGCTTCTGTTAATGACATGGTTAGTATATTACAGTATGCAGATGACTTGCTTGTATACATATCTTGCAGTTCCATTCATACAGGTTCCTCTGATGTAACTTGTGCACTGAAATTTCTTAAGCTATGGTTGGATAAGCATGGTTTAGAACTTTCAGTCTCTAAAAGTAACGTTGTTACGTTCACGCGCCAGGTCAACCCGATACCGGCTAAAATATATTATGACAATGTTCTTATTCCTGTAAATAGTTATGCTAAGTTCTTAGGTGTATTATTAGATTCAAAACTCACAGGCCACCCACATTGTGAATATGTTGTTGCGAAATGTGAGAAGTATTTGAATTTATTGCGATGCCTCACAGGTGTTTGGTGGGGGGCTCATCCGTTTTCCTTAAAACTCCTATACAATGCTCTCATTAGAAGTACACTAGACTATGGCACTTTCTTATTAGAACCGGGTAGAGCAGCTGCTTTTAAAAAATTAGATGGCATTCAGTCTAGATCAATGCGAATAATTTTGGGGGCCATGAAATCTAGTCCCATTGTTGCATTACAGGCGGAATGTGGGGAATCTCCATTACATTTAAGGCGTCAGTATCTATCCGATAGATTTTTTTTCCGTACCTGCCAGCTATCAAATCACCAACTTCTTCCCAAAATTCAAAAGCTTTCTCACCTCGTGACTACTTCTTCATATTGGAAACATAAACGACCTCCACTTTTAACGCATAGTTTTAACAGGCATAACACAATGTCAGCTCCAACTCACCAAGCTAATCTTCTTCCCATCTTCAACTGTAGTTATAAGGCTTTAACATTTTCACCTACGATACACTTTGACCTAAACATAGACCGCGATGATACAAATGCTAATATATATTTTAAATCTGCCGTTGATGATCGCTGGCGTGGTTGGCATCAGATTTATACTGATGCCTCCAAGCACTCCCAGATAGGGAAAGTCGGCGTTGGTATTTATCACAAAGATTATAATATCGTACAAAAAGTTAAATTTCCTGCAGAAACATCAGTGTTTACTGGAGAATGCTATGGGATTTTGAAAGCCCTGGAATATATAATAATGATGAAACTTAAAAATACAGTTATTTTTAGTGACTCCATGAGTTCGTTACAGTCACTAATAAAATACCCATTTCGATCCAAAACTTATTACCACATTATAATGGATTCTAGAACTAAGCTCTTGCAATGTAATGAGTATGGATATTCAGTGCATTTCGCGTGGATCCCAAGCCATTGCGGTATAGTCGGCAATGAACTGGCAGATAAACTGGCTAATGAGGCTGTGGAGTGTGGAGACCTTTTCCCCTACAAAAACTTTTCCCAAGATCTACTTGCTTTACCCGGGATTTATCTCAGGAATGCTTGGGATGAGTCTTGGGCGGGCAACGTGAGCAACAAGGCCAAACACTACAGATTTATACAAAGAAGTGTCCCACTCAAGCCTTGGTTTTTTAAAATTAAACTAAGTAAACGTGCAACAACAGTTCTCATAAGGATGCGGCTGGGCCATACGTGTACCCCAGCCCATCTAGCCCGCATGAAAATTGTAGGTGACCCTTCTTGCGAGTGCGGTGATGAATTTGGTGATGAAAACCATATATTTTTTTCTTGTAACAAATACGACCACAGTTCCTTCTATAACGATCTCATCTCCCTTCGTATTCCGCTTCCTGTTAATATTGCCTCCCTGCTTTCCTCCTTAGACCCCTCTGTTTATCAGTCCTTAGCATCCTTTATTTGTACAAATAATATAAATATATAGTGTACAAAGTATGTACATATGTTTGTTAATTTTTATAATGTACCTAATCTCATCCTATTATTTCCTATCCTAACCTAACTCTCCTGATCCTTATCACTTATATATTCTCGTAGTAGGTTTTTTTATAAGGGTAAAATGTTTCCCAAATTTTTTATTTGAAAAAAAAAAGATAGAAAAAAAAAAAAAAACGATTGTGGCAAATGCTAACAACTAGCGAGTCCAAAAAAAAAAAAAAAAAAAAAAAAAAAAAAAAAAAAACTTCTAATAAACGCTCCTTTTAGGCTACCTAGAAGTAAAGCCTATAACCTTTTCTCATTGCCGTACTGTAGAACTAAGATGAGCAAAAACGCGGTTATTCCCAGGATTTGTGGTAACTTTAACACCTTATCCAAAAACTGATCTCTCGATCTATCTGACCCGTTAAACAAGTTCAACCAATCCCTCAGATCTATTCTATCCCATGAACATCTTGATCTTTAATAGTCACTACCTATACTTAACATTTTTCTTAATACTATTTATGTACCTACCTACTATGTACAATACACCGAATAACTACCTACCTTTTCGTTCTTCCTGCTTCCCTTAATTATCCCTCGTACTTTATTGATTTATTTGTATTGTATACATTATTATAGCCTACGACTCACGTAGGTCTACCCACGTCTATTTTTGTATATATAACTTTTAGTAGTTTTAGAAGTAGTTTTAAGTTAATGATAAATACTTTAGTATGTAAGATTATTTTTTGTTTAAAATATTAGTTGAGTTGCTTCGATTTACGCGCATGTTGCGGCCGCCTATAATTTAGAGAGCACTAGACCTAAGAACCTTGCCACTGTATTTTAATTCTTTTATGTGTTATCTCTAGTTGGTAGTCCTAATAAAATAAATAAATAAATACAAACATGTAAACAAATATATAAAGAGCAATATCTGTTTTATTTTCCTAAAAAATAACTTATTTTGGCTTTGCTAGCACTGAATAACCTTGAAATGTGGCACATAGCCACCCCATTCTACGGTACCTACATCAATTTCACAATTTGCACCGCTTGAGTGGAATGCCAGAATATCAACCAATTTCACTCATATTTTTTACGTGGGTAACATGATTTATGTTTTATGTGAAACGAAAACTTTTCTATTTTCTAAAATCTGTTATTTTATTGTGCTCGGTAGGTGAACTTATGTATAATTTCCACATACGATGCAGGCATTTTTTGTAACTCAGACATTAAGCAGAGATCGCTACCTATCTATTTATCAGCGCACGTAGAACACATCTGACACTTTGCATTTGTATAAAAATATTTTTTCATTATATCTGATAAATAATAAATACTTATCAAATCTATCGTTTTTTATTTCGACAATAATGGTATCTATGTATATCGATATCGATATTTTATGGATATTCAGGTACATCACTGGCAAGAGGCGAGACAGGGCGAGGTATATCTATCTCTTTCTAACAGCACACTAGCAATCGCTAGCAATCTTCTCTTGGCAAACATAACCATAATTAACGTCCACGGCTCTGGTTGGTCTGATTCCTATCTGTATATCCTTACATATCTATGATGGTGTAGTACATTTTACATTCATATAGAAGTATACCTTCTACGACATTTTACATGCATTTTACATCTGTGGTCCGTTTATATTCTTACATATCTATGGTCGGTTTACGTCGTAGTAGTTTATGTAGAAGGTATGGCACTCCGGGAAATCAGGGTGACGTAGTTGTCACCAGATTACCAACTCCAAAAAAATTGCCATAATTAGCCAAATAAATGAGCTTCACGTTTCGTTAAAATAAAACTTTGTTTATAAGATATAATTGATTTTAATTAGAGAGGGTATCTATACACAATAATATAGAAAACAGAGTGAATTTAAGGGTTCGGGAAGGTTCAATAAATGTTCAATGAAGGTTCAAAAAAATTATTTATGATATTATTCTGATATTATCTGACATTATCTTCACGTTTCGTTAAAATAACTTTGTTTCTACAATATAATTGATTTTTATTAGAGAGGGTATCTATAAAAAATAATATCGGCCACAGAGTGAATTTTATGGTATGGGAAGATTCAATAAAACAAGTTTATTTTTAAACATTTCAGAGGGAGCATTTCCCCCAAATGTGGTTTTTTCAATAAAATTATTATCTATCTATATCTCACCAGGCCAAGCAGGCGTAGACAGCAACGGAGATTGAGGCTGGGGCGAGCTGACGGCTGACGACTCTCGCGAGATTTTCGTGAGTGTGGAGCGCCGATATTTAGTTTTGGAGTTGGTAACCTTTGTAGAAGCTGGTGTCTATGGTTGATATACTCTATGGCTGGTGACAACCACCGTTCGGAATGCAATACCTTGTTTCAAAGAGAATACAATAACTTCGTAAGACCTTGTTTGTTTTATTATACCATGAGTAGTAGTATTCGTCTTACGAAGTTATTGTATTCTATTTGTTATTTACTTCTGTACTTATTATTTTGTATTCGTTTTGATTGTATTCAATAAATTCATTTTAAATATGCGTAGAAGAGTTTTATGACTGCTAACTGTTTTAGGTTTCGTGTCAAAATTGCACAAAGGAAATTGTTGAGAGTCTGAGTTTGTAAAAAGTAGCAACATGGAAGTCGATGATTCAGGTTGGTATGCCCATCGATCTAGGCTATATGAGGAGATGAGATACTTACAGTTTCCCGAAAGTTAAAGGCTTAAATTAGGTTAACTCTCAGATGAAATCTGTGGTACAACTAAGTCCACCCGGTTTGGACCGGCGGCGGCGGCGGCGGCGTTCGTGTTACGAGTGTTTGCTCCAAGTGCTGCGACTTACCTACTAAAGCGTGATTAAATTAAGAAGAAGAAGAAAGACTACAGCAATGCTCTTGTTTGTTCGTATAACTTTTGCTCAAGATTGGTAATATAACTGCTAAGTGCGAGCGAGTTGTAACACAGGCCAGTTGTTGAGAAGTGCTGGGATATTGCACCTTATCTACAGATTTTACGTATATCCATGATTAGAATCTTGTGATATTATGAGGAATACTGTAGGTAGGTACCTAAAATAATATTCAAACCCTAAGTTTAATTGGTAACAAAGCTATTGATAGCTCAAAATTGCCTCAAGATGGTACAAGAGAATACTTGAAAGTCAATATATTTATGGCCACTGTGTAGGATCTTCAAGGTAAAAGGTATCCAACACACACCCTGATAGGGCAGGGCAGATATAGCTACATGGCTATTATTTATAATCTAATTGTACTCTTATTATTCTTGGAAGGGTTCCTGTTGGCTGCTGACTCCTAGATATAAGTAAAAATGGTCGACTTGACTTGGCTAGGCCACTATCATGGCCCTGATCTTTGAACTTTGGTGCTTTTCCAGATAAAAAACCATCAAAGGTGAAGATTATTGAAGATATTCAATTGGGACCTGCAACTCACCTTACAATAATCAGACCAGCTGGTGCTGTAATTGTGCAGACAGAAGTGAAAGAAGGAAAGAAAATCAATGTCTTACAGCGGAGAAATAAACTTCTTAAGACTGGCCAATCGGTGGAGGTATCAATGGCCGATACCAGCCAGATACTGCCTATGCACCGTGCTGCTGCAAACCAGCTTTTACCCAAACATACAGAAAAAATTAATGAACTACTTAAAGACAGGCAGGCACTTTTGCCCACCACCGACCAGACAGTGAACGAACTACTGAACGACAATCAGGGACAACCACCTAACATAGATCGCCAGACTGTAATCGCAAGCGGTACATTTACCAATATTTTGAACATTATGTCTCCAAAGGAAACAAAACCAACGGAACCAAGGGTACCGATAATCATGCAGAGGCCACAACTAGAATGTGGCGTACAGCCTGAAGATGTCAAGATATTTTCCAAATACACTGGCCCAGAATGGTACACTCAAAATAATAATATGCTGACTGATTCTATCATATCAGACAATTTGCCAAAAGCCTTTCATGATTTCCCTTTATTCGGCGTCCCCAAAAGCACAGCTGATTTGCCTCGTTTCCAAGATCAACTTGTGCAAGATTTTGTCCGAGTGTCAGATGATGAGTATGAAAATCTGAAAGATATTTGCAGGTAAAATTTTATCTCAATTACATTTGCATTTTGTCTATATTTTGATTTGTCTCAAAATCTTATCTTACACTTTATTTTCAGCCCTGACATGCTGTTTACTAAAAATGAAATACAAATGTCAATTCCTCGTCCGGTGACAGGCACGCACTCCTCGGTCACGGCGCTGCGGGCCGAGCAACGCGTGCAGATACCAGACAACAATAAACTCGAAATACTGAAAAAGCTCAATACCAGGATTAAATTGGACATCAATAACTTATTTTCAAGGAAGTTGAAGTACAGGGGAGTTAGGCTTCTCTCTTTACAAAACCAGGTATGAAATATGTATAATGTTTATGTTTATGTTTTATTAAATAAAATACGGTTTCTTAGTTTCTTAAAAAAACATTATGATCTATGTATGAAATGAGAGTGAAACTAATTTGCCATATTTTGACCACCAAATCGAGTTTGAAAATCTGTCACGTTGCAAGCATACTAAATATGTATTCACCATTAGAAATAAACATAAACATTTCTGAAATCAGTCGTTTATTCAAAATGAATCGGAAAGTACGAAAAAATATCAAAAATAAGCAAATTTATTCTGAAATAGATATTGAACGCGAGTGCGTTGTTCCCAGGAGAAGCCGCCGGAGCCCTTGGAGCTGGCGCCGGACCTGGCGCCCGGGCACGACCTGCTGTTCCGGGTGCGCCTGTTCCGGCCCTTCACCTTCGCCAAGCCGGGCGTGCGGCGCGTCGCCGGCGCCAGCGACGGACAGCAAGTAATTACTATTTGACGACTCCTGATTTCAGTCCACGGGTTTATCTATATATAAAAATGAATTGCTGTTCGTTAGTCTCGCTAAAACTCGAGAACGGCTGAACGGATTTATCTTATCTTGGTCTTGAAATGTTCGTGGAGGACTAGGGAAGGTTTAAAAGGTGAGAAAAATTCTAATGACTGCAGGGAACTGCCGGGAACCTTTAAACGTTTCCATAGGAACAACGCGTGCAAAGCCGCGGGGCACAGCTAGTTTATAATAAAAATCTATCTGTAAGCTCGACTGTATTGAATTGTATTTCTTTACATAACAACTACGAATAAGAATAGTCAGGAAGGGTAATTCAGAACAAACTTCAAACAAAAAGTGGGCCTAGCTCAAACCAAAATGACGTATAAGTCAAAAGACGAATCATAGCCAAAGTTCCAATTAGACATTGCTTCGTGATTAGTTGAATTCAGAACGAAAGCAGGGATTGGTTGGCGCTTGCTAAATGAAAGCGGTGATTGGTTCGCGCGCGTACTGCAATGTCTGCTATGACAGCTGAAACAAGGCGGCGTGGAAGATGTTATGCAATAAGTAGAGCGAACCAAGTTATTAATAAAATAATATAATGGTTAAAAATGTTTTCTTATTCATTTGTTTTTGTTGCTTTCTACACATCAATGAAATTTATGTTCCGCGAAATATGATTAATTTATTAAGTTTTAGTCTAGAAGACATTAAAAAAGAGTCTTTCTTCGCAATGTAGTGAAGGCGGATTTTCAGAAGTTCAACGATAATATCTTCAGTATCAAATATTTTAGAAAAACACTGTGTTGATATTACTGACAGATTACTAGCTCGAATAAGTGATTTTCCGTGGTCATTTATTTTTATTTATATCTTATTAGTGTCTCGGTGCGTGAGCATATTTTAAACAAAACCACCGATGGATACGAGAGTACATCGAAATCTTTCAAATTAATTAGCTTGTGAAAATATACGTTTTCATTCATTCTGGATAGTTGATTTTGGCTTGCAGTTTCCGGGTAATAAAGCCCCTATAATTTGTTCCACGGTTTCTGGCAGTTGAAGATTAGCGTCGTTGGTCTTACATATTAGGTCCTTACATATGAAATTGGCGTTTTTCGTACTGGCCACTTTAATCACAAATTTCTCCTCTTTGGTAAGGAATTCCAAATTCAAATTTGTACAGCTATAGACTCATGTATTTGTGCTTCGATGATCGTCATTCACTTGTTTTTTTTCTTCTGTTTTTTTCTGTTTGCGTCACTCATTTTACAAAATGGAAAACTTAAAATATCGCATTATTTACGAGTACGAGTTCCGCCGTGGCACTAGTGCTGCGGAAACAACTCGAAGGGTGAATGATGTGTATGGCGGTCGTGTTGCAAAAGAAAACACAGTTCGTTTTTGGTTCCAACGTTTTCGTTCTGGAAATTTCGACCAGCAGAACAAGCCCCGTGGACGGCCTGAGACTCAAGTTGATAATGAAGAGTTGAAGGCTATTGTGGAAGCGGATCCATCGCAAACCACGTCCGAGTTAGCTGCAGGCTGCGATGTTAGTGATAAAACTGTTTTAATTCACTTGAAGCAAATTGGGAAGATTAAAAAGCTTGAAAGGTGGGTACCTCACGAATTGACTGAAGCAAACCGGCAAACGCGCGTCGACTGCTGCGTTACATTACTAAACCGGCACAATAATGAAGGTATTTTAAACCGAATCATTACCTGTGATGAAAAATGGGTTCTTCACGATAATCGGAAGCGCTCAGCGCAATGGTTGGATCCTGGCCAGCCAGCCAAATCCTGCCCCAAGCGAAAATTAACCCCAAAAAAGTTACTTGTAAGCTTTTGGTGGACTAGTGCCGGTATTGTTCATTACAGTTTTCTCAAATCTGGCCAGACTATTACGGCTGATGTCTATTGTCAGCAATTGCAAACCATGATGGAAAAGCTAGCGGCTAAACAACCTAGGCTGGTCAATCGCTCCACGCCACTGCTGCTTCACGACAACGCTAGACCACACACTGCGCAACAGACGGCTACTAAATTAGAAGAGCTTCAATTGGAAAGTCTAAGACATCCTCCGTACTCCCCGGACCTTGCTCCAACAGATTACCATTTCTTTCGAAATTTGGATAACTTCTTGCAAGGGAAAAAATTCAACTCCGATGGGGCAGTCCAAATCGCCTTCAAAGATTTTATTGATTCCCGTCCGACTGGTTTTTTTAGTAAAGGGATCAATGAACTACCTATAAGATGGCAAAAGTGCATAGAAAATAATGGTTCATACTTTGATTAATTAAATATATTATATTAAAAAATATTCGACTTTTTGTTCCTCCCATACAAAACGCCAATTTCATATGTAAGGACCTAATATTTGATAACACCGTGCAATTCTTCTCTTCTGTTTTATACTCTGCTGGTTTTCATAGTTTTCATTAGTAATTGTTTTTTGTCTTTCTAGCTTTACTGCACTTATCCACTTATTTTTCCGAATAGGATCGGCAGGAAAACTAAAACACAAAATACAAGCAAAATAAATACATACATAAGTGTTATAAATATATCCTAATTATATTTGTTACATTTCAGTCGCTCGCTTGCCTCCGCGCACGCCGCACGATGATGACAAGGTCGCCCAGTTCGGTCGCGAATACTCGTAGCAATACCGCAAGTAATGTCGAAACAAATGTCGAATCTCAGTGTAAGAAGTGCAAAGTAGTTGTGAACGAATTACTGGCTTTTATTAGCCATAAAGTGGACACATTAACGGAACCGAATATCTTACAAATATGCCTTAGCACCTACACGTATGAGGAGATCGAAAGCGCGAGAGCTGTGGCTTTACAACTGCTAGCCCCGACTAAGAAGTTTCTGAGGCGAAAAGAAGGCACAGAACCAAAGAGTATTCAAGAAATCATAAAATTGATAAAAGAATTTAGCCCTGACTGTCTCCCGGATTTTGTAGCGCGAAACTTGAATAAATTACCTGCAGTATCTTTTGACTATGTGGATGTGACTGCATTTCTTAAGGAAATCGCTATATTAAGAACTGACGTGGCCTCAATGAAGGCCAAAAATGCATTAGAAAACTCGGTCGATATTGACTGCTTGAAATCCGAGATCGAGGAGGTTAAAACGATGTTAAGACAGCTGCAGTCGTGCACAGGCCAAAGAAATAGTCTAAATACATCTGTACCGAAACCTAGTGAAAGTGAAAAATCACTAGAGGAATGTAAAGAAAGCACTATAACGTCTACGCCGCCAGTCTGTCCGCCAAAGCAAGCGAGTGATAAGGACAGAAACTACCCACGCAAAACTAAGAAAAATATTAGTCATTCTAACGCTACTGGGTACACAATAGACGGCACATTATCGCCTATGCATTCGCAAACCGGCTCGCGGTCAAGGTCGCCGGCGGCCGTGCGATCTATTAATACACCACAGTATCGGGACATCGCTGCAAGAGCAAGTGCAGGCGCTTTGCAGCAAGAGAAAATCGACTCTGCGTTGAAGATTCATAAGGATGAGGATAGCTTTACTCTAGTGGAGCGTAAAAAACGAAAAAGGTTTTGTAATTTTATTGGTACCGCGCCGGGTTCTAGTAAGTTGCAGATAGCTGAAATTACATCAGCTGTTTATGTATCAAGATTGAACAAAACCACGACTATTGAAGACGTTCGCGAGTACATAAAAGAAAGGGGCCAGGAATGCAAGAGTATTGAATTTTTGGCTCAAAAGAATGACACCGATTTTAACTCGTTTAAAGTAATTGTGTATAGGCACAGTATAGAGGTGTTTTTGAGCGGAAGTTTTTGGCCCGTTGGAGTCAAGTTTCGTCCCTACCGTGATTACACGGCGAAAAGAAGATCGTCTGATACCCAACATTATGGATAGTACACCATCAAATATAAATATAATTTCGTACAACTGTAAATCTATTAAGAGGTCCGTGGAGAGCGTTCGTGACCTAACTAAAAGTGCAGACATACTAGTATTGCAGGAGACCTGGCTTTTACCGCATGACCTCAACTTTGTGCATCAAATTAATAGTGACTTTAGATGTATAGCTAGATCATCCGTAGATACATCAGTAGGCATGTTAAAAGGCAGACCGTACGGTGGCTTAGCTATCCTATGGAATAAAAATAAATTTCCTAACGTGACCGTAGTGAATTGTGACAGTAACAGAATCATGGCGGTAAAAATAGCTGTAGGATCACGTGACTTATTGGTGCTGAACGTATATATGCCTGTGGATATACCCGACAACCTTACGGAGTTCACCGACTGTTTGGCTCTAGCCGGGGCCATCATTGATGAGAGTGAGGTGCAAATTGCCTACGTAATAGGTGATTTTAATGCACATCCTTCGGCGGCCTTCGGACGCGAGCTGATGAGGTTTGGAGAAGACCTAGAATGGGAGTGCGCCGACATTAATCTCCTTGGGATGGACTCTGGCTCGTTTACATTTATAAGTGAGGCTCATGGCTGTCAGAGGTGGTTGGATCACTGCATGGCAACTAAGGCTGCTTGGGAAACGATCGTGACAGCGGACATTCTGTATGATGTCACGTGGTCAGACCATTATCCCCTTAGAATAACATGTAATATAGCGGACTTGATACCAGCGTCTGCTGCAACTAGCTGCCCTGATATTCTTAGGAATATTAGGTGGGGTGAGAGGGACGAAGACCAAAGACTGATATATAGTAAATATTGTTTCGATAACCTTAATTTCTGTGATATTTTGAATAAGAAAATAATATGTAGTTGTGAATGTATTGCTAGATGTTTACATTATAATGAATATTATAATAAGATAGAGAATTTATATACTAATATAATACATGTTTTAAAGACTGCAGCTACTGTGAGCTCTCGAATAGGTACACACAAACGCAAGCCAAGGATCGCAGGTTGGAACTACCATGTCAGAGATAGTCATCAGAGGGCTAGAATGTATTTTGCTTCGTGGGTAATGGCCGGCAAGCCGTCCAATGGAGATGTTTTTATGAAAATGAAAGACAGCAGATCAGAGTTCAAAAATAAGATTAAATGGTGTCAGAAAAATGAAGAAAGAATTAAAATGGATATTTTGGCTACACATAGAAAGGATCAAAATTTTTCAAAATTTTGGAATGCTACAAAAAAGTTAAATTATAAGCAAAACTTACCAGTCTCAATGGACGGCTTGCAGGATCCATCTTCCGTAGCTGAATTATTTGCCAAGAAATTCAAAATTGCACCCCAGCCCGTAGAGAGTGTGCCCGATGTTGAAGACACCGTGGTTGACAATCCGTTTCAGTTTACGATGTCTGATTTGGTAAAAACCGTGAGACAAATGAAACGTGGAAAATCACCCGGACACGATGGATTGAGCATCGAGCACATTCTGTATGGTAGCGATAAAATACTTGAGCATCTGCTTATTCTTTACAATCTTTGTATTAAATATAGCTATCTTCCACGGGACCTAATGAAGACAGTAGTCGTTCCCATTGTAAAGAATAAGACGGCTGATCTTAGTAGCTCTAATAATTATCGTCCTATTTCACTGGGAACGGTAGTAGGGAAAATACTGGAGCGACTTATCTACCCAGGTATTCGGGAGAGTATGAAAATCGACGATGCTCAGTTTGGTTTCTGTCCCGGTCTCTCAACGGACTCTGCAATAATGAGCCTTAAAAGCACCGTAAATTACTACACGACAAGGAAAACATCAGTCTATGCGTGCTTTCTAGACCTGAGCCGTGCGTTTGACCTGGTGAATTATAAAATTCTCTGGGCCAAATTAAGAGACGCGAAGGTCCCGAGCTCTGTCCGGAATCTGTTGAGATACTGGTACGAAAACCAAACGAACACAGTTAGATGGGGCGACACGATCTCTAGTGACTTTAGACTAGAGTGCGGAGTTCGTCAAGGCGGGATGACCTCTCCTGATCTGTTCAACCTTTACATCAATAAGTTGATTGAGGAGCTGAGAAGTACCAGGGTTGGTTGTTACCTAGGCGGTGTATGCGTTAACAACCTGAGCTATGCCGACGATATGGTGCTTCTCAGCCCCTCAATCAAAGGTCTTCAAAAACTGCTTTTAGTCTGTGAGAGATATGCCATTTCTCATGGGCTAAAATATAACGTAACCAAGACAGAAATGATGGTGTTCAGATCGGGACGAGGTCCAGATAAGGTACCTGATGTGAATATGAATGGCGCTATCATAAAAGTGACGAAACAGTTTAAATACTTGGGCCACTGGTTAACAGAGTCGCTGAGAGACGATGATGACATCGAGCGTGAGCGGAGAGCCCTCGCCGTACGGAGTAACATGCTCGCGCGCCGCTTCACCAACTGCAGTACCGAAGTCAAAACCACGTTATTCCGTGCATATTGTCTGGGTCTATACACGTGCCAATTGTGGACTAACTTTACCCGAAAGGCTTTCAATACCATAAGAGTTCAGTACAATGACGCTTACCGGACTCTTATGAGGTTACCGAGGTACTGCAGTGCGTCGAGCATGTTCTCCGAGGCAGGAGTTCCGGACTTCTTTGCCATCATTCGATCTCGAGTAGCGTCGTTCTGGAGGAGGCTAAGTCGCTCTAGTAATGGCATCCTGAGAGCTATCTCTGACACGGTTTTTAATAACCCAATATTCCAACATTGGATATCTGTCCACTTGGGCGGGAACAAGAAGTGACGCCCGGTAGCTTTATGCGCCGGGTTCTGACGTTAACATACATTGTGTATGCTAATTATTGTGTATATTAATTTTTGTGTGTATTTTAGTTATTTCTTTTTGTGATATGGGTCCCTAATTTTGTATTGTGTGCCTGAAATAAACGAATTTTATTTTATTTTATTTATTTCAATATTTCATCAACAAGAAGAAAAAAAACCTCAAATATAATAAATCAATAACTGACTTCAATTTGCGTATTATTGACCATAATATTGTTTTGTATTAATAACAAAAAAACGAAGTCAAAAATGTACTGACTTCATATTGCATAGTATTGAACATTTCATTTTGATGACGTGTTTGAACATCTATGAATGTAATTATAATTTAGCTACTACTTACTAGTGAAAAGTGATCCCTAAGCATTTTAATCTTGTATGGCTCCTGCACCACTTCACAACACATGTTGGCATGATGATTCACAGCTATTTCACAAAGATACTCACGAAAACGTCTGTGCAGACTGGACGTGTGTTCGCTTGCAAGATAAATATCGGACTGATGGCGCGCTGAGCCCGACTTTTAAGCCCCGCCTACTTTAGCACAACTTTGGTTGGGGCATTTTTTTAAAGCAGTTACTGTTCCTGGCTATTCTCATTCGTAGCATATCAAGGATAATTGTATTCTTATTTTCCTAGTCTAAAGATTCGCATTGCTATGATACAAAAAGAAAAGCCTATGAAATATTGCATTTTCATTCAATGAAGTTTAACATCATCATCATCATCATCATCATCATCAGCCTATATTAGTCCACTGCTGGACATAGGCCTCCCCTAATGAGCGCCATAGCGCCCTAGCGCATAAGTTTGCCGAGTCGCAGTCTCCACTCAAGAACTCGTTTACCCCAGCGGTTATCGATTCTTCGCGAGATATGGCCGGCCCACTGCCACTTCAGTTTGCTAATTCTTTGAGCTATGTCGATAACTTTGGTTCTCTGTCGGATGTATTCGTTACGAATCCTATCCTTCAGAGAGACTCCGAGCATAGCTCTTTCCATAGCTCGCTGAGCGACTTTAAACTGGTGGACCAGCCCTATCGTGAGTGTCCACGTCTCAGCTCCGTAGGTCATGACGGGTAGGACGCACTGATTGAAAACTTTCGTTTTCAAGCATTGCGGTATGGATGACGAGAAGACTCGACGTAGCTTTCCAAACGCTGCCCAGCCTAGCTGGATCCTCCTCTTGGCCTCCTTCTCAAAATTGTTTTTACCCAACTGCAGAATTTGTCCAAGGTAAGTGTACTCGGAAACAATTTCGAGAGGGTGGCCATGTACGACGACCGGTCCCGGATCAATGAGGCCATTGATCATGATTTTGGTTTTATCCAAATTCATGCCGAGACCGATGCATCGTGAGGCTAAAGCTAGGCCGTCCAGCATCCGGTTGAGCTCCTCCAGCGACTCCGCCATTACGACTATGTCATCAGCGAATCGAAGGTGTGAGATGTAATCGCCGTTTATGTTAATGCCCTTACCTTTCCAGTCCAGTGTCTTAAACATATCTTCCAACGCGCTCGTGAACAGTTTCGGGGATATAACATCCCCCTGCCTCACTCCTCTGCGCAGTTGGATGGGTTTGGACTGCTGGTCCTGTACTTGGATACTCATGGTCGCGGCGCCGTAGAGACATCTCAGCACCTCGATATAACGATAGTCTACTTGGCATCGCTGTAAGGATTCCAGAACAGCCCAGGTTTCGACAGAGTCAAAGGCCTTCTCATAGTCCACAAAGGCCAGACACAGGGGCTGATTATACTCTTCGGACTTCTGTATAATCTGCCTCACTGTGTGTATGTGGTCTATGGTGCCATATCCTCCGCGAAACCCGGCCTGTTCGGGTGGCTGGAACTCGTCGAGTCTCCTGGCGAGACGGTTCGTGATCACTCGTGAGAACAGCTTATAGACGTGGCTCAGGAGTGAGATGGGTCTGTAGTTTTAAAGGAGGGTTTTATCTCCCTTCTTAAAAAAGAGCACCACCAAACTCCCGCTCCACGCCTTTGGAGTTCTCCCACTGTGAAAGACGGCGTTGAAGAGGTTCTGTAGTTCCTGTATAACAGGGGCTCCTCCGGCTTTCAAAAGCTCTGATGTTATGCCGTCCTCACCGGGGGCTTTTCCATTTCTAAGCTGCCTCAGAGCTAGCACAATCTCGTCTTGACTGATGTCTGGCAGTTCGTCGGTATAGTGGCGTGTCAGGGTGGCGCTTGAATCGTGGTCGACTCGTTGGGGACGAGGGGCATGAAGTTTAACGCGTGGACGGAATATTACAGCATAGACAGTATAAAATAATATCATGCTATCCTACTAATATTATAAACGCGAGATTTTGTAAACTTGTATGTAAACATGTATGTTTGGCTGAAATTCTACATACAGGTAGTTCTAGGCCTGGAATAACGCATAGGCTACTTTTATCCCATAAATCAGTTCCCGTGGGATTGCCGTACGATACGAAGCCGCGGGGCGCAGTTAGTAGAATTATAATATCTGTGGTATAACATTAATTTCGATACACACACATAGGTTAATAATTAGCATAAGTGTCTCACTGTTGGGCAATCGCCTCCCGCTGGTACCTCCTACCTACCTCTACACATCTAAATACCGAGTCAGCTGAACCCGAGCTCTATCATAGGTGTTCCACTAGCGAGGCATTGCTTCTTTAGTCTGCACGGGCGGCGGCGCCACACTCTATTGACCACCCAGTAAATAACACTATCTTCACTTTATTTCGTTGTCGCGAGTATAATTTTTTTATTTGACCTTATCTAAGTGAAAATTATTGTATTTATGACTTTTTTGTTTAAATTTTTTTATTTTGAAGCCCCATCTTGTTCTGTTCCATATTTACGCTTTTAGCAACTTATGAACTAATACTTACTACTCTCTTAATAAAACCCCAGTTCCGCGGGCGTCACTCCGTGTTCAACTGCGACGTGATGCTGCTAGGTCGCCAGCCGCTGTCGGCGCTGCGCGACCGCATCGTGTGCCGGAACGATCTGGATCTACGGCTCGACCTGTCTGAACATCCTGATCTAATCGCACCTGCTAACTCTAAGGTAACTGTTCATTAGTCTCGTACAGTTCCGCGGGCGTCACTCCGTGTTCAACTGCGACGTGATTCGACTAGCTGTCGGTATCTTTCTAGATAAGCATACCCCCAGTAGGACTTTAACACCACTAAAACCCTGACGGTGCTTCCGCCTCTGCCGCTAGTGGTGGTACCGTAGGGACGCTTTCGCTTTCTTTCAAGAATCCACCGCGGCTGCTCGATATCGGGCCCCTACTGGGGGTTCACCCCGGGAAGGTCCCCGAGGTGGACGGCAATAGGGCGCTGGACGACCGTGTATCCGAACGCCCTCACCTCTGCGGCCATGCTTCCCTCACAACACAGCGCCTGCCTCAGTTGCGGTGCCTCTCATACGACACCGCAACCTGCTACCGCTCCAACGGGCTTAGAGGGAAAACCCAGAGGAGCGGTCCGTCTCGGGGCCAGCCGTCTGCGTAGGCACGGCCCCATGAAAACTCTTAGCTTCATCGCGGGTGACCAGGTCGCGATTACTAAGCCCCCCCGCCCCGGCAAGGCGGGAACCCTTCGGGGGGATTGTCTTAACCCTAAAAAGTTGTTACCATTTTAATTTCAATCTTCCAGGATTCCTTCCCATCGAACTTCATGTTCATAAACAACGTGTTCTACATAGACACGCGGCCGCACTGCGTAGACTTGACGCGCGAGGTGCGCCAATTCGCGGAGGAGCGCGGCCTCGGGCACTACGAGGTGCGGGACATGTGCGCCACCACGCTGGCCGAGATCCAGGTGCGGCTGGCTTATACCGAGGTAACTATACTATTTTTATACATTTACTAGCTGCGCGGCTTCGCACGCGTTATTCCTATCCTGAATTTTCTTTGCTATAAACCTCACGGAGCCCGAGACCTTTCCAACGAATGCAAAATCGTGAAAATCGGTTCGTGCGTTCTGGAGTTATAGCGTCAGGATGGAAAACCCGACTTATTTTTATATAATAGATTTATTCAAGCAACTTTACAGGACTAACCACTTGAGTCTACACAATCTTACTCAACTTATCTTATAATCTAAAATAGCACTTTATAAAATAAGGCTAGATGATGTGTGGATTGTCCAGCATATTTATTTTGATTTAATTTAAAATACATATAAGTTGTAGTTTTTATTTAACTCTATAAGTTAAAATTCATTGTTTTCTTTTCCTGTTTGGTTATTTAGATTGCTATAATTACATTTTTTGTCCATGAACGTTGTTGTTACCTAATTTATTTTTATGACTGACATTAATGAGTTTCTATACAGTGTTTTCGTAAGTATATTTATATATTTAACTCCCCAGGCTGACGCCTGAGCATTATTGAATCTGGATCAGTGTTGCAAATTTGAGTCTGGTTTAGCGCAATATTGCCACATTTCATGTTTACATCGCGAGCTAGTAATTTAATGCATTCACTGCCCAGCCTTGTCGGTGCGATCCGCATGGACGCGATGTCATGATAGTGTTAATATAGTTCGTATAAGCAGTTACTTACAGTAATTGTAATAAAGAAATGCATCGAGTATCTACAAAAAACGTAACTCTAAATTGAATCTGACAACCGCCATATTGTTTTTTATTAACTTTTTTAGAGCTGTCGCTCTTTTGATCCAAACAAATCCTCTGCAATTTACATTCTGAAATTTTAGAAATGTGTCACTCAAAATCAAATCACTACACGCACATAGCTACTACTCGTATATAATTGTACTGCAGTGCCTTATTTTAAAAAAATATACCTAAATATAATTTTCCTTCACTGACGGCAACATACTTAAATGTAGTTCGAAAAGTTACTTGTGTATAACAATGTTCAACAAACAAAGTGACGAGATAAAAGAACACAATATTGTTCTTTATAAAGAAAACTGAAACATATACTCATGAAAAAGATTTACAACACACTCCCCAAGGCCTTGGAGGAAAAAAAGTCATGTGATTGTCGGTAGGTATATTTGCTTACAATCTTTTAGATACCTATATTATATTAAATTTAGATAATTTATTGTCTGACTGCTTGCAACTTCTCAAACATATATCGTTATACAAGTACAATTTAAATCGACATGCATTTATTATCCTGAAATAGGTAGGTATGTACCTATTGAAAATATTATTATAGATATATTTCTATAATAGTCTGAATGGACCATGCGCCATGGACAGCAAATATTATTTTTATTATGACAATATTTTTTGTTTTTATATCAGCAGATGCTCTTTCACATTTTAATTTCTGATAATACCTTGCTATAATGTAATTTTATCAATTCTAGGCGACTTTATGCCAACCCTTGCTAACTTCACTGTCAGACTATTTTGGTTTTTTCGTACTATCCCTGCTGCATTAGATTTTTTTTGTAGTAATAATTTGTACCATAATCCTATTTAAGTCTAAATAATAATGATATCAGTTATTTTATGTAATACCTATGGAAATAATAGAAATACTCCAAAAACATACAGCAGGCTACACAGGTATATTGTAACACACATTTCAGCCAAATGTTTTACTAAAAGTAGATATTAACGAGAGTAAATATTCCAGGTGTACGTCCATCAAGGCGACTGCGAGCATCTCTTCCAATTCTCCGAGATTCGGCTTCTTAGCTACGCAGACCCTCTCCACCTTTCCAACTACCCGTGCAACACCGCTGCCTCACAGAACCAGACGCTGTACTGCAGCACGTGCGCAGAGTTCGCCGCCAAGTGGATCGTGACCAACACCGAGACCGTTCCCTTCGACCCGGCCTTCTTCTGCGACACTTGTTTCCGCAGCTACATGTACATAGATGGCAAGAAAGTGGATAACTTCAAAGCGTATCTGTACAAAGGGAACGAGATGAACGCGCTGCGCCCGAACATGGAGTACGGGGAGGCTGCGGCGACGAACGTGCAGCCGATGGATATCATCAAACTCGAATATTAAGGTAACGCATTTGTTTACCGTTACAACTACGTGACTTCGACATGAACCGCCTATATTGGTACACCGCTGGATACAGGCCTCCCTCTGATAAGCGCCTTACTGGTTTTTATCTGATGGAGGGTGCGCATTATCCCCACGCTGGAAATGCGGGTTGGGGATCGCAGTTCGATGTTAGAATTGTTCTGCAGGAGGCGATGTGGTGGATATCATTTAGTCGCCTCTTACGACACCCGTGGGTAGAGCTGGGGGTGGTGCAAATCCTAAGCCGGAATCGCACAGTATCTACGTGAAAGTATGATGAATTAGAAATGCCGTGACGTTTCTGGTGATATTTTTATGCTATGACTATTTTCTAAAAACTAAAATGTATACAATACAATGTGATATTGCACAAAAGTATCAATAACCATGCGCGTCTTTACGCCTCCATAAAGTGTTGTCATTTATGCTCATTCTGTATAACATAATATTAATCGATGTACTGATTCACCTTTTCTGGAAAATTCTTTGGAAATGTCTCATGTCTGTAATAAGTCGAGACCGGATTACATGCAGCATAAAACAAATAAAAAACTTATAATATGCATGAGAAATGCTTGAAAACCAATGAAAAGTGTCAAAATATGCAACATATAAAGTAAATCCTAATTAAGTAAGTACAATTAGTAAGACATGTACTGCCAAAACGAAATTAAACGAATTTGACCGAAATAAAAATTTTCTCGTCCCTTTCGTAACGATCGAAATAAAAAGGATGGCACCATTTTTACCGCTGTCCCATTAGTTTAGTTTAGTTTTGGCATCATCTAAATTGAAAGTAAATTCACTAAGTAGGTATTATTTTACATTCTTCTCATATAGACTAAATAAATAAATAATAGACGTTTAGAGTCTGTTGAAAAAAGAGAAGTGTCCTAGGAATTAAGGTCGCGCGTGTGACAATTGACAACTTTTGTTGTGTTGACAATACTGCTCTGTCATTGCAGTACGTCTAAAAGTGTTAGTTCACTGTGACACCACGACGCTTCTCTTTTTGAACAGGCTACAATAAGGTACAGTTCCAAATGTTCCAAGTACGGCTGCAAAACTCAACGTGTAGCTAATCTCGCTTAAATACGAAAGGGACGTTTTTTGACAAATTTTTTGTAAAAAGTGTTTTTTACATAAAATGTCAAAAAATTGTCCCAGGACTGAAATTTCAGCGTCAAATAGAATGAAAAATATTCAGTCCGAAATTTCAGTATTCATTCGGTTTGTAATGAAGTTGGTTCTTGATACATAAAAAACGAGTCGGTTTTCAGTTACTGGGAAATGAACTGTTAGATTTCATTTGTTATTTCTCATTTATACAACCCTAGGAATACTTCCCAAAAAATATGCATTATAAGATATTAGGCAAAATATGCAATAACCGATGGAAATGGGCTAAATATGCAATGGATATAAAAATAGGCAAATGCATAATATGAAAATATGCAATTGCATATAATCCGGTCTTTTAGTCATAAATAAGTCAAAGTATTCTATGATCTTTTAGAAGTAGGTTTTTGTAAGGTACTTTCGAATAAAAGATTTCTATGTAATACATATTAAAGTATGTGAACCCAGGTTTTTGTGTCTTCTTTCAACCAATCCTACACCTTGTTTCTTTGAATTAGAGTTGTTTTTCGTCTTACTTTATAATCCTGTTATGTCTTTCCATTGTACCACTTCCACTTGTTTTGCTTTCCTTGCTAAAGAATAAAAAGTTGGCTTGCTTCGCTTTAGTGATAAATGACTTGACTTGATCCACTTGCGGAATATGCAAGCTACCATTGCAGTTCAGTTTGAATATTTTTCTGTTTTATTATATTTTTATCCGAACTGTCTATGTGCATTGGTTTACTTATCTGTTACTTGTTACTTATTTCTAAACTGCTTTCCGCAACTAGGCCACTGGTGGGCCCTTTTTAACCTACTTTATAAAGTAGTTCTCAATACGACTGTTTTTTTATGTTTGTTACCTCAGGACTTTTGATATGGTGGTCCGATTTTCAAGATTATTTTTCTATATGAAAGCTGGTTCTTCCCGTGTGGTCACATTTTAATTTGGTCCAGTTCTAACAGTGGGATCCATCAAAATCCATGGATAAACTATATAATTGAAGTCGGTTTGTAGTTTTTTAAAACAAAATCAACGTGTTGGGTGGGGGACTGCTTGTCAGACCACCCGATGTCCTCCAGAAAAGCCAGTAGTTCGCTGACGCCGGTGCTTGCCTCCGTAGGCGTCCTCGGTGTCCCGAGGTAGTGTAGTCGTTGAAAAGCTACCTATCTGTTACACTGATGAGTTTTGTTGAACGAAAGTATCCTTAATTCTTTATAATATAATATAACATATATTCTATATATTATATACTTCTGGCTAGCTATAGTTTTTATCGAGCCGCTTAAAGCTTTTTCTAACTGGCCTAATGCTTGCCGCACACACGAAAAGCACCGCTGTAGCACAGCATAAAATTGTGCATTTAAATATAGGCTTTATTTAACTCTAAACATTTAGATGAATTTCATATCGAAGGCATCAGTGACAGACAGCTCGGGTATCATTCGTTTGAAGCTTGTGGGAAGTCATATTGTCACTGTAAAATGTATCTAAGATAGGTAGTGAGTTAATGCATTGATTTAAATGCACGTTTTTGTGCTGTGTAGCAGTATTGTATCAATGAGCCGAGAGTATAAGCGATTCTGCGACGTTAAATGTCCCTTAAACTAATCATAGCATTTCCCCACACAGAATCGAATTCCAGGCTTTACTCCTTACAGTGACTACCTACCTAAGCTTTGATCTTGATTGTACTCGAAGAATGCATGATGTAACCAGTTGCGTGACCAGCTGATCAGCTGATTGTTGTATCTTGTATCAGATACCGTTCTCACGCCAACGCGCCGCTATTTCTGGAAACCTGGGAGGGCCGTAGGTTCAGGATCGGGATAATCACGTAAAGTCACAATTGAGTGTGTTATCATTACCCGACTACTAACGGAGGAGGTTTATGAGGTTGACACCATAGATTACGATTTAAATCTATGGTTGACACTCTATGTTTGTATGTACCCATGTAGAGGATTTTGATGTTCCTACGTAGCGCTGAAACTATTCGTTCGATTTCAATAAATGAGGCATCGATTGTTTCGTTCTTCTCAATACCCCGGTGATTATAGATAGGGTCTTAGGCTATAATGGCGATATAGGATAGGGAGTCTAACGAGTTAGCGGTTTCCATCAGGTAAGATTGCGGTTAAACGAAGGTCTTAGGTAGTTATTCTAAAAAAAAGAAAGTAAGTATAAGGGTCGAAATTATTTAAACAATAAGCACAATCGGTGAACACCGTAGTCGGGTTATAGTTTATTTTATTTTGTTTTAAAATGTACCCAGGTAATTTTAGAGCGAAAGACGGTTCATAGAGGCGGGGCGGTGCGCCGCCGCCGCGTAGTCGCGGCTGGGGGTAGGTAGTCATAGACCCCACGCTGAGCATGCGGATTGGGGATCGGAGTTCGATGAATTGTTCTGCATCAGGGGCGCTGCTGCGCGCCCCTGATGAATGTCCCTTAGTCGTCTCTTACTCCTATAACGATAGCGGGAAGAGTTCAGGTGGTGCCAATTCTAAGCGCTGTTTTATACACGGACTGCAAGTTGCCGAACTTGTAAGACTCAACTGCAGGCAACGGCAGCCCTAAGCCGGGATCGCGCAGCAATTGAAATACAAAAAAAAATACTTACTGTCTATAAATATCGTTTGAGTTTACCCAATGTTTATAAATTCTCTTAATCGCAATAACTCACAAATCAAATGTTCATTTGCCACCCACCCTCCTTAGATCGGGACCTCGAGATGAGCTCCGTCCAGGAGCCCGGACCACCTTCGCTCCGTTCCATCTCCATTAGCTGATCGGATGTGCATTTAGGTCTAGGCCTGAACGTAGCGACTATTCAATCAGTTACTGGTGCAAAGTGCACTGTGCTAAAGTGATGGACTATGTTGCTTCTACTATTTGTTATTTGTTTTTATTTAGCTCGCAATGTTTCATTGCAGGGCTAAGGCCCCATAGATTTAAATCGTTAGATAGGCCCCGACACCAAAAACTGTGGCAATGTTATTGAATATACAGGGTGGGGCAAATTTTTGGCCCCTTAAAGGTACCTACCGTTTCTTTTGTAGTTAGAAGATTTTGTTATATGGAACCTTCTATTTTATTCTGAAGAAAAAAATATTCACATTTTTAGTTTCTGAAAAAAGTACGGTTCGCCCAAAAATGTATACCCACGTACTGAGAAAATAGTGTCATCTATTTTCTCCCACATTAGTTGCAAACACTACTTTCTCTTTCGTGCACTTGCCATTCAAATTTGTTATTTCAGTAATTTTTTTATACAGTGTGGAAGAAAAAAATAAAGTTATGCAGCAATATTTAAGAGATGAATGTCTGGCTTTATTTGTGTTTCTAGAATTGTTGTTGCACTTTTGAAAGGCACACAATGTCGTTTTGTGACACTACACTGCTCGAAACGTCATTTACAACACAAGTGAATTCACAAAGTTGGGCTTGGGAACAACACGGCACGGCGGCGTAGCCACTCGGCTAGGCACTGTGCCTGTGCCTAACAAACTCAAATTAACATCGATCAGGTATTTCTTTTCGCGGCCTCCCCCGTAGATACCTAGAACCATACGAAAATGACACTAAAAATTGACAAAAAATGTGATTTCTTGAGGTAAGTATATTAAAGCGGTAAAAAATGCATTAAAACTTTACTGAAAATAGGAAACCCCGTCATTTTTGTCTCCTGGACGTGGGATTTAAGTATGTTTTTTTGCTAGGCATGCTTTCTGTCCAAGCGCTCAAATGACACTAAAAAGGAAATCTTTTGATACAGACGGTTTCAGAGCATGCATTGTGAATCTATGGAGGGAAGGTGAAAACTTTGATCGATGCACACCAATAACTAAGCAAGATGAATGGAGTCACGAATGACACTCATTTGTTTTCTTGTACCTACTAGTACCTATACCGTGTCCATTTTGAATGAAGCATAAAAGTAAACAAACCGCCCATACTTAATCTGAAATTCACTTTGTTGGCGCGTCCTTTTATACGTAATTTACATTACTTGTCGATTTTAGATCCTCCCTTCAATAAAAATTGCTTACAATTATATCTGAAACTCGACGCTAAGCAAGTAAGATTTTGTTATTTGTGTCGTATTTTGTTTACTAACATGCTTCATTCAAAATGGATAAACCATAGGTACCGAAAGAAAGCAAATGGTAGAAGGATAGAGTTCGATTTCCTACACCGGAATAACTGCAAAAATTTGTTCATGTTGCGTGTAGTTGTATTGGGCGTTATCCATCTTCTATAACAGAGCGCCGTATAATATGATCAGCATAAGTAAATTGACTTCCCAACAGGTGCCTATAAAAATACGGATAGCAACGTACAAAGTAGCGGACGGAATGTTCCCTAACGATGCAATTTTTCTCCCGCAAGTGGTAAATTGTGTTCGCGATAACAAGTGGAGTGGATACAGGTGACCTTCCGCGGGGGTGTATCCTTCATTGTATAATCTGTGATCGCGGCGTTGTTGCAGGGATAAGGTACGGTTGCAACCTTGCAACGCTGTCACGTTTTTATTTGTCTCAAGTGGATCTGAATCGTGGAATAGATATGAGTAATACTAGCCGCGGGAATGCGCAGATATGAAGAATTAACAAAATTTTTGTTTAGATTGTATACAAATTTCAGAATTTATTGCACATCCCCTAGGGATGGGTAGTTTTGTCAAAAATACGAGATTAATTATTAACTTTAGTTTATTTATACTTTACTTATTGAGTGAATCGAAGGAATAATAATTTACTAAAGATTCTTTACTACCCGTGTTACCCTACCCTCAATTAGATTATTCATATTAATATCTAAATCGGTTTAGTAGTTACGGAGGTACTCGACCTCAACAGCCTATATTGGTCCACTGCTGGACGCAGGTGTCCCTCTGAAGAGCGCCTGATTGGCATATGTCATGGGGGGGTGGAGAGAGATTAATGCCCATAATCCCCACGCGGCGCATGCGGGTTTGGGATCGCAGTTCGGTGGAATAATTATTTTGCAGGAGGCGCTCTCCCGCAGTACATATCCCTTAGTCGCCTCTTACTATACCCACGGGAAGAGTTGGGGTGGTGCAAATTCTTAGCCGGCACCACACGGCATGTTAATTACCAATCCCGTGCCAATTGACAATGTTGCACGTTCAAACACAAACGGCCATCAGATAAAATAATATCAGTCAGAAACCAATTTTAGATACTTCTCTAGATTTCTTCCTCCTATCTAGTTAATAATCACAAGTGCCTCTATTTGCAACTGTACTGTACTCACCGTTTCAAAGCAGTAAATGACAATGTAAACAAAATGTGTTCGACTCAAATTATATTCCATTGTAGCATAGCGTGGTTATGTAAGTAATCCCAGTTTATATGCAATTGCACCTACCACTAACAACGTAATAGTGCATCTATGTTATTCGTGGGGCTCATTTCCACTTTAGCACGATTCACATAGATGCTTTGTAAAAACCACCAATAGAGTTTTGAAAACGTGTCGTCATACTACATACATATTTTATTATACATATAGTCATGTAAATGTAACGTTATTTTGACATCATTCTATTGGTTATTTACAAACACCACTGCTCAGATTTGGTGGATATCGGTCTTTATGCACATGCATAGGTTAGTTATTTTCTGGTGGATGATTTAAGTGAAGTAGGCTCTAATATTTTGTAAGAATGAGATATTTAATATGGTAAGTTTATTTTAACCGACTTCAAAAAAAGGAGGAGGTTCTCAATTCAACTGTATTTTTTTATGTTTGTTACCTCAGAAGTTTTGACTGAGCGATTTTCATGATTCTTTTTTTATAAGAAAGCTGGTGTGGTCCCATTTTAATTTGGTCCAGTTCTGACAATGGGATCCATGAAAAATTTATAAAAATTGAAGTCGGTTTATAGTTTTTTGAAACAAAATTAATTATTTGAAATTGTTTTATTTAGTTTATTTAATTATATTGACATTCGAATACTCGTAAAACAGAATATGTGACAGATTGCATCTTACGACTACCTGTTTATTTATCTCATACCCGATGTTCTAAAAAAAAAGATCTTTTGAACTCTACATTTCATTGTGAATATGAACTAATAAATTTATATGCTTCAATCAATATTGTCTAAAAACCTAGTTAAATTCATGGGACAGGCTTCTGAACGATTAGTTAGATTAGAGTAGAGAACCTCAATTGTCTTCACAATACTTCAATCAAGGCGCCACTGTTATTCTATCCCTTTAGAATTTTCAAAAGGCGCCCGTTCCCAGAATCCCGCAATATTGAATCAATTATGCGCACATTAAGATAGCAGAATTGTATTGCAGTTATCTGAAGCAATTAACTGGCCATTACTGTAATAGTGTTATCTATAGCCTTGGGCTTCTATTGATATGCGTTCATAGGCTCACGCTCATGCAGATTTATTATCATCATTCATCAGCCAGTCCAAACTTTGTGAGTACCATTGCTATAAAGGGCTGAAAAAATAAATTGAGGTTTTTGTTATCAATTACAGACAGTAAAACTTTCCATAACCAAGGCGAACGTAAAGTCACGAAAATAGAGTTTTTGTCGAGTCGTGGAAAATAATGATGAGACCGTTTATGGTCTTTTACGTTTACGACTCTACCACTGCAATTTTCCCCACCTTTTTGTCTTTACCTTTTCGTCTATGCAAACAAAATTTTTGAGTTTCTCTTGATAATTTACATTGTCAACTTGTTCCTACAGTAGGTAACATTATGTAATTTATGTAACGAGTAATGAGACGAGATACAATATTTGTTTAATTATGAATCGCGCAAGCAGCACATGTGGATGCAGTAATAAGCTGATGATCTCACGCGGTCGGTACTATATTGTACTTACTCTTAGAGCTTTTAAAAGTGTGGGAACTTCATTTTGGGAAACCCTTTTGCTTGTTCTTTTTGCAACTTTAAACCTCGGACCATGCACACTAAACTAACGCAATTGGTTTGCCGTTTTTGTAAATATAATAGTGTTAGTTTGTTCTTTCACTGCTAAATCTTAATTATTATTGAAAATTAACGCCGAATGTAAATACAAGAATATTTGTGCAGTGTGAAATGCGCGGCTTAGGGCTCATCGGCAAGTTGCCGACTGCAATGCATTTGCACGTGCCAGCCAGCAGTCGAGCCTTGCTGTCGGCAATGCCGTCCGTGTATTTGAGACGTACAATGCGGGTATAAGAGCGGTTTGTCAGAAAGACTCTACTGAGTAAATTACTCCCTTTAGAAACGAAGACCGGAAAAGTAACCTGTAAAACTCTCCGGCTAGCTGGTCCAACAGTGCGCATTCCCTGACAATTTGTGCAATTGTGCAATAGTCAGACCTACATATTTTGTACACAGATAAAATGTAACGTCTAAATCTAGACAAGTAGAGCAAAATTAGCGAAAATATTGACTCTGGCTCGGTGCATGCAAAGCCAACAGAGGCGAGGCCAGTTGTTGAACAAGGCATCTGTTTGACTACCTGACAGGTGCAAAAGCCTCTTAACTAAATATATAGTTTCCCCACTAGCTTTTTACTCGATTTGCTCACAAACAGATTTCAACATCCTACTTTCAATCATATTGCCCTATCTTGACCAAATGCCTTGGTTAATATGAGTGGTAGGTTCAAGCAGACTCCTGAGAATATATTGAAAGGGGTTCCCACCAAAATAATCATTGGAATCGGACATTCTGATTTACGTAGCTTCGAGTGTATGTACCTATTACCTTACTCGTACCTTACAGTCTTACCTTCGTTCACGCGGCATTTGTTTAAACTATCGTTATCCCTATGGCCCTTGTTTGTTATCCAAACGTTTGCTTAGCTAAAATTAGGCGTCTATCCATCTTTGTTATCTATCAGGCCCTTTTGTGTCATCTTGCTGCTCTCGTGACCAGTTAACCTTAATTTCTGTGTTAGTTTTTAATATACCTACATACATAATACAATATACATAATAGGTACTATAACTCGAGTAGGTAACTTCTTATTATACATTTTACTATTTTAAGTGTTTAATTTATCACACTAATATTATAAAGGCGAAAGTTTTTATGGATGTATGGATAGATGGATGTTTTTTACTTCTTCACGCCAAAACTACTGGACGGATCTGGCTGAAATATACATGTAATTCTAATCCTGGAATCAAACATATATTTATCCCATAAATCTGTTCCCGTGGGATAAAAATCACCTTTTAATGTTTCCATAGGAACAACGCGTGCGAAGCCGCGGGGCGCAGCTAGTATAGAATAAATACCTCAACAGCCTGTAGCCACGGCCGGACGCCTTCACCTGACAAGCGCCTTATTGACGTTTATCTCATGTGGGATAGTGCCTATACCCCCACGCTGGGCATGCGAGTGGGGATCGCAGTTCGGTGGTAGAGTTGTTATGCAGGAGGCGCTGCTGCCCGCCCCCGGAGGATATCCATTAGTTGCCTCTTACGACACCCGCGGGAAGAATTGGGGTGGTGTAAATTATAAGCCGGCACGACATAGCAAGCCTATATAAATTAAATTATTGAAATCTGAAATCTTTCATTGCATACTCGAAAACTGGGTACCTACTAACTTGGCATTATCGGTATATCAGCAAGCATCATCATAACATAAAGTAGGCTAGTACCTGTCGCTGAATAACACGAAAATTTTGTTTTTCTTACACAAGCAGCGCCTCGCGGTTTCACCCGCGTAGTTCCCGTTCCCGTGGGAATTCCGGGATACCATAAAGCCAATGTCACTCGCTGAAAAGGAAGCTTGTTAATGATGAAATATTTTTTTAATCGGTCCAGTAAGTACATACTTTCGGAGCCTATTTAATACAAACAAACAAACTATAAATTTTTTCGTCTTAATAATATTAGTAAAGATATAATTTCATTCTCCACTCGGCTAGAGAGGTTTTCGTGACTGAAAATATTTGTTTCATTTTCATGCCTCGTTTGGTAAATCCCGCCATTACTTTAGTATGCGAGACATAATTGTTTACTTTTAATCATTTATTTATACACTTGTAATTAATTCGCGCCGCGACCCACTACTTAGGTCGAACATGTGCTGCGTTATGAGATCATTGTGTCTTTAAGCTTTACAATCGGATCTGGTTTGGTCCTAAAGTTTTGATATTTAGCGATTATTATTTGATAAACTAGCCTTCTTTGCATCTTTGAACTCCCAAATAATGAGTTTGGAAATTCAAAGATGCAAAGATGAGCTGATCTTCGTTGTGATTTTATGTTCCATTTTTTTTGACCCTAGGGCCAAATGTTTGTACGATTTGCAGATATTTGTTCCGGGTGTTCAGGATGTTTACTATGTATAATAAAATATATATCTATGTACTATTTGTATTTAGTTCCTCTATCAGTTGTCTAGACCCAAAACACAAGCTAAGCTTGGCTTGGGCTCAGATGTTATAATATTGTACTAGCTTGGGGCTAGATAATACTTTATTTATGGTCCAACATTATTTATTTATTTTATTTGTATAATTTTAGTTAAATCGCAAGAGTTAACGAGGGTTCCTCCGTTGCAACCGAAGATAAAACTTAGGGTAGTGTCTACGAATAACTATTCTTATTCGTAGGGTAGTGTCCTATAAAAAATATAACATACAAAAATAAAACTTAATTTACGTTTTTGACGCGACTTTAGTTTTTAACCGACGACTTTGCTGCGATAGTTTCGATTATCTTTAAAAGAACTACCGACTTTAGTATGCAAGTCTCAATATACCGATAGGCATTACTAACCAATAAGCTAACTGCACACCTACGCATTCCAAATTCTTTTTGTAATATCGAGTGCGTATTAATCGATCGCATTTCAGTGCTGCCTGTGTACACAGGTGCTTCTGAATTTAGTCACCATAATGTCTCCAAAGAAAAGAGTCTCCTGCTCTTAGTTATGAAAAAAATATAGAGTCATTCACCTCTACCTACCGTTTGTTTAATAAAACTATATTTGCCTGTGTTTAACATTCCGCGGTTCGCTTACCTACTGATAAAAGATTTATCACAATCTATCATAGGAACTAATTAGGGTCGGCTAGTGACCTGAGTTGAATGATGCCTTCCACGAGTTGGTTACTTGCACCCGCTGAAGTTGGTAACATGACTTCATCCCTGATTCATGCTTGTTTCGACAAAAACAACTAAAAACGAAAAATTCAAAGCTTGCTAAGTTACTCCTATTTTCAGTAAGGGAAATATATACTTAAGTGTCCCTGAATAGTTTCCTGGTGATTAAGAATTTACTGAAATGTGAACTAGAATGATTGAGTTCACACCAGATTTTTCCGGCTCAAATCTCCCAAATTCTTGCTTTATACAAACTCAAATCATGCAGTAAAATTTCATAAACAACCGTATCATATTTTCACATATTTCGGCGCTTACGCATTCAATTCGTTTGCCTCAGGATTAGCATGGCAGCGTGCTAGATAAGGCTTGTTTCTATGGAGGCTTCTCAGGAATGTAGGGGTTAAATAACTTGTTCTAGGCTAAGACTTTATGACCCGGTGATAGAAACGGGAAATTATCATCCTTATTTCTCTATTCATTTGCTCGATTGGTCTTATTTGGTTTCCATAGTCGGTGATCTGCTGTGTTTCAAACAAATAGTATACCTACCTACTTATTAACCGTGTCATTTTGAAGCGGTTTTATTTGACATACGTATGTCTGAACTTTTTCGTGATTTCTTTTCAGTCTACAGTTTCGCACGTTTCTACTTCTTGGTCGTTCATCGTAGTCTTTTTTCTGTCCGGCCTCTTCATTGTTAGCTCATACTCATATATTTATTCGCCGTAGGAGCGCAAGGCACACTTGCTTATGTCAAGGTACATTTCACATTATAATAATAAAAATAAATAATGACACAGCCTGACCTGTCGATTGATTCAGGTTCGAGTTGCATGACCAGAAAATTTAAGTGAATCTAGGTATTATTAAAATTTGAACATCTTAAATTAAATAAGGAATAGATACAATACATCATTTGAATAAGGAATAAAAAATGTAATTTACCTATATTTACATGCCAAATAATACTCTGGTCTTCAAAATTTTCTTGTGAAGTGTACTATATTTTCCTTATTACGATTTCCTTCATTTGTTTCATAAAAATTAAAATTTCAAGTTAAGAACTAATTAGCTTGAACATTATATGGACTTGTACAAGGATGAATTCGAAGCCTGTGCCACCTACAGCTGTAAAAGTTCTAAACTCAACCTCTACTAAGAGTATCATCAATCAAATACTATATTTCCCTGGGCTGAGGGCTCACTACTCGTTACAGGCATAACATCCTTAATTAATATCAGCAGTAACATGAAAGCTAATTACGATGAGATCAAGTCTCTGACGGCGGCGCACGCGCCTGTGTGTACAGCCTGTTTGATCTCGGTATCTAATCTGTGTTTGCAGCCTCCTTACGACTGACCCAATTGTGAACCCACTGTTTTTCATCTAGACGAAAATTCGTTCGTTGATAACCCAATTTATGTGATCCGAGGTATTTTAACGCCTGCTATATTTTATGGGGTTTGGTTTAGGAGCACGCCATGGTGGATTTAGTGGTATATGTGATGCGATCTATAATTTGATCTTATTGTATGTTTTTTCAGGCGTTTTGTTTCAACAGATGATTTACATTGTAAATGACCATGCTTATGGGCTATTGATGACGATCGCAATACAATAACTCATTGATAAGCAATGAGTAAACTCGTTAAACCTAGACAAAGCTCCAATTTTGAAACTGACAAATCAGCCTTTTCCAAAAACATTACCAAAGCGACTCCCACACAGCCTTGGCCACATCCCATGTTTGGGCAAGTGAGGCATTTGAAACACTAAAATGGAAGCCGGTATTGTGAGCCCCATCAATCTCTTGTCAGGCTAATTGCTGGTTTCAATGGAAATCGTAAAGAATCTTAATAAATCTGTCGTAGGCTTGTGAGGTAACACCCTATTACCTACCCACCTCTTGGATCCAATTTTTTGACCGGTATTGTCGTTACTTTGAGATAAGCTCAAAATAACGACAAAAAGGATAATAAGGCAGTAAGGATACGAGTATAAGTAAGAGATCGATAGGGGGATATACAATTTTATTATCAGACCTCACATGCGCGGGACAGTGGTGGCGTAGGTAGGCTTCACTTAGAAATCGGTGATTTAATTCGGTTGTTTAATGGTACATTTGGAATTTGTTGGTAAAACTCATATCTGAGGCGCGCTAGTGTGAGGCCTTTTAATAGCCGTCTGCCACTTTATCCCCGTTCTATATTTTAATTGTTGTTAAAAATAAAAAAACAACAAAGTTTGAAAGGAAAATGTAGAGCATCAATAAATTTAATAGCGTGAACAGATCCCGTGCGGTAAACCCAATGGGTGGTAAACATGTAACTATCACTGGTTACCTTCAATGCTCATCAAGTAGGTACACTAGGTACCTACAAAATTACATAAAATCTCCATAAAGAAACACTGGCTGACTAGCAAATTGTTAACCTAATAGGCTTCATTTGCAAAGAATAAAGATTTGTATAATTTGATGACATAACGAAGGAACAATTCTTGGAGTCTATTTGTGATGATGCCTACATTTGTTAAGCGCAATTTCATTTTCAAATCCCCTGTACTAATAAAATTTGCGAAAATCCCTGTTTTTACCGTTCTCTAGATTTGGAATGATCTAAGAAAGCTTTTATTTACCTCGAATCTGATTGACGATAGTAGCGTGACGTCTCATTATTGTTTGGAATTTTCGTCGTTGTCCGCATTATAAGCAAAAATATCCATGGGTCTGATTTTTCTCTACACGATGTCTTTGAAATTGGCAAGTACAGGTAAATACGCCGATTTTAACGGTAGGTATTATCAAGATTGCTCCCAAAATCTACAAAATGAAGTCAATATCTGGTATAGATAATATATATTCAAAATATTGTCGATACGGGCACGCGCCACAATTTATATGTTTATGTAAATGAAGTCATTTAATTATCAGTGGGGCGTCAATGGCTGGACGAACGGCCCGGCCGCCGCCGCCGCCGCCGGCCGCCGCGCCCGCCGCGCCGCCGTTGCTGCGCTGCCCCGATGGGTTGTTTGTTAGCCGGCGCTTGACCGTGTAGCCGTAACTCACAATAACGATCTAATTTATTTGTCTAGTGACAGGATTTTGATAACAAAGTGTTGTAGATACCTACCATAATATACATAGTTAAGTTGTCATGCTAGTACCTTCTCCTAAAACCTACCTACGAGCCTTATGAATTTTATTGCATCATGAAACTTTAAATTCATCATGGTTATTAATACGAGACTAGTTATATGTACTGTACCGAAATATTGGAAAGC
The DNA here is from genome assembly GCA_955876795.1 of Eupithecia tripunctaria. NCBI lineage: Eukaryota > Metazoa > Arthropoda > Insecta > Lepidoptera > Geometridae > Eupithecia > Eupithecia tripunctaria. The sequence continues at coordinate 15,019,085 of OY041615.1, forward strand.
TCAACACTCAAATCATGGTAAATATCCTTTTAAAGCATCAGTTCAACACTTTCGATTTCATTGTCAAATACGTAGGTCGTTAAAATTAAAACTATTAAAACTATGAGCCAATTAAAATAAGTCATCCGCCTCAACCACTCCCATTTTCTTTTAGCACGTAAACATTTTTATTGTATGATGAAATGAAATTTATTTATTATACAGAAACATAGACAAAAACAAATCCAAATAACAATCATTTTTAAATTACAGTTAGCTTATAGTTTAATTAATCTACATTACGTATGCGTTGATTGCATTGGTTAGCTTTAGATGTCTACGCTAGGCTTAAGCCTTTGTTATAGACATCTATGCCATCCCTCATTACAGTGACTGACACTAATTTTATACAAAAAAGATTAAATGTATTTTTATATTCAAAGTTTATGTCGACGTAAGTCTAACTTAATATTGACTGAAATTATTAGAAATTATTTGAGATTATTATTAAAGTCATTATATGTTATTATAAATTATTACTTTTTTCTATTTCTAAGTGATGATTATTAATTTATACAAAACAATTTTGATAAACATGCAAAGGAAAGAAAAAAGAAAGGGGAGCGCGCACGCTCTCGTGTGTATTTGTGTGCATGTGTGTGTGTGTGTATTTGTAAGTGCAAACATTGTAGTTCCCTGAGGGCACCATTCTCATAAGAGTATGGGCAACAGATTGAACTTCTGTGTATGTGTATAATATGATGTATAATGTGAGTATTGTGTATAATTGTGTATTTTAAAACAAACAAGAGTCTACCTATTGATAAAAAGATCTATTTGAATCTATGTAAAGGTTCCTACGCTTTAATCTAACCCAATTGCTACATGCATAAATAAAATCGTAGATATTAAACAGTTCGTTACTTATGGTCATGAAAACAAGCAGAAAAAAACTGGCCAAGTGCGAGTCGCATTCGCGCACGTAGGGTTCCGCACCCACCCATATCTACAAAAACAGAAAAAACACATGTCTGTTGTAATGGGAGCCCCCTGAAATATTTATTTTATTCTGTTTTTATTATTCGTTGTTATCGCGGCAACAGAAAAACATCATTGTGTGAAAATTTCAACTAAGTATCTATGTTCAGATACAGCCTGGTGACACACGGACAGACGGACGGATAGCGGAGTCTTAGAAATAGTGTCCCCTTTTACCTTTTGGGTACGGAACCCTAATAATTGATTTTGCATTTTTATTGAGTTTTTCTAATACAAATAAAGTTCATAGTTAACCCGCTGACATCCGAAATGAATTCGTCAAACTACGTTAGTTTTTATAATAAAAGAATTTTGTTTTAAAAAACTATAAACCTTATTATAAATATTCACGGGTATTTATCGCGTTTATTTTAAAGGAACTGGAACGGGATGACAGTCATCCCGTGACCACGACAGAGTGTAAACCTGTTGAAACGTCGGGAAAAATAGGTAAATAAACGCGATAAATACCCGTGAATATTTATAATAATGTGTTCTGATCGCGTAAGTTTAAAAAACTATAAACCTATTTCAATTATATAGTTTTTTCATGGATCCCTTTTTCAAAACTTTTCTCACCTTATCATAGTCCAAATTATATTCCAGTTCGTTTAAATTTTGAAAAAATAAAACATACATACAGCAGAACATGGAACCTCCTTCTATTTTCAAAGTCGGTTAAAAAGACGCATTAGGTATCTCAGTACATCAGATCTCAAGTGTAGAGGCAGCTTTATATGAAGCTCATTAGCCGTTGATCAAACAATGTAATTGTAACGGCCAGCCGCGGCAAAGCTCGCGACTTCAGTTCTGTGCGCGCTAACCGCGTGAGCAGTTGTACTGTTGTATCAGTCAGTCACTCCTCGAGAGTGCCAACGAGTGGTGGTCGGTGCAGTCGCTCAGAGGGCCAGTCACTCTACGAGAGAGCTAGTGGTCAGATCGTAGTGTTCAGAGCGCTCCCGGCGCCTACATCCCACACCAGCTGATAATCCTGTGGCATGGTAAATGAAAATTATGTGTTGGATAGTGTGACTGGATATCGATTGATTTGGTATCGTATATTTTTTTTTGGGTCTATTTAAGTAAATTTAATTTAATTTTTTTTAGTTTGAGTTCTCGAAAATTTTTGCTTAGATTTATTTAAAATGATTGATGTGAGAATCGAAAACAATGTTTTCTATCAGAATTTTTTATTTTAGGATTTAATTGAAATAAACTTCCGCGTCAGTTTGACTTAACATATCTAACAGCATCGTTTCCTCCTCAATATAAAAAAAACTAAACTAAGTTGAGCTCTAAATTCGCGCGCAACAAAACAATACAACTAAAATTCCCTTATTCTGTAAACAATTAAACATCGAGTCACTTCGGGCATCCTCTTCCTGCCACAAATGGTACAACTTCGCGCTGATTATTTGTCCATAATAGTGCCAGGGTTACATGTTGGTCAGTGGTCCCTTATCGCAGGAGGAACTGAAGGCTGATTTTGCGCAATCTCGTATCACGTCCGCGGCTAAATTCAAGCGTGTGGGAATCCTCACGTCGCTTTATTGTGATCTACACTGCTTTGCAGTAGAGGATTAGCCATATAACAGGAGTAGCAATACTACGGGGTCGTCTAGGGGTGCCCCGCGCTTGTGTCCAAGCTAAGACAGAGTCAGAGTCAGAGTCAAATCGTTTATGTCTTTAGACTTACAAAATAAGCACTTAGACAAGCCAATTTTTGTAACTATATAAACAGCTTGATAAATATTAATTCATATCAAATAAGAAATAAGGTGAAATTGACTCTTCACTTCAATTTTTTGTCCACTAGCGGACGGGCATATTTTATTAGCTGGTCAGCTCACCCACACTTCATTAATTTTTGCCGATCGCTCCGATCGCCTTCCATATTGTATTTTTTTTCATACTTTTCTTATAAAAAATCGAAAAAATAGTCCACCTCCCCCGTCAATTTTACTATTATTTTAAATTTGAAACAGTTATGCAATTCAAAGGCCCCCAGTTCATATTTGCAACGGGCCCCGCGCTGGCTCAATACGCCACTGCTGCTTTATTATATATATTTTCGGAATTACCCTTCTTGACTTCTACACTCTTTGTTACTTGATATTACAACGTCTTCCCTGTGATCACTCTGTGAAGAAAACCAATTTAGTCCATTTATAAGCTTTGGTTTAACCACACTCTAAGCCGATTCATAAACTTTAATTTGCAACATGTAAATCGTATGCCGTGTGGTGCCGGCGGCATAGAATTTGCACCACCCCAATTCTTCCCGTGGGTGTCGTAAGAGGCGACTAAGGGATATCTTCTGGGGGGCGGGCAGCAGCGCCCCCTGCAGAACAAATCTTCCACCAAACTGCGATCCCCAACCCGCATGCCCAGCGTGGGGATTATGGGCATCACCCCCCCATGAGTTAAACACCAAAAAGGCGTTTAAAAGGGGGAGGCCTGCGTCCAGCAGTGGACCGATAAAGGCTGTGGATGGATGGATGGATATCGTAGGATTTCTCATTTAGGTAAAAATATATAAACATAAGTAGGTATTTTATGCATATTTTAGTAAAAATACGATACTTAATGATAACCCGTAGACAAGAGCAGATCGAATGCGCTAGCTAGTGTAAACGTTTGACGGTGCGAAACATAAAGACGTGATTCTCTATTAAATAGACCTAATAACAATTTCCATTTCGTTCTGCATTAAAATATCGCAAAAAAGGTCGTGCGAAAAAGATGCGTGCAATTTTTGCTATAATCATATACGTAATTTGCTGTAATTTTGTAATGGCAGATGAACAATGTGCTCGATCCTTGTGGTATCCTACACGGGGAACATTCTATTGAAAATTAACCACTATGCTAGAGTCGGGCATTACCTCCCATGAGATAATAAAAATAAATAATAATAATAAAAACGTTTCTTTCAAAAGGTCTGAATAGTAACCGTATACAAGGTTTAGACCTATACCGTGTCCATTTTGAATGAGGCATAAACGTAAATAAACCGCCCATACTTAACCTAAAATTCACTTTGTAGGCGCGTCCTTTTATACGTAATTTACATTACTTGTCGATTTTAGATCGTCCCTTCAATAAAAATTGCTTACAATTATATCTGAAACTCGACGCCAAGCAAGTGAGATTTTGTTATTTGTGTCGTATTTTGTTTACTAACATGCTCCATTCAACGTGGACAAACCATAGTATCTTAGTCTTAGTTTAAACACCAATAATGCGTTTATCAAGGGGAGGCCTGCGTCCAGTAGTGGACCGATACAGGCTGTTGAGGTTGAGGTAAAGTCGTTTCAAATTTGAAGCTTTTCTTCATTTTATTTTTCTAAAATCATTTACATTTCAGCGTTGGGTAGCAAAGCCAGTAAATATTAATACGTTTTTTATAAAAACCTTTATATAAACAGCTTAATCACACTGCCATTATATCGCTCCAGCGAATTAACAGAAAAGAAAAAGAAACAACTATAATACTACAGATAAATATTTATTTTTAAGCATCTACCCGCAGCTTCGCACGCTTTTTTTGGAACAAAAGTGGCCTATAGATATTCCAGGTCCATATACCTTCATGTGTGCAAAATTTCAGCCTGATCCATTCAGTACTTTTTCCCCTGTCTTCGGCCAAACATCTTCACAACGCCATAAACTTACGCGTTTATTTTATTAGTAGAATTTGTCAAATTTGAGTTCATTGAACAACGAATTTTTTCGGATTTATATTCGTAAAAGCCATAATTAATTAGGAATCATATTTTATTTGTATGTTATTCCTGATACGAAATTTACATTATGTTCTTTTTTCTGTAAAAACTTTCGTAGTTTGACGAAAACATCATTTAAAAACTAGGTTCGTAGTTAACCCGCTTACATTAATAATCATTAATTAAAAAATACATTTTATTCATAAAACAAATAACCTTATGTAATTTTTTTTGAAAATATAGCCAAATACAAAATCTTTTATATCTAAAAATTTACAAATGATAAAAATTAAATTGGGTAATTAATTACAGTAAGTTCATTCAAATTGCTCTAAGTACCGTCTTCGCCTAAGCCTCTCATTTTAATATTTCGTATTTTAAACTCACAGTATTCACATGTAGACAGGTTTATCCGTTTATTGAACAATTTATAATGTCTAACGATCCTTGTTCCCGAGAGTACGTTCTTGAGTAGGTGCGCGCGGTGGGATCAAGTACCGGAACACTATGATTAATTCCTCCTCTAAGACCACCGTTATTCTCAAAAACATTGTTATTATACGCCGGTGGCTTACGTGCATCGATAAATTTAATAGGATTATTAATGTGCCCTTTGATGCTGATCCTAGATTTAGGTTAATTCATATTGTTTAAGTATAAATTAACAGCAGCGTATCCTCTCATTTTGAGATTTCAAGATGCTTTGTTACAAGTTTTACGATTCTCATGAGTTATCTAAAATTATGATAAAGTTTCCACGTGTGATAAAATTTAATAGAATCATTAATGTGCCCTTTGATGCTGATACAAATTTAATAGGATAATTAATGTGCCGTTAGATGCGGCTGATCCTAGATTTAGGTTGCTCCATATTGTTGAGGTTTAACAGTTGGAGCGTATCTTTTCATTTCTAGATTTCATGAAGATGCTTTGTTACAAGGTTTCCTATAACTGTTATAGATGAATAAAGCAAAATTATATAAAACGATTTAACGGTATAAAATTAGTCATAATGGACTTGGCCTACCATACCAAGCCTACCCCTGGTCGTAGCGCGGACGAAACCTACCATCAAAATCTGCTGACCCAGTACAGCAAATATTTACTAACTAATAGGGTACCATAAACATAAAGGTACAAGGTACATATGCGCGAGTAGGTAAACTGTAACAACCGTTCACTTTTCTACATTGCAGATTATTTTTTCATTTCCGACAACAGCTTTTCTTAAGCTATTCGCGATTTATCTGTTCTATGTGATTTATCATTTCGCAACGTCTCGGCAATATATATTAGTGTCGTCGCCGCACGCCGTGGTGACAGAGTGGTTGACATTGGCCCCCTGCACCTTATGCATTGCAAACTAATTCCCTATTGTACTGCACTTTATTGGCAGTCGTTATGACTAACAACTGGTCGTAAGTGTCGCTACAAACACAATTGTCAGCAACTATAAACTTTTAGGAGCTTGAAATTACAGGGCCTTTGCTAGTTTCATATGCCTTCATAGATTTTAATGGCCTGTGTACAAACAAATGTAATTTCACGCCTGTTTCTACAGAACTAGATGGAGGTCAGGAATTTGCTTCGATTTTACTCTCCGAACTATCGCCTAACCGTGGTTTCGGTCAAAAAGATTAAAAGCACTTCGTTAGTTTCGTTATGGTGTTTTATATTTAGCAACCATCGGTATCGGTTTCTTATCAACAAAATAGGGATCGTTCTTCCCGTCTTGTCTATGTATCATTATTACCTATTCTTGCAATTTACTCGAGCATCTTGCTTGCTAGTTCCTTTGAAGTTTTAAATATTTAGTAAGGCTATTAAAACATTCGTATCAAAACATTGTTTGGGTAATGTCTGCACAGATGGTATTTCGTCTGCGTCTGTTGCTGACATAGTTACTGCATGTGTCGTTTAGGTCAACTCAAGTTCCGCTATCGGATTAATTAAGTCTATTTTTCATCATTCGTTCACTCGCATACATTTTTAATGTCTATTTTATACTCCTTATTCTGTTTAATCTCTCCATTGCTAAACAAAAGTCTCCCAAAAACTTTTTCAAGAATCACGCTTATTTTCTAATGCTGCTTTTATTAAACTATGTAGTCCAGCATAATTTATTTATTGAAATATAACTGGAGGTTTATTCGTTATGTAATAAAATTACTAGACAAAGTATTAACTGAATAATAATTCGGAATCATTGTGTTGCCAAGAGAACTATTACATGAACAGGCAAATGTTTGAAGAAGTAGATAAATACTTGTTATGTTTACAGAGTCTTGATTTCAGACAAGAAATTCTAATTCCAACATTTGTTTGGCGATAACGTAATATTCAAGCCTATTATTTCGCAATGCTTACTTATCATCATAATAATTTGTCTGTCACTACTGAAAATCGTGTCTACTCAAATATTTTAAAATTTTTCAACATTACCTACCTAGATACAGATACATGTAAAAATATCATGATAAATTACTGTTAAACATTTAGTCGGAACCCTATAAGATCATGATTATTATCTTCGAATGAAATTATTTTGACCCATGTTCTGTCTTTATATACCATCGGTACTTTAGAGTTCTGCCCTCTTTTTTGACATGAGCTTGAAGTAAGCACATCAGTTGAAGTGTTTACTTTGAAGATTGTTCCATCTCTCTCATCTGTGAATAGGTGCTGTGATGATCTGTCAACACAGTTATACAGTTATTTTATTGTAGTTTTGATCCTTAGATACTATTGTCTTATGTCGTCCTGATTTAGAGTATTTTAGAAAAGTTAACCATTTTGAATCCTGAACCCAAAATAAGTTTTTTCTTACCTCTAGCTATTTTCGTCTTGCACTACATATTTAATATACCTGCCTTTGTCTTGTCTATGCTCTAATTTGAACACCTTTTCCAATCTAGACTAGCAAAAGCAAACACTTGATGCCAAGCGAGTGCATCGATCTGAGTGCTCCTTTGATCGTAGTGAAACGAACACCGCTTCCTGGTGGTGGATAAATGCCCTCCTTATGTCAGGATAGCCTGATGGTTATGAAATGATATGGCACGAAACATGCTGAAAGCATTGAAAGATATGCGTAAGTTTCACTCATACGTTTCCGTGATTGAATTTCTGCGCGGTTTGTACTTACTACTACTTCCTTTCTAATTGATGCTTAGGTTTTCAGCTCCCATTTTAAAACTTACCCCTCTTATCTTTTTACCGAAAAAACAGTCATCGGTGACGTCAAAAGTGACGCCATTACAGTGTTAATGAATTGTAGTTTTTGAATCGATAGCTGTGAACTCAATTCAGACGAATCCGTAGAAATTAAATCCGTGTCGGAAGTAGTTCACAGTCACACATCAGTAGTAATTTCACCCAGTATTGTGACTGAAGTCGCAGCGCGCATTCATTTCCGGTCTCCTGATTTTTTGTGGAAATGTGAAACCCTAGCTTTGTGTCTGTAATAAAAGTGGAATAAACCACTAGGTGCTTCATATTTTGGTAGAGTTGTAGATAACACAGGAGGAGAAACACTATTCTTGCGGTTAGTCCAGTCCAGGTCACATTCCGTAAAGCACTATTTTTATTTCGAGGGGGATGCAACTCCATGACATGGGATCTACTTAGGCATCCTGATTTTTCTGATTTCCTGCTCAATAAATAGATCAAGTCAATAACTTTTCGTAAATAAAATGGCCTTGACCTACATTCGTGAAAACTAAGATAAAATTGGGGTCAGTTTCGTCATTCGCGTACCTACCCATTTGAGAGCGTGAAGCGATAACGCCTTGCGGAGTTTATCCGAGAATATATGACCCGCGTTCTTCACCACACACTTGCAAATCTGTTCTTATCTCTTGTTTGTTGTAAAGAATCACAAATTATTGGGCTACTTACAGCCCGCTAGAGAACTTATGTAATCTCCTATTTCAGTTCGTTACGCGACTAGTAGTTCTAGTACAGCTTTTCGCTTTATGGTAATTTTGTAGATGGTCAACTAGTAGACTTCACAATTTTTGTTGCTCTTCGTTTTCGACAAGTTTCGTGATATATTCAAATAGGCTGCAACTTTTGTTGATCGTTCATTATGTATAACTTATAATGAAAGATCATTTAAGAATAATTGAAAAAGAAAATCACAATCAAATAAAAGAAATAAATTATAACTTATTGATATGAGGTCCGAACAGCAAACCTTGAGTTAGCCGTACTTGGTCCATAAAGGTAACTATAATCCTCGGTAGAAATGTAGCGAGCCTGCGATTACACAGGAGTATAACCTACTAATTATAGAGAATCGGGGTCGTCGGTCCTGCTACAGTTTTTTTACCCTGCTTCGCTCGCTATCGATCAAAATGATTGATGGTTAATTGCAACACGTTTTCTTTAATTTTAATTTCAAGTCTAGTCTACGCTCTATCTTATTTGCTGTAAAAGCATACAGTGAATATTTAGCCAAACTTTTTTGTATAAATCATCTATTGACCGTAGTTATGTTTTACAACTACGTTTAGTACATCGGCTAACGAGCATCATCGCATAGAAATGCTTTCATACCTAATACACATTAACTTGTTAGCTAAATGCTACTCGTCATTATTTATAAAGTCCCTAATTGATAAGCTTCGATGCAGCTTCTTACAGTTACCTGCATCATTCACCGAAACTAGTTTGTTGAAGGGCTCATGGGATCTCGGCATTTATCAGTAGATTAATCATTTGCTGTCAATGTCATGTTTTGGCGCCTAGCTGTCTGTATTCAAGCGGCAGCGGTCGTTGACTTTAAAATATTGCTTTGTCTATTTCTTTAAGCAATACATTTAAATTGATCTGGACATCTTAGTAAGCAAAAGAATAACTTTTGCTTACTAAGATGTCCAGATCAAGTGAATTATGATTGTTCTTATTATAATTATTTCTATTTCTGTTTATGAACTATCATCTGCCCTAAAATATTCTAAACTATCCGTTCAATTTATAATCCTTTAAATTATCTTATGTTCAGAAATTAATAATGTTCCGTGCCGCAAGTGATTAATATTTCAAATTAATACTTTGACTCCACCGTTTAACGTTATTGTTATAAATAGAAAAGCACGATAAAAAACAGCAGTTTGATTTATAGATATTGAAATATCTTGATATACTTTCACATGTTGTTCAAACTAGGTAATATCTCTTTATCATTTGGTACCTCTTTGTGGTTAGTTCGTATCTGTTTCCCATCGATGCAGTTATTGTATGTTTGTATAGGTACCTCTACATTCTCGTCGTTAGAAGTTAGCGGCGCGCCGCCGCCGCCGCGGCGTTAATAACTCCTCAATTGGGAACACTTATAATGTGGTTACATTTTATAGGCTGTGGCGTTTTGTTTTTACAAGCTTTGAAGATAAGAATGACTACATTTTTTCTATATTTTTACCAAGGCTTCCTATCAACAACATAATATGTATATTATCTATTTTCTGTTTACCTAACCCATATTTTCTGAAGATGTTCGGAGAAAGCTCATTAGACTTCATTCATGTCAGGACGTTATTGTTGAAGGACTTCCGCTTTGATTGGGGTATTATGGAAAGATTTAAATGTGGGTCAACTACGGGGACTGACCTTTAATACTTTGGTCATACATTTTATAAATAACATTCCTATGACGTCGATAGCTTTATTGCTACAGGTACTTACCTATAGTGGAACATCTTCTAGGTAAAATAAAAACACTTAAGTGAAATATCATATAGAGCTAGAGAGTTTTAGCTGTGGGATGAAGTACTTCACTGCATCATATAAAATGTGTTGAAATTCTTAGTTATTGTTCAGGTGGTTCGAAAGTATGGTTTACTCAAAGATCGTCAGCATTCCACTTGAAATCTCAATTTGATTAATAAAGATACAGTTACTACTAGGAGCGACAGATAGTAAGGAAGGCGCGCCGTGGGCGGCAGCATTCAGACTCCGTGACTCACTGGGATCCTGTGCTGTCATACGGTTAAAAAAATATTATTGGTAATCGTGATCCTCATCTCTTCAATGTAAGACAGCTTACTTTGTTGTGTTTGTTGCTGCTGGCCGTACCAGGAAACATCTTGATTGACTTTAACTATCTTATCTAAATCGCGTTCCTCCATTCAATCAACCAATTAGGTGAGTCTTTCTTCTACTCTGCGCCTTTTTAGTACCTATCGTGCTGATTTTGTTTGCTCTAAATTAACTCCTTGGATCATCAAAATGATCGAAGAATTATTTATGTAGAAGTCCTGTAGGGATCGTCTCTAGAGCTTTGTAATTCCTAGTCACGATTCCTTGATCTATTAGGTCAGTGTGCTGCATTTCTGGTTGATTGATCGTTCTGCGCCTTATTTGCATTGTTGCGAGTTAGTTTTCTAGGCTTCTGACTATCTAGTCTAGCTGTATTGTGTGCTAGACTATCCTCTGAATAGTATTTCCTGACATAGAGTAAGTAACAATTTGATTACTCGATTTGTTTATCCCGCTTCTTGTCCTTGTGGTGCGAAATAGAAGCTATTGCTCTATTGAGTAGAATTCTTTGCGTTTGTTTTCACTAATTATAGCATTGAGTGTGGTGTAGTGCAAGAGTGGCGGGTCGTCGGCCCTCGTTATCATTTCGGCACAGATTCCTTGACCCCCCGCCCCGGAACGTCCCTCTATCTGACTATAGCCATCTCTCTCGTACAACTTTGTTGTTGTAAAATCATGAAATTCCATCTCTTTCTTTTGAAGGTCTTTGGATTGCAGACCTGTAAAATGTTGGCCTGATTTGTTTTGTTTGTCTGATCTGTGTAATATGAATCAATATGATGTGACAGTTAATATCCGTTATGTTTTTACTAAATAGTTTTTTTCCAATGACGAATATTGGATTAGGGGACGTCCACCGGCACAATAAGTTGACGACAAGGCTTTACCTGCAACAGACTAAAGAGTAATGCAGAACTGATGCATCGTCTTGTCAAAAGTCTGATGATGATCTTTATTTGAGGCCTCGCGTGCTATTTAACGTGTAAGGGTTTGATCTAGTAAGAGTGAATCAGAACAGGTTCCTGTGTTGCAGGGTGATGGTGCCGCAATGACATTCCGGCGGATCCTGTGGGCGCTGCTGGTGCTGGGCGCGAGCGCGGAGCCCAGCTACCGGGCCAGCACGCACCGCCCGCGCCTCTGGCAGCGCGGACCGAGGACGCTCGACGAGAGGACGCCGCAACATTTCGTGGGGTGAGTGCTACCTCTACTTACACCTCTTTGTGCTACCTCATTTTATATTATTATTATTATGAAGCCTTTATTTCAATTTTATTTTGAATTTAGGTAAAATTTAATTTAACTACAAACTTAGTATGTATACTTAGTTAATACATGCATAAAATTAGGTAGGTTTTATAGGACATATTTCATATGAGAATTACGTTAATATTTATGGGACGCGTTCCATCTAAATAACATTAGGCCTCCTCCATCCTGCTACAAAAAATCTGAATAGTGCTACTTCTAGTATCTACATAATGACGTTGCAGCCGATAACTAGAGCTGCAAGTGGAAGTGAATTGGAAGGTCTTGTCTTATGGTGCTTTTCCACCTCCTTCCCATACATTAGGAGATATTAAGTTGTTGCTAGAATGTGTAACGGCGCGGGCGCTGAGATCGGGGTAATTGTATCCACTGAAATTGTATACTCTATTTAACACTGAGCCCAAACTCTGTATCATTTAAATGAATATAAAAAAAATATTTTATATTAGACAACAGAAGTGGTCAATAACACACATCGCGCACATTTCTGAGCGAATTACGGAAAATTTAGTAATCTCATTAGTAAAATTTCTCGCATATTACCTCGTATATCACTGGTGCAATGCAAATGCACCCTAAAGCGTAGTTCTTTATATTTATTATGTGTCTAAAGTGTCAATTACCTAATTATACATTTTGAGTTATAATAATAAAGGACACGAGGTAACGGCAAAGCAGAATCACCACTCATGTGCCTATGTGTTATGTTCCCAGAGCCGTATGGATATTTTGCTTATATACGCTAAATGATATTTTGTGAGATTGATTTAGGGCAGCTGACGTAAATTAAATAGAAGGCACTGTTAAAAGAATTATAGGCGTCAGGCATGCCAAGTTCCCGGTGTTAAAACGATGGAAGGGAAACATTTGGCAAGAAGGTAAACAAACTGAAAGATATCATCGGAAGTCGTTCGTTATGAACATCTGTAGCAACACTAGCAAATACACCCCATTTTGTCAAAAAACTGTTAGCAACAACATTATTCAAAAAGCAGGTCTAAAGTTCCTATAATTAACTAAACTTTGTATAAGAAATAGAGTTAGATTGTTGAAAAATATAGTTTCTGTCCGTTGCTTCGCGCGCTGTGTTTATATGGGAAGGCTATTTATTTGTATCACTTATGTAAAATGTAGCTTATGTTTTAAAACAGGCCTAAAACTACATCTATGCAAATTTTTATACCAATCCGTTCTGTAGTTTTAACTCGAAGTTGTTACTAACATCCATCCATCTAAACAACCAAATTTTATTTACTGTAAGTTTTTGTCTTCTACGATTGGTATGAATGAGATAGCGAGTTGAATGAAAAATAACATAAAGTGCTCATAGTATGTTTGGTTTCGTTTACAGTTTAAGCGAGGTGCCAAACGCCCTAATTGAATGTTGATACAGTCTACTTATCACAAACCCGTTTCCTAAAGTTGGGAATATGAATACCGCTTCGACAGTTCTATGTACCTTCACTTGTTTGGGAATCAAGCACTGTGACTGTTTCGGAAACACTTACCTATTCACGAATATCCAACGTCCTTGTAAAAGGTCGCCTAACGTGGTTACTGTGGTTAGTGACACTCGAAATAATGGGTTTTTACTATTTTCCAGGTAGTGATTGTAAGTAATTTAGATAGCAAGAAGAAGTTTACGCACATTTTAAGCCATTCGTTATGATTTTTTTTCTAATAGAGATTTTGATGGTTGTGAGTTTTGAGTCTATCGAAATAGTAATTCTTTTTTAAATTATTCGATATCGATTTTAGTTTTCGAGTAGACGATTAAATTAGAAAAGACCCCAAAAATGTGCGTTATTTCCGCAATATTAAAAATAGGAACTTTTCCTTTCATCGTTCTCATCATTTTTGAGCTCTCAACGATTCAGGTAGCCCTAAAACCTAAAGACACGAGGGCAATGTCACTTTTTGAGCGAAATTGCTGGCTATACAGAAGTGATTGTGACATTTTCAAAAACCACAATTGATTCTTAGGTTATCCGGTCCTTCGATTCCATAATCGATACATCAGCAATTCAACAAAAGCTCTACTAAGGTACAAAACAAGAGTACCTACAAAAGGCTTGCGATTTCCTCCAATAGGCAGTTTAGGCGTGAAGTAAAGCACGATTGGTATCAATGTATTCGACCCACGTTCGTTCCAGGGAGCTAGGAGCGATGCTCCCTGGATTACATTTACATTTCTAGCATTCTTATGCCTTCTCGATAGTTTTCCATTTCAAAAGGTAGCCTATTTATTGAGTCTGTAATTTGAATCAATCGGACCCTTGACGTAATCAGAAGGTCTATTGCGTTGGATTGTGCGAATTGTGCAAAAATAACACCGGACGCGATAGCATTTGTAATTCGGGTTGTAGACTAAGTTAAATAAGGGCTTTGCTTTGCAAGCTTTTTCAAGGTTGCACGTTTCGAGTTACCTATCAAATTGTTTTGTAGTTTTTAGTGTTTGCTACGTTCTATAATACAACTATCGGAAAATGAATTTGCCGCAAATCTTAAACCAATTTCTATTTACTTATGAAAATAATTAATCTTTATCCATATACTCGTAGAATATACCTAATATATCCCCAAAAAACTTTTATGTATCCCATATACTTACATGAGTTTTTAGGCTTAAAATCAACATTTTCTTAAATGCTCCCAAAAGGTCTATTGAATAAAATAAAAAAATACAATTGATTCCAAGTTGGTTTTTTTAACAAAGGTTCATAGAAAATCATTTACGATTTGTGATAAATTTTATCTCCGTTAGTTTTATTCCTTGTAGGAACAAGATAAAATTAAAATCACAAAAAAATTATTCGCCAAACGATGAAACGATCACCCTTAACTAGGCACAACCTCTTGTATAATCCATTCTAGAGTGGACTAAAATGCTATGAAAACGTGCAGTGATTCTTATTGAAGTGCATAAAAGAAAGTAAGGTCTAGGTTACACCAGTTACCAAGCAGGTAGGTGTAGGTAGGTTGAGTGTTGACATGACAGTGCCACGTGTAGGAAGCCACGCGTGGGTGGTTTTCACGCTTATTATTCGGCATTTGACCAGCTCACGGGCGGAACCGACGTGGCGGTCTCGGGTTCACTAGGGCAGTGATGAGCCGCTTTCAGGAGCCAAGGTCCTTGCATTATGCAAGGTGTGTAGTCTCTCACGGCAATGTGGTGGGATGACTGGCTGAGACGTTAGCGTAGCACTTCCCTCGCGTAACACATTATTTTTTACGTGATCGCAGATGTGTCAAATGTATAGCACTTTTGGTGATATAATAACCAGCCACTACTGTCCCACTCCAGGTTAAAACATCTGCACTGTTTCATTTAAATAAATATTATT
The DNA here is from genome assembly GCA_955876795.1 of Eupithecia tripunctaria. Taxonomy (NCBI): domain Eukaryota; kingdom Metazoa; phylum Arthropoda; class Insecta; order Lepidoptera; family Geometridae; genus Eupithecia; species Eupithecia tripunctaria. The sequence goes on from OY041615.1 coordinate 15,034,476, forward strand.
TCATATTTCATATTTCATTTATTTTGCTTACATGTACAATTCATTCTTAAGTCTAAGTGAATTAGTTGTTATTATGTACATGCACCCTGGAAGGGCACTGCAAACTTGAGTTCGAATACATAGTCAAAACATTATTATCAAATATTATAAATTAATTTTCAAGCATAATTAAAAGTAATAAGTTAGATTTAAAATTATAAACTTATAAACTAAGAAGCCAGAATCTTTTGTCAGTCATTCAAAGGGGTACCTTAGTAGAGAAACAAAAATGATATATATATATACTATAGGTATATAATATATTATATATCATTTCTGCCTCTCTGTTTCAAATTGTTGAATAGAATAATAACATTTTCCTAATAAAAATAATTTAATCTTTTTGTAAAAGGTAGTGTCTCTTTCTACCTTTTTTAAATATTCAGGTATTTTATTGTAGATTTTTGCCAATCTATGGTATGGGCTAAATGCTATACATGGTGTAAATAGCGGGGTGGATCATCGGTGGTTGGACGGTGTTGGGCCTCAGTATCTATCTATTTAGCCTCCGTGTATGTTCTTAGATAAAAGGACTGAATATCGCAGAACATACAGGGGAGGTTAAATCGATTGGTACTAAGATCCCCGAGAAGACCCCGAGTATGCTAAATCGATACTGAAGTCCATTAGCCACCGATAACCCACCCCACTAGTTACATCCTGTATATAAAAATACAAATTAAATAAAGTTGGTAAAGTACACAAATTTGTGTATTTGGGTATGTTTATTGCAAGCTGATTATTTGGTTCATAAAAATGTGTCAGTACGAAAATAAATCAGTTACGTCACGATAAACAGTCCGATAACAGTGACCCCTCTTGAGTCACTTGACGATAAACTTCGAGCACATCCATTCAGCGGGACCCACTGCAGATGCATTGATTCCACATCTTGTACAAGGTCTTTGTAACTGAGTGTAAGGACGCGACGCAGATACTCTCTGACCCGACGGGAATTAGTCTAGTTTAGAATAGGCGAAACCAATCGCACTTAGATTCACTTATTTACCAAGGTTGGTTGGTATGTCATATCATACGTTTGAAGATAAGACCATGCCTGCAGAACTTTTGCTTTGAGCTAAAATTTATACGCATCAGAAGTCTGTCTATCTGTCCACTGCTTATGGTGGTTAGTGAAAATAGTAAAAACTTTTTTTTAAAGCGATTTTCCACTCCTAAGTAGGCCTAGTTCCTAAGCGGATTGGTGGTCTTAGTGGAGGTGGTAAAAATGCGCATAAAAAAACGTCTGACCTTCCTCTAGTAGGTTCTTTTAGTAGACTCTTACGACACGTGCCATGGGTATAATTGAAGGGGTCGATTCTTACACCGCCATCGCTATGGCAGGTTTTTGTACCAATTAATGGATATATAAATTTTGTTTTTAAGCTTTTCATAAAATAAAGTCAACTTTAATTTGTCTTTCTGCCGTGCCGTCTACCTTACAAAGTGTTCCAACGACTCAATCTAGCTTGAGGAAGTAATTTCGTTGCCACGAAACCTAAAAATGTTGCCATGGGAACGCAACTTTTTTAGGCTAGTTGACGAATAATAACAATTAAATTGCACAATTTTTTTTTACTGATGATTGTCAAGTTTGTAATCTAATGGGAAAATAGACGCAGGAAGTATGTAAGTTGTGTCGTTTAGTGCGAATCACAAACGGATGCTAGGTGAGCGTGATAATGTTTATGTAAATCTGCTGCGCGGCTATATATGCGTTTTACCCCATAAATCAGTTTCCATGGGATAGAAATAGCCTATAATCGTTCAAGAATTTTATAATTACCTGTATGCATAATTTCAACCTGTTTTGTAGTTTTTGTGTGAAAGAGTTACAAATATCCATATGTACAAAACTTCGCGTTTATAATATTGTTAGGATACTGTGATTTTTCATAAACTCACGCATATGAGCGCACTAAATCGAGGGCTATGTCTGAGTTATGCTCGGTTTGACGTCATCGGTATCGGTTTAGGTTTAGAGCTTTTGAACGGATGTCGGGTTTTAATTGCTGTTTTGATTTCAGACTATAAAACATATTTATGTTTGTAAGATTTCGTGAGTTTTGTGATTTACAAATGTTTGTAGATGAATTTAGTTTTATTTGAGCAATGGGGTTTACGGCGAAAAGGCAAAAGCCAAAATATTTTTTTTTATTTCAATGTGATGATGTGTTGGGGCAGTTTTTTTTTTTTTTTTTTTTACGGTAATTAGACCTTTGTTTGACCGCAATCTCACCTGATGGAAAGCGAAGATGCGGCCGACGGTGAATCACGAAGGTCTAGAAGATACCTATTCACCCTTGTCTTAAAGAGACCCAGGTCGTAATTGGCCGGAAAAACAGAGGCAGGGAGCGAGTTCCATTCCTTTGCGGTGCGAATAATAAAGGTGGAGGAAAACCACTTAGTGCGAGTGGAGGGTACTTCCACCAAGTATGGATGGTATTGCGCTGTGCGTCTGCTTGTCCTGGAGTGGAATGGGCTGGCTTGGTGATAATGGGCAGTAAAGTAATGTTCGTGTAATGTCATTGTTCGCAGGCCGCACGTGTGTCGAAGTAGGAACAGCACGCATTGCTGTCCCGGATGGACTTCCAGGCCCAACTCGCTCCTTTGTATAGTCCGTGAGTATTCTTTACAATTACTATTGTTATGTAGAGGATTCTTAGGTATGAATAACATTTGGAGATTGTCTATAATAATACCAAATCATCATCATCATGATGATGATTATGATTCCACTTATTTTATAAAGAAAATTGTGTAGGTATGTATCTAGACGAGACCAAATATTCTCTAAATCGAATTAAAGTAATATCAATAATTTTATTCATTTCTGACATACAGTAAGATTGTTAGGTATTATTTAAGAATTTATCATTTACTTGGGTTTAACCCACAAATTGTATTTGTCAATTGTAAAACTGTCACACATTTATTTTTACCTAAGTACTCCCAGGGTCGGTAAAAACTCTCACGTGATGGCGATGCCTGTGTTTGGTTTTGATAATATTGGACTGTAGCGATCCTCAACCTCAACCACACAGCCTGTACCGGTCCACTGCTGGACGCACGCCTCCCCCTGATAAACGCTTTATAGGCGTTTAACATGGGGGGTAATGCCCATAACCGCCACGCTGGGCATGCGGGATCACAGTGTGGTGGAAGATTTGTTCTGTGGCGTTCATGCACCATTAATTATATCTAGAAACGGAGACAATTTTTCAGTATTTTGTAGGTGACTAAACACTTTCCATTATCATCATCATCCAGATTTTACCGACTTTCTAGGTTTGTGCTTTCTAGTTTCTACCACGGTCTTACCCTAACAGCTTCCGTGTATAGCACAGAAAACTATATACTCAGATTTACTTTATTGTTCTAACTGCAAGTTTATGGTATATTTGTCTAGTTTTGGGCTCGTTATAATGTTTGTATGTATGTTTGTAGCACTATGCCGGCCGGACTGCGGCGGGCCGGGCTCGTGCGTGGCGCCCAACATGTGTCGCTGTCCGGGCGGGCTGGAGGCGCCCTCTTGCGGCGGCTCTATCTACCCTTACCCAGGTATGTTTGTAGCACTATGTCGGCCGGACTGCGGCGGGCCGGGCTCGTGCGTGGCGCCCAACATGTGTCGCTGTCCGGGCGGGCTGGAGGCGCCCTCTTGCGGCGGCTCTATCTACCCTTACCCAGGTATGTTTGTAGCACTATGTCGGCCGGACTGCGGCGGGCCGGGCTCGTGCGTGGCGCCCAACATGTGTCGCTGTCCGGGCGGGCTGGAGGCGCCCTCTTGCGGCGGCTCTATCTACCCTTACCCAGGTATGTTTGTAGCACTATGTCGGCCGGACTGCGGCGGGCCGGGCTCGTGCGTGGCGCCCAACATGTGTCGCTGTCCGGGCGGGCTGGAGGCGCCCTCTTGCGGCGGCTCTATCTACCCTTACCCAGGTATGTTTGTAGCACTATGTCGGCCGGACTGCGGCGGGCCGGGCTCGTGCGTGGCGCCCAACATGTGTCGCTGTCCGGGCGGGCTGGAGGCGCCCTCTTGCGGCGGCTCTATCTACCCCTACCCAGGTATGTTTGTAGCACTATGTCGGCCGGACTGCGGCGGGCCGGGCTCGTGCGTGGCGCCCAACATGTGTCGCTGTCCGGGCGGGCTGGAGGCGCCCTCTTGCGGCGGCTCTATCTACCCTTACCCAGGTATGTTTGTAGCACTATGTCGGCCGGACTGCGGCGGGCCGGGCTCGTGCGTGGCGCCCAACATGTGTCGCTGTCCGGGCGGGCTGGAGGCGCCCTCTTGCGGCGGCTCTATCTACCCTTACCCAGGTATGTTTGTAGCACTATGTCGGCCGGACTGCGGCGGGCCGGGCTCGTGCGTGGCGCCCAACATGTGTCGCTGTCCGGGCGGGCTGGAGGCGCCCTCTTGCGGCGGCTCTATCTACCCTTACCCAGGTATGTTTGTAGCACTATGTCGGCCGGACTGCGGCGGGCCGGGCTCGTGCGTGGCGCCCAACATGTGTCGCTGTCCGGGCGGGCTGGAGGCGCCCTCTTGCGGCGGCTCTATCTACCCTTACCCAGGTATGTTTGTAGCACTATGTCGGCCGGACTGCGGCGGGCCGGGCTCGTGCGTGGCGCCCAACATGTGTCGCTGTCCGGGCGGGCTGGAGGCGCCCTCTTGCGGTGGCTCTATCTACCCTTACCCAGGTATGTTTGTAGCACTATGTCGGCCGGACTATTATAAGCAGTCGGATTTCTTCCCTAGCTGAGTAGGCATATTTCACCCGAAGTTTGTGTTCCATCACGGGCCTGTGCTGACCGCATCCATTGACGCCGTCGAAACATGCTGGGATGCCCTGCGCGTCTAGTACCTATAATAAAGGATTTGGAGTGCGTCCTGTTTGTGGAGTCCTTCGTTGATGACTTCTCCGCAATCATCCGCAACAGGACAGCATTTCTGATGCGCCGGGTCAGGGACGATACCAGCAGTTATCTGAAACTAGTGGCTGGACGCGGACTGCGCTTTCATAAAGCACTGAAGCGTACGCACAGTGCCATGCAGTCTCAGAATAATGCGATTATGATGATTGTGTGTTTTAATTTAAAATGTTTCTTATTAGGTACACTTTTATTAATCTATGGCTGAAATATGGTTCTCTGTCTACCTAAATATATCTAAGCTGAAATAAACTTATTGAATTGAATATCACGGCGTCGGCTCTCCTCCCGACTACGTGGCCAAGACCCTTTCGCCTGCCTCGACCATGGATCAGTCGCATACAACAGCATGCATTAGGTAATCCTGAATGTTTCCAGTGCGGACCCCGGGCGGTTGCCGCCGCATCTGCATGAACGGGGGCACGTGCACCAACGGCAGCTGCGCCTGTGCGCCCGGCTGGAGCGGGGAGTTCTGTACGGAACGTGAGTAACCTTACCTATTTTGTATTGAATTGTATTACATATGTGATACTAATAATTTCACTGTCCTAAGTTGACTAATTTTATAAAATACTAGCAGCGCCTCGCGGTTTCACCCGCTTAGTTCCCGTTCCTGTGGGAATTCCGGGATAAAATATAGCCTATATCACTCCCTAAACTGTAAGCTTTCTAACGGTAAAGATTTTTTTTTAAATATGTCCAGTAGTTTCGGAACCTATTTAATACAAACAAACAATCAAATCGCTTTATAATATTAGTTTAGATCTATATGACGAGAGTTAGTTTCCTAATGTATGTTTGCCAAAAAATTAAAAAAAAGTAAGTCAATTCAAAAAAATATGCAGAACATAATAGAAATTCAAATGAATGAAGATCGAAACACTCACTACGTACGACAAAATTTGACAGGTGTCTTTACAAGATAAGAAAACACTTGTCAATCTAATTTAAAAACTGACTCAGTAAATTTTACTGATTATCTAGATAGGGGTATATGCATCGATTTTTTTTATTGTTTTAATCGATTCTTTAGGTCATTATTTAACCGAGGAATGATAAGACGCTCACTGAATTTCGCATTAACAAGTTAAAAAAACAAATCAAAACTACAATCATTTTCGGGTGATAAAAACGCTGCCATATTGGCGCCATGTTTATGTGACGTCGACGTACACACTTGATTAAAACCTTTGGTGACGACCTCGGTAGTGATCATCTCAGGAAAGAGGTTTTCCGAAAAAATTGAAAATAATCGACAATACGAAATGTCAAGTGGGCAGAATAGTGTCAAATCAAGGTGCAGCAAGCAGAATAAAAAAAGAAGAAATGAGTACAGTGATGTCACGTCCGCTCTAGTCAATGGCGTAGCGTTTTGAAATTTTGCGATTGAGATTTAAAATATCAATTTTTCAATGGTTAAATTCTACAATAACAACATCTCAAAATGCAAAAATAAATATGTAGATATGTTTCTATATCAATAGAGAATAATTATATATTTTTTAGCCATTTTGAAATCACATGCATATACCCTATTAGCGCAGTTTAAAGTTGTATAAACTTTTTTGAGTTCAGCCAACTCAATATTTAGGCATTGTTTAGGCTCTGTAAGTTTAATGTAATTTTGCAATGATAATTTATTGAATGTGTTCTATCAACCTCAACCCTATATTGGCCCACTGCTGGACCGGATAAGCGTCTTATTAGCTGTTGTCTGTTGTGGGCGGTAATGCCCAGTTGTTAGTTGTACTACTAAATAAAGTATCCAAATAATACATAATAAAGTTTAGTTTATACCTAAGCATTGATAGCTCATGTGAGATAAGCTTTTTCAACACTATAAAGTCTAGTCTATAAGTACATACTATAAATAAAATATTATTTAACTCTTAATGAGCCAGGTGAGAACTCTGTGTCTAAATAAATCTAACATAGGCTTTAAGACACTACTAACCAAAATGTAACATCGTTTTTTTACCCAAATAAATAATTCTAATTCTAATTCTAACATTTATGGTGAACAACCGAACTATACGTAGGTATATGATTATTATTTGATTATGTAAAGTGAATTGTGTGTTTTTAATTTTGTATAATGAATTGTGTTACTGCGTTTTACTGTACAATTTGTAAAATTTCTGACATGCCTTATATAACGACCTATGTTATAAATGGTAAATAAATAAATACAAATACAAATATAATTATAATTGTTCCCAGCGATATGCCGCGAGCCCTGCCTGCACGGCGGGCGCTGCATCGCGCCCGACCGCTGCGTGTGCTTCCACGGCCTGTCCGGGACGAGGTGCGAGATCGATCGCAGGACTGGTGAGTGAACCTCATCATTGTTATATCCTGGCAACACCTACTGCTAGGGGTGCTCGGGACTTTTTCTATTGACAACCTCTTCTGTGTTGCTCCAGTATGTATTTCTTCTGGAGTGGAAGTAATTCTGTCGCTTTGTCTGCTTGCGATGAAACGGCTGAACGGATCTCAATAAAATGTGGCAGAGAGATAATATCATGGTGAAGGATATAGGATTTTTATCCCAGAAAAGTGAATGCTGCGGCCAGAATCTTGTTTTGTATAAAATTGTTAATCTGTAGACAGTAACCATAGACAGTAGTAGTATGTCTTGTTATGATTCAGGAACTTCAGATCAAGTTCTTGTCTAGCTGACGATCATAATGCTCATAATGAGTTCACATTGGCATTGCTTCCATATTCCAGGTCCGTGCTACACAGAACGGCGCGGCGCGCTGTGCACGGGCGCGTTGGAAGGCGTGGTCTGCACGAGGCAACTGTGCTGCGCCACAGTTGGCCTCGCGTGGGGCCACCCGTGCGAGCGGTGCGGGGACCTGGACTGTCAACAGGGACACCTCAGGAACTTGGCCACTAAGGAATGTCAGGTAACATGGAGAGTCCACTCTGTTGGCTACTGGAGGCCTCGTACTGTGCGAGGATCTGTTGTTTTGTGTTAGTATAATTAACTTTTCGTTGAGATTGTATCTGGCGCAGTCGGTAAGTACTCAGTATTGTTCTTCAATCAAGCAGTGAAAATCAATTAGATTCAGATTCAGATTCAGATTCTGTAGGGAAAGCGAGACATACAATTCTATATTTATTTATTTATTGAGATAAGTTTACAAAGCATATTACAATAATTTTTACATCTAAAAAAAATACAAAATAATTTATTTAGACAGCAAAAGTTTAAAACTGTGAAGCTGCCGCATTGCCCGCCTCCTTGACACAACATAAATAAAATATAGAATTACAAGTTACTATCAACATTGTAGCCCTAAATGTAGACATAACATGATTGATTGTTAGTGTTGATATACCCCCCATTACATAAACGCCAATAATGCGCTTATCAAGGGGAGGCCTGCGTCCAGCAGTGGGAAACAAGCTGTTGAGGTAGTGTTGCTATGGGGAGAGCGTGACTCTCCCGTTTCCTGTCTGAGAAAGACAGGAAGAGCTCCCAGTTCCCAGTTATTTAACCCATAAGGTTGTTTTCAGCTTGCTCGATTAATCTCATCTAGTTCACTGTAGTAGCTGGTGTAGTAAACCCTCGCCCTCTGTTCCAGGACATAGACGAGTGCGCGGCCATCCCCGGGCTGTGCGCGGGCGGCAAGTGCATCAACTCCGTGGGCTCGTTCGCGTGCGAGTGCCCGCCCGGCCAGCGCCGCCACCGCGTCACCAACAACTGCGAGGACATCGACGAGTGCGAGGACCCAGACATTTGTCCCGTGAGTCTCTTACTACACTGCAGCATGCTACAGACAAATACTACATCTGAAATGCTGCTTATTATTGATTTTGTTTAAAAAACTATAAACCGACTTCAATTTTTATAGTTTTTTCCTGGATTTTCATGGATCCCATTGTCAGAACTAAACCAAATTAAAATGGGACCACACAGGAAGCACCAGCTATCATATAAAAACTAAAGAATCTGATCAAACTGGTTAGACTGTATCTATCAAGGACGCAGCCGCCTCGTGAAACAACTCTTGTGTGCTCGTGAAGGGTTTGCGGATCGCTTCGCTCGCTGCACTAGGATGGCATGTTACAGAGCGACACAGACATAGAGAAACCTCTCTCTTTCTTCTCAACATAAAAACATAGGCCTCATTGCATGCCATTTATTGCCAATATGTACATAGGTTATGATCTAGTTATAGCTCAAGTTAGTACATACACCCTGTTGGGCACTGCAATTTTGATGTTGACATTATTATTAATCGTTTATAAAATGTCCTAAAGTCCTTTTCTTTCCGTAATTCGCTAGTTTTAGTGATGTAATCCCCGGATATATCTACCTACTAGTAAAAGTGAACCCCTTATTGCTGCTTGGAATCCGGACATTGTTAGAAACACTCCACCGCAGTAAGTGAGAGTTCGCGTGTGGATTCTGTTCTGAACCGTAGGCTATTGTGATAAAATGTATTTTAACTTGACTTCATAGCCCCCTTATTGTTGAAATAAAGATTTAATTTAATTTTATTGTTAATGGGAAAGTAACTATTGACTCTCTGTCTTTGTGTCTGTATGTTATCTTTTTACATAATAAAACACTTGTGAGAAGCCGCGGACAGAATCTAGTATGTGCGTATAAAGCTGTATGTGTATGGCAACTAGCTCATGCTGAGACAAAGATAGTTTTGCAGCTCTAATCGACAGAAGCTTTGTCTTTCAATTATGTTTGTTTTTGTTGATTAAGTAAACAAATAAAATTCTATTCTATTCTATTCTATATTCTGGTTTCAGAACGGAAAATGCGTGAACACGGAAGGCGACTACTATTGCCTGTGCAATCCTCACTTCATACCCAGTCCCGACAAGAAGTTTTGTATTGGTAAGTTGGCTGTTTACTTCTATACCTAATTATATAGATTTCTAGATAATTTTACAACTAAGCACGCCGTGGGTGTCTGTCGCGGGTGCGGAGAAGTGGGGGTGGGAAATGGAAATTCGAGCTGACCTATTGTGCGCCTTTAAGCTCTAAACATTTATTTCGAGCACATACACACAGGTATAATTAAATTGACAGAACTTAAAATCGCTCACAGCATTGCCTTGTGTACGGGCACTCCACCCCACTCCTTTAACTAGCTCTAGTTTTACTTAATTTTGAAATTGATATTTTTATCGTACCGATTGTAATGATCAATAATTGTGCACCTTGGTCGTCTTGTTCTGTTATTTGAGTTGAAAATCGGGTAGGGGCTAGTAGTAGGGGCTAACATAAAATGTTTTTCTATGTCTTTCCAGACGGACGAGTAGGCAGTTGCTTCACATACCTGAGCGAGACGGGTGAATGCTCCGACAGACTGTCCTTCCCGCTCTCCAACAGAGACTGCTGCTGCGGGTACAACATGGGACGCGCCTGGGGGGACATGTGCACGCCCTGTCCCCCTAGGGGGGCCAGTGAGTACTCTCTCAATACTTTCCGGCTTAGTTCAGCTACCTGAAGTCTGTCTTGGTGCAAAGTGTGTCGAATCTTGTTGGGATAAGAGATGACACTATTTTGGCCTGGCTTCAATAATAGGTGTTGTGGAAGCTCGCGTTTCTATTGGAAATTATAGGATATTGGACTGTCAACGTTCCCTTGGACACTCGCGTTACTAGTACTGGGAGCATCCAAGGGATCGACGCGACCCATTTCCGTTATTTAACAGATGGCTCTAACAGAAGGCACTAAAGATTCTTTCCCATTCTCTTAAAATTATAAGCAAAAGCGTTGCACTTTCGTTTTGCCATAATAAATCTATCCACATATCTGCGTCCCTCGTATTAGAATGTAGTCAGTTTTGACTTAGACAAAGTAGTTTATTTGATAAAATATTGTATATTGTATGTTTGAGTCGCTTGCTTGCAGCGGAATGGACACACCTCTGCGGGGGCGGTAACATCCCCCCCGACTGGCGCCGCAACAACTCCTCGGGCTCCAACGGCGGCGAGGGGGGGAACGGAAACGGGGGAGGGGGAGGGGGCTACGAGCCCCCCGCCATCGCCAAGATCAACGAGTGCATGCTGCGGAGCGGCATCTGTGGACTCGGGGACTGTATCGATAAGGATATAGGGTGAGCAATAGTAACGTCACTTTGCTCCCTAACGGTGACAAGGGGGGGACCTTCGGCCATCGGCTTTAATCTTCCAAAGTCAGACTGTTATTGTGTTTATATTAAAGACTAGCAGCGCCTCGCTGTTTCCCCCGCGTAGTTCCGGTTCCCGTGGGAATTCTGGGATAAAATATAGCGTATGTCACTCCCTGAAAAGTAAGCTTTTTAATGATGAAATAATTTCTTATATCGGTCCAGAAGGATCTTTCGGAGCCTATTACAATACAAACAAACAAACATTCTAATCTTTCCTCATTATAATTATTAGTATAGATAAGCTGGTAAAACTGTACACAATTTAATACATAAGGTCTTTTACTAAAGTTATTTACAACGGGACACACAGTTTCATGCGCCAGTTTCACGGATTGTTCACTCCGTGATCATGGCGCATGAAACTGTGCCGAAATATTGGAAAGCTCAAAACTCAAATCATGGTAAATATCCCGTTGTAAATAACTTTAGTATTAATAACCATTTTACATTAACCACCAATTTTTTGTACAACAGTTAACAATATAGTACCTACTTATTGTGATTGTAAGATGATGCGTTGTGTTGCCAGCTATCAGTGTCAGTGCTGGTCGGGCGCCGAGTCCGCGCAGATCGACGACAACCCCACCTGCATCGACATCGACGAGTGCGCGCTCGAGTACTGCAAGGGGGGCACGTGTATCAACAAGCCGGGAGGGTTTGACTGCAGGTCAGTGAGTTGCTTCAAACATTACTAAAAAAAAACAAAGTCATCGACATAGCTCAAAGAATTAGCAAGCTGAAGTGGCCGGCCATATCTCGCGAAGAACCTTCCGCCGCTGGGGTAACGTTCTTGAGTGAATTGTGACTCGGAGCACGTGGTGCAGGGCGCCCTCCAGCTAGATGGGATGAAGATCTGCGAAAGACTGCAGGCAGATGCTGGATGCCGCAAGCTGAAGACAGGGCGCTCTGGCGCTCATTAGGGGAGGCCTATAAATTTGAATTGGTGCATATTATGCCTCACAATATAAAGACTTCATAAATCTAAAGAGTTTTGGTTTTTAAAGTTTTACACTCTGGGTAATTTCTAAGAAATTAAATAATATCCTAAAAATTTTCGGCATCGACAGGAATCGAACCCGCGTCCTCCCCTGATTACGGGGATGTCATAACCGCTAGAGCACGATGGCGGATAGCCAACTACCCTACAATGACTTCAATGTGTCCCCTGTCGGTCGCGCTAACGGTACTACAGTCCGTAAAAAGTCCCAGAGTTTTTCGGGTCGATGACTTCTTAAATGTTTACAGCAGCTGATGTGACAATACCTAGTGATTTGAAGTGCTCCCTACATGCGTCCCTACATTTTGCTTTCACGAAGGTTCTTTGTTTAGTTTCAGAAGTATTTTATGGAAGTTGGTATGAATGAATGTTTGTGTTGTCAGATGTCCCCCGGGCTTCGACCCCGTGGAGAACGGGCTGCGCTGCAGCGACACCAACGAGTGCGAGCTGACGGGCGGCGAGATGTGCACCAACGGAGTCTGCACTAACATCGACGGAGGGTAAGTTGCAGACATCAGGCTGTGTGGTGCTAGGCTGGCTTCAAATTTGTACCACCCCAACTCTTCCCGCGAGAGTCATAAGAAGCGACTAAGGGATATCCACCAGGGGGCGGGTAGGAGTACCCCCTGCAAAATGGTTATACCACCAAACTAAGATCCCCAACCCGCATGCCCAGCGTGGGAATTATGGGCATTACCCTCCATGAGATAAACGCCAATCAGACGCTTATCAGGAGGAGGCCTGCGTCCAGCAGTGGACCAACACAGGCGTTTGAAGATGAGGCCCTTTAAAATTTGCATGATAAGGCATGTTGACTAGCTAAACCAATAGATTGACATGCGCTTGCCACGTCATTATTCAAAATAACAACCAACAATGAAAACTTCCGACATTGCTCTCAGAGTTAGCAGGTTGAAGTAGCGATGGGCAGGCCATGTAGCAGAACCGATAACCGCTGGGGAGTAAAGGTGAATGAGTGGCGACCGCGATGCCATACGAAACGGAGTGTGGGAAGACCTCCTATTCGATAGACTGATGACATTGTAGCGGTCGGAGGTAGTTGATGGATGGAAGCGTCGCAGGACCTATGTTCAGCAGAGCACAAATACGGGCTAATAACAATGATGGAAACTAGTCTAAAAAGCTCGTTCAACAACGCCACACAACCTTGTAACAGCAGTCTTCCATCCTCAGGTACGAATGCACGTGCAACCCCGGCTACCTCGCCACCGAGTCCGGCGCGGCCTGCGTGGACGTGGACGAGTGCGGCGACAACCCGCGCGTCTGTCGCCGAGGCCGGTGCCGCAACAAGCCCGGCTCCTACGAGTGCCAGTGCGACGCCGGCTTCCAGTGGTCCGCCAGGGGCTACTGCGTCGATGTCGACGAGTGTGCTGATAAGACCGTCTGTAAGGTGAGCGAATAGGGTTCAGTTTAGTATATTTCATTCACTGCCGAGTTTCGGTGCGACCAGCAGGGATGTCGCCGCACCGCCTTCCATTCGGCCGCGTACGAAACCGCAAGTTCGTAACTGGTTACGGTCTACTACACGGAGCTCCAAATGAGCGACTGCATCCAGGACTATGAAAGTGTTACGCTGTCTTAGATTCTGCTGAATCTCGGTAAGCTTTACTTGAATCTATAGGGGGTCCCACGACCATGGAACATGGAGCACAAGCATCAAAAATATTAAACTTTTACCCCCTTATTCATAATGGTCTGCTAACATGAAACAGCTGCTAAGGTGCTAAGTAGTGTTTTACAGTCTGACTTATGTCAATAGAAGAAGACAGAGCGAGATTTAGCAGTGTGCTAAGTTAGCAGACTATTATGAACAAGGGGGATATAGTTTTAATGAAAGGTATTATTCCTGTATTTTAAGAATATGTACAACTCCGTTCACTCATCTTTGACTTTTTGCCTTAATCAGTAAATGAATCCACATAAAATCCAAAAAAAACGAAATTCTGTGTTTTTAGCACCGATCGGTAGTGTCGTCATAAGAATAAACTTTGTGCAATAAACATTGCTAAGTAAATTAAAGTGAAACCACGAATTTACCCTGGTGGTAAGTTTCCCCAGTTCTTTTTGATTTTTTATTCAATTTTAATTTGCAAAATGCAGTGCTGTATTTGTCGTTAACAAAATCGAGGTGATTTTGGATGATCTAAAATATTTAAAACAGGTGAAGGAAATTGAGAGCAAGTAGAAGGAACGTCTGGAAGTGTTCAGCCTGCAGAAGACTAGCTAGATCTCCGGTTCCACCCCAGCCATCTTCACTTGATAATACCATGAGATCCGAGGCATCAAGCACCAACTCGTTGGTTGGTTGCTCGACGCTCTTCTAAAACAAAAATCTATCATAATCAACGCGTATACTTACTAATTATACTTCACATAATTTCATTTAGGTTACTCTAAGCTAGTTTTAGTGTACAATGTGTTGGTGTCGATAAATAAATAAAAAAAAGACGTTTGGCACTCGGGGACTGCCGCGGTAAAGCTATTGCAATGCCATCTAGAGGCGAGATGCTGAACTAAAGAGACAAACGTCAAGGATTTTTCGTTACGGAATTTCTGGATTCGGTCCCCGCGCTCAAGGCCCGCGATAGAAGCTATGCAATAGCTTAAAAACAGTACTTGTATTCAAGCCATAAAAATGTAAATAATCTCTGCCTAGCCGGGGCTGGACGGACTGCTAGCCGGCTGGAACCTAGACGGCCAGCTGAAACTTGATTGATCTTGAACTTTTTTATGTTTTGTCTTATTAAACCAAATAAATAAGTTAACTTGTGTGAGTTTCCAGGGTGGTCGCTGCGTGAACAGCGAGGGTTCGTTCCAATGCGTGTGCGAGGCGGGCTACCGGCCGACGGCGGCGCGCGGCGCCTGCGTGGACGTGGACGAGTGCGCGGAGCAGAACGTCTGCCGCAACGGACGGTGCCACAACTCCCCCGGATCCTTCCGCTGCGAGTGCCGGCCCGGGTTCACGCTCAGCAACGATGGCAGGACTTGTCTTGGTAAGGCACCCCTTGATCTCACTCATATGCAAACAAAGTGATTCAATGGAATCGAATGTGATAAATAACGGCAATAATTCATTTTGTTTTCATGGATCCCATTGTCAGAACTTGACCAAATTAAAATGGCAACCACACGGGAAGCACCATCTTTCATATAAAAAAAAACATGGAAATTGGACCACCCTGTAAAAAGTTCTGAGGATTCATTCAAATTGAAAAAAATCCTCCTGTTTTTGAAGTCGGTTAAAAATAGGCAGGCTCTCTCGGCTTTCTCACTGCTATTAGAACACACAGAACAACGTAAAGAACGAAACATCTTGCTCGCTAGAGAGCTACGTGGCAAACGAAGTAATCCACGCCATGTGATGCCTTAACGTATTTTTTTATACCTCTACCATCCACCGTTGATGCATCCAAATTAACTAAATAACTAAAACATTTTCAGATGAAGTTCAAGACTTGTGCTACGAGAAATACGAAGAAGGGCATTGCACTGGACCCGGACAGAACCCCGTCACTCGATCACAGTGTTGTTGCGGTTCTGCTAAAGGTAAAGTAAATCATTACCTTTATCCCATCAAGGGTCTGGAAAAATTTAAAGAAAATAAGGTGGCCTTTCCAGTGGTACAGTGGGGTTAGAAATAAGTAATACAACTGCCAATGACGATGTTAATAGAGATCAGAACAGACAGTGTACGGCGAGACACGATAAATACTTACTGAAGAAATCACGCAAAAAGACAATACGGTGTGAATTTTTGAGACATTTTTGTTATTGTTGCAGGAAAACGCTTTTAGGAGACTGGCCATAAATTTTTAAGATATTTTGAACTGCATTTACAGATTTCGGAAAATACAGTCGGCAAGAAAATGGTCATTTTACACAAAAACTTTTTTTGATGCCACAGGACCGACTGTGAAGCTGGCCTCGTCGCTGACAAAAACTGTAATAATCTTATGCTCCATGTATATCCGTACAAATGTATGGGAAAAGTTATTATGCGATTTCTGACATTTATGGTACTCAAACCTCAGTCGGCCCTGTAGAGACTTTTGATCCTTATAAGAAACAGGATAGATTGGCATCAAAAAAGTTTTTGTGTAAAATAACCATTTTCTTGCTGACTGTATATACCAACCATTTTTCTAAAATCTGTAAATGCAGTACAGAATATCTTAAAATTTTATGGATAGTCTCTTAAAAGCGTTTTCCTGTAACTATAACTGTAAAGGTACCCTTACTGTCCCGTCTCAAAAATTCACCCTGTATATTACAAGGATTACAATGCGATTAGATAAAGTCTAGAATGTGCACAATCTAACTTGTCCCGTCATTCTCCCTCGTAGTTTGCCTAGACGGCAGGACCCAATGGACACCAGTTTCGATTGCTTACCTAGAATGTTTGTATGATTACTGGCAGGCTTAACCCTCGGCTGGGGGGTCTCCTGCAAGGCCTGCCCCGCGCCGGCCAGCGAGGAGTATGGGGCGCTGTGCGCGGAGGGGCCGGGGCGCGACAACGGCGGCGCCGACATCAACGAGTGCACCGCGCTCCCCGGCGCCTGCGCACACGGCACCTGCGAGAACCTGGAGCCCGGGTACCGCTGCATCTGCGACCCCGGCTTCCATCCCACGCACGACACCACCTGCAAGGATATCGACGAGTGCGAGATGCAACAGTCGGTGAGTGAGAGTGCCGGACAACGGATATTGCTGTCTATTCAGATGTCGCCAAAACTAAACTAAATTAATTTGACAGGACTTAAAATTATGCCATCATTATGACATACCTGTCTTGACGATGGATGGCATAATTTTTAGTCCTGTCAAATTAGTTTAGTTTAGTTTTGGCGACATCTGAATAGACATTATCGCACTAATATCTGTAGTTAAGAAGCATAGGGGTCAAAGTAACATTTTTCAATTTTTTTTTTATTTCACGTTCGTGTATGTTTTTCCGAGACGCATCGATCTGTTTATTTAATTTGCCTACTACATTTATAATAATAAAGTTACAGTGATGCATATAGGTCTAAGGTATGGGAGGTTTCCATTATTAATAATTGCATCCAGCTCGTTTATCACTTAGTTCGTTATGACCCCAATCCATTTTAAGTGTATTTGCGAATTTCGTGGTCTATGTCGATTTAGTTCCGTATGCAACTAGAGACATTCTAAAAAAATCGGTTTTACTGTCACTTGGCGCCAAATGATACTTTATAGGTACTGATACTCTACAAGGAAAGGCTTACCCTGAATACTCAAACCCAACTCAGATTTAGGCTAGACTGAGACTAGCCTAAAACGCGATTTTTTAAAGTTAATTTCGATAAAAATCTGTAAAAAAAAACTATTTTTAAGACATGCTTATTCTGAGTTGCGTTTGAGTATTCGAGGGATAGACACGCCATATGACAAAAGATATAAAAGCCAGACAAAAAACCAACTGAAGACGAAAGTATACTTTTATAAATTTTTTTAAAGGTGATAACAAGAAAATTAAAGTTTACCAAGTAATAATAATAATAATAAATAAATATTTCTGGACAATTCACACAGTACCTAATGTTTTTAAATTGGTACTTTGACGGTCGGAAAGAAATTTGTCAAGATAAGAATAGAAAAAGTGCTTGAAAGCGGAATGGTACATCCAGACCAAAGATGTCATCATCATACACCTTTAAATAAACTACCTGATGCTGTGCAGGAATCTGTGAAGAAACACAGCTCGTCATATCCAGTTTACGATAGCCACTACAGCCGGCAAAAAACACAGAAGAAGTTCTTAGGTACCGAGCTAAACATAAACTCGATGTACAAACAGTTTGTTGAAATGGAACTGAAAATTGAATGGAAATGGCAAATGCCACACCGAACGAATTTTCAAAAGAATGACTCTGCGGCTTCATTTTCAATACAGACCACTGTTTATCATTCAAACTTTCGGGAATAAACACTTACGACGACTGTGATAGATTTATGCGAAAGTTAAAGGACTGTTTTATAGAATATTTCTAGACAAATTCTTTTGAAGGGCCGCACTCATATATAATACAAATCGTTTATTTCTGACACAATAAAAGATTAACAATATAATGTTGATTCCGCAGGATCCCGAACTAGCCTAAGCTGTATTATAGGACCCAAGGCTTCTCTTATTAATTAACAAATTGTGTCTTTAATAGACTATGTACAAGAACTAAGTATCTAAAAAATAATGATGGAAAAACATAATGCAGGAATAGTATTAAACGTGCTTAACTAAACCAGATAATACCTACTTAACTACATGGATTTAAAATTTAATGCATTATAAAATAAAGTACTTAGTTAGTTGTAAGAAACAGAGAACCAAATTAAATCTATGCTCAGAAAATTCCAATCGAATACACACAAATACATAATTATATAGGGGAAACCCGTACAAAACCGTATACCGGGGTAAAACCGTATAGTAGGTCTATTCACGTCAATGATCCAAATTTCGCGCGCCTAAGCCGCTCACTGGAGTCGACCAATCAGAGCGTGCTGTCAACAATCACTGATCGCGGCAGCGTCGCGCTGTACGAAAATATTAGAATTTATTGTTTTTTGGTGGTCTTGATGCAATTTCTATTAAAGTTCAAGCAATTGTTGTAAAGTTTACGTGAATTGCAGGTAAGTCGCTCACTAACTTTATTATAGGTTGTCTATTTACACGTAATATATGATACTTGTACCGGCAAATATACCTTGTATATATAATAGTATGTGTGAAGTGTTGACAAACAGCCGTGGGTCAAAACCGTACGGGGTAAAACGGGCTATATACAATTATGACCCGAGTGGATGAAACTTTAATTTCGTTGAAGTTTTTTCCTACCTAAGCTACCTAAACCTAAACTTAATCTGAAAGTATCTGTTTAAAAGAAAAAACAAAAAAGTTACCAATGATAACATAATGTTTGTACTGCCTTGAAGAATACGGTACAAGTCGTATAGATGAAGGTTGGGTACAATGTATGGGTTTGAAGAGGTGGGCTCACGAAGGCTGTACAGGCTACAATTCAGAGGAGCTGGATTATTTTACATGCAGAGGTTTTATTGCTAAAAGATAGCTTCGGGGGCAATATCGTATTATATTATACGGTTTTACCCAGGTGCTGGGGCAAAACCGTAAATAGTACAAGTTTGCTATATTTCTGTTATTTTTTTTTAAATTTTACTATAAGTAATATGCGTATGTCATTGAGTACGTAGATAGATATTCTAATTAAAAATGTTGATTTCATACATTTGTGTTTAAAAATGAACGTTCTGCGGACCTAAATCCTTAGCTATACGGCCTTGCCCCGGTCTCCCCTACGTAAATTTAATAATTTATAGTGAAGTGTACCAATAATACATATTTTTTTATATGGAGATCGTTCATGCCCATTCTATAACAGAAAGAAAAAAGAAAAAGATGTCAATAATACAACTAGTGAAACCCAGGGACTGGGCTCAATTTATAAGGACATATTGTGCTGAGAAAACCCCGTTTCGTGTCACAGAAATGACTGTAATGATTTTAACATTGATGTCTATTCAGATGTCGCCAAATCTAATAAACTAATTTGACAGTACTAAAATGTCGCTGTCCCTCCCTGTCCATATGTCGACGATCAAAATATACTGATTTATTTTATTTAGATCGAACGAAGATGGCATCATTTTTAGTCCTGTCAGAATAGTTTAGTCTTGTTTATGCAATATCTGAATAGACACCTTTATCTATACAAGAAAACTTCAGCTCTTAAGCACTTAAAGTCCGAAAAGAATAATTTCAAGATATCGGAAACTGTCTGGTGGCAATGTAGACAAGATAATAAGAGTACGCTGTTTTACAAAACCTTGTCTGAAGACTTCATACCTATTTTAGAGTTATCTCTCATAACATAAGACATCCCAAACAAATTCTTACAATGCCATTTCGTCTCAAAATAGTAAGGTCAACAGAAAACCCATAATTTACGGCAAAGTATAACGAAATACTGACTCTCCTGCAGTGGGTTCTTGAAAGCTGTCACAATTTCTACAAACACGTCGTCTCACTTCACCAGTACATGTAACGTACCAGAAGCTGGTAATGATGATTAGGAAAGATTATTTTCATTATTATAAATAATAATTCATGTTTTTGTACTTACAAAATCTTTGTTTATCTTTTAGTTCAACACCACAATCAAGAATTAGATTTTGGATAATTTGAGCTATATACACTTAGGTCTTTTGAAATTTGCTGAGTATCTAGCAAGTTAAATATAAAATTGGGTCTAACTGTTCATAGAACTAGTATTGTTCAGTAATTTCATCTTTAACTTTGAAGCATACAGAGCTAACACCTAAAATATGAAATAGCTGGGAGGCATTTCGATCTATGTAGCAAGTTGGCACCGTAGTTTTATTAATATTATGCGCAGCATAACGACCTATGTTTAGATAGAATTCATTAATTAAAAGAAAAGCATGTCGAAATTGTAGTTGCATAAGGGGCTATCTATACATGGGGCCTCATTGGTAGCGGTATTTGGCTCTAAGTAGTACCACTTTCTTGAAAATATTATATTTAATATTATTGATTTGTAGCAATAGAGGTTTCGAATTTTTCAATACGTAGACAGATAATGCAGCTACACAATGGCATTAAAACAAATTGCATAATGTCAATAAGGTTGGAGTTATTACGGAAAATATTTAAAAAAATGGTTTTTTGGCTCTCCTGTAAAATTACAAAAAAGCACATTGACCCATATGCTTCTTACCTACAGATATTATAAATGCGAAAGGTTGGATGAATGAATGTCCTTTTCACGCCAAAAGTACATAATAAATCGGGATGAAATCTTGCTTACAGGTAATTCTAATGCTAGAATCAAACATAGGCCATTTTTTATCCCATAAATCAGTTCCCATTGTATAAAAAACCGTTTTCATAGAAACAACGCAATTATTCCAATACACTAATATATTAGGTCCTTACATATGAAATTGGCGTTTTTCGTACTGGCCACTTTAATCACAAATTTCTCCTCTTTGGTAAGGAATTCCAAATTCAAATTTGTACAGCTATAGACTCATGTATTTGTGCTTCGATGATCGTCATTCATTTGTTTTTTTTCTTCTGTTTTTTTTCTGTTTGCGTCACTCATTTTACAAAATGGAAAACTTAAAATATCGCATTATTTACGAGTACGAGTTCCGCCGTGGCACTAGTGCTGCGGAAACAACTCGAAGGGTGAATGATGTGTATGGCGGTCGTGTTGCAAAAGAAAACACAGTTCGTTTTTGGTTCCAACGTTTTCGTTCTGGAAATTTCGACCTGCAGAACAAGCCCCGTGGACGGCCTGAGACTCAAGTTGATAATGAAGAGTTGAAGGCTATTGTGGAAGCGGATCCATCGCAAACCACGTCCGAGTTAGCTGCAGGCTGCGATGTTAGTGATAAAACTGTTTTAATTCACTTGAAGCAAATTGGGAAGATTAAAAAGCTTGAAAGGTGGGTACCTCACGAATTGACTGAAGCAAACCGGCAAACGCGCGTCGACTGCTGCGTTACATTACTAAACCGGCACAATAATGAAGGTATTTTAAACCGAATCATTACCTGTGATGAAAAATGGGTTCTTTACGATAATTGGAAGCGCTCAGCGCAATGGTTGGATCCTGGCCAGCCAGCCAAATCCTGCCCCAAGCGAAAATTAACCCCAAAAAAGTTACTTGTAAGCGTTTGGTGGACTAGTGCCGGTATTGTTCATTACAGTTTTCTCAAATCTGGCCAGACTATTACGGCTGATGTCTATTGTCAGCAATTGCAAACCATGATGGAAAAGCTAGCGGCTAAACAACCTAGGCTGGTCAATCGCTCCACGCCACTGCTGCTTCACGACAACGCTAGACCACACACTGCGCAACAGACGGCTACTAAATTAGAAGAGCTTCAATTGGAAAGTCTAAGACATCCTCCGTACTCCCCGGACCTTGCTCCAACAGATTACCATTTTTTTCGAAATTTGGATAACTTCTTGCAAGGGAAAAAATTCAACTCCGATGGGGCAGTCCAAATCGCCTTCAAAGATTTTATTGATTCCCGTCCGACTGGTTTTTTTAGTAAAGGGATCAATGAACTACCTATAAGATGGCAAAAGTGCATAGAAAATAATGGTTCATACTTTGATTAATTAAATATATTATATTAAAAAATATTCGACTTTTTGTTCCTCCCATACAAAACGCCAATTTCATATGTAAGGACCTAATATATATAATGTATGGATGGATGTTTGTTACTTCTTCACGCCAAAACTACTGGACGGATCTGGCTGAAATTTTGCATACAGTTAATTCTAACCCTAGAATAAAACATAGGCTACTTTTTATCCCATAAATCTGTTCCCGCGGGATGAAAATCACCTTTTAATGTTTCCGTAGGAACAACGCGTGCGAAGCCGCGGGGCGCAGCTAGTACACTATAAAGCTGATGTGTGAGCTCAATATTACCCCGCGTAAATACGTCTCTTAGTCCGAGTCAGCGAAATAAACAATCAGACCTCTGAGATTTTCTTGCTAAACAGCTACTAATACTTATATACAATATTATATAATAGATATTTATCCGATAAAGATTCAGATTCAGATTTCTTTAATGTCATAAATCAAACATAAAAAGTGTACAATATAAAAGTACCCTAATTAAATACTGAGTCTACGACTAAATAAAACACAATTATAGATATACAATTTTGTTGTAAAGAGACAAGTTATATAATCATTAATCATGTTAACAAATAGCGAAAGTTTAAAAAGTTTTAGCTACATTTGTTATCGCCATTATGCTACTGAAGCTCACATTGGTCACCTATTTATTTTGTTTATTCCTTTTCAATATATAGTTCCTGTGTTCTTATTTTGTAACTATGTATTGAATTTGTGGGCGACTTCTAGCGAAAAACTGCCGAACTATCCTAGATAAACGCAAACGCTTGTGTCGCTGCCACTAACTCATAATACGAATACCCGACATCAACTGTCGGTCGAAAAACCACCGGGCTCTGTGGACCAGATGGGTCGGGCCCGTTCAGAAGAGATCTCACTCTGTACCTATTAAGGGGATTAACACCTTTATCCCCCAAAAAAATTCATAATTGTTTATTTATATTGTGTGTATTGTGGTGGCAAATAAATGATATGTCTATGTCTATGTGTTATCGTTCCAGTTCTGCAAAGGCGGTCAATGCCGCAACACGGTTGGCAGCTTCACGTGCGTGTGTCCGGCCGGCACGCGCTACGAGCCCGACGCGCAGCTCTGCCGCGACGTGGACGAGTGCGCCGGTGAGACCGCCCGCCATGTACACAGCAACCGGGGGGATATCCCGCTCAGCATATACACTACAGGTTACACTACTGGGATATAGGGGATTACATGCTTACAACATTCATTTCAGCACGAGACAATAATTCCTAATGCCAAAATTTCACAGTAACCAAGAGAATATCCCGCTCAGCATTTACCATACAGGTACACTACTGGGATATAGCCGTATAGGGGTTGTTCCGCTTAATATCCCATTCAGCATATACATTATACACACAGTTCAGGTTACAAACAAAAGTACTGGGTTATAGGGAATTTCTTTCTTCCAAATTCATATAAACACCAGACAAACATTGTTTTCTCTTTCTCAGCTTTAAAGTTCATGGTATGCCAGGACACACGGGTTGCCAAATATAATAGCAAATAAACACCCTAAACACATCACAAATTTTCTCACTGACTAAATTTTTTATGACATTGTTGTAAAAGCTGACATGAAAACAGGACATATGTACATTAGAGCTTTGGGGAGTCAAGCCTTGACATGTTTGAATCTGCTGCTGTTTAGCTTTTAAATAGGTACGCCTGAATGAGCTGGGATATGATTCGGATTGAAGCATGACGTAATCGTATTCAAAATTTTAAAGGAATCTTTTTACATTGGTCGCAGCAACTTGTATCAAAACTGCATTAAGTAAATCTGCACGCAAACCGAATTCATTGCACAGCTTACTTGTATTTTAACAGACTATTTAATCTCTTAATCCAAAGAAATAGCAATATTGGTAAGTTTGATTAATTGAGTAAAACAGAATTCTGTAGATATGTTTAAATGATACCGTCCTTAGATGATCCAAGAACAATAATGAACACAGACCATTCACCAATAAGTCTGTCCATAAAGATAGTTAGAAATGATGTCCAGTATGCTGAGTGCGTACTGCCATACTGTTTACTACAACGTTTGCGTTACTTTATTGTCATTGGAAATGTGACAGCACTCCAAGCGGGAAGTTTACACAGCCTTGATATTTCCATAGAAAATAAAGTTTACGTAAACTTTGTAGGAAACAGGAGGTCAGTATGCTGAGTGGCGTACTGCCATACGTTTCCTAAGTTACAAAGTTTGCGTTACTCTATTTCTTATGAAATGTGATAGCGCGACAAAGTTACATAAATTTCCCGCTTGTAGCGCTTTCATATTTTCATAGAAAATACATTAACGCAAACTTTGAAGTAAACAGTACGACAGTTTACATACAGCATACAGGACACACTCAGTGTTCAGTTGATTCGCAAAGGATTAGAAAGATATAACAAGACGTCATTAAGATCAAGTAAGGCCTATACTCTGTGAGCTTACAAAAGGGCTGCAAGTCTGATATTGATGAGGATAGTGGTAAGAACAAGATATAACGTAATGTGTGGTTACAGAGCAGGCAAATCCTTGCGACAACGGACGGTGCATCAACACGCACGGCAGCTACGAATGCGAGTGTGAACACGGGTTTGTGCTAGATCCCACGGCGTCGCATTGTCTTGGTAAGTAGAAAATTCTTATTTTGACTTGATTTTTAACATATAAAAAAATTTTTCGCAGTAAGAGCCACGGGATAATTAGATAAGTCAATTAACATTTCACATTTTAATATCCACTGATAAGAATATTTTCGTTTAATGTCTTTTCAATAAGAATATTTTCGGAATTATTGAGGAGAATCTTGAAATGATGAAAAAGTTGCACCGATAGATTCAAACAAACCGCGTACAACTCAGTGTAGTGTTCGATTACAAGGCTTTTACTGGACGTTTGGCTTTTATTGTGCGAATTGCCGATATTAAATGTATATTTTTGATTTAGCAGATTTTTAATGTACATTTTGATATACAGCGTCTGGTTGAGTATAAAGTATCTTACACCTTTTTATTATCTTGCAGACAACCGGCGAGGCTCGTGCTGGCGCCGCGTGGTCGACGGTCAATGCGAGGCGGCCGGCGGCACCCCGCTGCTGAGGCAGGAGTGCTGCTGCAGCGTGGGGCTCGCCTGGGGCTCCCCCTGCGAGCCTTGCGACCAGGACCACTGCCCCTGCGCCAAGGGATTCGCCAAGGTAACATTACAACCAAGCCGAGCTATTAGCTTAACCTGATATGTCTAACGTAACATGGTATGCTTGCTGTGCCAGAATAGGGTATATGCATGGATTTTTTTAATTTTTTTAATCGATTATTTAGGTTAATACATAAACGAAAAAAATATAACACCCAAAAAAAATTAAATTATTGAGGTAAAAAAAGAAAAATAAAACTACACAGTTTCGGGTGATAAAAACGCTGCCATGTTAGCCATTGCATTTTATGACGTCACGGATCATAGAGTCCCATACGTAAACTCAAAGTCAAAACTTCATGCCCATTCAAAAATGTTCAAGTATGTACGTCACGCTGCACATGCCAATAGCGTTGCGTTTAGACATTTTGCTGTTGAGACTTAAAATATCTACTTTTAAATGATTAAATTTCACAATAAAAACATCATAAAATACAAAAATACATATACAGATATATTTCTATATTAATAGAGAATACGTAAAACAAATATTAGCTTTTTTGAAGTCACATGCATATACCCTATTGGAAGACTCTTAAAAGACTGATGGCGGGATGAATAAATGAATACTAAAATGTTTCTCTTTTTCTTAACAGTTGGACGGAGCAACTTGCCGAGACGTGGACGAATGTCTGCTAGACCCCGACCTCTGTCTCGGAGGCACTTGCGTGAATACTGATGGTTCTTATCGGTGCGATTGTCCTCATGGACTCACTCTGGATTCTACTGGTAAGTTCACTGACAAAACGAAATGGCTTTGAACCTCTAACTTTGTGCAAACTATTTTATAGCTATCCAATAAACGTAATTTTTACTTTAGTGAATAAAAGTAATCCCAATACTGACCCCCGAGCTACTCCGTATTTTTCAGTTTCTGATAAAAAATTGAAATACGCAGTAACTTTGAAAGTTTTTATATTGCACAGTTTGCAAAACAACCATGAATTAACATTAATATCAAATATTTCTATGTTTATCAAGCATTATCTACATTTTCTATTATATACATTTTCTATGAAAAAACGAGTAAGTGAAAACAACGATGTCACTCTTTCTCATTCAGTGGTTCTTAATTTAAACTAGTATGTAACTACTTTTTTAAGTCGGTAAGCCAACCAACCATTTTTTCAAAAAACTAAAAATTGCAATATTTTTCTTCAAAATAAAACAGAAAGTTCCTTAGAACAAAACCTTCTAACTACAAAAGAAACGGTAGCTACCCTTAAGGGGCCAAAAATTTGCCCCACCCTGTATATTAATAAATTATTTTATTTATTTATGATTTTTGCGCCCCGCGACTTCGTACGCCTATCCTACGGGAACTGATTCATGGGATAAAAAGAAGCCTATATGTTATACCAGGCCTAAAACTACCTGTATGAAAAATTTCAGCCCGATCTGTTCAGTAGTTTTTGCGTGAAAGAGCAACAAACATACATGTTAAGAAACATGTTTACAAACTTTATATTCTCGTGTGTTATTTCAGGTAATCGTTGCGTGGACACGCGTCGCTCGCAGTGCTACACGGAGTTCTCTGGCGGGCGGTGCTCCGGCGCGCTGCACGCGGACGTGCTGCGCGCCGTGTGCTGCTGCAGCGCGCTCGGCCGCGCCTGGGGCAGCGACCGCTGTGAGATCTGTCCTAGCAAGGGTCAGTCTATTGTATGCTTCTTATACCTACCATAGACATAGACAATCATTTATTTGCTACTTACATAGTTCAAAACAGACATAAAAATAAAACATAGTTAACTTAAGGAAGGAGAGACTGTACTGTGTATTACAGCAGCACAAAGGTCTTGGCTCAGTATAAATGCTTTACCACTCAGGAGTAAAAAGGTGGATATATTCTGTCGAAACCATTTAAATTCTTTGACGGTTCTTATTGTTAATGGGAAGAGAAAGGAGAAAAGGAGATTGGCCATGTGACTATGGATATTACTGTTGCTGTACCTAAGTGTGCATCGATGAAATGTAATTTATTAAAAAGCTTAGCACTTTTATTTTTAAATGTAACTTACCATTTTTCTGATAAATGCCTAAAATTATTTAGTAATTTGCTCTAGAATTCGAATAAAACCAACTTGTGTGACCCACCGCTGCGCTGGTTAAAGATAACTAACGGTAACTAACCTGTAATGATTTCCTCTAGGTACGGACGCGTACCGCAACCTGTGCATATCGGAGGCGAACCAGCCGCCGGGCCGTTGGGACCGGCCATTCGACGGATGGCCCAACGGAACCAACATCTGGTCGCAGACCGGTGACGGCGACAATGGAGGCAGCGACTGGGGACATGGCGGGTAACACTCACTACATTTTGTATCTCTTGTTCCTACTCCGGGATTTGTTGTATGTCGTCTCTACAGTATTCGCATTAATAAACTTTCATTCTTTATTATTCGGTTGTTAGCTTACAGTCAGTTTGAAGACCTTTGTGGCGCGGTGGGCGAAGGTGTGCCGGTTGCGGGTTCGATTCCCACCTCAGGACAAATTAATGTTCGTACGATCTGCTAATATTAGTTCCGGATATAGTTGCTCTGGGTGTTTTCTATTTATAATAAAACACATTTAGTAATGCAAGCCCAGAATAAACATGTAGCATAACATGAGCTCTGCTTAGCATGGGGTTAGTTAACGCTACGTTTGATTTGTCCGGCATTATTTTATTTTTTAATTTAGTGTGAAATCTCTGAATCCTCACGTCTACGATTGTTTGCTGCCCCCAACTTCGTTTTTTTTGTTCTATTTCGTAATACTCTTCAATCATCTTTGGTCTCTGATGCTATTATTATTGATTAAGTGAGTTTAAGCCTGTTAATTTTCCAATATATTAAATAAATAAATCGCCACTCCCATATAATAATATCTTTGTGGAGTCATCTGCATTTTCATCAGTTCTAGTTTTAAAGTCATGCTTCCTTCCAGTCATCATGGGTCCGGCGGTTGGAACGGTAGCGACGGCTGGAACCACGGGAAAGGCGGCCTCATCCCTGGACAGATGGAAGTGAACGAGTGCGCGGCGTTCCCGGGACTCTGCGGGCATGGCCGCTGCAAGAACATGCTCGGGGGCTTCGAGTGCGAGTGCTTCCCGGGATATGAGAGGGTGAGTGGGACCCAGGGGAAAGGTGCGCTACGTACGGTAGTCTGCCATCGTTTCCCGATGGCGTGATAAACTAAAGAGAAAGTGCGTTCCAAACTGTAGCCCTAGGTCGTGTCGCTTCAAGAGATCAGATCAGCTTTTGTCCAACATTTCGGCGGCGGAGGCGATGATGCGAAGTAAGTCGTAATAACAGGTCCTACCTTAGTTTAGTAGTTTGTGATTTCCTATTAGACCCTATTCTCCTATTAGAAAAGGAGGGCATATTATTACGCCCAATGCAGAAAACAGATAAAGAATGTATAATGAAAGACCCACGTCTGCGTTTGAAGCTCGTGTGTCCTTGCATGCTTAGCGCAGTTTTGTTTGCTAAACTAAAGCGTTGACAATTTCGAGGAGCGATTCAATAATGACTCTTTACATACCAAGGTCTTGCAGTAATAGGGTATATGCAAGTGATTTCAAAATGGCTAAAAAAATATATACGTAATCTCTATTGATATAGAAACATATCTACATATTTATTTTAGCATTTTGAGATGTTTTTATTGTAGAATTTAATAATTGAATATTTTAAATCTCAATCGCAAAATTTCAAAACGCTACGCCATTGACTAGAGCGGACGTGACATCGCTGTTCACATTTCTTCTTTTTTTATTCTGCTTGCTGCACCATGATTTGACACTATTCTGCCCACTTCACATTTCGTATTGTCGCTTATTTTCAGCTTTTTCGAAAAACCTCTTTCCTGAGATGATCACTACCGAGGTCGTCACAAAAGGTTTTAATCGAGTGTGAACGTCGACGTCAAATAAACATGGCGCCAATATGGCAGCGTTTTTATCGCCCGAAAATTATTGTAGTTTTTTTTTTTTTTTTTACCTTGTTATTGCGAAATTCAGTGAGCGTCTTATCATTTCTCGGTTAAATAATGATCTAATGAATCGATTAAAACAATAAAAAAAATCGATGCATATACCCTATTGACCTTATGTTTTACGACACAGGATTCAAACAACCACACGTGCGTGGACGTGAACGAGTGCGAGATCGTCGACGGCGTGTGCGGCTCGGGCGAGTGTCGCAACACGGAGGGCAGCTTCACGTGTCTCTGCAAGCCGGGACATAAGGCGGATGACTTCTCTAAAGTTTGTGTTGGTGAGTTTTATACAATACTTGTGAAATATGTTTATATTATATAAACAATGTGTTATAATATTAAGCAAGAACTAAGTACCTACTTGTAGTTTTAGTAGAATTTCATTGGCCGAGCTATGAAACCAATTAACAAGCATGGGTAATGTGATCATTTTCTTGATTTATGAAATATTGAAACCAATGGAAGTAAAGCTTATTTTAACGACACCCGGCCCGGCAGGGCGGTGTTTGCGGTGTTATAAAAAACAAGTCTGACCGTGCTACAAGGCAACTTGTGGTTTGGCAACATTTAGTTGTATGAATGCCATAGGTCGTCAACTAAGTAGCCGGAGACAAAGCTGCCAGCTGGGGTTGTGTCGTATTTGGTATTCCGTCTATTCGGCTTTGGTTTATAGACTCTTCATCATTTTAACTTTATATTGATGCAAGATTTAACTATGTTTTTGTTTCAGATATTAACGAATGCGAGGAAGATCCATCTCTTTGCCGCGGTGGTCGGTGCGTCAATACTCCCGGCTCCTTCAAGTGCTCCTGCGGGAACGGCATGGAGCTGTCTCCGGACAGACTGTCCTGCAAGGATGTGGACGAATGCTCCATCACTTCTGGTCAGTACGTTGTCTTCAAAGTCTCAAACGAAAAATATTACATATAAATAAACAAAATACTCATGTAGCTTTGTTGAGGATCTCAATCTACTTTATATCAGGTTTCAATATAATATATAATAGAATAATATATAAAAATAATAAATAAAAACTATATAGGCCGCGTCATAATTAATAGTTTACCCTCTGTCGGATTTATGAAGACGACATCATCATTTGTGGCCTGATTTTATTTCTTTTTGAGACATATTTTACGTTATGGCGTCTGCGCTCTTGAAAGCTTGCTAGCTTTGAAGGTCATGGTCCGCTTGTTTAAAAAGATGTTGATCAATATTTAAGGCCAAGATCACTCCTTGTGAATAAATAGGACTCCCATCGTTCCCTAGGCTATTGTGTACCCATAACTAGCTCAGTTTATGAAGGGTCTAGATTAGTCTCTGTGAAGTATCCAGCATTATTTATTTATTTATCGCATATCCTCAGGAATCTGCAGTAACGGCGCCTGCGAGAACCAAATGGGCACGTACCAGTGCGTGTGCGACGAGGGCTATGCGCAGTCCTCCGTCAAGTCCCACTGCGAGGACATCGACGAGTGCACCGAGGACCCCACAAGATGTCAGCACGACTGTATCAATACGCCTGGATCTTATCATTGCACATGCAGGTAATTATATATAGAAGTGTCTGATTTATTTGTAGAAATCACAAATAGAATGGTCTAAAAATTTATCCTTGCACTACACCCATGGGGACTACTACGGAGATGGTTTCCTTGGCTGTTATTAATTGGTTACTCAGATGAGAACTACCCTATGTTATTCCTTTAACATAATGCACACAGTGATAATATGTAGTTTCCTGATAGATGATTTAGCTTGTAGACAATCGAAAGCTCTCGACGAATCAAGGCACAATACTCACAAATGGGATTAGTCTTAATATGTGTTGTGGAATGGAATTAGATGTTGTTTTCTATATAATTTGCTTTTTAATTTTTCCGTAATCTTCACGAGTTTTATTTTATTATTTTTTATTTATTTATTTATTAATAATCCGCTTCCAGAGACGGCTGGCACCTCCGAGCCGATGGACGCACGTGCCGAGATATCGACGAGTGCGCGCACGGGGCTCGACCCTGCGGCGGCGGCCAGTGCGCCAACACGCCGGGAGGGTACACCTGCGCCTGCTCCGACGGGCTGCTGCCCGCGCCCAACGACAGGAAACCAACCTGCGCGGATATAGACGAGTGTGCTGATGTAAGTACTGAGTTACACCTTCCAGAAAGTACTAAGGATGTCCGTAGTAAGTGTGCCAAACGACGCGTCGTGCAAGACCCCCTCTGGCCAGTTGGGATGACGACCTGTGAAGGACTGCAGGCAAGCGGCATGCTGCGGCTGGAAGCGGCAAGATGAAGACAGGGCGCTAGGACGCACGGGGAGGCCTATGTCCAGCTGTGGACTAATAAAGTATGATGATGATATGGTCTGTCATAAGATTATGTGTAATTGACTAGATTATCGTAGGAATACAAGTCGTAAGCACGCAAGATGAGTTGATGATATTATTTATAGTGTACGAGTATAACAAGCTGAAAATGATAAAGGTACAAGTGAAACCTAGATTCTGGAGTGAGTGATCTGATGATGTGATGAGTCAGGATGACTTACTTATGAATGCCTATCAAGATTTAAAGTACAAATAACCCCTCTTGCCTTTCTGAGTCTTTCTCTCTCTGCTAGATCGTGTGGTCGCACCACAAATAATACACTCCGATGGGTTTACGTGAATAAGCCCGTTTTTTTGTTGTCGACCGTAGCGCTACACCGTGTACATCTCTTAATCAAAGTTTTCATGTTACCTTCTAGATCCCAGAGCTCTGCGGCGCAGGAGAATGTCGCAACACCATCGGCAGCTTCGTGTGCCGCTGTCCCGACGGCTACAGCGTGAAGCCGGAGCAAGGCCCGGCGTGTACCGACGACGACGAGTGTGAGCTGGGCACCTGCGACTGCCATCCCGCCGCCGACTGCATCAACCTGCCGGTATGACCCTTATGTCTACTGCATCAAGGTCCAAACTCGCACTGACTACAGGCTACAGCAAGGCCCGAGTTGTACCGACAATGGACAACACAATGTTATTCTAGGATCTAGACTAGAACCATCTTATCACATATTCTTCTAGACCTGAAACTACAAAATGTCAGCCCGATCCATCTCATAGTTCCGTTTGTTAAAGATGTGGTAGTATCTGCTAAGAGGACATAAAATAAAATTGCCATTTCTCTAATATAGTAAGAGTAAATATAAATTGGTGGATGGCGATCTATGAAAGACTGCAGGCAGATGCTGGATGCGTCAAGCTGAAGACAGGGCGCTATGGCGCTCATTAGGGGAGGCCTATGTCCAGCAGTGGACTAATATAGGCTGATGATGATGATGATGATGATGATGATGATGATTATGAAATATAAATTAGTATTGTAATACAAATTTATACAATTTGTTTAGTATAATTCTATTTGTATAGAAACTAACAGGATAGATTTAGGAAAGAGAGAGCATTAGGTTCCATCCAGCGCCGATTGGCCAAAGAGGGGGAGAAATGGATGCGCGCGCCTATTTATGCGCCCCGCGCCCCCTGTAGCTTCCTTGACTGGTTTGATGCATGCAGGGAACAGGTAGTTCGCTGCTACTGTTATTTCTTGTTGTGTTCTCCCAACAGATCCATGAGTATGTTTGTTGAAATGTTCGTTCCATGAGTATTTTTGTTGAAATGTTCGTTCCATGAGTATGTGATGTTTGTTGCAGGGTTCGTTCCAGTGCCGCTGCCGCGACGGCTGGCGCGGCGACGGCGCGGAGTGCGAGGACGTGGACGAGTGCGTCACCAACAACGGCGGCTGCCACCCGCGCGCTTCTTGTATCAACACCGACGGCTCCTTCAAGTGCCTCTGCGACACGGGATACAAAGGAGACGGGTAATATATCACCCTGTTCTAATTTTCATCCTTAATCCTTAACAGCGTGTATTGGTCCACTGCTGTATGCAGGCCTCCCTCAGATAAGCGTTAATATCCCCAAGTTCTCCTTACGACAGTCACGGGAAGAGTTGTGATGGTGCAAATTCTAAGCCAGCACCACACAGCAAACCAAAAATTTTGCACTATATCAAATTCTATGGTTTCTATCTTCTAACCACAATAGTTCAATAAAATTTGTAGCAGGAACATAATGAGACGTTTTTGTTGTTTGTAAAGGCCTATTAATATCTTACCCCTTTATTCATAATATTCTGCTAACTTAGCAGATAGCTAAATCTCGCTCTGTGTTCTTCAATTGACATTAGTCAGACTGAGAAATAACACTACTTAGCAGCTGTTTTATGTTAGCAGACCATTATGAATAAGGGGGTTAGAACTGACTGTTGTTTAGAGATCATACTGATAATGTATGTAAAATGTGATAAAGTAGCACGTATTGTGTGTAGATACGCGTGCGTGGACATAGACGAGTGTGCGAACGACCCCACGCTGTGTGAGAACGGGCACTGCGGGAACACGGCCGGCGGGTACGAATGCGACTGCGACGTCGGATTCACCAAGTCGCCTGATGGCAAGTCTTGTCTCGGTGAGTTACATTCTTTAACTATAATATCTGGATGAACGAGCTTCCCTCGGTTTTTCTCTGGTAATTTTTGTTTTTTAGATATTTTACAATTATTATTCGCCAATAGATATCAGGAAGAGTAATTTTTTTCAGTTTAATGTTTAATTTGATTAGGATAAGGTTTTTATTGAAAACACGACTAAATTGTATTACTATTCGCAGATAGATGTCAGGAAGAGTAATTTGATTACGATAAAGTTGATGAAAATTTATTGAAAACATGCATAAAAAACATTTTCTTAAAATGAATCCTAACTAGATCGATTTATCACCCCCGAACCCTGCATACTAAACTTCATGAAAATCGTTGGAGCCGTTTCCGAGATTCAGATTTTATATAAATATATATACAAGAATTACTCGTTTAAAGGAATAAGATATATCGGTATACGCATTTATTTTCTTTGGCTCGATGAAAGAAATATAATTTTTCATACACATGTAATCTGTCAGCTTGATAAATATCGAAGCGATAGATGAAGTGAATTCATCACTATAATAACACAAAACACACAAACCCGATTCCGATATGAGTGTAAGCACACTACGCACTATAATATTATCAAATCCCTGTACTGGGAGAGGTTCGAGTCCCGTCGAAGTCAAAAGTTCTTGGGATATTATTTGATTCCTTAGAAATAACCCATAGTGTTAAACTATATAATAACTAAAAACTTTAGATTAAGTACGTGTTGGAAGATGTTTAGTTACTTCACGGCGAGTGCGGTTCTCGACGCACGCGTACGGCATGCCGTCGAGCACTGCTCAGTGCTCGAGCCGCACTGCTCAGTGCTCGAGCCGCACTCGCCCTGAAGATGTCCCTCGTTACGGGTTCATCCCTTGGACACATTGGTTTTCTTCCAACACAAACAGGGTTCGTAGCTAACCCGCTTACATTCATAATGAATTCGTCAAACTACGAAAGTTTTAATAGTAAAATATGTTTAGTTCCGTTGTATAAGTTAGTTTTGTTCCAGACATGGACGAGTGCGCGACGTTCGACAACGTGTGCGTGTTCGGTCGCTGCGTCAACACGTACGGCATGTTCAAGTGCATCTGCGACAAGGGGTACCAGTCCGACAGCATCGATGATTGTAAGTGTACCTACCAAGGTTGTCTGGGAGAGATTCGCTTTTAGCGATAAGGCCGCCCATTGTGCAACTCTGTTATCTCTCTATTCCTGTATTTTTTGTATTTCTTGGTGCGCAATAACGTGTATTGTATTGTATACCTGTCCAGTACACATGCACTGATCTTTAGCAAAACACTTGGGTAATGTAAAAATAATAAAACTTCGGATATTTGTTACTCTTTCTCGGAAAAATTACTGAAGGTATCGGGCTGAAATTTTGCATACAGGTAGTTCTAAGCCTGGGATAACACATAGCTTACTTTTTGTCAATTCCCTTGGGTAAGAAATAACCCGTTTCCATACAGAAAAAGCGCTCGATCGCAGCCGCGGGCAACCACTAGTATCTCAAAAAGTAAAATCAAAGTCATCAAAACCCATCACTTTCTTTATCCTTTCGGTCGTGGTCGAGTAGTCGCGTTGATCCATAGCTCTCTGGTTCGCTGCCTCTTACAACATACTTGTATTAGTTTAGTTAACGAAGCGCGACCAACACAACTGTCCACCGGTGCAAATGTCACAGACACATACTCAGTCTATCTGAAGTCATGATAACGTTTCTGTGAAAGTCTTGTTTGCTGATTATTCGCAAAAAGTGTAGCTTCAATGAACATCGATGGATTTTAGTAGTATTTTTTTAATTTGGATTGTTTTGTTTCTTGATGTTGAATCTCGACCACGGACCCCTTCCTTTGAGGGTAAAAAGTGTGTTATAATTCTACTAAACCCTTGGAATCAAAGCCATAGATTTCGTACCCGGACGAAATCCGTGACAGCGGAAAACCGAAGTTATTTCTCTTACTATCGCCACAGCATACCTATGTTTATGCATACAGTTGTTTGCCGAAGACCGTTTGACCGGCAATCGTGCAAAGTTACTAAGGCGGTGACGTATGCAACTCGAGAGCGTCCTTCCCTCGTCCCGTCCCGGCACGATTTCCCTGTCAAACCCCCGTCAAAATACCTTCGTCGAACGACTGTATGCATAATAGGTAGGCTGTGTCGCGGACTTTTATTTCGCGCTTGCTCGTGTTGCAAATGAAGGAAATTACTAGAGTCCGCGCCACGACTCATGTCTTACGAGGACAACTGAGGACAACTGAGGACAACTACATAATTCCGAACACTATCGTGATAATGGATACCTACCTACGAGCGATTTTGACCGCGTTTCCGCAATAAGATCTCTTATACCAGAAGATCATAATTGAAACGTTTAAACGTGATTTTTATCGCACGGGAACAGATTTATTTGATAAAAAGTACTCAATGTTTGATTCCAGGATTAGAATTACCTGTATGCTAATTTTTTTCCGGATCCGTTCAGTAGTTTTGGCGTGAAGAGGTAACAAACATCCATC
The DNA here is from genome assembly GCA_955876795.1 of Eupithecia tripunctaria. Classification (NCBI taxonomy): domain Eukaryota; kingdom Metazoa; phylum Arthropoda; class Insecta; order Lepidoptera; family Geometridae; genus Eupithecia; species Eupithecia tripunctaria. The sequence goes on from OY041615.1 coordinate 15,071,068, forward strand.
CATACATCCATACAAATTTTCGCATTTATAATATTAGTGTGATAGTGTGAAGTGTGATAGTTCTGCGATAGCAGCGCCGCTATAGGACTTGAGTCGTGGCGCGGACTCTAATTTGAGATAGTCTTAGAGACCGTTTAATTTTCAGTAATGCCCGGGTTCAACTGCACGGACGTGGACGAGTGCAAGTCCCCGCAGTCCTGCCAGTACGGCCAGTGCCTCAACACGCAGGGCTCCTACGAGTGCCGCTGTCCGCCCAACTACGAGCTCGTGTCCGACGGGACCGCCTGCTTCGGTGAGTGTCTTGCACTGCCATCAAACTGTTCATTTACAGAGGCGATAGTGTCCTGGGTAAGAAATAGTACATTGTACGAGTTGAGAAAGTGGCCGATAGGGTATATGCATGGAGCTTTAAATTTTTTTAATCGATTATTTAGGTTAATACATAAACGAAAAAATATAACAGCTAAACATTTTTTAAATACTGACGTAAAAAACATAAAGTTATTACATTCAGTTTTGGGTGATATAAACGCTGCCATGATAGCCCTTGCATTTCGTGACGGTTCAATCAACGGATCCCCTATGTCAACTCATAGTCAAAACTTCATGCCCATACAAAAATGTTCAAGTGTGACGTCACGCTTCAGGTGCCAAAAACGTTGCGTTGCGTTTAGACAGTTTTCGATTGACATTATTAAAATATCTACTTTTCAAAAATGAAATTTCACAATAAAAACATCATAAAATACAAAAATCAGAGATGTATGTATATCATTAGAGATACCTAAGTACAAAAAAAATTTAGCTTTTTTGAAGTCACATGCATATATTCTTTTCCTATCGAGTGTGTCATTTGAGGCACGAGGCGCAGCCGAGGGCTTGCTGTTATGAAAGTTCTTAATTGTGTGCTCTCGCTCCATTTTTTACGTGAATTGTGACAAAATCTGATGTTTCAGATTCCCGGAAAGCTCGTTGCTACGGCAAAGTGGACCTCCGCTCCGGCTCGGAGTACTGCCGCGATAACGACGAGCTCTCGGAAGATGGCACCATGGCCGCTTGCTGTTGTTCTGTTGGTAAGATCCTCCTGCCTTATCTTATGATATTAATACCTTTGTGTTCTATAGCTGTGTGGCTTAGAATTTGCATCACCCTAACTCTTCCCGTGGGTTTCATAAGATGCGACTAAGGGATATTCAGCAGCACCTCCTGCAGAACAATTCTACCAACGAACTGCGATCCATGCATGCCCGCCCAGCGTGAGGATTGTGGCCATAACCCCCATAAGATAAAAGCCAACAAAGCGCTTATCAGGGCGAGGTCTCCGTTTAGAAGTGGACCAATACAGGCTGTTGAGGTTGATGTTCTATGGAGCCTTATTCCAAAATAACTCTTTAGTTATGCCAAGTCCAAGTCTGACATTCAAGCTATTCTTGTATTATCTTCTTGTGTATCTTCTTTTATATCTTCTATAATCTACGAACATAACGAAATTATACTACAGCCTACCTACGAGTATATGCATTCAGTCGTTCGACAAAGGCATTTTGACGTGGTTTTGTCAAGACAGGAGGCAAGGGACGGGTTGGGCGGTGATGTATGCTACTCGAGAGCGTCCCTCCCGGACGCTCTCGAGTAGCATACATAGTAGCCTTAGTAACTCGGGGGCGTCCCTCCCCCCCGACCCGTCCCTTGGCCCCCTCACGTTTGCCTTGTAAAATATATAGGTAGGCTGTGACATTAGTGTGTAAACTGGCTTAGGTTATGAGGATAGTTTACTGTAGAGTGTTGAATTCCGTTCCAGGTGCGGCCTGGGGCAACTACTGCGACGCGTGTCCGGAGCCGGGCTCGGAGGCGTACCGGGAGCTGTGTCCCGGCGGGCCGGGCTACCAGCCCGTGCTCGAACCTGTAAGTAGTGGACTAAGGCCTTCTTTACGGAGACGTGTGGTGTTTGCAGCCACGCGTCGAAATAGCAACGGCATTGTACTGTACGGCTATGTTTATGGATAGGCGGGGCGTGAAGAGTGACGGTGGCCGCCGCGTGCGCAAACAAACGCGTGTAAAACCGCTTCTCCGTAAACACACTCTACCAACCATATGTTTGAATGCAGTGCGGGCCGCGCCGCTGCACGCGCCGTGTCTCCTTGAATAAGGTTAAAGACTTCTCGCGACAGAGACGTCTGGGTATCAATGTCCTAATTATTTATTTCGGTCAAGAAATCAAAAAATCTGAAATCCTTTCAGTCACTATAGCATCGGGCCATATCATCGCACTATCGTTATAATGCAGATTGCAATTAAATATCTCTGAGCCCGAATAAACCTGGAAAAATATAAATATACATTCTATATAAAATAGGTAGGTAATAATAATAATGTTGGACAATTCACTCAGCATTATCTACCCTCAAGCTAAGCCCGATATGTACAATTTCCACTGAAATGTATTTTATAGCAATTGTTTAAGGTATACATAGCAGAATTATGTACTTATACAACTCGTGACATGTAATAATTATTACCAATAAAGACTATTATGACTATTATTATGACTATTAAGCAGAGATTGTGTTATGGGTAGTAGATAACTGATATACTTAATACTATACACTACATAGATAGATATTTTTTATTATACATAGAATACATCCAAAACGCCCTGAACAAATATCTGCAGATAGTTGTTGAGGGTGTTCTGGATGTGCTCATTATTGTATAAACATTTGTACCAAGGCGGGAATCGAACCCGCAACCTCCTGCATCGCAGGCGGACCTTCGCCCGCTGCAGCGGTCGTCTGATGTAATATCTGCAGATAGTTGTTGAGGGTGTTCTGGATGTGCTCATTATTGTATAAACATTTGTACCAAGGCGGGAATCGAACCCGCAACCTCCTGCATCGCAGGCGGACCTTCGCCCGCTGCAGCGGTCGTCTGATGTAATAGTTGAGATTCGCTAAAATTATGTAAATGTGCATGTGTAATGTAATTGTTTATTTATTTCCCCAGCCCTCCTACGTAGTAACACTAGCCGACATAGACGAGTGCACCGCCCACCCCGCCCTGTGCGAGCACGGCACCTGCACCAACACGTTCGGCTCGTTCGTGTGCACCTGCGGCGACGGCTGGACCCTCGACAACGACGAGCTCAAGTGCGTCGACATCGACGAGTGCGCTGACACCAACGTCTGTGGCCCGGGCGTCTGCAGGAACCTGCCTGGCTCCTACGTCTGCTTGTGTCCGGAGGGATACGTTGCCATGCCCAATGGAAGTGAGTATAGACTTTTTGAAACTATCATGATTATTGACACCTTTATTAGGATATTCTACCTAATAATAAGAAGAAAGGAGGGCCTCATATAGAACCTTGAACTACACCTTTCACCTACAAGACTACTAACCATCGCGTTGGCTAGCAGATAATTAAATGAGGCTTTAGTAAAGCCTCAATGCTGAGCGTATTGTGTTAACTGATCGCTCTCTCACAAATTCTGAATCTCTAACTAGAACTCTAAAACTTCCTAATAACTAAACAACACGTCATCGCTGAGTCTATTATATCAATGGTTACCACATCGAATCGAAAGCTCTTCCTAGTTCAAGGAAAGCTTTCTTACCCATTTTTCGTTAACTTCCAGAGGAATGCGTAGACGTGCGTCAACGGCAGTGCTACATGGAGTGGGACGCGGAGGAGCGGTCGTGCGGCGGCGCCGTGGGCGTGCCCCAGACGCGCTACCTGTGCTGCTGCTCCGTGGGCCGCGCCTGGGGGGCGCCCTGCGAGGCCTGTCCGGATAAGGGCTCTCAGGTATCACACTTTCTTTTTCTAAAATCAGTTTTTGGTCAATATAGTTTACACTATGGGTAATTTCGAAAAAATCTTTTAATATAAAAAAAATCGACTCAAGGGAACTAAATCGAACTTTAGTCATTAAACAGGATTAATTTCAATGTTTCCCTGGTAGTTAGAGCTAACGGCGCTAAAGACCTGAAGTCCCAGAAATTTTTGGCTCCTGCGTCACTTCGTGGTGTAGTTGGTTATCACATTCTCGCACTGAACGGAAGACGCGGGTTCAAGTCTATTGGAAGTCGATATTTTTTGGGATATTTTTTGATTTATTATATAATTATTATGTGACAGAAATAGGCATTAATAATTATATCCGCTGACCGACTTAACCCAATGCTGGTCATCATCCTCTGCAGTTTTGTTAACCGATGTTTGTTGGTTGTCACAGGAACACATAGCGCTCTGCGGTGAAAAGCCCGGAGAATACATAAACCCGATGACAAACGAGACGAGTTCGATCAACGAGTGCGACATCATGCCGACGCTCTGCAAGCCGGGGACCTGCCATGACACGCCCTCCGGCTTCCAGTGCGGCTGTGATCATGGGTGAGACTGAGATTGTGAACCTTCAAGGTCCTATTTCAGAGGCGAATAGCCGCGAGCTGAGCTGATGACTTTTTGAAATAGAATACTAGCTTTCTCTTTCTCCCATAATATGTTGATGTTTTAAAAGGAAGTAATAAAAATAATATCAAATAAGCTAGGGTTTCTATGTGAAGATCCATATCCAAAGCCTTTGTAAAGTCTAAGTAAACCCTCGATTCACTTAATACTAGATCCATAGCCCGTCCTACGTAGCACGTCCACGAGACAAGGTCCAAAGCCTTCGTCAAGTCCAAGTATCCACCAACACACATATTCCATTCCAGCTACGAGCACGACAACACGTCGCACATCTGCCGCGACATCGACGAGTGCGCGCGCGGGCGCGGCGCTTGCCGCGGGCTGGCCTCCTGCGTGAACCTGCCCGGCGCCTACGAGTGTCGCTGTCCCGCCGGCTACGCGCCCGCCGCCGCGCTCGACGACTGCGAGGACGTCGACGAGTGCGCAGACCCCGCGCTCTGCGACCACGGAGACTGTCGCAACACGCAGGGCTCCTACAGGTTTGTTGACGACCTTTTATAAGTTTACATTTATTGTATTTATAGAAATAAAGCATTTTTGAATTTGAATTTGAATTTGACGATAGCTCTGTCGGCGAGAGCCGATGTCCCGGCGGCGAAGCGCTGATCCTTGTTATCTCAGTCTTTTATTTTATTTTTAGTCTTATCATCTCTCTGAGACTGTTTCTTTCTTAACTCTGCTTATGAGTGACATAATTATATATGTTTGTCGCAAAGAAATCATCAATGCCAGGTCGAGGGTGAAATGCCATCCATTTAACCCTCGACTCAATAATTCCATCCAACTTAACACCCGCTACAACCCTCTCTCGGCAGATGTGAATGTAAAGCGGGCTACACACTGCGCGACAACGTGTGCCGCGACGTGGATGAGTGCGCGCGCCCGCGGCCGCTGTGTCGAAACGGAACGTGTGAGAACACGCCCGGGAGTTACATGTGCCATTGTGATGAGGGATTCAAGCCGGGCTCTAATAACGATTGTGTTGGTAAGTTCCACCTCTGATCTAGTTTCTACAACTTTCTCATCATTATAGCTTACGAGTTACGACCCGACTCCAAACACTCTTGCCACTCTTTATGGTCCTGCGCATATCTCCAGATTCTTCTAGTAAATGGTCTTTAATTTTTTTAGTGACTACCAAAGCTGTTATTTAGTCGTTGTCGCTGGAATGTCCTTGCCCTTGAAATCATGTGATAAAAAGCGACTTATATTATAACTTTCTTTCGACAGACATCAACGAATGCCGGGAGGGAGGCATGGTGTGCCGCAACGGCCGCTGTCGCAACACGGTCGGCTCGTTCCGGTGCGAGTGCGCGGCCGGCTACGCGCTGACGGCGGACGGACGGAACTGTCGCGACGTGGACGAGTGCACGGAGCACGAGCACCCGTGCGGACGCGACGGCGCGCCATCTTGTACCAACACTAATGGAGGGTAAGCAAAGAATATTTCATTTAGCCCGACTCCTCTGACTATGGGGATATATGTAAAAAAATTATACAATGTAACTTCAAGCTAGTATAACTGGATTTTGCTTGTGCTTTTGATTCTCTGTTAAACTCATAGCAGCCTATGTGTTTTTATTTATAAATTAAATTTCATTTTCCTAAATTGTGCTTCTAATTCTCTTAACCACCTTTCTCTCTTAACCGACCTTCAGAGTACTTTATTTATTATTATTATTATATAAATTCCATGTTCCCAGCTTTATTTCAATTCTGTGGAGTACCCCAAGGCTCTACCTTAACTACGCTGGTATTCTTAGTTCCTACATTTGTGTTGTAGATACGAATGTTCGTGCGGCGCGGGCTACCGGCTGGTGGGCAAGCGGTGCGTGGACCGCGACGAGTGCAAGGAAATACCGCATGTCTGCTCCGGAGGTGACTGCCGGAACTTCAATGGAGGGTAAGATGTTTCACAAGATTACTTATAAAGATAATTTTAGCACACTTATTGTAAGAAACGATACTCCAAAACAACTTACAAAGTAGTGACAAGTGGCGGTCTTATCGCTCAAAAGCGATTTATACCAGAAATGAAAAAAATATATATATTTGCTATTAAGCTAGTAATTTTTTTCTTTTGACACAATAAAAATACTTTGAAACAAAAAAAAATATGAAGATATAGTTAAGTTCCGTATGACGTCACACCTTGCGACACTTTTTAGCAAGGTGTGACGTCACTTGCCTCCACTTCCAATCTTTGACGCGCTTCATTTTTGTCAGTGTTGGTTTAATCGACAAACTCTATTGAAAAAACACCTGCCTGATAATCTTTAGAATGAGTTCTGCTAACGATAGGGGTTTATCTTTGTCAGGTTTGCTTGCGAATGTCCTACGGGCTGGGTATTCGACACCGCCAGCGCGATGTGCGTGGACGAGAGACGAGAGCTGTGCTACGAGACCTGGGAGAGCGGCCGCTGCCACAAGGCGAGACCGCTGGAGCTGTCGCGGCCGGAGTGCTGCTGCTCTGAAGGTTGGTTTAAGGTGTTACACCTTTTGTAAGGCATTTGTAAATGGTTCTTGGAATCAAATAATCGTGGCCCCGTAACCACGATCGCTTCAACACAGCAGAAACGTAGGGAAAATAATGACAGAAGGTACGCGATAAATACCCGATAAAATCATTAATTTATATCAAATAATCTGATTGAGTAAATAAACAATCTATGATTAATGGTCACCTTAAACTCTGTGATTATTAAATCATTATTGAACCGATGATGTTCCATAACATCCCGGTTTTTTAAAATAAAATAAATTTAGGTCCAGGATGATCACAATGATTTGTGATCTGTTAAGGCACAATTTAGTAACAACATATTTGCTAAGCACGACTCCCAATATCTCGTACGTTAATTTGAGCGTGAATACGTTGCCTACGCATGTTTTTTGAAGACTATCTCTTTTATGAATTTATTATTTATCGTTGTAAATTAACCAAGGAATATTTATTTTCGTAAACAACGGTTTGAATTTAAATACAATACAATATAGATAAAAATATATAAATAAAGCTTTTTCTTCCGAATTCATTAATTTAAGTTGATATTTGTCACCAGGTGCGGCCTGGGGTAGATACTGCGAGCGCTGCCCCCTGCCCGACTCGGCCGAGTTCCTGCGCATCTGCCAGGGCGGCATGGGTCGGCCCAACCTGACACAAGACCTGGACGAGTGCGTGGTACGGCCCGACGTGTGCCGCGGCGGGCGCTGCGTCAACACGGACGGGTCCTTCCGCTGCGTGTGCCCGCCCGGCTACGTGCTGGAGGAGGGGCCAGAGCCGCGCTGCGTGGACCAGGACGAGTGTGCGGTGACCCCGCGCATCTGCGGGAACGGAACCTGCGCCAACACGCCCGGGGGGTACGAGTGCACCTGCAATAGGGGCTTCACACAGGGACCGGAACAGGTAATGTCCAAAGAGTTAATGATGTTGATGTTTTAGCTATTTTGTTCCAATACATAATGATTTAACTTATAAGATAGGGACACGTCTTCTGTTCGTAGTGTTCCCACTGCACGGCAGAGGCCTCCCTATCCCCCGTTTATAGTCCTCGGTCTTGTATGTACCCATGAATTCATTAGCGGGTTAACTACGAACCTTATTTGTGTTGGAAGAACAACAGCTTTCCGACATAAATTTCTAAGTATTGTATTAATGGAAATAAATAATATTGCCTTCGAATTAAAAAAAGTTTCTCTAGAAAGGTAATCTGTCCATCACGACAGAAGGTTTCCTGTTTGTCTTTTAAATTAATAAACAAATAGGCTTGAAATGAAAGATTAAAAAAAGAAAATAAAAGATAATTTTAGTAGACTTACCTGTTTTGTTTATGCTTTTATGTACACTGTTTGATAAAATCTAATGCTGCGTGTAATGTAGTTGGTTGGAAGTAGTAATTAACACGACTGTAGTAGGTTCTGTACTGATTGTTTATTGAGTTAAAACAAGGCTTTTTATACAAAAGTTCTATCTCTAATTTTATTATAAATTAATTGCTTATCTTGTAATTCGATATGCATGTTTACTTAATAAAATGATATTCTATTTTCTTATCTTTATAATAATAATAATAATAAAAATATTTTATTGCAGCAAAATAATACAAATGTAAGACAGATAAACTTAAGCTAACACACATGAAATAGGAAATTTTGTATATAATTTGCTGAGCGAATTTAAAATAGTGACATTCGTCGACTTCCTCACTAGGCTAGGCCTGTATCGAGGAAGCCAGACTACATATTTCGTTATTTACATATTAAGTTTTGCGCTCGGCAGTACTTACACACTGTATAGTAAAAGAATAATAGTTTAATTATTTAAACTTATAACAAACAAATTAAGGACATTAAAATATTTAAATAAAATCAAACAAATAAAAATGAAATAAAATAATTAGGAACTATTAGAGCTTTAGACCACAAGAAGCTGTTCTGTCTCATCATAACTTAAGGAGGTAAGCCATTTATTTAAATAAAATTTGGCTTCAAAACCAGTTTAATTTGTTTAGAGTAATCTGATATGTTTGGTATTTGGGAAAATAGATGTCTATTTTCCTTATCTGCTAATCCTCGTCATTGAGTGACGTCTTACAATAGGTATGTACCTACACTACACCTTTCCCCCTTTTTTTTTTTTTTAATCTAAGTATTATATAATTCAAATCTAAATATTGCAATAACATTTTGCAATTACAATTTATGTTTACAAAATAAATGATCATTGTTATCTGATCTTACAATTTTTGCTTACTTGCTAGTTATGTTATCTTATTGTCGGGAAGATGGTGATCCTTATAAGGAATACAGTATTTGCCTATTACATTGGTTTCATATTTCTTGTAACGCATTTAAATCATCTGATTTGATTGATTATTTTCTCATTAAGTTAAAAAAAAACATGATCGACACACACACTTATTTATGATACGAAGATACGATGGAAATTATTTAATATTACTCATTGGTCATCTTTATTATTTATTTTCTCGACACCTTTAATTATACACAATCGGGATCCGGACCCTGTACCGTATTTATTTATACGTTCAGCTAGTTCTGTAATGATACTAGCGGTGTCATCATTATGGAGTATGCAAATCTCCATTATATTTTGTGTGATGCAAAACGTATCTAATTCTCTCGCGAGGAAAGCTCGTTTCGTACACGATCGAGAACTAGGTTTGACACACAATGTTAATAAAGATAACGAGTAGGTATATTATATAAAATCATTGCTCTTCTAGTCATTTCTTCTGTGAAATCGTATTCTGTTAATTAATGCTCGAGTTACTAGTTCTTTGTCGTTAATTACTGGCAAAAATTCAATGGCTGTACAAAAATATATATTTTCGGAACTCATTTTGTCACTTTATTTACCTATAGTTGCTTCGACTTGTGCACGTAATGCTTCGACTTCTTGAAGTTTTTTTTCATCTAACGTTATTTTTCTACGTTTTGGTCCTAGTTTTCTTATGTATTCTTGTAATTTTCTAATCTGCTCCATATATGGTTATCATAGTACTAGGCTTAATTTGTTATTAAGGTTACCGTTACACTCCTTGTTCTTCCATCCTCTGGTTCTCTGTTTACTTTTATACCTCCTTGACTTGTTTCTGCATGACTACTGTTCTACTGTTCTATTTTTTTTTCGAATGGAGTATGTTAAAATGGTATAAGTTTCTTCTTTCTGCACCGCTCTGGTTTTAGCACTGTTGCCTGCTTAGTTTTGTGCTATGATGATCTCTTCTTTTATTGGTCTTCATTTTTTGATGATTGACTGCCAAAACTTCGATGATTTTTTGAAGAAGAACTCGTACTTTGATAGTGTGTTCTTGAGCTCACGTCGGGGTCGCTGACGTTCAGGATTACGACTTGGAATCCATTCACACTTTGACTGGTTGCCTGGAACTTTAGTTAAGTTTTACGGCTCGGAACACTCGGCCCAGCACTGCTATAAAGCAGTGGACTGGCAAGGTCGCCATGTAATGAAGGTTGGTTTGGAGGAGTAATTATCACGACTGTAGTAGGTTCTGTACTGATTGTTTATTGAGTTAAAACAAGGCTTTTTATACAAAAGTTCTATCTCTAATTTTATTATAAATTAATTGCTTATCTTGTAATTCGATATGCATGTTTACTTAATAAAATGATATTCTATTTTCTTATCTTTGTTTAGAGTAATCTGATATGTTTGGTATTTGGGAAAATAGATGTCTATTTTCCTTATCTGCTAATCCTCGTCATTGAGTGACGTCTTACAATAGGTATGTACCTACACTACATGCGTATACACCGGCCAAACCGACGGGTTTCGTAGTTCTATATTGGAGTTAGCTTTTTAATGTTACTGGATCGCCGGCACACGGCAACGAATGATCGTTGGCGTATGGCTAAGTCGTCCTGGACGCAGGACCGTCCAAAGCCTGCGAGACCGGTTCGTTCACTTTAGTTTGGCCAGTGTGTATGCGGCATGTGGTACCGGCGGCATAGAATTGGCACCACCCCTACTCTTCCCGCGGGTGTCGTAAAAGGCGACTAAGAGATGTTTACCGGGGGGCGGGCAGCAGGGCGGCGTCCTGCAGAACAATTATGTCATCAAACTGCGATCCCAAACCCAGCGTGATGATTATGGTCACTAACCCCCATGAGATAACAGCTACTAAAAGCGCTTATCAGGGGGAGGCCTGCGTCCAGCAGTGGACCAATATAGGCGGTTGAGGTTGAGGTATGCGGCACAATAGCGCTCCCCGCAACTCCAAAGCCATGCTTGAATGCGTCATACGTTTTGCAACATGTTACATTATATAACCCCTCTCCCCTGCCTGCAGACGTGCGTGGACATAGACGAGTGCGCGGAGGGCCGCGCCACGTGCACGTTCCGCTGCCACAACACGCCGGGCTCGTTCCGCTGCACGTGTCCGTACGGGTACGACGTGGCGCCGGACGGCGTCCACTGCCGGGACGTCGACGAGTGCGCGCAGGACCCGCGCGTCTGTCCGCACGCCTGCGAGAACGTCGTCGGCTCTTACGTCTGCAAGTGTCCGGAAGGTGGGTGCCATATTGTATCATCGGTCTAGTTAGTCCACCGTCTTGTCGTGTTTCGAATTTTCTAAGGGATACCTACCGGGGGCGGGCAGCAGCGCCCCCAGCAGAACCATTCTGCCACCAACCTGCGATCTTCAACCCTAGCCTGGGTATTTTTAGCATTAACCCTCTTGAGATGACAGTCATCAGGGGCCTGCCTCCAGCAGTACCTAGACCAATATAGGCGGTTGAGGTGAGTTAGTCAGACACCGGACCGCCATAGCCTGCCGGGACGAGCAGCTGCAAGCAGCCTAGGAAATCTTCATCTACAGTCTACTAAGTACTCGTCAATTCCAATCTTAGTAACTCTATCATCACACATCACCGGTTAGTTTAAACTATTGTGAACTCTATTCCCAGGCTACAAGCGTACAAATTCCCCGCACGACTCATCGGACGCCTGTGAAGACATAGACGAGTGCTCGGAGCGGCCGGACCGCTGCGCGCCCGGCGTCTGCATCAACACAGAGGGCACGTTCGCTTGCGACTGCGACGCGGGCTACGAGCCCAGCGACGAGGGCACCGAGTGTATCGGTGAGTTGAATCTATGTGCAACCCTTGCCTGAGATAATCATCGGCCTATATTACTACACTGCTGGACATAGGCATCCCCTAATGAATGCCATAGCGTCCTGTCTTCAACTTGAGGCATGCAACATCTGCCTGCAGTCTTTCGCAGATCATCATCCCACCTGGCCGGAGGGCGTCGTACTCTACGTTTGCTGAGTCGAGATCTCTACTCAAGAACTCGTTTACACCAGCGGTTGTCGGTTTTTCGCGAGATATGACCGGCGGCCTTCTGCCACTTCAGTTGCTAATTCTTTGAGATATATCGATGATTTGGTTCTCTGTCGGATGTATTCGTTACGAATTCTATAATTAAGAGAGTATGTACATTATATAGCTTATCCCTTGTTTTAAGGGGTTAGCTTCGAAATTTTGTCACTCCCTGTTGCTTACAAGAACACTCGGCTATGACAAACAATTTTTTACAAAGAATATTACCCCCGAAATAAGAATAATAAATAATAATAATAATAAAATCATTTATTTCAGGTCATAAAAAGGAACCCATAGGTTATTTATAAATAAATTAAAATTAAAGTTAAAACACAAAACTACTTACGGTTCCCACTCTGATGCACAGAGAGCCAGAACCTGTACATAGGGCTACAGATGTTGTTAGCCATAAACCTGAGGATGCCATTGTTAGACCGTCTAATATTGGCCCAGAATGACGCAATACGAGATCTGATTATACCGAAAAAGTCCGGAACCCGTGCATCAGCGAACATGCCTGAAGCGCTGCAAAAACGTGGCTTCTTCATAAGGATACGAAAAGCGTCATTGTATTGCACCCTTATAGTACTGTACGATTTTCTTTTGTATTTGAACCAGAGCTGACAGGTATACATACAGAGGCAGTATGCCTTAAACAACGTCACTTTTACTTCGTCACTGCATCTGGCAAATCTCCGAGCAAGCATGTTACACCTGATAGACAGGTTCCGTCTTTCACGCTCGATATCTTGGTCATCACTCAGGTCTTCGGTGATGATGTGCCCAAGGTATTTGAACTGCTTCACAACCTTTACCGCTGTACCCTTTAAATAAACATCAGGTACTCTCTCCGGGCCCTTTCCTGCTCTAAACACTAGCATTTCGGTTTTTAGGACATTATATTTTAATCCATGGAGGTGAGCATAATTTTCACATATGGATAACAGTTTCCTAAGTCCGTTAATCGAAGGGCTGAGGAGCACCATATCGTCGGCGTAGCTCAAGTTGTTGACGCAAACATCACCAACATGGCAGCCTATCCTGGCACCCCTCAGCTCCTCGATTAAGCCGTTTACATAAATGTTAAAAAGGTCCGGAGAGGTTAACCCGCCTTGACGGACCCCGCATTCCAGTTTATATTCACTGGAGGTCGTGTCGCCCCATCTCACTACATTGGTTTGGCTTCCGTACCAGTATCCCAAAAGGTTAACAATTTTCAGCGGGACTCCTGAGTCAAGTAGCTTCTTCCAGAGAATGTTATAATTCACTAGATCGAAGGCCCGACTCAGGTCCAAGAAGCAGGCGTAGATTGAAGTTTCCCGGGTAACATAGTAGTTAACACTATATTTTAGACTGAAAATTGCCGCATCAGTTGAGAGATTGGGACGGAAGCCAAACTGTGCGTCATTAATACTTACATAATTCAGCAGTAAAGGCTGCAATAGGCGTTCAAACACCTTCCCTATAACAGTACCCAGGGAGATTGGCCGGTAATTGGCTGCACTTCCAAGGTTTCCAGTTCTATTTTTAACCACTGGGATAACAACAGTTTTGGTCATATTATCAGGCATAAACGAGAATTTTAAACATAAGTTGAATAAGTCACATAATTTGTCATAAATAAAATCATCTGCATGCAGTATATGCTCTATACTTAGTTTGTCATATTGTAGACAGCTTTTGCTATCTCGTCAGGTGTAAATATATATATAACTACCGCCTTGTAGCTCACAGATTTTAGAGAATAGCTGCACAGATTTTCATCAAAAGAAACTAAAAACAGAACATTATCGATCAAGCCTTTCAACCAGAAACATAAACTTAATTGATTATCTTATTTATCATAGATAATTTCCAGATACAAATATAAAAAATAGTCATTATATAACCTGCATCTGACCATTACTAGTAAATAGGTGCTTATATCGCTTGCAGTGTGACCTCGCTGAATAGAGATAGCGATGAATAAATAAACCAAAATTGGTTTATAAGTTTGGAAGCTACCATAGGACAGACTATGAACAGACAAACACACCACCGGAGCGGAGCACATAAACACAGACGACATATAAACAGTGGCGGATTATCCACGTAGTAGGAGTCGCAAATGCTCCCCGCTCTTCATCATCATCATCATACGCAGTCCGGCTTCACCCACTGCTGGGTATAGCCCTTCAAATTTTTGTATTTGTATTTGTTTATTGATAAAAAACTTAATCTAATCTTAAATTTTAACATTCTCTAAACCCGTCAAGATTAAAACATTATATTGTGCCACTCCACACGGTCCTAACCCCGCTCTTACGGCCAAAATAATAAAAAATTTAAACATCTTAAGTTGCAAAATTATTGCAGACACTTATGCTATTTAAGAAGGCCCAAATCTGAAATAAATCTACATTCTCAGAGCATCTTTAGCATCGGTGTTTAAAATTTCCACGAGGATATTTTGGAGTGTTAGAAAAGTCAGAACGAGCTTACCTTTAGATTGGGTAGTAGTTGAGAGTGGTTCCTTGTTCCAGACCGGCGCACCGGCATGTGCCACCGCTCGCTGGTGGCGGGGCGCTGCGTGCCGGAGCCCTGGCCGCGCGCCATCGCCTCCACGCCCGCGCCGCCCTCGCAAGTCACCAAGTTAGTATACTTACTGCATGCTGTATTGTATACCTCTGTGCTGAAGATATAACTATTTATTATGAAAACCTTGTTTGTGTTGGAAGAACACCAACGTTTCATCCCTTAACGACCACCCGCACACCCGGCGGTCACGTCTCACGCTCAACGCGCGCTCAAGCGCAGTGCTCGAAGGGATGCGGTACGCGCGCGTCTAGAACCGCACTCACCCTGAAGATGTCCCTCGTTAAGAGATGAAACAATGGTGTTCTTCCAGCACAAACAAGGTTCGAAGTTAACTCGCTCACATTCAAAATTAATTCGTCAAACTAAGAAAGTTTCTATACTAACAATTTATTCATAGCACAACTAACGTGTATTTAGACTACGTAATAAAGAAACAAAAATTGTTTAATTGATTTGCAGCTGATAAAAACACCATTTTGAGTGTATTACCGATGTAAGCGGGCTAACTACAATACGAACCATATTTGTGTTGGAAGAACACCAACGTTACATACGCAATGAATTCGTCAAACTACGATAGTTTTTATAGTAAAATACCATTTTGAGTAGTTTGACCAGACTATTTAAATGGACAATATGGAATGGATAAGGTAAAAAAAATATTATAGGAAGGTGGTATCTCTACTGGATCAATTAATGCTCACATTGATGATAATTATAATGGGACATACTCGTATAACGAAGCTAGATAATTTTCCGAAATTATCTAACAATCAGGTTTAAACCTAATGTTTTCCTACACAGGGCTCAATGTTGCTGCACTCTCGGTATGGCGTGGGGTCCCGAGTGCGAACTCTGCCCCGTGCCCGGCAGCCCCGAGCGACTCGATCTCTGCACGCTGGCCAACCTGGGCGGGCACGGAGGGGGCCATGGGGGCCACGGGGGCCACGGGGGCTCCACGGGGGGCGGCGGCGGGGACAACGGGGGGCTCGGACAGGCGCTGGACATCTACGGAGATGTGGACGAGTGCGCGGCCATGCCGGGCCTGTGTGCGCCCGGCCGCTGTGTCAACACTATCGGAAGGTAACCGTCTTACTATCACCCTGGAGGTTAGCAAGGAAATGGTGGAGATAGGGCACTGCTGCCAATTTTGCTTATACATTATGTATTAATGCACACGACTTTTACATTGACTATACCTGCAACCCATCGCAAGTAAAGACGACTTCGCTATCTCGTTCCTAACTGCTTGTTGTTACAATAATAAAGTTATTTGTAAAAAACCTCAATTCAATGGTAAATATCCCGCTGTAAATTACTTTGTTATTTGTACTGAAGTTATTTACAACGGGATATTTACCATGATTTGCATTAATAACCATGATGGATTTAAAAGTTTTGTTATTTGTGTGAATAGTTTCCGTTGCGTGTGTGGTCGCGGATACAAGCCGGCCGGCGAGGTGTGCGCGGACATCGACGAGTGCAGCGTGCGGCCGCCGCCGTGCGAGCATCTCTGCAAGAACACTGAGGGTATGTCCTTACTGTCACAATGGCGGAGCACGGTCCGGCCTCGGCCGGCGGTGCGGATGGTGCAGTCGATGCCGAGCTCTACAGGGCGGCGGGGTCGCCACCTCAGCATCGAATGTTTAACACGTACATCTCATCTCATTCCCGAGTAACACACTCGGGTATTAGATGAGTGAGAGTTTAAAATATAAATAAAATAATTCATTCAAAATAACTTAACAGGCTAGAAGGATACAAAATACAAAAGAAAATAATTTATTTGGCATTAGGATTACAAGAAGATGTTACCTATGAATAGTTGTTACATTTGTATGGTTTAATGTGAGAGCATTTCCTATGTTCCCGCACTAGGCTAGGCCTGTTTCGCGGGAGAGCGACTGAAAATGATTGAATTGCCATTAAACAGAGAGCGGTACACTAGCAATATGTATATAAAAATATAAAAAAGTTACAGAAAAAGACATGCAGTAAAACGAAATAATTATATAAAAATTAAGATTAATATAGTTAGTTATGTATCAGCTAATGAATTCTAAACAATAACAATTCTCATTATACTCATAAAACAGGAAGAATATAACAGGATAACAGAGAGGTTCCTCTTAAATTCTTAAACATTGCGCGTGCCTGAATAGGGTATATGCATGTGACTTCAAAAAAGCTTTTTTTTTACGTATTCTCTAGGTATATAGAAATGTATCTGTATATTTATTTTTGTATTTTATGATGTTTTTACTGTAAAATTTAATCATTGAAAAGTAGATATTTTAAGTCTCAACAGCAAAATCTCTAAACGCAACGCTATTGGCACGTGAAGCGTGACGTCATACTTGAACATTTTTGTATGGGCATGAAGTTTTGACTTTGAGTTTACATATGGAACTCTATGATCCGTGACGTCATAAAATGCAATGGCTAACAAGGCAGCGTTTTTATCACCCGAAAATGAGTGTAGTTTTACTTTTAGTTTTTTACCTCAATAATTTAATTTTTTCTCGCGATTTCCTTCCGGGTCCCAGGCTATTGCGACTCTAGCCCACCTGTCGGGATTCATCCTGCTAATGTGCCCCGCCCATTTGAGTATGGCGGTCTTAATTCCTACGTCGGCAATGCCTGTCATAGAGCGCAACATCGTATTTCTAACGCGATCGATTCGCCGGAAGCCTAGGATGCTGCGCTCCATTGCCCTTTGGCAGATCTTGAGCTTGGACTTTTGTAGTTCAGTCAGCGACCACGTCTGCGCACCGTAGGTTAGGTTAGCAGGATACACATATCGACGAGTTTGCGCTTCAGTGTCAAAGGAAGGTTCCCCTTCATGTGCGCTTTCATGACTTTCAAGATTTGGGGGAGGCCTTTGCCCAGCAGTGGGACGAAACAGGCTAATAAAAATTTTTTTTTGGGGTGTTATATTTTTTTTCGTCTATGTATGAACCTAAATAATCGATTAAAAAAATAAAAAAAATCCTAAAAACCAATGAATTACCTAATCAGATAGAACTTACTAATTATACGGGGCAAATGATGCGTACTTTAAAGTAATGACTAATGCTATCAACACCTAACTAGTTTACTCAGATAATAGATGCAAGATGTATTTCTACGGTTTGTCGGTCGGCAGGTTCCTACACATGCCTCTGCCGGTCCGGGTACGAGGTAGACGAGGACGGCGCCAACTGCCGCGACATCGACGAGTGCGAGCGCGGCTCCCACACGTGCCACCAGCTGTGCACCAATACGGAGGGATCCTACGAGTGCGACTGCAACGACGGCTACGAGAAACGAGGCGACGCCTGCATCGGTGAGTGTGCGGCGTGCCTCAGGGCTCGATGCGACGACCACGTCTGTTGATTATGCACAAGATATCGATGGTTCCTATCGACCTGACATATAGTTTCATTATTCTAGTTATTTCCTTTGTTTATTTATTTAAACATATACATCTGCAATTCTGCAATAGAGTACCTTAGTCTTATCATATTAATATTAAAATTAGAATATCATTAAACGTTTGAAAAACAAGTGAGCTAAAAAAAATCATAGAGAAATACAATTATTTGTCATAAATTATGCAGATTCATTTCAAAAAAATTTGATTATGAATTGCCTACAAAGTAAAATAAAAAATCCAAAGTTATATCTAAAGCATTAATTAAATGTACTTACATAATAAATTGAAATTACAAATCGTAACTATTTTAATAAACCATAAAATAACATTCATTAATACAATATCAAAAATTAATTAAAATAAAATCTTAACGCCTAGTAGCAGTACAGTCTCAGCGCATTAGAAACGTAACCCCACCCACGTCTGTTGGCAGACATAAACGAATGCCACGAGGAAGGCATCTGCCCGAGCCCGGGGCGCTGCGTAAACCTGCTGGGCTCGTACCGCTGCGTGTGCCCGCGCGGGTTCCGGCTGGACCTGCAGGGCGCGCGCTGCCTGGACGCCGACGAGTGCGCCGAGGGCCGCTGCCAGGCGCCCTGCCGCAACCACGCCGGCGGGTACCGCTGCGACTGTCCACAGGGTGAGTACAATACAAAACAAGCAAGCAAGGTTCCGGCTGGACCTGCAGCATGCTTATATTGAGCATACTCATAGCACGCTTTTTAACTTGCTATTTTAGAGCATGTGTGACAGTAGCTTTAAAGTTCTCAGTATGTCAATAAACTTTATTAGATGCAGGAAACGAAAGCCAGCCAGCTATTACAGAAATGTCGTTTATTAGGTAAGAGTTTAGTTGTGCAAAAAAGTGGGGGCAGCTAGCGCCATTTTCTCCTTTTATGTATAGTTCAGCAAAGCGCCTTTAGTGGCGTCTGTGCGAACCACGTAATGAGCATGGTCTAATTTAGGTAATGATTGGACGGATCGCGCAAGTTTGTCCACGCATGTAGCGTCCTATACAATGGACCTCCCCAACTCGGGACTAGTGTCTACTAATATTGTTGTGTAATAGTGTTATAAGTCGTGTTGTAATTGCAGGAACATCTCGCGGTCCCGGCGGCGCGTGCATCCCCGAGGACGCATGCGGCGGGTCGCCGTGCGGCGGGTCTCCGTGCTTCGCGGTCGGCAGCGCCTACCGCTGCGGCTGTCCCAGCGGCTACGGCTGGGACGCGGGACACGCGGTCTGCTTGCAGGTAACACAGGACACCACTCATAAACTGAACTTATAAACGATTTCAACAATGCAAACCACATTCACTAACAAAAAAACGGCGTAGTGTGAGTCGAATTCGCGCGCAAAGGGCATCCGTACCATTATCTATAAAAACGCCAAAAAATCACGTGTGTTGTATGGGAGCCCCCCTGAATATTTATTTTATTCTGTTTCTTAGTATTTGTTGTTATAGCGGCTATACAATTCATCATCTGCGAAAATTTCAATAGGGTATATGCATCGATTTTTTTTATTGTTTTAATCGATTCTTTAGGTCATTATTTAACCGAGAAATGATAAGACGCTCACTGAATTTCGCATTAACAAGGTAAAAAAAACAAATCAAAACTACAATCATTTTCG